>CM034703.1:74857213-74870888 GCA_020142125.1 Phrynosoma platyrhinos
CTTTAAAGGAGATTTGTTTGTGCAAATTTGAATTTCACACTACAGTAATGCACAATTGCTTTAAAAGCACAAATGCATTTCCTCCAAACTCCCGAAAATAAAAAGATCTTGGATAACACCACTTTGTGACCACTTTAATGTCAGTTTCTGTGCAACGTCGTGTGAAATCATTAGGCGTAAGTGCGCTTTTGGGGGGGGATTTGTATGGGATAACTTATAGATTTGCCCCGTGTGATAACGTCCTAAGAAAAGATAGGTCTGGCTGGGCTAGCAAAAAGCTCTACAGTCTCTGCTTGACTTTTGCTAATGTTACATCTCCCAATAATTCTCTTTTTGGCAACCTTATTTCCAATACCTTTCCCCTTTACCATGGCTCCAGGAGTCCTGATTAATGTCTGTTTTTCCTTTTGTGCTTGATCCCACCTGATCCTACCTACCTCAGTTGCCTCCACAAAGATGTGGTATGCTACACTGATAAACTCTTTTTCACTTTAATTTCCATCTTGTTAAACCCTACCCTTGTCTCAGACTGCTTGAATTTCAATATAAGAAATTGATCATGGAAGAAACTGAGGCATTCCATTCTGATAGTGTGCCATATCAGGTTGTGGATAAAATTCCTTGTGATGGTTTCAGCATGAATACTATATCAAATGTAGTACAAATCCTGCTACTTATCATTGTGTGCAAGGTAATCAGTTTTTGCAACAGAAAAATACGTACAGGATACCTGTCATTTGTATGCTTGACATGGCTAGTAACATTTGTGATTAGTTGGTGATGGGAATTTATAAATGAAGTTAGTGAGGGAGTGAATAATTTTGATTGTCAAAATCATTCCTGAAGATTTACGTGGCCTTTATTCCCAAATACTTATCAAACTATTGACCTGTTGGCAAAGTGTTCATAGATAGAATCTCAAGATATCACTGGATGACACTGATTAGCTTATCACTTATAGCCTGGAGTTCTATCCCTTTGTTGCCCTGATTGATAACCAGTGCCATAAGAGCAACATGCATACATACTTCTGGTTTATTGATACACACATACACACATACATTCCTATTGGTGGCCATACATACATGCATAGCTGTTGGTGGCTTTCAGAACAACAAGCCACGGTACAGTACTGATTACCTGGGTTAAGAACTGAATAAACCAAATTCATATAGCCTAATTCTCACCTGATTAGGCCCTTTGGTGATGATGTTTAGGCCCTTTGGTGATGATTCCCATTCAAGTCCCATAGAATGAGGTAAGGAATATAAGATGAACATTCTCCTTAAACCTTCAGTATGGCTATCCAGGAAACCTTCTGCACCACACAACTATAGCATTATAGTTCTACTTTAACTGTCATGGTTCCATGCTATGGAATCCTGGGATTTGCAGTTTATGGAGGGACATTTAAAATTCTCAGCCAAAAGCATTAGTGCCTCACCAAACTACAAATTCCATAGAATGCAACCATGGCAGTTAAAGTTCAGTCATGGTGCTATAATTGTGTACTCTGAAACGGTCTCAAATTTCAGATGGTGATTATTGCTGCCTAAAGAGAAAAACACTGCAGCCTTTGCAGACTGCCAGAAATAGTGCAAATTGAGTCCACTTTAACTGCCCTGGCTCAATGCTAGGGAATCATGGGAACTGTAGTTTTTTCTGAGACATTGAGTCTTCTCTGTCAGACAGTGCCACAATAAACTACAGTTCCCATGATTAGCTAGCACTGAGTCAGGGCAGTTAAAGTGGACTCAATTTGCACTATTTCTGGCAGTCTGTAAAGGCTGTGCTAGATAAAAGAAATAATCCCATCTTATGGGGCCCCATTCACACTTGCATTTTTGTGATTATTAGATCCATTGATGCAATACCGAATCTGACCTGAATAGAAGTTCACACTACATTTACCCAGATCAAATCTCTTCAGTGCAATTTAACCCTGTCAGTTTCACACTGAGCAAAGTACCAATTAAAAATGGAGCCTCGATCACTGGGGGGGGGGTCTATCAAACAAATGATGTGCATCTACATCACACTGTTTGAGTGGAAAAGCACCTCATCCTTGAAGGATGGGGAGGACAAGCCTTTTGGAGGACCCCTTGCCATGAAACCCCCATGAGAGGAGGATGCCCCCCTGCCAGCCTCAGACTGAAGAATAAAATCACCATGTGTTGAAGCTATGGAAATGCAAAAGTTTGCACTCTCTGTCAAATAAAAAAATTAAAAAAACCTTCACCGGCTTGAGCAATGTCTGAATATCTGGGCTATGGCATCATTGGGCGGGGGGGGGGGGATAGCAGGAAAGAGGGAAACTGCTGAGTGGTTTTTTTAAAGGGCCAGGTAATGGGAAATTTGAAATAATCATAGCCAGCAAATAGGCACAAGCCCAAAAATGGTGCTTGCCATGCACTCTGACCTGTGAGGGAATAGGTAAGTTCCACCCTTCTGCCCACCCTCTGGTGATTAATCCCTCCTTTCAGGAAGCCCCGAATAGGATTGGAGGAAAGCTCACATTGGCAGCACCCTTACAACACCTGTTGGTTTTTGGTTTTTTCAAAAGATATGGGGAGGGACTTGATATCAGAAAACCCACAATGGCCCTAGGTCCATCCCTATTCAGGTGTGCAAAACCTGGTGCCAGTGTGAACTACCCACTTTTAAACCAGTTTGCAAACTGGTTTATAACTTAGTGTTAACAGCCCCTAAGACTTCACTGAAGTATTTGAATTGTGCAAGAAAGCACTGTGATAACCCATCTTGTCCTCACAGAGGAGGCTTGCCACCTGTCCATCTTTCTCTCATTTTAAAATATACCATTCTTTTCCATGTTAATAAGGATCTCATTTACAGTTCCTCTTTTTCATGTGCTCTGTATTCTAAAACATTACTGTTATGTCCCTCAATGGGTTTCTTCTTTTAAGCTCTCTTTTTTGCATTTCACAGTGGGGACAGAAAATATTAGGAAGGTGGGTATGGCTAGAGCAGGCATATTTTCCTCCCTGTCTTCAAATTTCGTGTGCTGTAAGCAAGTTGCAAGGTTGCAATACATGTGTATCAGCAATGCTAAGGCTAAGTTCTCCAATGCCTAAAACTGAAGATACGAAGTTTGATTATGTAATTCCTAAAAGCTAAAACACTGTGAGTATAGCTCTAAGAAAAACATGTGGAGCTCAGCAGTAAATAAGTAGGGATAGGAAAGGGCTGGGATGTTCAGCGATCATAAGATAAGCTTAAACTCTAATTGAGAAAACAGATAATTCAATGCAAACTGATTTGTGAGCTTCCAAATTTGATTCCACTCCAGATCTTGACTCAGGAGATCTGAAGCTTTGTGCTTTCCCACAGTTCATTCTACTGGAGAAACTGATGGATGGTTATAGTCTATTTGCTTTTGGAAAGAATTGGATGAAATTTCCAGGAAAAGTTGCCCTTTCTTTTCAAATGATGCCAGTCATATTTCAGGCAAATTGGTGAAGAGGGAAAAGCAAGAGCAGCATCTCCTGTTTAGGAATTTTCGAAAAGGTTTATTTCAATTCTTTATTACAGTCCAGAGACCCAACAAAATCAAATTCACAGCAAAAGCACAAGGAACAATTAGTCAGTTCATACAGACAGAGCTTAGGATTGGTTTGTGCTTCTGGGCTTTGTGTGGGGAGTGCCTATCTGTATGCAAAAGGCATGCTTTATAAGGGAGCTCTTAGAGTAAAAACTGGCCAAAAAAATCAGAACAAGTTCAAGAATTTCTGAGCTAGGCACCTTTAAAATTTATGTGAGGAACTCACAAAGCTGTGGAAGGATTTCTCTTGGAACAATTCAGAAGAACATTTGCTTTGGAGGGGGGAGGGAATCCTAGAACTGTCTGGTTAACCTCAGGTTTTATCTGCATCTCTTGTACACTCCTATAAAAAAGATCAGAAAAGGACCAAAAAATGAGGGAAGGAATAGAAAGAGCAGAGTTCATACCTCACCCATCATTTTTAAAAGGAAAATTTAAAATAAATGAATAAGTGAGATTTTTCAAAAGCAGTTTCCCTAGTTTCTAGTGTTTCTCACATTTATCAGTACTGCTTCTAGCAGAAAACATGAGATGTGAAAATATGTAAGACAAATGTGTGCACACGACTTTACATGCATCTGCATTTGTGTCCAGGCCTCACTCCATCTGTTCTGAGGTCTTCTTTGGTAATAACAATAGAGAAGCAACACAGTCCATTTGGTCTAGGACAGTGGCATCTTGTACAATATGGCAACTCCCTAGAGCAATAAAGTTACCAACTAGGTTCAAAATAATGCCAATGAAATTCAGCTCTCTATATAACAATAAAATACAACTTCATGAGTCACATAAACCCTAAGAACACTGCATGAAAAAATATTTAAAATCTTGAGAAGCTACTTTTAAAAATAACTACTTGCTGTTCAAAAGGCCAACAATTTTAGCTCTTTTTTACTGTGATCAGTTTTAAAAATTAAAGTAACACTTTACATTCTTGCTCCTCAAGAATAACTAAAATAGTTACATTTTAGTTACGGTACTTTTTAAAAACAACATTTGAATGTTGCATGCCACTAGCCTCCAATACAAAATATACACTTCCCACCCACAACATCACCTGAACAACCACATAGGAAATAAAAAGCAATAGCAAGTGGCACAGCACAAGCTGGTGCTAGAACGATGTGATATTCCTCCTCCAGTATATAATATACAATATACAATATATTGAGACCAAACCCACATAATTATAAAAGTAACAAAAACATTAGTTATATCACAAAAGAAATGAAATTATTCCTCATTATGTTACAATAATATATATAGCTATGTCTTAGTTACTGTAGAAAGGAATTCATTAAAAGTCACTAGCTATTTGTAACAAGGTGTTTCCAAACTCAGGATTTGATAAATAACTATCCCGCTGCATGGATGTTATGGTGTTTATCAATTGCCAGAAATAACAAATGAGTTTAATATCTATTTTGTGGTTCCTTCCTTTTCTACAAAGGCAAGGAATGTGCACACTTGTTGTACAGACAAATTTTAAAGAGGCATATATTGAATCATATTCCCTCTAGTTAATGTACAGTCCCTATTCACTATGGTCATTAGGGTTGTTATATTTAACATCCCCTCTGCTCTTTCATTCTTGCCACCTGGGCCTCCATTTTGCTGGCTTGGCTATTTTACTTGCTATGTGAATAGCCTGTCAGCAAGATGAATGAATGCAAACCCAAGTGTATTTTGAAAGAATCTGTTGCTGCAGAATGTGTTTTCAACAAGGCAGAACAACATTCCTGATAGTTTGCTAAAAAGACTGGCCAATGGGCAAGCTTAGCAGCTTCCATGGTGCCTCTTAGTGATGAGAGAGGAAAGCAAAAAGTACCCCTACCCCAGTTTCAGAAGGCCCTAGTCTAACTTCACTACACTGGAAGGAATGAAGGTTCCATCTTGTCTGAATCTTATTAAAGGACTTTCTGTTTGTCACCTTTCTATGCATCAGCTTGATTATATCAAGCTAAATGTGATCTAGACTGTCATGAGCCATGATTGTGTTTCCTTATGCCTGTTTCCTCATAGAAACAGTTGCTTTCCCATTTTGAGTTTTGTTCTAGATGTCACACTTGGCTAAGACCAGGGATGAGTGAAATTTGGCCCACCAGATGTTGTTGGATTGCAACTTCCAGGATCCACCACTATGGGCTATGCTGGCTAGGGCTGGTGGGGTTTGTTCAATAACATATGTAAGGGAACATTTGCCTGTTCCTGGCCTTCAATAACAGAAACAATTAAGTATAAGTTAACAGTTAAGTATCATGTGTGTGTTTTCACAATTGCTATGTTTTCAAGTCACTTGTCAACTTATGGTGACCCCATGAATTTAATAGCATTCTGTTAGGCAAAGAATACTTGGGAAGTTTAGCCAGTTCCTCTGAAATATAGCCTATTATTCACTGGTGGTCCCCATCCAAGAACAAACTGATCCTGCTTAGCTTTGAAGATACCTCTTCCACAAGATCTGAGAAATCAAAAGAAAATTTAAATCAAAAGTGAGGAAGCTACATGACCAGTGGGGGAACATATTATACAACTAAGCAGAAATAAAAACAACACACTGAAGAACTATATAAAAGATATGAAAGGGTGACAGATTCATTCAAGGAAGAACCACTTGAAGATTACTCTCAAATTTTAGAAATTGAAATGAAAGTTGCTCTCAGAGGATTTAGGAGAAATAAATCACCAAGAATAGATGCTTCATTCTACAGAGACAGAATCTACTATAGTTCTAACTAAATTTTGTCAACAAATATGGAAAACAAAAGAATGGCCTCCACAATTTGAAACACTCAATATACATTCCAGTCTGCAAGAATGGGGGCACCAGGGATTGCAGTACCCACAGGTTGTTGTTGTGGTGGTGGTGGTGGATGTGCCTTCAAGTTGTTTCCAACTTATGGCAACTCTAAGGTGGACCTATTGATAAATTTCTTTAGAGGGGGCTTGCCATTGCCATCCTCTGAGGCTGACAGAGTGTACTTTCCCAGGGTCACCAAGTGGATTCATTGCATTAATCTCCCATGCAAGCAAAGTGAAGCTCAAAATTCTACAATAAAGACTTTTACCATATATGGAGTGAGAAATGCCAAATGTCCAAGCTGGGTTCAGGAAAAGAAGAGGTGCTAGGGCTCATATTGCAAAATGTATACTGGATAATGGTGCATGCCAAAGAATTTTAGAAGGAAATCAGCTTGTGTTTTATAGATTATAACAAAGCCTTTGATTCTGTAGATCAGGAAAAGCTTTAGGTCATTCTTAAAGAAATGGGTTTGCCACAACATTTGATGTATAACATGTACTCAGGACAAGAGGCTACATTCAGGACAGAGTACAGAGAAATGAAATGACTTCCAGTTGGCAAATGGGATCAGGAAGGCTTTATTTTATCACCCTATTTGTATAACAGGTATGTTGAATATAACATACATAAAGCAGGATTAGACTTGGGGGGAGGAGGCATGAAACTGGAGGAAGGAATATCAACATTTAAGATATGCAGATGATGCCATACTACTAGCAGAAAATAGTAGACTTTGAATTATTACTGAAGAGAGACAAGGAAGACAGTGCAAAGACAGGTTTACAGCTGAACATTAAGAAAACAAAAATAAGAACCAGAGATGGCTCACATAACTTTAAAGGAGATGATAAAGATATTAAAATAGTTCAAGATTTTCCATACCTTGGCTCAGGCATTAGTCAGAATGGAGACTGCAGTCAAGAAATCAGAAGACTAGGACTTGGAAGGGAAGCTACAAAGGAACTAAGCTAGATCCTGAAGTGTAAAGAATACTACAAGCAAGATGGTTTGTGCCATTATATATCCAGTTTCTATGTATGGTGATGGAAGCTGGAGAGTAAAGAAAGCTGAAAGGAAGAAAATGAACTCATTTGAAAATTGGTGTTGTAGAAGAGTTTGTGGATACTTTCAGTTATTAAAAGTCAGATAAATGGGTCCTAAAGCCAATCAAGCCTGAACTCTCACGAGAAGCAAAGATAACTAAATTCAGACAGTTGTACTTTGGACATTGTATGGCAAGACATGACTGACTAGGAAAGACAATAACATCATTTTTTGTGGGGTTTTCGGGCTATGTGGCCATGTTCTAGAAGTATTTATTCCTGACATTTCACCAGCATTGCCATTCTTGGATGTCCTGGTCATCCACAAACCAAACCAATGTTGGGCCACACAATATACAGAAAACCTGTACACACAGACAGATACCTACACAATAACTCCAACCATCACCCAGGACAAAAACGAGGCACAATAAAAACATTGGTAGACTGGGCAAAAAGAATCTGTAAACCCCACTTCCTGGAAGATGAATTGAAACACCTGGACTGGGCTTTAAAGGCTAATGGTTACTCCAGCTCAGACATCAGAAGGGCTGCCAGACCCAGGAAAACCCATAGGAGTGAAGACAAACAACCGCCCAAAGGGAAAGTATTTTTACCATACATCAAAGGAGTCACAGACAGAATAGAGAGACTGGTGAGGAAACACAACCACCAAATGGTTTACAAACCGACCAAGAATATCCAGCAAATGCTTCACTCAGTGAAGGATAGGAGAGACCCTTTCACACAGGAGTTTACCACATACCGTGCAACTGCAGACAGGTCTACATAGGAACCACCAAACACATCGTTCAAACATGAATCAAGGAACACGAGAAACACTGCAGATTGAGTCAGCCAGAAAAAATCAGCAATAGCAGAACATGTTTTAAACCATATTGGGCCTAAAATGCTATTTGAAAACACTGAAATTCTGGACCATGCCAATAACTATCAGGTCAGAATGCACAGGGAGGCCATTGAAATCCATGAACACCTAGACAACTTCAACAGGAAAGAACAAACCCTTAAAGTGAATAAAGTTTGGCCACCAGTCTTGAAAAACACCAAAATCAATATCCAGCAAAATGCAAATAAAAACCACCCAGGATCAGGGTTTTTTCCCAACAGACAATGGGAAACAGACAGACTAATTAAATAGACACAAATCCTCCTTGCATATCCTCCCACCATAAGGCTTTGCCATTCAACAACAGAACAATACACAGATTAACATGTAAATCACTCCTCCCAGCCTAGGGTAACACAGTATATATAAAACCCACTCACTTCCATGCCAGCATTCTCTGAAGATGCCAGCCACAGTTGCTGGAAAAATGTCAGGAATAAACTCTTCTAGAACATGGCCACATAGCCTGAAAAACCCACAAAAAACTATGGATGCCGGCCATGAAAGCCTTCGACTTCACACAGGGCCTTTGCAGACCGGCCCAAAGGGCTGGCGTGGAAGCAGAGATGCACAGCAGCTGCCCCAACCCCACACTTATGCCATCCTGATGTTGCAGGCCATTACGCAGAGTGTGTGGCATCAGGGCACCCTCCCACTGCAGTGTTTTGATACGCTCCACCAGAAAAGGCGAAGAAGAGCCGCGCAACAGCTCTTAGGGTGGCCTTTTGCTGCCCCTAAAAGGAGCGGCATTTTGCCGCTCTTTCAGGGGTGGCAAAAAGGAGGATTGGGGCTGTGGTGTGGTGTAGCCACGGCCCCAATCCACTGCTTCCCAGGGCAGCTCAAAGCTGCCATGTGCACCCCACCGCAGATAATAATGCTTGGCAAGGTAGAAAGCCGTAAGAAAAGAGAAAGACTGCAACGCAGATGAATACAGTCAAGGAAGCAGCAACCCTAAGTTTCCAAGACCTAAGCAGGGCTGCTAACATGGGTGACTTGGAAGTTTCTCAGTTAACAACAATGCAGAGAGGTGTGCTGTGATTTCCCTGCATATCCCTTAAACAAGTCACCTTTCCTGGGTCTCAGAAATTGTATACATAGGTTGAACATATTATCTCTCCCAGGATGATAAAATAATTGCATTTTTGCTATTGCACTTTAAATTTTGCATGTGTTCATTATTGCTGCAGTGACCTATGGTGTACTGCCAAAATCATCAAAAGGAAAAGTGATGAATGTCTTAGTCCTGCTGTACCAGTCTTTTTATATATATATATATATTGCATGTTTCAGTGCCATTTTTCAAAAGTATAAACTCTGTGACAATGTGTTTGTGATGTGACTGTCCTTGGAATGGCAAAGAGGATTTATAGCATGCTACAATTCCCTGTTTTCAGCTCCTAGTGTCATGTATCACCACAAAGACTATCAATAGAGAACCAAAGGGCTATTTGTATATCATTACCATATCACTGAGGCAGATCATTCCAATATAGAATTCATTCTTCAGATAAGACCAAGAAGTAAGCTTGTGGTATATTTTAATGAGATTTTCATCCAGAAAAAAAAGGTACTTACTCATCTAATCCATAGGCAATGAAATTGATTGTCTTCATTAGTGGAAATCAAGTATCTTCAATTACTCAACCAAAAAGTATAATAGAGAAAGCATTTCAAGTTAAAATCTTCCTACCAAGAAAATGTTTCAGTGCACGTTTTAATGAAACAAAGAGATACGGTATATAATGTCCTGCTTTCCTTTTCTGTTCTGTTCTGAATGTGAGCTGTTATGTGCTAAAGTTGCCAGATCTAAAGGCTTGGCCCTGAGTCTCCAGTTTTCAGGGGTCATCTCCAGGTGGGAGACAAGGGTGCAAATTCTCCTGTTTGGGGGAACTCAACTCCAGGGAAGACAAAAGGGCTGTGTCCAAAGCTCCAACTCAGTTAACACAGCAGCAGTTTTCATAGCTTCCAAGGGTTAATTGATTTCTTGTTGCAACTTGCGAGGACTTAGCAGGGGGGTCCTATTATGTATTTACTTAGTTTCCTCCTTCTCTCCCAGTCACCGTCACACCAGGGTTCACCTTCCACTCTGCTCCACATCCATCTTCTGGCTAGTAGTAAATTCTGTTTGTTACTGTGTTCCTTCAAATCAGCTAAGGGCTGATGCAGACTGACACTATAGGCTGGCCTGGGGGTGAAGTTGGGGTGGGGCAACCACATGCCAGCCACCCCGACTCCACCCCGACTCCACCCCGACACTGCACACCCATCCACATGGCATGCACCAGGGCACGCTCTTGGTGCAGCATGTAGACATGCTGCGCCAAAAGGGCACAAAAGATCCATGGCTGCGGCTCAAAGGCTGGCTTTTTGCCGATCCCAAAAGGAGGCGTGTGGTTGCTGCAGCCCTGATCCACCACTCTAAGGGGCGGCCTAGAGCCACTCCTTATGGGCTGTATGTGTTGGCCCTAAGTTAAATGTGAGAAGGACAATAACCTAATTTTACTTTGCTCTGTGAACACCCCCTCTAGCTAAGATTTTTGTCTTAACTTCCAAACAAGAAAATGTGTTCTCCATTTGTATCTGCATTTGAATGACAAGCTATGAACAACTGTTTTTGGTACTTAATGCATAATGCTTAATGACATCACCAGATCCCAAGTTTGCAGCTGGAAACCACAGGGTCTGAGTTGATCCTCAACTGGTAACCCTAGATATCAGCATATGGATCTCTCATAGGTGTCAGATCAGTACACCAGCAGGCTCTGTTCATTTCACTGGAACTAATTCATTTGTGTATATATAGACAGGTGCACACATAGGTAGTAGAATTCAAAGACAAAGTGTTAGTCTGGATCAGTATGCAAATTGATTTTGTAGCACATTTATTTGTTTTCATTTTTATGCTGCCTTTATCCCAGAATCAGACCTAAGGTGACTCATGAAATAAAAACATTTTTTAAACTTTACAAAAAAGTAAAAACAATTAAAATCATCTAGTTAAAATGTATAAAATTAACATAAAAACATAACTAAAACACACACCTTTGTGACTAACTCAAAGAAAGAAAGACTTTGGTAGCATAAACTTTCATAGATTTAAGTCTAAGAAAGCGTATGCTACCAACTTCCTTCTTTACCACAGTTAGGGGCCATACAGATGGCCCTTAAGGGGTGGCTCCATGCTGCCCTGGGAGCACTGGATCAGGGCCAGAGCAATCACATGCCATGGCCCCAATCCGGCTTTTTGCCTCTCCAAAGCTGGTTTATACAAGCCCTTAGTCTCAAAGGTGCTATAGGATCCCTTGCATACAAGAACAAACAGGCACACAGACAAAGGTGCATGGGATGGACATCTGCTGAATGATTGGAAAAGGCTAAGAAAATTACTGCTGGTTTTTGGTGGTTTCTGTATTAGTCCTTGGCAACTGTGTCTTATAATTTAAGTTAAGGATAGGGTTTAAGAGAACAATAGGAAGTTTGCAATTGAAAGAACCAAAGATCTACATGATTCATTGGCTTAGGAATGAAATGAATCATGTAAATGTAAATGCATCTCATCACCACATTGACAAGAGAAAGAAAGAATTGTCATCATCTGCCTAATGTTCCAAGGGAAGAATATTTCAAATGATCAGAAGCCTTCATTATTTAACAGTCTCTGGCCATTTGCCAAAGCTACAAGCTTGAAAGAGTGTGTGAGAGATAAAGAGAGAAAGACTTCCATCATCCCTTCATTTTTTTAGGCCCCAAAATGGTTGCTAATCTTTTAAATTAAACACAGAGGGGTAGGGAATACATGCAGCATCTCCCAAAGATGGTGATTCATTACTGGTCTTATGGTACAGTAGAGAATTTGATACCACAGACAAATGAGGATTTGGATAGAAAAAAAGTGTTTCATTGATTTGTATTGGAGATTATCATTTGCAATAACTGCAGTTCCCTGCAGCACCAACTTCTATTCTGTATTCTTTATTCATCCTACAAAAGGAAATAAAGATTTGTATTCAAAGATGATCAGCATCAATAGCATTTGATATCACAAGCATAATGCATCAGGGTGTACGTCAGCAGACTCAATTGCATTTTAATCAGCTAACTCATAATAGGGATGACATCTCAAGAGAGCATTCTCTGTGTCCCACACTTGAGCAGAATCATAGAAATGAGATATTTTACTTCCAGAATAGAGTGTGATACTCTCACTATGTCATTTTGCATAGGCTAGGATCCTAAGCCTTGCTTGTCTCCATGTGCCAAGACATTTCTGGAGGCAGAGTGCTTTAACTTGAGCTTCCAGAGACAGACTGCTATCACTTTCATTTGATGCATCTTGTGCTGTATTAAATACCTTCACAGAGGGTTTACTAACTTGCATGCTTGGCTTTCCGGGTATAGTAGTAGACTGTGAAAAGAAATGCTTAAGAACCTCATGTAGTTTTCAGGATCAAACTTGTAAAGTATAGAAATAGAAAAAAATAGTAGAAAGGGGCATTTAGGGCCCATTCCCACTTGCATTTAATTCACTTTGCGAGTCACATTGACACTGGGCTGCTAAATCGATCCAGACTGATGCGTCGTTCCCACTATGGAAGTGTATTATTTCATTATTCCATGAATTCATGTATTTTTTGACACAATTGTCATTCCCACTTGAGTTGCACCTCTGTCAATCAAATTACATCATTGGTGGGGAGGAGGAAGACTAGAGCGCGAATGGCGACTAGAGTGCGAATGGTGGAGAACTCGCCTCCCATCCGACAGAACTTGCCTTAGGAAGCATCTTGACTCCTATAGGGAGGCTCTATGTGCAGCACAGAGATCCTTCTGCTCTGCACGTATTGCGTCTGCAGAGTTCCGCCCAGCAGAGCTGTTCAGGGTGGTGGGGGAGTTGACAAAGGTTCCTCCTGTGCCAAACCCCCTGCTTAACCCCACAACAGCCTGCTGTGAGGCATTTAATATCTACTTTGCAGATATTGGCTCTTGGATTAGAGCCGACTTGGACGCCATTGTTTTGACAGAATCCGCAGGTGAGGCATCCAGGAGCTCCGTTGGTGGCACTTTACTGGATCATTTTCAATCTGTGAGTACCGATGATGTGGACAAGCTACTTGGTAGGATGAGGAAGACGACTTGCCCCTCAATCCTTGTCCATCTTGGCTGGTCGCCCAGGGGGGTGGCGCGCTGAAGGTGTTCCTTCGGGACACAATCAATGCGTCACTCAGGGAGGGCATTGTTTCATCTTGTTTAAAGGAGGCAGCGGTTAGGCCGCTTCTGAAAAAGCCTTCCCTGGACCCTTGGATAAGAACAGTTACCTCTGCTCCCTTTTTTGAGCAAGGTGATCGAGAGGGCAGTTGCTT
>CM034703.1:74928853-74942233 GCA_020142125.1 Phrynosoma platyrhinos
ACTGTTAGGAATATATCTTACCAACAGTCCATTTCTGCCCACGGCTAGACGGTTCCCTGCGGAGACAGCTTCGAACGCGTCTCACCGGTCCACCATCCCAACCCGGAAGTCCGGGATCCAAATGGTTTATAAGGACCCCAGAGGATCTTCAAGAGCTGTAACACCCTGCTGTGTTTCCATCCCCAACTTTAAAAAGAAAATCCCCCAGATGCCTCCATGTTATCTGGGGACTGAAAAGGAATAACATCTGTGTGTTTTCAGATGTGGTTGTGCTATAAGGCCCTAGGACCTCAAAATAAACGGCAAGACACATGCAGTCATGAGCTTCACTCCCCTCTCCCTTAAACAATACTCCCTCATCAAAAGTCATGCCCAGCCTTAATATTATAGAGATTACTATGGACTTTATCACACGAGGGAAACTGGGGGTTTGAAGAGCCATTATCCAGTGAAAATCATGTGGTTGCAGTAAAGATTTTCACACAATGTCACAATTAAAGAGCCATTATCCCAAGAATAACCAGGCAATAAACAGCAACAAATCATTCATGGGGAGATCCCGTGAATGATTTGTTGCTAGTTATTGCCTGGTTATTCCTGGGATAATGGCTCTTTAATCATGATGTGTGTGAAATTCTTCCTGTGATTGTGTGATTTTCATGGGCTAATGGCTCTTTAAACCTGCAAT
The DNA here is from genome assembly GCA_020142125.1 of Phrynosoma platyrhinos. Taxonomy (NCBI): domain Eukaryota; kingdom Metazoa; phylum Chordata; class Lepidosauria; order Squamata; family Phrynosomatidae; genus Phrynosoma; species Phrynosoma platyrhinos. Next base: position 74,929,542 of record CM034703.1, read on the forward strand.
TTCCCTCAATTTTCCACTGTGTGATAAAGTGCTGTCAATAACTTACTGCTTTTTTCCTGTAAAAGAGACTGTGAATTTTAGACCCAAGACCGACAGCTCTGAGTTTTCAAGGGCATGTTTTGCATCCTCACATGTTCTATTGTTTTTCCCTTATAGCCTTTCTTGTTCCCAACAAGCTCAGTGCCACTGGGGGAATAGTTTGATGAGCGTAGTTTGATAGTTCAAGACCATTCCCCAAATACTATCTCAAGGCAACACATAGACTTTGTGATTCTACCATCATCATTTGTTGCCCTGCATGTATTTGAAACACTGCATGTTTTTGAAACATCTTTCCCTAATAAAGAAACCGTTGTTTTTAGAAGATTGCAGAGAGGGTTTTTTTGTGCCTCTTTTGAAGCTCTACTAAAGATATCACTACAATATAAAGCATTTCTCCTTCTTGTTGGTATAAGAAACTCTCAAGCTTATGGTCTCATAGGGGGGTTGCAGACTGCCAGAAATAGTGCAAATTGAGTCCACTTTTAGGATTAGTGTTAGTTTTAGGGAATCATGGGAATTGTACTTTATTGTGGCACCAGAGCTCTCTGACAGAGAAGGCTCAATGTCTCAGGAAAAAAAAAACAATTCCCATGATTCCTTAGCACTAACCCTAACCCTAAAAGTGGACTCAATTTGCACTATGTCTAGCAGTCTGCAACCCCCTATACTTTCCCTTTCTTATGCAATCTGAGGCCCCTGCAGCGCAAATCCAGCATGCTAACTACTACACTGCTGTTAACTCACTGATCTGTCATTGCTAATTGATTCTAATAGATGGAATATTATGCTGTATACTTCTGTGCATGCTCTCTCACTCTCTCCCCGTATTTAGGCAAACCCACACACAGAGAGAAATACATATATATAACATAGCAGTTTGTGTTTGTAGACTCTCCTTGAGGCTATGCCTGCGGGACTGTCCTTATGGGGATCTGCACATCAACATTTACTACACTGTCACTGACACTAAGACCAGAATTCAGATAACAGGTTCTGTGACATTGCCTCTTGCTCTGGTAATAAAGAGCTATAGACAACTATCACTTTACTCAAAACAGTCTGGCCTTGGAACACACAGAGGAACTTGAGCATGTTGCTAACACCTCTTTTTATGGAAACTTAACAGGTACTTTGCATTTATTTATTTATTTATCTATTTTATATCCTGCTTTTATCATGAATGAAGATCAAAATGGCTTACAGTATAAATAAAAGCGAGTATCTAAAATAACAGGAACTGGAACACTTTTAAAAGCATTAAATACTACATCCACATAAAACATTGGTTTTAAAATATTAAACATTTTTTTAAAAAAAAAACTTAAAATACACAATTTAAAACTGCACATCCAGTTTCATATCACTCCACAATGGTCAGCCAAACCTGCAGACCTGTTTAAACAAGGAGGTCTGCCTACTGGGAAAAAGACAACAGAGGAGACAAATTGGACCTCCCTCGGGAGGGTGTTCTAAAGTCTAAAAACAGCCACCAAAAAGGCTTTCTCCCATGTCCTTACCAGCCAAGTATGGGAGGGTAGTAGGCTGGAGAGAAAGCCTTCTCCTGAAAATCATAAGATAGCTTCATATGGAAAGATAATTAGCTTTCAGATAGTCTGGGCATAAACCATATAGGGCTTCATAGGTCATAATGAGCACTTTGAATTATGTTTGGACACAGACCAGCAGCCAGTGAAGCTGTTTCAGCAAAAGTTATATGCTTCCTATTAATCATCCAATCAGCAGTCTGGATGCAGCATTTTGAACCTGCTGAAGCATTTGAACAGTTTCCAAAATCCCACCTCAGAGAGGTGGCCCAGAAGGATAACATGGGCAATGGTAGTGAAAGCTGCTGAGAAGTGCAGTAGAACTGAGAAGGACACATTTCCCCTATCCAGTTTCCTGCGCAGGTCATCAGCCAAGGCAACTAAAGCGGTCTCTGTCCCATAGCCAAGTCTGAAGCCAAAATGAAATGGATCTAGATAGTCAATTTAATCCTGGAATCACTAGAGTTGGGAGGCCACCACATGCTCCAAAATGTTGCCTAAAAGGGGCATATTGGAGACAGACCAATAATTGTCTAATAAGGTAGGATTTATAGAGGGGTTTTGTTTGTTTGTTTTTAAAAAAGGTTTAATCTCAACTTCCTCCAGACAGGACATAATCTTGTTTTGTTGCTGCTTGAGGCACGCACCACTTTGCTTACCAACTCAGCCTCTCTCCTTGTGACTGCTTCAATAAACCAGGAAGGGCAAGGTTCCAGCATATATGTCCTGAGAGTATGTCTTGAGACTGTGGAAAGAAACACCTAATACTGTTCCATCCCCGCAAGTGCGAATGTCAGCACTGATCACCCCACACACTTGATCTTGTATAATTGCTGTCATTGTTTCCCATCTCTTTGCCCTTCAAAATTGAGCTTGAAGAATCAGAAATTGCTTGCTGATTGACCCAAGGCCCAATCAGGCTGCATTGTGCACAGCTCTACACTAAGGGTTGGGGTATGACTGAGAAGAACACCCAAGCCATGACATTAATACTCCAGGTTCACATTATTTCAAAAGAGACAGTATAGAGATGTATTTTAAAATCACCTTGTGGCATGCTATATAAGTTTTCTCGTTTTACTTAAACCCAACCACTTCAGGATAGGTAATTTGACAGAAGGAACCCTAATGGGTATAAATCTCTGAACTTTGCATCTGCACAAAAGAGCCTCATTTGCAATATCTTGCTAGAGTATACAATGAAAATTGTATAGCAAAAAGTCATGGTGCTCTTTCAAGGACACTTCTTATAGCAAGTGCTTTAACTCCCATGTTAGAAGCAATACAGAGATGTCTAACTCTGAGATAATTACCTGTCTCCTTCCTAAATCTCTGGGGGAGGGTTTTTTCCTCTTCACTTCTCTGTCAGTGAAGGAAGTAGTGTCAGGAAGATGCTAGTTACTTTCATATACTGAACCAATTTTCTTTTCAACATCTGACCTTACTGGAAAGTGCTGTAAATCATATCAAGAACCCCCATACAATCTTAATCACTATAAATGACCTGTGAATATCATACAAAAAGGTGCTGATACTCGGTAACTGAAGCCTCATGAAGGTAGGAAAGGGGTATCATAGAATGAATGGATTCTCTTTGCAGTTTCATCTCAGCATCGTGATCCTGTATTTAAAAACAAAGCAAAAAAAAAAAAAAGATCAAACACTAACAACAAAAACCCCTCTGAAACTAACCTTTGTATTCTTTGAATACAACCTGCGACCTGATTTTTGAAGACTCTGATTGTTGTTATGGTGGAAAGATATTTTGCTTTACAGAGGTCAGTCATCTATGAGAAACACAAAGTATGACATATGAAGGCCAAAATCCAGTGAAAAGATATTTAAAAATCACAAGAAGGGAAAGTCTTGAGGTTGCCAATCAACAATTAGCAGCAGACTGGACAGCAGGCACACACACAAGTCACTAGCTCACATCCTTCTCTGAGAGTGTGAAATGCATTCGACTTAACTCCAGAGACTAGGGAATGGGGCAATGGATTCAAGCTGCAGTTTGGGATAAACAGGAATGGTTCCTTTTTTATTTGCATGGGACCATGATGCCATCAGTACCTGGATCTGTTATAAACATAGTAGTTTGCCCCTATATGCACATGATTAAGAAAGCCAACAAATTGATTTTATTGCATTTTATTTGTGCTAATCTGTTTTTAATTCCATTGCAGTTTAATCTCATTTTAAGGGGTGGGAGGGCTAGGGTGTGGGATGAAGGAATGTTTTAATTGTTGTCTTTTTAACCTTGCTGTACGCCACCCCAATTGCCAAGCAGAGGGGCTGGTTACAAATAAAAATTTATTATTATTATTACAATTTTAAAATTCACTTAGCAAATATTATGTATTGATATAGAAGAAAATGTATAGCTGATTCTCAAAGAAAGCTTGCTTTGGCCAATCACTTGGAAAAATTGCTCCAGAAAAGATAAATGTGGAAACTGTCGTGCAATTTTCATTTTGACAATCTGAGGCAGGAGGAGAGATTGCAACCTCTTTCACTGCAGTTCACCGAACAGCTTATTCCAAAGTGCACTCCCTTCCTGTAGAATCACAAATATTACTTAAAACTAAAGTGCAGGTGCTAAGAAAGAAAAACCTCAGCTGATGTTGCTTGTAAAGGCATTGTGTCTCCCATTGGGGTCAAGTTTCCCAGTCACTTCTTAGGTGTGCATCTTCAAATGCAATTTCAGGCTAGATGCAGTCATATCTTTTCATTTCTACTTTTCAGCATCAGTGAAAGAACACAAAAATTAATATTCTAAACCAAACCAGTGGTCAATATGGGGGACTTTTTTGCAAGACAGAGCTGCCCTTTACTGAGACAGAACAAACAATCCTTTCATTATGTAGTGCTTTACTAACTCAAGCAGTTTCCACAGCTTCACAAAACAGAAAAGGCATGCTAGCCTTCCTTCTGGAATATGTCTGTCTGGAGCAAAGACTGGTTTCTTTTATTTGAAACTGTCACAGATGTGCATAGCACCAGATTAAATTAAGACAGCGAGAGGGATTGTGTAGCCTTCCCCAAAATTGTTGGATTGCAACTTTGGATTACCCATTACTATTGATTATGTTCATCAAGCCTGATGGAAATTGCTATACAATAATATCTGAAGAGCTGCATGTTTTCCAACCCTGTTTTAAGAGATGAAAGGCAGATATTTTGAAGTAGTGTTATCAGAGTGAAAACTGAAGACGGCTCCTGTACATTAAGTGGTTGTGTAGAAAGAGGAATTTCAGCAGGTGAATTTTTCATCTGTGACAAGCCACACCTGCTGAAATTCCCTCTTCTTGTTTTCTGCTACTCCAGAGACTAGGGAATGGGGCAATGGATTCAAGCTGCAGAAAAAGAGATTCCACCTAAACATTAGGAAGAACTTCCTGATGGTAAGAGCTATTTGAAAGTGGAACACACTCCCTCAGAGAGTAGTGGAGTCTCTTTCTATGGAGCTCTTTATAAACAGAGGAAGGATAGCCATCTTTCAGGAGTGCTTTGATTGTGTATTCTTGCATGGCAGGGGGGTTGGTCTGGATGGCCCTTGGGGTGTCTTCCAGCTCTGTGACTCTATGGCAGAGCCAACAGTGGTACAGAATAGGAGCAAAAGGTGCTTATAGTCATCTTTGGTGTTGAAAAAGGCCTCCTTCAGACTTGGGGGCAGCAGAAAGATGGCTAAATGGACATCATACTCCTTAGAATAGGAGTTGAGAAAGTGTGACCCTAGGGTGGCATGTGGAACTCATTTGTGTCCCTCAGCACCTCCAGAATCCCCAAACCAACCTTTTTCTCACCCAAACAGTAAATTGCTGCTTTTGGAAGCCTCTAACTGCTATAGTTTACCTTTTTTAAAAAGTACTGTTTAACATGATAAAATATATCCAAATAGATATGGACTTCCAGCCACTTTCAGCTTTTGTTTTATTTTTCAGTAAACCCTGTAAGGTCCCAGGGCATAACAGTGACTTTCAGACTTGCCAAAGGTGCCCTAGAAGTTGCTGGAGGAATTCTGAATAAAAGAAGGTGAGAATTCTGGGCCTCAGCAATTTTTCCCACCCCTTATCTAGTGAATGCTAAAGAACAGCACCTTTCTATACCACAACAGCACTGGCCACATCATAAGGGTATTGAGAGTACCCTTTTGCAGAGTTCCCCTCATCCACATTCAGAACAGCCACAGGATTTTTAAGCTTATCGCACTGTGTTCTCGTAACATAATGAGTACATGATGAGAATGGAATGAAATGTATTTTATCGCACAGTATAATCTTCATTGAATTCCCATTCTGTGCTCTTACAGTCCCTAGCCTGTTCCAGCAAGAGAAATGTAAAAATGTGTCCTCAACCAGCAAGAACGCTTTCAGACCATTCCAGATGATGTGTGTGTGATAATCCTACCTGGTCTCAATCTGTCCTCGTGTTCTGATTGGCTAAGACAACCTCCTCCCTTCCTGTCGTAGAAGGTCCACAAACTCAACTCAACTCAACTCTTCCAGTATTGATGCAAGGAAGGTGCCACAGGCAATTTTTTTTTTTTTGTAGATTGAGTTGCATCGTGTTTATGTGAAAAAACAATGAATGCTCACTACCTAAACCTCTTGGTAGCATTCTTTCCAATGCAGACATAGGGGTTTTCGCAACAGTGAGCATGCGCCAATGAGGGACGGCTGAGGAACTGCTTTAGCGCCGGTACCAGTACAACAGTAAATGCAGTGCGATAATATGTGTTCTCATAATGTTACTATCGCGTTATCAATAGTCTAATGTGGTAACACCCGTTCCCATATCATTATGTTCCAGGGACTTGATGGGAATGTTAAAGGTACTGGTGTGATAAGCTTAATTGAATGGGTCTTATTCATCATTTTGTTCCCAGCAGCTCCAATTCATATCTTATTTCACTTACTTATCATAGTGAATAATAATAAATATGTAGTATATATGTGGATATTGGGTACTGCAAAATTATTTTATTTATTTGGTAAATCCATAATTGTTCTGACATAATAAGGACATTTTGCCTAATAAATGGTTGTGTTAGTCGATTGCCAAATGTTATGTACAGAATGTCCAGGAGCTCTTTCATTTCTGTAGTCACACAAGAGTGTAACTGAACAGCAGGGAGTCAGTTAAGCCAAAAGCTCAGAATTCATTATAAAAAGCTTCTGAAACAAGTGAAATGGAGCAGGGCCTGGTCTGGGCTATCCACCAAAATAGATTCAAGGATGATATGATGAGACAAATCCATGCATATAAAAGCAGATTTTTTGGTGTTTTATGGATGCAGTAGGTATTTATGATATGGGATGTGGTGGCTTAGTGGTTAAGATGCCAGTCCTGATGATCAGAAGATCGGAAAGTTGGCAGTTCAAGGCCCAGGTGCTGCCTGATGGAGTGAGCTCCTGTCACTACTCCCAGCTTTTTCCAACCTGGCAGTTCAAAAGCAAACAAATGCAAGTAGATAAATAGATACCACTTCGGTGGGAACAGTGTTTGGTGCAGTCATGCTGGCCACATGACCACCTGAGTAGTCCTCGGACAATGCTGGCTCTTCAACTTAGTGATGGAGATGAACACCACTTCCTATAGTCGGTTACGACTAGACATTCATGTCAAATGACTACCTTTACCTTTAAGTATTTATGGCAAAAAAGCCTATGCTATCACAGCTGGACCCCACAAACTGGGGAATGGGGTAGTATCCTAAGTGTAGGGCCTTTGCAGACTGCCAGAAATAGTGCACATTAAATTGAGACACTGCCCTGACTCAGTGCTAGGGAATCATGGGAACTGTATTTTATTATTGCACCAGAGCTCCCTGACAGAGAAGGCTCAATGTCTCAGAAAAAAATACAATTCCCATGACTCCCTAGCACTGAGCCAGGGCAGTGCCTCAATTTAACGTGCACTATTTCTGGCAGTCTGCAAAGGCCCAAAGCATGTGTGCACACCTCTCAGCTCTGGACTGAAGTCCAGGGTGTGCTTGAAAGAAAGCAAGAGGCTTAAATGAATGCCTACTGTACAAGAGTGAGTGCCATTTTCCCTTCTGAAAGAAAGATATTTAAAAAAAACAAGCAGATACTGCTTTTAGCTAGGTCAAACTCATGTTTTTGTCTATTGGAATACCAGGTGTTGCTGAGCTGCAATACCCATCCCCAACTGTGGTCTGGCAGGGACAGTCTATCCTCTATCATTGCACTTTTTCAATTGCTTTTTAAATATCCAAGTTTCTGTCTCCTACTACTACTTTGCCCTTCATCCTCATCTTACTTCAGTTGTACATTAGACTATGTTCAAAGTGTATAAATAGTTTGCATTCAAATAGGATCAGGAGGGTGAAAGAAGGGGGCAGAATCTTGCTCTTCAAACTAGACTCAGGTGAAAATAAACTTCTGACGCATCTTCTAACTTGTATGTTCTTCATCATTTGCAGTCTTGACCACACTCTGATTTTGCTTGGCTGCATGTGCCCTGGTTTTCATCTGTGATATGTTCAAGGGCATGTAGTTATAAACCCCTCCATGCCTAGCTAAAACAGTAAACTAGGCAGGTATCCAAAAGCAACTCTTTTGGTGGCAAGTGGTATGCTGGCCACAAGAGGTAGGGACAAGCTTCCTTCTCTTTCAGGAAGGCATAATCTGTTGCAGGCTGTTTGTTGGCAGTAGGAAGGGCTATAGCAGACAGAGTTTGAGCCCAAAACAGGAACCTCTCTTTCTCTTGCCAAGATCCCTCCTTCTCTCTGTGCAATAGAGGTTGGATAAGCAAAACCCTCCAGATGTTCCTGAACCATGACTCTCACTATTCTCCTGGCTAGGACACTGGGAGTTGCAGTCCATCAGGATCCAAAGAGCCACCTCTTCATAGGCTGCGCCCTGGCTGGAGCAACATGAATTGTTGGCCATCAGTGTGACTTGCATCCTTCCCCCCCCCCAAAAAAAACCCCCAACAACAATCACAATTGGATGTTAGTTAACTGAGTCATAAATCAGATAAAACTGCATATAAATTCATATAAGGAGAAAAAACAATTAGGCTGAAAAAGAGGCCACATGTTTGGTTTTTATATGGTCCATGCACATCTTGTAGAATATGTCATTTTAGAAGAGGCCTCTCCTTCCTCACAAAGGCATCTAGAAGAGGCATTTTCCTGTCTCTTGCACTTATTCCCTTAAAGCTCTGTTACCTACAGAGAGAATTCTGGAGGAAATATAGAGAGGATTTCAGGGTGGATGAGAGATTTGAAAGCAAAGGGGGGCAGAAAGGCCCAGGTAGATCGAAGGAATCGGCAAAAGAGAGAAGAACACTAAATGCCTTAGCGGTTGTAGAAGAAGAGAAAAGAAACGCAGATAGTGATAAGAAGGGAGCAAAACCAAAGAGGAAAAACATGGAGGACAAAAAAGGATGAACCTAGAAACTCCGGATAGAGTTGTAGAGAGATGAGATAAGAGCGATATAGAAGATAAGAATATGAAAGAAGATAATCAGGGATTAGGGAGTACGGAATGTACTGTTGCCCAGGAGCCTGTGGACTTAGAGGGCAAGGAACAAGGTGATTATTCTGGTTCTGAGGGGTATACTGATGAGGAAGGGGAAGGTGAGGAAGAAGAGCTCACTTAAGCAATGAGTAGCTTAAGGAAATTTATCTCTTGGAACGTAAAAGGTCTCAACAGTCAGGCTAAAAGAAATCATGTTTTTCACTATCTGTTGAAATTGAAAGCTGGTGTTATATGTCTTCAGGAGACAAAAATTAAAATCACGGACTCGAAATATCTTAAAAGTGTAAGGTTGGGTAAAGAATTTATAGCAGGTACAAACAAAAAGAAAAAGGGGTAGTTCTATATGTTAGAGAAGGTCTTGAACCCATTGAAGTATTAAAAGATCCCTCAGGCCATTTCATTGCTGTGGAACTGTATTGGAATAAGGTGAGACTTGTTATTTTAGGGTTGTATGCACCTAATGATAATAAAGGGAAATTTTATGCTAATCTCCTGTTAAAGATTGAGGAGTTAAATGTAGAAAATTTGATTGTACTGGGAGATTTCAATGGAGTTATTGAACCCCAAGTGGACAGGAGTTCAATTAAGAAAATTAAACATAACCAGGGTAAGTTGCCTAAATAATTTTTTGAATTTATGAATTGCTATGGCTTAATAGATGTCTGGAGAGCTAAAAATGCTAAAGGCAGGGATTTCACCTTTTTTTTCTGATCGACATAAGTCATGGGCACGGATCGACATGTTTTTGGTTACGAAAAACATCGCCCCAAGGATTTTTAAGATGGATATCCTATCTAAAATAACATCGGATCACTATCCGATTACAATGGAATTTAGAACAACGCCCAGAGAACCTAGCTGGAGACTGAATGCTTATTTACTTAAGGATAAACAGATACTTAAAGATGTAAAAAGGCAATTAGAGTATTACTTTACTGAAAATAACCAGTCAGAACTTTCTCCAGGTATTATATGGGAAGCCTCGAAAGCAGTTATGCGAGGGATCTTTATACAGAAGGGTTCTGAATGCAAAAAGAAAAGGGATGAAAAGTTTATTGAAACACAATTACAATTGAAAAAGAAAGAAGAAATGCTTAAAAAAACCCTCATGATAGTGATTTGTTTAATCAAATTAAAAGCTTAGAAGGAAGGATGCCATTGTTGATAACGGAAGAATTAGCCAAGAAAATGAAATTTGCCAGGCAAAAAATGTTTGAGGGGTTAAATAAACCAGGTAAGATGTTGTCACATTTATTAAGACAACAAAAAATTAAAAAAATGATATACCAGTTAAAGGCGGGGGATAGACTAATTTCAGATCAGGAACAGCTTCTACAAATCTGTTGGAAATTCTATTCTGATTTATATAAAAAGGATAGTATAGAGTTAAAGCATTTGGAAAAATACATTGAGAATAGTGATATTCCAACTTTTTCAGATACACAGAGAGAAAATCTGAATAGGAGAATTACTGCACAGGCAATAGCAGAGGCCATTCAGAAATGTAAAATTGATAAAGCAGCAGGACCAGATAGTTTCCCAGTGGAGTACTATAAAGCGTTTAAAGAACAGTTGATAATACCTTTGGAAAGGGTCTTGAATGCGGAGTTGGAAAAATGTCCAAGATCATGGACTGAAGCCACAATCTGCTTAATCCCCAAGGAAGGTAAAGATAGAATGGAGATTAAAAATTATCGGCCCATTTCTCTGTTAAATGTGGACTATAAAATATTTGCAATGATTTTGGCTAATAGATTTAAAAAGGTATTAAATGAGTGGATTGGGCCTGATCAGAACGGGTTTCTACCTGGACGAGGTATTAAAGATAATGTGAGACATCTGCTTAATATAATTGAACATCAAGAAAAAGACATTAATCGTAAGTTGGTGTTGATTTTCATAGACTTTGAGAAAGCGTTTGATAGTGTGAGCTGGGAATTTTTGCTGAAATGTTTATATAAGATCAACGTAGGAGACAGGTTTACGCACTGGATTAAGCTTATCTATAATAAACAGACAGCTAAAGTATTAGTAAATGAAGGAAAAACAAGACCTTTTCAAGTGGAAAAAGGGACAAGGCAAGGTTGTCCGCTTGTTCCTGATGATTTTGGAGATACTTAATAACAACATTAGAAGAAATACAGCCATAGAGGGTCTCAAAATAAAGGGGAGGCATCATAAATTATGAGCATACGCAGATGATTTAGTGTTATCATTAACAAATCCAAGCTGTATTGATGAGGCTTTAGATGAGCTAGAAAACTTTGCCTTAGTGGCAGGGTTAAAGATCAACAGAGAGAAAACAGCAATTCTGACCATGAATTTAACAGAAGCAGAGAGGAGAGAAGTTCAGGGGAAATCAGACTTTCAAATTAAAAAGGAAGTGAAATACTTAGGGCTAAATATCACAACCAAGAATGTAGATTTGTTTAAAAACAATTATGAGAGGAAGTAGAGGGAGATTAAGAAGGATTTAGAGAAATGGAAAAATTTGAAAATCTTTGGTTAGGGAAAATATCGGTGATAAAAATTAGCGTTCTCTCAAAAATGCTTTTTCTGTTCCAGAACTTACCTATTATTTTAAATGACAAACCATTTAAAACGTGGCACCATGACCTTTCTAAATTTCTCTGGGGTGGGAAGAAGCCTAGGGTGCAACTAAAGGTTCTTCAAGACAAAGTGGAAAGAGGGGGTCTGCCTATACCCAACTTGAAGTTATACTTTGAAGCATCCTGTTTAATGTGGTTGGTGGATTGATTTAAACTAAGTAACACAGGAGTATTAGATTTAGAAGGTGCGGGTCTAAGGTATGGTTTCCACGCCTACTTATTTTACGATAAAGTTAAGGTTAATAAGGACTTTGTAAATCATTTTGTATGCAAAGCGTTGCTTCAAGTTTGGGTTAAGATATAAAGAAATTTTTTGTAGGAGTATTCCATTGTGGGCCTCGATTAATGAGCTTTTTTTAGGCGTGAAAAATTAGATAAGAACAGATGTGCAACCTACAGGGATATTATTAGGAAAAACTATGAGACAGATGGGTTCAGACTTAAAACTAGAGAGGAACTAAACCTTGAAGGTTATGAATGCAGTTGGTTTTTTTATAGCCAGCTTAGGGAAAGGTTTATGAGGGATAGTAGAGAAAGAGGCTTTGGAGAGGCAGTAAAAGAGCTGGAGAACATTATGAAAGATAAGAAGCGGGAAAAGATTTGATTGTTCTATGATTTGTTGTTAAAATTAGATCAGGAGGATGAATCTGTGAAACAGAATATGATAAGATGGGCTACTGATTTGAAGGAAAATATACCACTCCAGCAATGGGAAACAGTGTGGTCGATAGGCATAAAAACTCCCTTAGTTATGATATAAGGGAAAATTTTCAAAAAATGCAGCACCGCTGGTATTTAACACCAGTAAGGTTGGCAAAGATGCATAAGGGTATGAGTAGTAAGTGTTGGAAATGTCATAAAAAAAAGAGGGTACCTTTATGCATTTATGGTGGCATTGTAAATTTGCAAAAAAAATTTGGAGTAAGGTACACAAAATAGTCAATCAGGTTATTAATGTCAAGGTGGACTTTGACCCAAAGTTCTATTTGTTA
>CM034703.1:74956037-74974017 GCA_020142125.1 Phrynosoma platyrhinos
TCTGCTTTGGTCAGGCCCCACCTGGAATACTGTGTCCAGTTCTATGCATCACAATTCAAAAAAAGATGTTAAAAAACTGGAGCATGTCCAGAGGGAGAGTAAAATGGTGAAGGGTCTGGAAACCATGCTCTATGAGGAACAACTTAGGGAAGTGGGTGTTTAGCCTGGAGAAGAGACAGTTAAGAGGGGATATGATAGCCCTCTTTAAATATTTGAAAGGATGTCATATTGAGGAGGATGCTAGCTTGTTTTCTGCTGCTCCAGAGAATAGGACTCAGAACAATGGATGCAAGCTGCAGGAAAAGAGATTCCACCTCAACATTAGGAGGAACTTCCTGACAGTGAGAGCTGTTCGACAGTGGAACACACTCCCTCAGAGTGTGGTGGAGTCTCCTTCTTTGAAGGCCTTTAAACAGAGGCTGGATGGCCATCTGCCAGGGGTTCTTTAATTTTGAGTTCCTGCATAGCAGGGGGGTTGGACTGGATGGCCCTTGTGGCCTCTTCCAACTCTATTATTCTATGATTCTCAGCCAACAGTGAAAATCTGGTCATCAGAAAAGACCATGGATGCATCCACACCGCAAAAATAATCCAGTTTGACACTTTAACTCCCATGGCTCAATGCTATGTAATTCTGGGAATTGTGGTTTTGGGAGACATTTAGCCTTCTCTGTCAGAGGCTCTGGTGCCACAGTTTCCAGAATTCCATGGGATAGAGACATGGCAGTTAAAGTGGGGTCAACCTGGTTTATTTCTGCAGTGAGGATGGCTCCATGATCTTTTCATGATTCCAACTCTGGCATCAGAATCCTAGCCCCTCTTCATTCACATCGATTCATTAAGTCAGTACAATTACCATCTCATTTGTAAAATGTAAACATCCACCCATTTCACAAGTGTGTTGTGAAGAAAAAAATATCTAGTTTACAAATGGATGTGTGTGAGAGAGAGCAAGAAGATCCTTATGAATATTTGCTGCAGTAGTGTTATGGCCTGGAAACATGCGATACAACAATCTTGCTGCACCAAAACAGGTCTGGATCCTGTGTGTGCCAACTTGAATTCCAAGGAAGAAAAAGATAATAATATAGTAAAGCTCTGTGGAACAACCAATACTCATTTCAAAAGAAAACCATAAAAAGGTGATTCAACATGCTTGGAACTTTATTGAACATGGATTCCACAAACTCTCCTCAACAAAGTTTAAGTAGCTGAAGTGTACTGACAGTGGTTGGATTTTTCAAGACATGTGTTCACTAAATTCAAGAGATGATTTGAGGGCAATATTCTCCCTTTCCCCTAGTTCTTAACCTGGAGGCCAACCCAGCTGACGGCCGCCAAGGACATGGAGGTGTACATGGTAGACAGACTGACCACCATCTGGACCTTCATTTATCACCATTCGGAAACCCCTGGTCAAGCCCAATTCAGCTGCACATTTCTTGCCCACAATGATTAAGTGTCCAAGAAGCTGAAAAAGAAAAGAGAAGTAACATCATTCCATAGTCATCAAGGCAAACATACTAGATTGGAATGACCAAAGCAAAAGCAAGTTTAATTTGAAAAATATACACAGAGAGAATCAGACTTCAGTCAATGAGTATTTCAGATATTCAGCTTTCATTGAATCAAAATGCTTATCAGAGATGTGTAAATAAAGCAGCATAGGTAAGTTGCACACCCAATGGGTCTTAAGCACTGTCCAAAGCAGGATGTGATCTATGAGCTTCAGTATGATCCAGCAGACCTTACAGCTTTGATATGTCTACATTACTGTTTGAAGAACACCTGAACTATGTCCCATGCACCAACTCCCTTATTCCTCAAATGAACAAAGAAAAATTTCAATTCAAAATTATTTTTCAGAACACCCAAGTACTGGAAAAATGTGTTCTATCCAAAATGCTCCTCTGCTCTGATTCATTCTTAGGGCTGGAAATGTAGACTTGAGTTTTATCAACCCTTCTTTGTTACTGATGGGGATTTTAATAAGAACTTCCACATTCATCATCCCCTGATGGTTTTGGATAGGAATAATACAGAGCTTGGGAAATTAACCTTAAAATTATTTAGTTATAGTTACCATTCCACTGCTTCCCCCAGCATCTATTGTAACTTTGTTAAAAACAACCCTTTGCGTTCTTATTACACTGCAGTCACAATGTCATGCCAGGGATGGCTGGTGCATACGTCACCAGGAGTACAACAAATCACTTCTGGTTTTACAATTACTTTTCCCACAGCTACTCCAAGCAGGATGGGATCTCTCCTGGCACTCAATTGTATTCTTCAGAGATTCAGCATGGGAAATTCTCCCATAGAACATGGCACAGCTGTAGGAGGAACGGGCTTACATCAATGGATCCACTGTCTGCCTCAGGTACTGATTACAGGTAATTCGTTATTGGTTACTTCTAAACTCTGCACATTAATTTTATTCAGAGCCAATTACTTAAGCATCAGGCAGTTGCCATCTCATGATACAGCACACCCACTTCTTACGCAGGCTTGCCATACGTGGACTTAAGCTTCTGTGCATGGCAAGCCTGTGGCACGCACACACAGGCTGGGAGTGCACAGCCATAAAACTCAGTGGGACTTGAGATCCCATGATATTTACCATACACTGGGGGGGGGGGTGTCCAGAACAGATCCCCCGCATATAGAAAAGGCCCAGTGTACTTGATTTATGAGAGCACTGCCTATTACACAGTTATGTAACCTTCACATATATTTAAGAAAAGGAATTTATATTTTGAATTTGAGGATCATACAAAGATAAAGGAAGCATGAAGTACATCAAGAGATATATCTGCTTTTGAATAGAAAATACAAAAAATTATGGAGGTTATCAGCATGAATGTTACTCTATTATGACTCCTGACCTATTTAACACAGATCAATGAAATCCTCAAGTCCATTTGAGGTAATCAGATAAGTTTCAAGGTGCATCCAAGGATAATTTCTCATCTAAAATCTAAAGTGAGCCCTTGAGCGAATACATATATGGCAATACTTACATTAACATAATTTTACTACTCACTATTTCCAGCAGAGAAACAAAAACACCCTTCAAAACTCTGCATTTTTAAAAAATAAAGACAAAAAGGAAAGATCAAAAAGGGTCTGAGGTTATCCTCATACTTACAGCTTCATCAGAATCTTGTGCTTGAGAGAGCTGAGCAACAGGTTTCTTAGGGACCACTAGGAAATGTGTCGGAGCTTGTGGAGAAATGTCATGGAATGCAAGGCACTGAGAAGAGGGAAAAGTAACTATATTTAGTAAATTCTTCTAAACACCAACAATAAAATTCCATGTTTTTTTAACTCCAGCATTAGAAACATTTGCCTGGAAAGCTTTGTATAAAATTAGGATGAGCATGTTGTGTCCCTCGAGATGTCATTGGACTGCAAATTCCATCAGTCCTGGTTACCATAGCCACAATGAAGGATGATGGAAGGTACAGCACAACATCATTCAGAGGCCCTCATGTTGCCTCATGTTGTACCAAGGATTCCTGGAACTCACTGTGTGAGCAGTAGTGTCTGTCTTTTGAAACACATTTATTCAAATACAACTATTTTAAAGGGAAGGATTTATAGGCCAACATAAATCAAAATTAAGTTATTAATCTGAACTCTATTAAATTACTCTTTAAAATAATCCCTTACAATGGTACCCCTTCTCCTAACTGCCAAAACGGGGGCCAAAATGAAAAACAGAAAGCTTGAGTGAAGAAAACTTGAAATTTGACAGTTACAGCCAAAAATGCAACATCCCCATCAGGAAAGTTGGTCTGTCATTCTTCCAACGTACTAGAACCACAAATCAGTTTGGCCTTATTTTACAGCTGTTCAGATATAATCTAAGCCATTTTCTTGTTTTTGTATGGTTTCTTTAACTGCTTCCCCAGGTGTGAGATGGCAAGATCTGTATTCTCCTGTGTTAACTGTTGTATGTAAATGTGGCCACTTCCAACCTATGCTGAGATAGATGTATAGTTGCTGTAACAATGATTTGAAGTCTGCAATCCTGTACCTACTTTCCTGTAAACCCCATCAAACTCAAGTCAGACCTATTTCTGGAACATGGATCTATAGGACTACACTGCTACTTCAACTAGAAGGAGAAGACTTCAGTACAGTAGCAAATAGAGAACCCATATGTAAGGTTCAAACATAGAACAGTTAGCAACATAACCTCTTAAGTTCCAGAAATACTACAGGCTACTTTGGTATCCAGTTTCTAGCTTACCACATGGTTAGTTATTACATCCAGCTGGTAAGAAGAAATGAATTTTTATTTTCGTACCAATGTACAGTAATTTCATAATTAACCGGAAAAATCCTTTCCACTGATCTAGCCAAAACAAAAATAAAATCATTTGACATATACATATTAGGGAAGGCTTCAAGAAACTTTTCCATTTATCTCGTTACAAAACCCAAATTACTTGGAATAGGTATATAAATTCAGAGAATATTAGGGAATACTCCAAGTCAGCATTCTAACAGTTTAAGTTTTTGATATTTTGCAAGAGACAAAAAATGGATTTCAGAAGCAGTGCTTTACTTATTAAAACACACACACACAATTTTTATTCCCATGAGTCAGTCATTTCTTCCTGCAATTTATTCACTACATATTACCACTTCTATTTTTCTTTTTATACTTTATGCCTCCACTGGTTCCCAAACTTTGGCCCTCTAGGTGTTTTGGAGTTCAACTCCCAAAAGCCCCAGCAAGCTTAACCAATAGTCAGGAATTCTGGGAGCTGAAGTCCAAAAATCTGGAGGGCCAAAGTTTGGAAGCCACTGTAGTTTATTCCTTTGTATGCAATCGTTGGTTCACACAAAACTGATATATGTATTCTCTGGGAATACTCAACATATGTGCAGGTTGTGGTCTGTCCAACTTGAACAGGAAAAGAATAATAATAATTAATAATAATAATTTATTTCTTATATCCCACCTTTTGCCTAAATTAAAAACAATCAAAATTAACTCTCACCCCTTACCCAGCTTTCCTCTCTAACAAGATCTGAATTAGTGAAATAAGACAGTGAAAGTAGTCTGTTTTCCCTGTTTTTTGTTCTGCAGCAATCTGGAACAAGTGAGAGGAAGTGCTGGAAGAAGGAGTGAACACAATTCACCATTTCCTTCTATCACAAACCAGAATATTTATTTCCATGCTTCAAGCAACCGAAAAATGGTATGATTCACAACAGATGCCTTAGGGTGCATCTGTACTGTAGAAATAACGTACTTTAACTGTCAGGGCTCCACCTGGGATTTACAGTTTTGTCAGGCATCAACATTCTTTGGCAGAGAAGGTCGAACATCTTGTAAACTCCAAATCCCAGGTTTTCGTAGGCTGGAGGCACAGCACTTCAAGTGATGTCAAATTGCACTACTTTTTGTGATATAGTAGGTTTCATGTTGAATTACATTCTGTGTGTGAGATAAATCAATTAAGATATATTTTTAAATTACACTATTTCTACAGTGTCGATGCACCCTTACGCCACACATCATTCTTTCCCCTTTTTTGGAAAAGAGTGGAAGAGCGGGGAAGCCATCGAGTCAAATGTACGGAGGCTGAGTGCAAGGATTGGAAAAGTTACATTTTGTACTACGACTCCCAGAAACCCTGAGTCACTATGGCCAAAAAAAAAAAAGAGGGGGAAGGAACTATTCTTGTTAAGATTTATCAACCATTAGCCTCAGTAAGTGGAACTTCCAAGTCCAGAGCCAGTGTATCTCCCAATGATATTCAGGCAGACATTTAATGTGTAATCATGGGATGGCTTTTTTTTTAAGTGGGGTGTTTGCTATATGGGGTGGGTATTGTGGGTTTATTGTGGTTTTAATGTTTGCAGGGAATACAATGGCTTGTATGATTCTAACTTTTGCGCTGAGTTGTATATCTTTGCATCTACACTGAAGAAATAAACCAGTTTGACACCACTTTAACTGCCATGGCTCCGTCCTACAAAACCCTGGGATCTGTAGTTTGGTGAGCCACCAGTGTGGCCTAGTGGTTTGAGTGTTGGACTATGACTCTAGAGGCCAGGGTTCAAATCCCGGCTCCGCCATGAAAACTCACTGGGTGACCTTGGGCAAGTCACACTCTCTCAGCCTCAGATGCGAAGGCAGTGGCAAACCTCCTCTGAAGAAACTTGCCAAGAAAACCCTATGACAGTTTCACCTTAGGATCGCCATACGTTTGAAGGCACACAACAACAATAACAACAATTGAGTCACTAAAGACCTGCGACACTACAAATCCCAGGACTTCATACGATGGAGGTGCAACACTTAAAGCGGTGTGAAACCGCGATAATTTTCACAGTGCAGACGCGCCTAAGGGCGGTCTGACCACTGGGCTGCCCTGCCCACCGCACCTTTAGGCCTCCTCTTTTACCTTCTCGTCCTCGAAGATGATTTTGGCGGGGATCTCCTTGCGGATGATCTTGCCGAAGATGGTGTCTCCGCCCGGCTGGGCCACTTGAGCCTTGCTGATCTCGTCGGCCATCGCCGCCTCCTTCCCTCAGGCGCTCGCCAACGCGCCTGCGCACTTGTGCCCGCCGAGCGTTCCATACCTCGCTTCCCGCCCCTCTCTCCCGCTCGACCAATAGCGAGCGGGCAGGTGAGCGAATGAACGTGCTGCTCTTACTCGCTTGAGTCGCATTAGCATGACCATCCGTCTTATTGGTTCTCTCTGCTGTCCGTCACTCCCCTTCCTGTCAGGCGGCGACTTCAGTCTGTTGGAGAAGAGAAAAAGACGGCTTTAGGGCGCATAGAGTTGCAGTAAACTGCGGTAGTAATGCGAACCTCTCTGTCTGTGTTCGAGTCTCCTCATGAATTTCACTGAGGGTGCGTCTACACTGTAGGAATGAGCCAATTTGGCATCGCTCTAACTGTCGTGGCTCCATCCCGCAGAATCCTGGGATTTGTAGTTTTGTGGGGGCACCAGCGCTCTTTGGCAGAGAAGGGCCAGGACCTTGTAAAACTACAGATCCCAGGATTCTCATAGGATGGAGCTACAGCACTTAAAGCGGTGTCAAAGTGCATTGTTTTTACAGCGTGGATGCTCACTTTGGAGTCACTGATGGACCCTAAATGAGGCAAAATATCATAGATGAGGCATATATATATGTGTAAAAACCCACTGGCTGACCTTGGGCAAGTCACACTCTCTCAGCCCCAGGGCAAGGCCATGGCAAACCCCCTCTAAACAAATCTTCCCAAGAAAACCCCATGAGAGGATCTCCATAAATCAGAAACGACTTGAAGGCACCACAGCAACAACAAAGCTGGCTTCTGCTATTCGCTTCCAGAGGCCTTCTTCGGCCGTAGTTCTACCGCACGACAGCCTTATATAGCCTCACTGTTCCCCTTTAACTGACCCGCCTGCCTCCTGATGCATTTTGGGTCTTGTAGTTCAGAACGGCCTAAGAGCTCCCTGGCTGAGAATTCTAAAGTGCCCTCTCCCTCAACTTCAAATCCCAGAATGCAACAGGAGGCAGCTGATTGGTCGCTGCCCTGAAGGCGTCGTTTCCTATTGGTTCATGCCGAGCCCGGACAAGCGGGAGTGGGCGTGGTCCCAGGCTCTGGCTGTTCTTGTTCGGACAGCGAGCGGGGCTGCGGCGATGAGGAAAAGGGAGGTCAGAGGCCGGGAGAGGGAAGGCCCATGGCAACGCGGTGTGGTGTTCTCTGAGGGGGGGAACAGAGATATAGATCAGGGGTAGGCAGCCTTTCCCCTTTAAGGGCCGAGGGACTTCAGCTCCCAGAATCCCAGGAGCTATTGGCCAACATGGGACTATTGGCCAACATGGCTGAGGCTTCTGGGAGCTGAAGTCCCTCGGCCCTTAAAGGGGAAAGGTTGCCTACCCCTGGTCTAAGGGTTTGTAGGTAGGCCTTGGGTAGGATAGGAGCCCTGGTGGCCTGTACTGCAGTCACTCCCTCACAAGGTTTTGAGTTCAATCCCAGCCAGGGGCTCAGGGTCACTCAGGCTTGCATCCTTCTAAGGTTGCTAAAATGGGTTTCCAGTTTATTGGGGGCAATTGGTTTATTATGCAATGTAAACCAGTTAGTGCTTAAGTGCACTGATAAGTGGTTTAGAAATATACTTGCTATTTCTGTTGGTAGGACTCTGGAGATTTTGTTTTTAGAATCTGAGATTGTTATTGACCACTTTCCAAATGTTGTTGGACTACAACTCCCATCAGCCCCAGCCAGATGTGAGGGATGATGAGAGCTGCACTCTAACAAAATCTGGAGAGGAGTCTAACCACTGAAGCCGAACATTTCCCATTCCTTTGTTGTCGTCGTTGCTGCTGCTGCTGCGTGCCTTCATCAAGTGGTTTCTGACTTAAGGTGAAATATGTCACGGGATTTTTCTGGGGCTGAGAGTGTGTGACAGTGCTTCTGGTCAGCATTTTGGGAACAGCTGGAGAAAAAATGCAGTTAGGGTTTTGTGTGTGTGTTGGGGATACATACATACATTTTATTCGATCAACGACCAGCAAGATACTTAAAAAAAAAAAAGGAATACAAAGTGTTGTTAATAGATACAATAATAAAGTACGTACAAAGTGTCACGCAGTAATAAAATACTTGCTGTCCTGTGATCCTTTGCTACCTTATGGAGCGAGTCTGGTACATTAGAAATTATATAATGGAATGTTATAAGATAATATAAAATTTGTATTTCCTTTGACAACTTTTCAGTTGAACATCAAATAAAATTAAATTGCCTCCAGAGCCCTAGTCCAACGCTCAAACCAGTACACCACACTGCCTCCCGCTGCTGCTTTAGACTTTTCATCATTGTTTCCTCCAACAGCATTGCAATGTTTTGTGGGGTGTTAAATGCAAGGCAGAGAGGCTCATTGCTGTGACTGTTTCATTGGCAGCCTAGAAGCATTTATTCAGAAGTAAACCCTGTTCAATTCAAGGAAGGATGTGTAGGACTGCAGCAGCCTCTTTCACTGCTTAGTGTGGTCAAGTGAAAGTGGCAGCACCTTCTTTGCAAGGGCACTGCAATGGGAAGAATATGATCCTATAGAACAGGGGTAGGCAACCTTTCCCCTTTAAGGGCCGAGGGACTTCAGCTCCCAGAATCCCAGGAGCTATTGGCCAACATGGGACTATTGCCCAACATGGCCGAGGCTTCTGGGAGCTGAAGTCCCTCGGCCCTTAAAGGGGAAAGGTTGCCTACCCCTGCTATAGAAGTTTCACTGTGTTCACTAGTGCTTTACTTCTAAGCAGGTAAGCCAGGGGTAGGCAACCTTTTTCCTTTAAGGGCCGAGGGACTTCAGCTCCCAGAAGCCTCAGCCATGTTGGCTAATAGTCCCATGTTGGCCAATAGCTGCTGGGATTCTGGGAGCTGAAGTCCCTCGGCCCTTAAAGGGGAAAGGTTGCCTACCCCTGAGGTAAGCAAAGAGGTGTTGTCGCCTGTTGCTTTTATGCAGATCAAGCATAGTGGTTTGAGTGTTGGACTACAACTCTGGAGACCTGAAACCCACTGGGGTGACCTTGGACAAGTCGGAGAATAGCAGTGGCAAACCTCTTCTGAACAGATCGTGCCAAGAAAACCCCATGATAATTTCACCTTTAGGGTTGCCATAAGTTGGAAATGACTTGAAGGCACACGACAACATGGAGTGTTTAAGTGGTTTACAACTGTAAGCTCATTGCCCCCCAACAGCTGGGTACTCATTTTAGCGACCTCGGATGGATGCAGGCCTGAGTCTAGCCTGAGCCCTGGCTACTACTGAACTCACAACCTTGTGGTCTATGAGTGAGTGGCTGCCATACAGGCATTTTAACCACTGCGCCACCAAGAAGCATGCATTTGCAATACACAGTTACAGCAATTAACTGTCATGACTATTTTGTGGAATATTGGGATTTGTAGTTTATGAAGTACTATATCAAACTGCTACCCAACTCTAGATTGCTGTCTCTTAAGAAGAGAAGCCTCTCCCCCCATTACAAAACCCAGCCTTTCATAGGATGGATAGCTAGAGAGCTATGAAACTGCTGTAATATTGTAGGCCAGTAGTTCTCAACCTTGAGTCCTCCAGATGTTGTGGACTTCAGCTCCTAACTCCATGACCATTGATCAGGCTGGCTGGGGTTTCTAAAAACTGAAATACCTGGGCAACTGAAGATGTATCCATACTGCAGAAATAAAGCACTTTGATATCATTTTACCTGTCATTCTTGTATACTACAGAATCCTGGGATTTGTAGTTTAGTGGGGCATCAAGGCTCTCTGGTAGACCAGGCTAAATACCTCATCAAACTAGAAATCCAAGGATTTTACAGGATGGAGCCATGACAATTAAAGTGATATCAGACTGCTTTATTTTTGCAGTGTGGCTAGACTGATAGATATGCAGGACAAAACCCTGCTGAGGAGTGAGTAGTATTTTAACACTCCTGTGATTTGTCTGTGTGTGTTTGGTGTTTTTTTTTTTTAATGTTTGAGTTTGCTAGTGCATAGTGTGTGAGTTGTTGATGTGACTCTTTTCCTTTTTAAAAAATATACATATGATATATATTTGGAGCTTTTGCCTCTCTTGTAAACTGTGGCAGCTTTTTGCCCTAAAAATGTTGGCTGCCAAAGTCAGCTTATGTGAGTAGGACCATTCTTGCTAGTTCAAACAGGCTAATACCTCCAAAGACTTTTTGTTTCTGACTGCCTAATATTGTTTACCTCTTCCCTTTTTTGGTTGGCCTCTTAAATGGAAACACATACCAATGGTACAAATGATGGGATCCATCCTACCAGCTGTGGATTTGTATTAGCACACTGCTACAAGCTGTGCTCTTGATGTATATTGAAGGCTGGCTGGGAAAGTATCAGTAGTGCTCTGTTACATATTTGTAAAACTTTAAAGTTGTTACTTTGTGCGCTCTCTCTCTCTCTCTCTCTTTTTCGGTCTGTTTGGAAAAGATCTGTGATACTGAGTTTTTCAAAATGTAAGTGGGGTGAGCACTCTTGCAAATGAACTACATAAAATTCTTAATGTTCTCTTCCATTGATAGGTCTTGAAACTTTTCAAATCTTTGCACAGGACAAGGCAACAGGTTTTCCAAAATGATTCCAGAGCCCTAGAAGGTAAAAATCTTTTGTGTGTGTGTTGTGTGTGCGGTAAAAACAAGTCTTCTAGTTGGTTAATAATGCAAGCTTCTGAGGGCAATAGACTGACATAACTGTATTCTTCAAAGCAGTTATTTAGTAGGCTGCTGCATCTTTGCCCAAAACAAAAAGTCCACAAAAGATACTAACCTGTTACTGTTTTGAATGGTGAAGGAGGGACAGAAAGTTCCATCTCTCTTTCTGCAGTCTGCTGCATGTTTGTGGAGAAAGGATTGATGATCTGTGCCTTGCTCCAGTCACCTGCATCGCAATTCCTTATCTTCACTGGTCATAAGGGAAGTGCTTAAATAGGAGATTTATGAAAAGAAGAGTCCCTCTTTCACAAGCTCAAGCTGACCCTGAATGCTGTGTTAACTTGGTGAGTGCACTTGGTAAGAGAAGCCTGCTAAGTGCAATAAACTCTTGTCTAAGGGCCTTTGCAGATTGCTAGAAATAGTGCAAATTGAGTCCACTTTAACTGCCCTGGCACAGTGCTAGGGAATAATGGGAATTGTATTTTTTTTCTGAGACATTGAGCCTTCTCTGTCAGAGAGCTCTGGTGCCACAATAAACTACAGTTCCCATGATTCCCTAGCACTGAGTCAGGGCAGTTAAAGTGGACTCAATTTGCACTATTTCTGGCAGTCTGCAAAGGCCATAACTGAGGAAAAATCTTTGATAATGAAACCAGATGTATGTAGCTAACGCATGGTGATGACCACATTTGAGTGTTCAAATGAAGCCCATTTGAAGAAAAAAGGATAAAATGGAGGAGAAAGTCCAAGTTAAATATCCCCCAAAAATACAATGGAATAAATCATGTGTCGTTGACTACCTCCTCTTCCATTTCAAAGCTTAATAGCAGTTTATAAAGCAAACCTATTGCTTTTTTATTTCCCTCTAATATTTTATCTAATTCCAATTTTTTGTTCTCTATACCAAAAGGTTTTAGGTTCATCACGGTTCTTTCATATATTTGCCTATATTGAAACCATCCTATATAAAAGCCTTTCTTCTTGTGATCTTATTTTTATCTTACCTTTACGTATCTCCACAGTATCCTTGTAGGTGCACCATTTCTCTTCCCTGTACATTTCTTTTAAATAAAAAGCTTCTTGTGGTGATACCCACAGGGGAAGTTTTTGGATTATCCTAGCTTTATATTTCTTCTAGATTTTTATTAATTGCTTGGGCAAAATATATAGGGCACCCAATTCAAATAGCACAATGGGAGAGAATCTGGAAGCAGGAATTGAAATGCACAGCCTAACAGAATCTAAGAGAAAATTGGTTCAAAATGTACTTTAGGTGGTATTTAAGTCCAGATAAATTAGCAAAACCATATAAGAATGCAGAGAATAGGTGTTGGAAATGTAGAGAGACCCCATGAACCTTCTTTTATTGTTGGTGGGCTTGCAAATATGCTAAAAAATATTGGACAATGAACAATGAGCTAATTGGCATAATTGTGAATGAGAAATTGGAAATGAAACCGGAAAGTTACTTACTTGGATGTTTGAAGAAATTGAGAAGGAACATGGGAGGTTCAAGAAACAGATAAGGTATTGTGTATAAAAATATAAGATGATAATTGTAACAATGTAACAAATATAGTGTTGTGATAAGAAAGTCAATAAAAACAGCAAAAATAAGACGTATAGGTAGAAGGTGGGATGTATGTTGCTATTTTAGGTGGAGCAAGGAAGAGGGCTAAGAAGACGATTACGGGAAGACTAGGGAAAGAGAAAAAGAGGGGGGAAATTGAGTGTAAAGTATGCGGTTGAGGGTAGGAGGATGTGAAGGAGAGATTGTGAGTGTGAGAATAGGTAGAGGAGGGGTGGGGATGATGAGATTGTTGAAAAAGGAGCATGAGGTATAGAAAAGGAATGAAATGGAAGAAGATGAAGTGGAAGAGAAGGTTACAGCAATGAGGATAAAGAAAAGGAAAGGGAGGAGAAGTAGGACTTACAAGGAGGATATACAGTGGGTCCTCAGTATCTGCGAGCAATCCATTCCGGATCCCCCTGCGGATGCCAAAATCCATGGTGCTCAAGTCCCATTGACCATGGCACTTGCTGCTTCTGGCACAGTCACTCCTCCGCCCTTGGCTGCCCATTCCAAAGCTGGCCAGATCCAGAGGAGGAGGAAGAGGAGAAAGGAGGGAGTTAAAACTTCTGCCGTTGCCGGTGTCTTGCTGACAAATGGAGCTGGACAGCTGGCCCCAGAATCCCCCATGGCTGAGGCCCCTCAACCTCAGGCGGACCTCTCCAGCTGAGTCCTTCCTTCCTTCTTTCCTTGTTTCTTTCCGCCACCACCCTCCCTTTCCTCCCTCCTCATCCCAGCCATGGGGCATCCGGGCTCCTGCTAGATGGCCAGCCCTTGTGGCGGTGGGCAAGACACAACCCTCCCAGCCTCCACCTCAGCGAAGGCCTCCGATCGCAGAGAGAACTAGCTGGGCAGACAGACCCCGGCCCAGCCCCGGCCATAGGAACCTCCCCTGAGGGACACGCCCCAGCCACCACCTTCCTCCTCCTCACCCACGCCACCCCTTCCTCTTCCCGCCTCGCCTTCCTCCTCCTCTTACCTCTTTCGCCCCCCCATGGGCTTACCATCCATGGATGCTCAAACCCGCGGATGGCAAGTCTGCAGATAAGGAGGGCCCACTGTATGAAAATAGGTATGTATTGAATGTGATTGATATGAAAAGATATAATAGACTAGTGAATTGCTTCCCAATGTTTGATGGTAGATATGATCAGTTTGAGGAATGAATTTTAAGTTTGTTTCTTTTAAAAACTTTCCCTTAAGTGGGCCTCCAAGCTTTCAATTTTAAAATGTAATGAAGAGTCGTTGCCGCACTGTGGAATTGTTTTTAAACATTATTGTTGTATTTTATATTGTATGTTTTAATTTGTAACTGATTTAACAACTTTTTAAGGGGGGGAGGGAACTAGATTTTATTGTTGTGTGTTATATTTTACTGTTGTTAGCCACCCCGATTGATCTCAAAGGGGCGGGATATAAATAAAATTTTATATATATAAAAAGTGATAATTAATAAAAAATCAATTAAACACAAAATATAGTGGAATAGCTTAGGATACCACACATAGACAGGGTACTTTCTGCACTACATACACTGCCACATTCACTGACTTGAAGTCCAGACAAGAACATGTTGCATTTGTTGCCCTGCAGTATTTCCTTCTCCTTACCTCTCTTCTCCTTACCTTATCCACAAAAAATAAAAAACCTAGGGAAAATTGCAGACTAAGGGAATATGTACACTGCACAGCTATAGGAATCTGATAGATGTCTTAGTTATAACATCAAATACTTTAAAAGCCATGGCTTCCTCTTATGAATTTCTAGAATGTATAATTGGTGAGGTACTTAGAATTCTCTACTAGTTCTCTACTAGCTCCAGTTCTTAAATGCCTCACCAAACTACAGTTTTCCAACTGTATTGATACTTCCTTGAGCCTATGTGGTGTAGTGGTTTGAGCTTTGGACTATGACTCTGGAGACCAGGGTTTGAATCCCAGTTAGACCATGACCTTGGCAAGTGACATTCTTTCAGCCTTAGAGGATGGCAATAGCAAACCCCCTTTGAAGAAACTTGCCATGAAAACTGAATGATAGGGAGTCACCATAAGTGGATATGACCTAAAGGCACACACACAACAAGAACAACATATGGCCTTTGCAGACTGCCAGAAATAATGCAGATTGAGGTCACTTTAACTGCTTTGGCTCAGTGCTAAGGAATCATGGGAATTGTATTTTTTTTCTGGTACATTGAGCCTTCTCTGTCAGAGAGCTCTGGTGCCACAATAAACAACAGTTCCCATGATTCCTTAGCACTGAGCCAGGACAGTTAAAGTGGCCTCAATCTGCATTATTTCTGGCAGTCTGCAAAGGCCCATAGATGGGCCTTTATCTGCCCAATGAGTTTTGATTGGTAGTGCTAAGAGCCTGCTTTCTGGGAGTACCCTGAATCATTGGTGGAAATCATGAAATTTCAAAACACAGCAGTATGCCCAAACTAGGAATGCTATAATATGGTTGTGGTTTGAAGTAGTGCTCTTCTGTTGGACAAGTGGCTGATTTAGTATTAGCAAACTGATTGTTATTCAAACATGAGGGAACTGTGGAAAGTAATACAGATTCTCCCACATCACTGGATGAGTGTAGGTCAGGGCTAGAAAACCATTTCAACAGATGTTTGAAATATTTGGGTGGGAAATTGCTTTAGTATGTGATTGGGAAATGTGTGACTCAACAGGTGTTGAACATAAAGTTCCAACTGCAGTGGTGAGGAATGTTGGGAGTTGCAGTTGAAATACATCTGGAGGGACACACATTTCACACTCAGCTATGGTGTATAAAATGCTGTGACTTTCCACTTAACACAGAATCCATATTTCATTTGTAGTACTGTCAAAACTGAAGTTGATACCAGTGGCACAATACCTTGTACCCCATAATACACTGTGGGGTTGGCCTTTCAGCCTTTTTTTAAGGGAAGAATTGTGCAGTACTGCAAGAGACCAGGAGCATGTAACATCCAAATAATAGATGGAAAGCATAAATGTGTGGATCATGGGCAATGAAAGGTCATACGATATGGTGAGGTGTTGATATAAGGGTATTTGCAGCTCTGCATTTCAGAATAGATCTCATGACTTCTCTTACTTGTGAATGATAAAGAAATGGAGTATAGAGCCCTTACCCTTAAATTTTTTTTAATTGTTTAAAACAGGGGTTGGCAACCTTGGGGGCCGAAGCACCAAATAAATAAATAAATACATAAATAAATATTTTTTTAAAAAAAATTAAAAATTTAAAAAATATGCACGCACACTCTCTCAGCCCCAGAAAAGCCATGGCAAAACCCCTGTGGAGATTTTGCCAAGAAAAACCCAAGAACAAGTAATAACAACAATAAACAATATCATCATGGCGGGCGGCAGTGGCAGTGGGGGGGGGCGGCAGCGGTGGCAGGACCAGCCTGGGGCCGGTCCAAAGGCCTCAGGGGGCCGCATCCGGCCCCTGGGCCTTAAGTTGCCTAGCCCTGGTTTAAAAGATATGAATCATAGTACAGTTGGGGAAGCTATCATATCACAGGTACTGTCCATAAAAGCCATGCCCCATTGTTTTTGAAAGGAATCCTAGCCCTAAAGAAAATTGTTGTCTGTCTTACAATCAACAGGATCTCAGTCTTTAGAGATGTACATTGTAATATCTTGTGTCTTTAGTTGTGTTCAGATCACATGCTTGCTGCTTCACGGCAGCCATGCACTTTAGAAATCTCTCTAAGCTGATGAGTAAATAGTAGTTTTGATTGTGAAATAGGCTCACATAACCCATCAGATACAGTGTTTTTGTGCATTTGAAAAGAAAAATGCTGGGAATGGGAAGAAAGTGTTGGTCTGCCTTCTCAGTGGATTTTCAGTACCTTATGTTTTCAATCTGAGTAACTAGTGTTCAGCCGGAACTTTGCCTTGGATACTTTGTGGATAATTCAAAATACTATTCTTATAGAGCTCTAAATTAGGGGGGAATTGTGAGCTCTGACAGATGTTGTTGGCCTGCACAATTGGCTATCTCTCTGGGACTGTTAGGTGTTGTAAGTCAACAAAAAACACCAGGTCAAAGGCATGCAATTTCCACCCTGGTTTAAATCACTTGGTGTTAAGTTTTCTTCTGCAGATTCACCCTCAAACCCGTGTGTAGAAACAGAGTCCTGACAGCAAATCTGAAGATGAGTAAAGTTTACTCGGCAGGATGTAATGACAGAGCAACATATATTAAGTTCATAAACAATGCATATATATTCTTTGTCTTTTACATGTTTCCAAGAGAACACTGGTCCTTTAATTTTGGTCCATTAACTCAATGGAGTCATAGTTGCATTTCACAAAACCATAGTTCTCAAGGGGTTAGACATTAACCCTCCTGCATAATCTCCTCGTATTCTTCACAACAGCATAAACAAACAAAAACTCATATCCCTTCCAAGCATATTGGGAGGCAGTTAGTGACAGTTTCACTGGTCTGGAGTTGTATTCCCTTGAATTGTTGCCCAATCAAAGCATCTTGTAGGAGCATCACAAAACTTTTTTTATTATTATTATTTAAGATAGTACTACTACTGAGAAAGGTGGGGTATCTCAGACGACTACTTTATAATTATCTGATGCCTTGTACAAATTTGTTGTTCTCTTTTGTTACCCATTTAAAATGGTATTTACCCAAATTAGCTTCTTTAACTGATTTATACTACAAGCCTCATTTAAACTGAGATGGTTCATGCCTGGTTTTGCATAGATCATGTGCAACAATGGTTTCTTCTAATGTTGCCTGTAGGATGTTTTATGTTCAGTTTGTTCCACATGCTGCACAACAGTTATTTAGTTAGAAGATATGTATCATGCTGTGAAATCTGTAAACCTGATCACTGTGAAGAGCAGCATTTTGAGTTTCAAGAAACAAATCACAGTAGCATAAATTGCTGGGGAAACACTCCCC
The DNA here is from genome assembly GCA_020142125.1 of Phrynosoma platyrhinos. Lineage (NCBI taxonomy): Eukaryota > Metazoa > Chordata > Lepidosauria > Squamata > Phrynosomatidae > Phrynosoma > Phrynosoma platyrhinos. The sequence continues at coordinate 74,973,722 of CM034703.1, forward strand.
CCCAGCCGCAGCCTCAGTGCTTGCAAATATGAAACATGAAATTATTATTATTGTTATTATTATTATTATTAAAGTTTATTTCTAAAGCACTGTCAATGTACACAGCGCTGTACAAAGATATAATCAAAGCATAAAATAGAAATAAAAACCTGCCAAGGCATACAATTTAAAAATACAAAACAATCGGTAAAATAAAATAAAAGTTAATTAAAAGCAGGAAACAATTAAAACAATTAAACAGCAGCATCCACTGTCACCCCAAATAACAGAAAAAATAATAATAATAATAATAATAA
>CM034703.1:74974117-74985999 GCA_020142125.1 Phrynosoma platyrhinos
AGAGGTGCCATCGGAATTCAAGGCCGACGAACGAGACACGGAGAAATAAATGTATATTAGACAGTTGTGGTTTGTTTTGTTTGCCATCTGACTTCAGTAATCTGCAGTAGATTTACATACTGTTTACCAAGTCTAATTTAAATGGTGTGTTAAAAAATTAAAAGATAAATTAATCTCTCCTCTCCCCCACCCCCTTTTTCTTCCCCTTCATTCAGCTGCAAGACTTAAGATAAATGAAGAATTCAAAAACAGTAAAGATGAGACTTCTTCTGAAAGAATAGCTGAGGTACTTTCATAAGAATCTCTTCCCGCTGCTGAGGGCAGGACTGTACTGTGAGCTTAAACTTGTTTAACTTATCACACAACGTCTTTTGTCCTCTTCCCAAAGATGCTTGGGAATTGGGAGGAAGCCAGGGTTGAGTCCCTTTGTAAAACTACAGTTCCTACAGTCTCTCTACAAGGAAGAAGTGGCAGTGAACACAATTTAAACCACACTATAAATCTGCAGCATAGGTGTGTTCTGAGCTTGCATGTCAAACATCATATAATTAAAAATCAAAGCCCAGGGAAAAGGTAATTTCTCACTGGTGTAGATGTGAAAGTCTGTCCAGGTATATGCAGTTCTTAGTCCCATCTTGAATCAGTGGAACTTGCGTATGTGTTGACTTAGCATATCTGATTTATTCAGTGGGGTTGCCCTTCGAGGAACAAAGCTTTAGATACAATCCATACTCTAAATTTTTCTTCATTTCTCTTAACTCAAATAATATCTTATTTATTTTGTTTCGTAGCAGATTGTGAGACTTTGTAGTTTGTTTGCTTGGGGTGGTTTGCAAGGTTAATCCATATGTATTATGGTATGCCCTTTTAAATGCATTTTTCTGATTGTTTGGAATTTTAAATATTTTTCCCATTGACTAAAGCATGTTTGTGCAAAGTTTTCAAAAATACACCTTTTGAGTTGGTATGCATTTATTTGCATATAATTTAGAAAGGAAAAAAAAGGATTGGACACCTGCAGTTTCTTCCTATTGGTGGGAAAGCAAAAATATGTGCACATGTACATTAACAGTACTCAAACTATGAATTGAAAAGTTTAATTTTAAAAAAACAAGGTTTATGTGAATTTCTTTTCTAGTCTTGCTGTGGCTATTGTCCTTGGCACAGTTTGAAATGAAAACTAGGAAAGGAGCAGCCATCATCTTCTTGAAAGGCAGATGAGAAAGGCATCCAGTACACAAGAAGGATCCCAGTTGCCCTGGCCATTAGCCGAGGCAGTAGACGTTGTTCCACAAAGATAGTTTATTTATAGTTCTTATGCAGCACTTGATATAAAACATCTGAACTAGGGATGGAAATCATGTTGCACACCAAGGCCCTCACTGGCACTATCCAGATCATTTATGCCCCCCCCAAAAAAAAAAAACAGCCCCAAAATGATGACTTGTGCCCCCAGAAGACTCCAGGCAAAAGGGTATTTCAGTGGTAACTGGCCTGTTTTAACCTTCCAGAGATTTGGTGGGGGGCAGTTGAGGGGGGGACGACTGATGATGCCTTCTAGGTTCCTGTATATGAAAGGAGGGCTGTCCCCCAAGTATTTTCCATTAAAAAGTACGCAATATATAGTCTACCGTAAATACTCTGAAGGCACCAGATCTTGTCTGATCTCTGAAGCTAAGTTAGGCTTGGCTAGTATGTGGAATAGACTGGCAGGGAATACCAGGTGGTGTTAACTATACTCAGAGGAAGGTAATGACAACCCTCTTCTGAAGCAATCCTGCCAAGAAAACTCTGTTAAAGCGTTGTAATAATTCAGAGTTTACTTGAAAGGAAATAACAATAGCAACAAGTAGTATAACATGGAAAACATTTTTAAATATCAAAACTAATTAAAATCATCTCTTTGGGCTTGTTTGAAACCTTTGGAAGCTCTTCCTTGAAGTCATCTTCTTGTGTGGGGACCATGATAGATTTCATTTTCAGCCAACTTGAAATGGAATACTGTACTTTCCTCTCATAACATTCTTCCCTTCTCTGGCCCTATTGTGGATGCTAATATCTATTGTTTCTTGCCACTGGAGCAATGAACAGATGAACAGATGAACAGAAGGTGGGAGAGTGAAATCACAGTTTAGATTTTCCATATGCTTAGGACACACATTTCTAAATAAAGTATTTCTTCTATAACTGAAGGATTGAATTCTGTTGGCACATCAAAGGTAGGTGTTTTGTTTTGCCACCTGTGCAGAGCAAGTAAACAAGCTTTCATTGTGGTTCCCTTTCAGAAAATCTTCAACATTCATAGAATTCTTTCCTTGTAACTACTGCCTTTCATATAAGTACACCAATTATGGGAGTTTAGAAAGAAAAGGGCTTAGCCAGAATGGCATTCCTGAAGGGTCTGTTGAAGGGAGTAAGCAACTGAAGAAAATCATTTGATCTGTCTGTGGAGTGATTTGCATGTAATACTAGGACACATACTTTCATACACACACAAAACCTGAAGTGATCTCTTTCATAGAACAAATCCTTGGTATAGGAATTTGCTTCTAGACATTGGTACAGGAGAAAAGATCACACACTTTATTTTGTGATCACCTCAGACTCTTATGTAGTGAAATGTAATCCCTTTAAGAATTTCTGTTTGAATTGCTAGCTTGAAAGGAACAATTTACTTAAATCCAGCCATTGAGGATACATATGAGAGTGTTAAAATTCCAGTTTTATTTTATTTTTTAAAATTATTTAAGTAACTCGTCCATGTAGATTTCAGAAAATGTTAAAAGATTGGGACCAGTTAACTATCATCATCCCCTCATGCTCATATTTTCAAGGATTATGTTTTAATTTATCAATTTACTTTTAATAGCCAATTTACAGATTTCCCTAGATTTACAGATAGTCATTATAGGTTCAACATGTCTACTACACTAGTACTGTTTTCAGGAGCTTGGTCATGTTACAAGTAAGTAAATTGTTCTGCCTTTGTAATGAACAGCATATTTCTCCAGCAGGCCTCAAATGTATGAGGCTATTATGTGACCTATCTTAGCAGTAGCTTTAAAAAAAGATTGAAATGAAGCACCATGTTTCTTCTGAATATGGTGGTTTACTGTCAAAAATTCCCTCCAAGGAGCATACTGAATATCATTTGCTAGTTCTAGAAAATCAATATTGATTTTGTAGATATTGTACTCCTTTCAATAGTGGAAATTACTTCCTTTGACTGATTCGAAGACAGAAGTCATTGCAATGCTGTAAGAAAACCAATGCTTTCTTGTACTCTACAATTGGGGAGAATGTCTTCAAGAATAATTTTGTATCATTCAATCCAATTATTTATTTCTCTCTTTGCAGCTTGTGAAAATTGGTTCGGATGTAGAAGTTATACTTAGAACATCTGTTATTCAAGGTGTTCACACAGACTCCAACAAATTGTGTAAGTAGAAAATCTCCACTTTGGAAAATTTAAAAGGTTAAAGCAGGCATCTAGCATTGACTATTTTAAACTTTGTATGCAGACATTTTGTATGCAATTTGTTTTTATTACGTTGGAATTTGGTTTCTTTCAAATAGAATAGTCTGGAATGCAGAAAACATCACAATGAAGCCTTGAAAAGACTAAAATTTTACCTTAGATTTCACAGTGATAGGAAAAATTTGAAGTAATGGGAAGAAAATAAATGAAATAACATTTTTGGATCCTGTTTCCAGATCCCTGAAGCCCATCCATGAACACCAGGTTAAGAACCCCTGCACTATTTCATTGGGATATCAATTTGTGCCAGCTAATTTTGGAACACAAAAAAAGTCTCATTCCATTTTTCAGTGAACTGTGTCATGTTCTGGTTGTCAGTAGGTAGTCCCATTCAAAGTGGAGTTGGAATTCTCACTTAAGCTGAGGAAATTCCCTGTTACTGATCCTCAAATGGGATTAGAAAATACCCCCACAGCTCACTCAGTGTAATTTTTAAAAAATTGAACAGAACCTTGGTGCAAAAGGGTTAAACTACTGAAAGACAAATTACTTAGGGATGTACCAGTAGATCCAAATCTACTTTTTCCTCCCCTAAGCTATGCACTCTAGCTAGTTTCTGGCACTTCTGGATAAGATTTGAAATTTATACTTGAACTTGGGAATCACTATAATTTGAAAAGCTTTAATTTAACTTCAACATATTTTTTCCTAAATAAGTCCATTCTTTTCTTCATCTGTCTCTGTCCATTTTTTCCTTAAACACAAACTCCACAACAACCTACCTTTTAAAAAGTGGTGGCAGGGATAGGTGGAGTGGGGCAATGTTCTGATACAGTCCAACTCAGGATGTGAGTCAGATCTGCCATGTGAAGACTAAGGGCCTTTGCAGACTGCCAGAAATAGTGCAAATTGAGTCTACTTTAACTGCCCTGACTCAGTGCTAGGGAATCATGGGAACTGTAGTTTATTGTGGCACCAGAGCTCTCTGACAGAGAAGGCTCAATGTCTCAGAAAAAAATACAATTCCCATGATTCCCTAGCACTGAGCCAGGACAGTTAAAGTGGACTCAATTTGCACTATTTCTAGTAGTCTGCAAAGGCCCTAAGATTGGGAGATTCATACAGAATTACCAGTAGGAACATAGGAAGACACCGTATACCAGGTCAGAGTATTTGCTCATGTTTAGTATTGTTGCCTGTGCAGAGGGACTCAGGCAGGCGTTTTTCCTATCAGCTGCTACGTGACCCTTTCCTAACCGGGAGTACCAAGAGCTGAGGCTGGGACCATCTGTACACAAACTATGTGTTGTACAACCAAGCCTATGTTCCTGTCTCCTGCTATCTTGAGCTTAACAGAGATTTCTAGGCCTTTTGATTTGTACATACTGCCCTTCTGCCCCCATTACAGAGTGGGTGTATGCTGGGATTGTAGCCTTTGTCTCTAGGCTTTTAGATAGGGCTACTTAAACTAATCTGACAGCCTTGAGGAGCACAGCTCTCGAGTGGGTGCTTAAGGTGCCATATGGTCAGAACTTTGGATGAGTCAAGGACTGATAAAGGACTGCACAGTTAAAACCCAGCTGGCTGATCTTTCCTTTTTTTCCTTTTTAAGAAAACCTACACAGTAAATAATCATACTATACAGAGAAACATGCTACGTATATGGTGAAAAATTGTTCCATGTTATAGTGGAAAACAAAGACTAGAAAGTGAAAAATAGTGGACTACCCCCATAGGAATATATTGTTAAGGTTCTTGTTAGTTTCAATGGATGCTTCTGGCTCCTAACAGATAACTACATATCAAAAGATGTTACGCAGATATTCTGTTTTCCCCTTCTTAATGGATTTTCCATGGCTAAGAAAAGAGACAGAAGAGGAACACAAGAGGATCGGAAGTGGAATATCTCTTGGTCTAGAGTATCATTCTGTCAGTGACATGTTGTGAGGTGAATGTACATTAAAGGTCTCATTTAGAAGCACCCATTATTACTGCATCAAAAGAGGAAATAGATTGTTCTCTCCAATCAGCAGGACATAAAGCTTTGCAAGATTGTATAGTGCTTTAGCTAATTGACATTAGGAAAAAGAATGTTTCTGTTAGTTTTGCAATCTCTTTCATTGTCCAGGCTGATGGAAAAGTGGTTTGTCTCTTTTTGTAAAAATCTAACAGGTCATTCATGTCTTCTCTTCCAGTGCTGATACCAAGAAAAGACCTCCTGCTAGACAACATCCCTTTCTCTGAAACACCAAAGCAAAAAACATGAGTTGGGGGGAATAAACTTTCATGTTGTTAACTCTGCCATGTCTCTTCTTTTTTATCCTTGTGCACTATCCTTGTGTACTTGTGCTCCTAAAAGTCCTTAACAAATATTTTGGAATGCAGCTGAGAAAGTAGATTGAAGTTTACGAAAGCTCATACTGCCAATTTCTTTCTTTCAGTTCGTCTCAAAGGTGCTACAAGATCTCTCTACATACAAATATTTCTTAAGTTTGTGTTTACACTAACAACAGAAAGTATGACTTGTTGGTGCATACAGGAAATTATTTCAATTCTATTGTTTGGTCATTCAGAAGAACATACAGTGAACAATTTAATGCTATTGTCGTGCCTTTCCATAACATTAATTGAAATAAATAATTTTTTTACTTACATTGGAAACTGAAGGTGTATTCACATTGCAGAAATAATGCAGTTTGACACTGTTTTAACTGCAATGACTATCCTACAGAATCCTGGGATTTATAGTTTGGTTTAGCACCAGAGTGCTCTAACAGATGAGGTTTAATACCTCACCACACTACAAATCTTAAGATTCTATAGGATGGAGCCATGACAGTTAAAATGTCAAACTGCCTTCATTTCTTCAGTGTGGATACATCATTAGACTCTTTCCACACCAATCTATTAGTAACCTTTATTCAGAATTGAAAATTTTGTTCTGATGGTTTATTTTTTTTAAATGGATTTTTTTAAAAATTGAACTAGGTAACTTATTTTTGAAAGGGGGATATTGAATTTCTCTTCCCCATCATAAACTCTTTATTTATAACCATTAATGGGTATGAAAGGGAGCATAAAGTTCTAATAATATTTTAAAAGTTTTATAGAAGTTATTTTACACTTTTATGCTGGAAGACAGAAGTATTGGTAGGTGCTATAAATATGTATTGTAAATATTTACTATAAATATGCAGCATATACATACGCACACATACATACAGAAGTAAATCCCCTTGAATTTAATGACGCTTACTTCCAGGCAGTTGGATATGTAGCTGAAATTTGGTCACTTGAACATTTAACTTCCTGCCAGTGCCAGGTCATCTATTATGGAGTTCCAGTCTGTTTCAGAGATTGTAAAAAGGGATCTGAAAGCTTGCTACAAACAAAAATGTTTCTAAAATGTTAAGAAGTGGCAGCCAGCATTCTCAAAAGATAGCCAAATATGTGTATTTCTATTGTGTATTGAAATTATATATTTTGTTTCTGTCTCCTAGTATGATTGAATACATTCTGTTGGGACCAAAATACACTATAGAAATAATCCAGTTTGAGACCGCTTTAAGTGCCCTGGCTCAGTGCTGGGGAATTCTGGGAATTGTAGTTTGGTGTGGCACCAGAACTCTGACAGAGAAGGCTAAATGTCTCACAAAACTACAGTTCCCAGAATTTCCTAGCATTGAGCCAGGACAGTTAAAGTGGTCTCAAACTGAATTATTTCTGCAGTGTGTTTTGGCCCTCAGTTCATCTCTTAGTGTCCGGACTGCAGGGTTTCTAACTTGCAAACAGGCCTGAGTTGACGTAATTTGTTTTTTACTAGAACGCTGAGGTCCATCAACTAAAGACAAATACAAAACATGTCCAATGAAGCCAATTACTTGCTGCACCCTCTATGCCTGATTCCAGGATCAAACTCTTAAATCTGTTTAACAGGTGCACAAAGACCTGGTCAAAACCAACCAGCTGATACTTAGCTGATTACTAGGACAGCCCTGGCAATGATTTTTTTTTAAGCTTTTGCTATTGAAAGCTGGAAATCTTTGGAGATCTGCTCCAAATCACAGATCTCCCAGCTGATCCTCATCCATCTTCCTCCCAGCCCTGCGAAAATCTTGCATTCCCACTACCTTTTAACACTTAGGGTTTGAATTTAATAGAGTATTCATTTCTGTTTACAGTACTAAAAGTGCAATATATGTCTGACCAGAAGCTAGCTGAGTTTGGTGGGGTTTACTTCCAGGTAAATGAATACAACTTTGCAACCTAGAACTATCCCCACTGTTGTGGTGTGTTCTTTTGATTTATGTTATTGGTATCTGCCCACAGAGATGGCTTGGCAAGACAAAAATCTTTCCAATATCATCAGCAGATGGTGCTCTTCTAAGTTCACAGCAAAAGCAAACTTGGGAAATGAGATGAAAACTGAATGTTTTATATTCAGAGGAAGGCTGCCTCTAATTCAAAAGCCGAATATATGCATATTTTATCAAATTAGACGTTGGACCATCTCTGTTCACTGAGGTTTATTCCTAAGTAAATATGTGTCTTTATTCCATTTATTCTTTACTCTTTTTTTGAAGAGGAATGATACATTTACAAAACAATGTAAGGGAATGTTGTATGTTTGCAAGCAACCACTTTATCTAATTTTATCCCACCTTTCGCCAAAGGTTGGGATACCAGTCAGCTTACATTTTATTAAAATACTTAACAAAACACAGTAAATTATAACTTTAAAATATACATTAATTAAAAACACTCATTAAAACTCTGTAAAGCAACACTTAATAAATACATCAAAACATTTAAAAGTCTAGTATGTTCATTTAACTCTAGTTAATTATTAAAAGCCAAAGAACTGCCAAACATATGTCTGTGGATTGCTCTTCATATGTACAATTAAGGGGCCAAAGAAAATTCATATTCTTTAAACTATAAATGGCATCTTACCAAATCCTAGCTTAATGGAATATAACAATCCAAATTATGTATGGTGATCTAGAAGTACATTCCATTAAAATCAATGAGACTGATCCTCAGATAAGTGTGTATAGGATTGTACTCCTTAGCCTTCCTCTTCAAAGGAAGAACATTAATATAGCATTTTTAAAAAGAGGTACAGAATCCATAGCCATGTTTGGTGGACCCCATCCATGGGTGGGGGTAGCAAAATGAGGTCACTGCCCTCTATATAAGAATTCTGCTAAAAAAAAATCCAAATAAACCTGAAATTCTCCTTCAGTCTCCTTGTTTCTAGTATTGCACAGAGTGAGATAATGAAAATAATTCACACCTAGAACTTGTAGTTGCTGTGCTTGCATTGCCTTGGTAACTTTGCCTGTCCCCTTTTCCTTGGAGGCCTACGCTATTTCTAAATGCTGAAGTTTTAAGTCAATCCAATGCTAAAAATTTGAAGACTGAAGGAAAAATTCACCCGAGATCAGAATTTCTATTTGGAAGGAGCAATACCCTCATCCTTCCCATAACTATAGCCCTGCTGCCACTCACATCACTAAATGTCAATCTGGATCACTTGCAGTATGTAGAAAGATCTTGTAGCACCTTTGAGACTAGCTGAAATAGCCTTTAGCCTTTTTCTACCTCAGCATCCTTGAAAACTGGCTCCTACCCATCCAAGTGATCTTGTGTAGGATTGCAAGGATGGAGTGAGGCCCAAACCTATACCCCCCCCCCCCCGATTGTGTAGGTTCATGTAGGAACACTGAGCCACTAGCCACCACTACACTATTGCAGTCAAAAAGTTATGCATCCCTCTTTTAAAACATGACATCTATGGGCATTCATTTTCCCTCCTGCATAGGTCTTTTTTTTTTCCCTGCCTCAAAAACACTGGATTAATGTCAGCCTTAAAAAGTGTTACTGTAACAGCCTGCATCATATTAGATCTGTAAATAAGTCAATTTAATTTCTGGTACTGGCAGTTCCTAACACTTCCTCTGTAAAAAGGGGAAAATATTGACACTGGAAAACTAAAAATAAGGCCAACCAACCTTTTCAGGAAGAAGAGAGTTCTTCCCCTTTCCCTGCCGGAGACAGCTCTTTCCAAAAGTTTTTCTAGAGCTTAGCATAAAAACAGTTCAGTCTGATGAATGGGAAATGCATAGTCATTAATGTGATTTAGTATTTGTTTAACCCTATCACCTGCAATCACAATAAACTGGAAATGTTTCTTGCACAACCCTCCATTGACAAGAATAGGATCCATATGCAAGCAGTGGGATGTGCCTAGAATCTGTTTGATGCAGTGGGATGTCTTCTGTGCCCCATGTATGCAGGCAGCCACAACTTCACCAACGTTGTACCATCCATCTGTCATGCTGACGGGATGCTATGGGTGGTTGTCCAATGAATCTGGTGGATGCCAGGATGCTAAAGGTTGACGTAGCCCTAACACTTTCTGATAATTAAGTTCATACATAAATAAAATTCAGCAATAAGCACATGAAGTTAGATTATGAAACAAGACTAGTTTTGAAGTTAGTCAATTCACCATCTGAGCATATGTAATTTCCTTTCTGAACTAGTTATTTTTTTCTTCCCTAGATACTGAACCTTAGGAAGGCATCCAGTTTAGCATTCCTAACAAAAGTAGGAGCCAAACACAATGGGGCTAGTCTGTATATGGATGTTCATAACTGCTGTGGCATAAAAACAGTTGTCCTAATTTGCACTATTTCTGGCAGTCTGCAAAGGCCCTAAGGATGTTATCACACAGGGAGTCGCGGGGAGAAAGTGGAAATAAACGGGCACGAGTGGAAGTCTTTAATTTATGGGATTTGTCCCGTTCCACCTTGACTGATAACTAAATTTGAATTTAAAAGGGGGTTAATTCGAACGAAAACCTGATCTTTTCATTTTCGGGATTTTTGAGGATTTGAAAATATTAGGTTTTTGTTCGAATTAATCCCCTTTTACATTCGAATTTAGTTATCAGACGAGGCGGAATGGGACAAATCCCGTAAATTAAAGTCTTCTGCTCGTCCTGTTTATTTCCACTTTCTCCCCGCAACTCCCTGTGTGATAACGTCCTAAGTTAGACCACCAGACCATGTAGCTCACTATTGTCTAACTGGCAAGTGCTCTCCAGGGTTTCAGGCAGAAGCTTTTCCTGGCCCTACTTGGAAGTGCCAGGGATTGACCCTAGAGCTGTGTGCATGCAAAGCATGTGCTTTACCACAGTGTTAATGGGCTTCCTATGGCACACTGGAATATGCAGCACTAGCTCCCTGCTCCAAAACCACCTGGCTAGAGCATATGTATCATGGCATCTTCCCACATTTCCTAACACTCATTTAGAACAATCAAGTAAAAAAGAGGAATGCACCAGTGTCACCAGCTGTGAGAGTTCCTTTCAGGCAATTCCACCACTATGGCCAAATATGAGGTTTCTACCTTTTATCCCACCAAATGTGAAGACTTCACTGTGCTCACTGCAAAAGTTGGGGCTTTGCTTGATCCCCACCTCTGCCACAATGTAAGAATTACATCTGTGTGACACCAACTGTGGGGACTGTCTAAATGCCTTCAAGGTACATATAAGGATTTATGCAAGTTCTATCCTTAAATGGTACCACCACAGACACCCTGTCTGAATCCAAGCTCTCAGATAGTTTTTTCAGAGGCCAAAAGTCTATAAAAACAAAAAATATTTATTAAGAGAATACACAGCAAATTAATTATATTTAAAACACCACACATCTTCTCTCACACTCCTCTCAAGCCAACTCAGGCAAACCAGACCAAACCAAACCTCCCTTTTCTCCTTCTGACCTTAGTCTAACTCAAAAACCCTTGTTTAACTATATTCTCAAATGCCATTCACAACTGTTATTCACCAGCATTATGCAAATCTCTTCAAACATGCCACTTTTGACTCCTTTTTACAAATCTTTTACAAAGCCTACCTAGCCCAGCTTTTCCTGCTTGTCTTTTGTCTAGTTAGACAGAGGTTTGTTTTTGCTTTGCCAACATTGGCATTGTCAGGATGGTGAAGGAGGCCCAGAGAAACACAAACTTTCATTGCTGGGTTGCAGCAATGTATAAACAATGCAACAAACCTGAGCTGAGGGAGGAAATGCAATTCTGTCCTACTGATCCTACTATAATTGTATGTGACTGCCTACAACAAGGAAAAGTAAACAGCAGCTGTCTCAAGAAATCCTTACTGTAAGCTTACCTCGCCAGCTATTCTCTATAAATATAAAAGTTTGGACACCAAAATGGACACCATAAGAAAGTTAGAACTTGTGGAAGCAAAAGTCATACCAGAATGCATTTTGGAAGAAGCTTTAAAATGTTCTCTAAAAGTTCAAACTGTTTTGTTCACTTTTGCAAGGCTTCGATGACCTGGTTGTTTCATTTCACATGTGTTCATTGTTAG
>CM034703.1:75028454-75043768 GCA_020142125.1 Phrynosoma platyrhinos
GAGAGAGAGAGAGAGAAGGCCCTGGAGACCTTGGCTTTGGGGGTCCAGGGACAAGGGGCCTGGTCTCTCCTCCTGGCTGGGGGTCCTGGTTGGCGGGGAAGCCTGGTCCCCGACCTTGAGGAGGAAGAGGAGGAGGAGGAGGAAGAGGGAGCCCCCAAGGCCTGCCTTCTTCTTCCTCTCTGGGTGGGGAGAAAGCCGGCAGCCCCTCGTCCCCTCTGAGGAGAAAGAAAATGGGGGTGTTGGTGCTGTGTCTCTCTCTCTCTGGGGTGTGTGTTTTGTAATAGGTCTACTCTGCTCCATGGTTTATAGTCGGTTTCTCTGCCTTGCCTTGCCTTGCCTTGCCTTCCTAAAAGGAGGGTCCCTGGGTGGGAAACGGCTTGGCGAGGGTGCGGAGGCGCCAAAAAGCCCGTTCAGCTGCAAAGGGGGAAAGCATTAGGAATTGAAAGCGTTGTGTCTGTGGACGAGGCATCAATGTTGTGATGAGCAGCAGGGGAAGGGCTCTCTCTCTCAGTTTTGTACAAGAGGAATCCTGTCTGCCCCTCTGCCACCTTCTGTACAGAAACCGAGAGAGCCCATTGAATGGCCCATGGAAACGTTATAGTATAGTTTGTGTTCCCCCTCCTCTATAAATCCCGTGTCATCAAGTAACAAGGACTTAGAGAGGCTTCGTTTGCTCATTTGTTCATCTCTCTTCTCCAATAGAGTGCATACAATATGTGCTTTGGTTTCTTCTTGTCCTAAAGCAGGAGGAGGAGGAGGAGGAGGGAGAAGGCAGCCTTGCCTTTTATTTTATTTCTCTCTCTCTGCTGCCTTCCTTTTATTTCTAGTGGCTCAGGATGCCAGGTTTGCTTCGTGGTCCCAGGAGGATGGCTTTCCTTTGAGTGTATGGATGGATGCTCTTGAGAAGAATGGCTGCCAGGTAAAGGGCAGGAACCTTTTAGGTGGGAGCGTCTTGGGCTCATTTGGAAGTGGAAGGCATCAAAACAGCTGTAAATAATTTAAAGACACGGCTGGATTTGCTAGCAGAGAGAAGTGGTAGATAAGGTAGGTCGGGGAGTGCCTTGAACAGGTTTTTTCCTGGGCTCAAGGACAAATGGAGGCTTCTGTACTTTTGGTTTGTGTTGTGTGTGTGTGTTTTCCTGGAGAGAGAGGGTGTGGTAATGGCTCTGTAATGCACCACTGCTAACAGTACATGCGCTTCTGTCAGTGGATGTGGAGGAAAAATATCCCTGTTCTCCCTTCTGGGTCTTGCAGGGAGAAGGGAGAAATCTCCCCTTCAGCTTAGCTCTTGTAGGTTTCATTGCCAACATAATACACTTCTCAGACAGTAATTTAAAAGGGGGGGGGGGAAATCACCTGCCAAACCTGCATTGAACCGCCCTGTGGAAATTAATTGATGAGTTAGGATATGATTATAGTATTTTCTTTGAATTCAAATGGTATCATTACTAAACACAGTTAATATTTTTGGAGTTGTCTTTACAATACATCTTCAGCCTTTTGTCATAGCTAGTGCAGCCCTGTTTTGTCCATATTTACTTGGGTGTGAACTCCTACTTCGCTCAGTGGGGCTTATTTCCAGGTAACTGTTCTTAAGATTGTAGCTTCAATTAGCTTAAGAATACTCTTATAATAGTGAGTTTTGCTCAAACTGTTGATTGCTCTGAGGTGCAAAATGTATAGCTTCTAACTGCAAGTGATCAGTTCTTTGTAAATTACAGGATGATGTATGGCTTGAAGTATTATTTAAAATTAGATTCCTGCTTTTCCTTAAAAAGAGAAGTTTATATTTTAAGTGCAGCTGTATAGAAGAGTTGTCAGATGAAATGTATCCATTACTCTGATATGAAACTAGAAGAAATAATTGAGATGTTGCTATATAGATGCTTATAAAGAAAAATTGATCACATTTCAATTAAGCATTTCACTTGAGTAGTTTGGAGTACTTTTATTACATTTAAAGGCTTACATTAATACAGTCAGCCCTCCATATCCACAGATTATTTATCCATAGATTCAAGCATCCACATCTTGATATATTTTTAAAATCTATAAATTCCAAAAAGCAAACCTTGATTTTGCCATTTTGTATAAAGGACATCATTTTATTATGCCATTGTATTTAATGGGACTTGAACATCCACAGATTTTGGAATTGGAATGGGGGTCCTGGAACCAAACCCAGTATATACCAAAGTCCCACTGTACTTTTAAAGATTTATTATTTGGTAATATATTGGCAGGTTGGCAGTTCGAGGCCCAGGTGCTGCATGATGGGGTGAGCTCCTGTCACTAGTTCCAGCTTTGCCAACCTAGCAGTTTGAAAGCATGCAAATGCAAGTAGATAAATAGGCACCTCTTTGGTGGGAAGGTAAATAGCATTCTGTGCAATCATGCTGGGAACATGATCACAGAATAGTGTCTGACAATGCTGACTCTTTGGCTTAGTAACGGAGATGAGTACCGCCCCTACAGTTGGACACGACTTGACAACCTTGTCAATGGGGAATACCTTTACCTTTACCTTATATATGAGAGCCAGTGTAGTGTTGTGGTTTGAGCATTGGGACTAGGACTCTGGAGGTTAGGGTTCAATTTCCCACTTCAGCATAAAAATCCACTGGGTGACCTTGGGCAAGTCTTGCTCTCTCAGCATCAGAGGATGGCAATGGCAAACTCTCTCTGAGGAAATTTGCTTAGAAAACCCTATGATAGGTTTGCTATAAGTAAAAAATTACTTGGTTCCATGCCAGTTGATGGCAACACAGTATATTTGAACATTAATGTGTCTACATCGCAGTGCTTTTTTGTTTGTTTCTCCAATACATTAATTGAGAGACTGTTTTTTTCTATCAATTCCCAGCACTTTTATTGGTGATGGGGAGGAATATAATAGTATAGGTTTCAGAAAACATATATGTGAAGGTGTTAGTAAACGCACATAGATCTTCACAAGAATAAAATTTGAGAATTTAGTCATACTCTGTGTATATTCATTTGATTACAACAAAGTTGTGTTGATTGTACAATGTAGTAGAATGATGATTTTCCCAGTGAGCCTTTCTAGATATAAGAGGTGATAACGTTTATTCCTGAGACGAGGTCAAGCAGATCTATATAATAATAATAATAATACATTTTATTTATAACCCGCCTTTCTGTATCGCAATCGAGGCGGGGAACAGCAATAATAAAAACATACATTTTAAAACATTCCTTATCCCAAATCCAACCCTCCCACCCCTTAAAACTAAATTAAACTATTAAAAAAATTAGAATTCAATATTTATATATATTTATTTTTATTTATAAGGGAAGAGAGGATGGGAAGCTAGAAATGTTTTAAATCCCTGAGGAGGGGAACCAGACAGAGCTTTTAATATGTGTTAGGTGTTGATGTATCTAGGCTAAGTATCCTAGAGGCACCAGATTCCATCTAATTTTGGAAGCTAAGCAGGGTCAGCCCTGGTTAGTACTTGGATGGAAGACTGCTGATGAATGCCAGGTGATGTAGGCTATATTTCAGAGGAAGAAACTGACAAAACCACCTCTGAATATTCCCTGCTTAAGAAAACCCTATGAAATTCATGGGGTTGCCATAAGTTGGCAGGTGACTTGAAGGCACACACACACACAAATATTGATGTACTTGTGGAAAGCTGGCATGATGTAGTGGTTTGAGTGTTGGACTAGGCTCTGGGACACCAGCGTTCAAAACCCTGCATGGGTGACATTAGGCAAACCACATTCTCTCAGCCTTAAAGGAAGGCAATGGCAAATTTCATTTGAATAAATCCTTCCAAGAAAACCCTGTGATAGCCATAAGTGGGAGTCAACTTGAAGACACATAACAACAACAAATAGATATACTCATCCTTTCCTGGAGACCGTGTCTTTTGATTGCCATATTGGTGAGTCATTTCCCACCGTGCCCTCATTTCACCTTTCTGCCCCATGCATTGTATGAAACTGCTGACTGCTGCATGTGTTGCTGGCATGGATGAAGTACGAAGCACTGGGCCTCACAAATTAAGATGCTTCACTGTTACTGTTCCCTTCAGTAGCTCAGCTGGTAAAATGAAGAATATTAATTGTCAACCCTTATTTCTGATCTGATTTCACTTCAATGTTTTATCCTTCAGTTTTCATGCCTGAGTTATCTCACTTCTATCCAGAACCCAGCTACCACTGAACTCATCCATTTTTTTAAAACTTCATGTTCCATATGAAACACAGGCTGCCCTTAGACTCCCGGTACATCCTGGATCCTTGCCCTGAAACTCTTCTGTGGTCTTGCATCTCATAACTTTGCCTATGAGTTTCACTCTTCTAGCACGACCACTACATTCAGCTTTCTAAAGATGTGATGCTGCATTAACCAGTTCTGCAATCCCTTGATCCTTAGGCCATAAACTTTCCCCAGGAACACCCATGTTGTCTTCTATCAGATTTTCCTCACATCCCCTGTGCCCATAGAATAAAATTTGAGAATTTAGTCATGCTCTGTGGTAATTCATCTGATTACAACAAAGTTGTGTTGATTGTACAATATAGTAGAATGTTACCCAGATTATTTTAACTATTGTACAGTTGGCTTTTCATATCCACAGGGGATCCGTTCTGGACCGGGTGCCCCCTTTGCAGATTAGGAAATATGCATGGCCTCAATTTCTGTTGTCTCCAATTGAAAACAATGGAGCTTGCTGTCCACAGATGATCAAATTCATGGATAGCAAGCCTGCAGATGGCAAGACCCCACTGTATTTCCTAATGCTGTGGAATTTTATTTTTACTGTTAACTTTATAAATCACTTTGAGTCACAGGGATCGGGGGCGGGGGGGAAAGCAGGCTATAAATACAGAATAACAAATTCCTCAAAAAACAAAAACAAAATAAAACCCACTCATATTTTATGTGACACCTTGGGCACATTATGTGTGTCTCTCCATATGGGTTGGACTGCAGCTTCCATCACTCCGTATAGCTGGCTATACTGATTAGCTCTGATGGAAGTTGCAGTGCCAACATATCTGGAGGGTAATGCATTCACTAACCATGCCCTAATGAAATTAAGCCTATGTTTAACTGAACCAAAAGCACAATAGGTTTTTCTTTGTTTACTTTCCCTTCCCTCCGTTGCTTCCCCAAAGGATTTTGCATCACTATAAGCTTTCTTCTTTTACTTTGCAAGCTGCCATGTGGGTTGATAGCAGATGATGATGATGATGATGATAGGAAGGGATGATAAATTTTATTCTTGGGCCATTTGATTCCAATTTAATTTCTTCATTCTTTCACTTTTTAAAGTTTTAAAAACTTTTTTTAATACAAACCTTCATTTCTACCATAAATTAGTGAAGTGTACATGCATCTGATAAAGTCAACATTTTTATAACCTTATTTTACAGCTTTTGCTTTCAATCTCTCTCCATTTTTTTAGTCTCTACCCAAAATGGTATGTCACAGATAAGCATTAAAGCACAGAAAGGACATAAAATGCTTACACTGTAATGCTGCTAAATTTTCTTAGCCAGATTGGTAGTATTATTCCTGAAACAACTTTAAAATATGTAAATGATTCCAGGACTGGTTTCTCTGGTATGCTTCCTGTAACTTGTCTTTGTGGCTGAGGGTGCACCTACACTGTGGAAATAATGCAGTTTGACACCACTTTGATTGCCATAAATCCATCCTAGCGAATACTGTGATTTTTAATTTTGTGAGGCACCAGAAAAGGCTAAAGACCTTGTGAAACTACAAATCCCAGGATTCCATAGGATAGAGCTACAACACTTAAGGGACTAAGTGTGGCATAGTGGTTTGGGTGTTGGAATATGACTCTGGAGAGCAGGGTTCAATTCCTAGCTGAGCCACAAAACCCACTGGGTGATATTGGCCAATTCATATGCTCTCAGCCTCTGTAGATGGCAATAACAAACCTTCTCTGAACAAATCTTGCCAAGAAAACCTCATGATAAGGCAGCATTAAGGTTCGCCTTAATGCCATCATAAGTCAGAAACAACTTGAAGGCACACAACAACAAGAAGAAGCAGTACTTAAAGTGGCGTCAAACTACATTCTTTCTACAGTGTAGATACAGCACGAGGAGCATTAGTTGCTGTGTCAACAGTAGACCTATTATTGAACTTCAGCTGTAAACCAGATATCTGAACCAGATAAAAGATTTCTTTTGCTTACTTAGTAGTAAGTTCGACTGTATTCAGTGAAGACCATTTCCTGGGAGATTCTGTGTGTCAGATTGTAGCTGTACAGGTCTTTTGTAATTACTCATCATTGCCAATTTCCCACTGATTAACTTTTTGACTTGCAGCTATTTGTGGTTCCACAAATTCCCCATAGTAGTTCTGTCTTGTTTTAATTGTTTTGAGCTCCCAAGATTAGTTGTCTCAAGCAAATCAGGCAATGAAACAGTCTGATTATCTTTATAGTCACAGTAACTATTCCCCCTCTCCTTTCTCTTCTGCAATGTCTTTGGAATGCAGCAATGGCTTCTATATTTTTTTTCCTCATTCAAAAGAGTAAAATACAGCCCATTCCCATTATAATGTATAGAACAGAAATTTGGGGCAAACAGGCAATAATTTAATCTGGAAAAAATACAGAAGCAAACAGTTATTGTGGGAAGAAAATTGCCGTGCTCTGGGAACAATAGGAAGTATGAACACTACTTCTGAAATCTTTGTGCACTTCTAAGGAATAGCTTTGTCAGCTTTGCAAGATTTTAGTTAAAACCAATGTTGGCAGTCCCATATATGTGTGTGTGTGTGTGTGTGGGGGGAAATTACAATCCAGTCATATGCCAAGAAAATCCAAATGCTCAGAAATAAGATAGTTCGTGCCATTTTACACAGTTGTTTTGTGTGATCCATTTTCAATATAACAGATAATGTTGAATTCATCTTATTATTCCAGGATTTGTGTGAAGAAATGATATATACTGTCTTGAGAAGTCTAGTCTTGTAATTATTAATGCTTGCTTTTTAATTTCTGAAACTATCACGGGAAGTATCAGCAGTTTTAAGCACTAGAAATTTAGGGTAGAAACAGGACAATATTTAAATACATTAGTGGCAAATTCAGTTGAACCTTATTCTGACAGCTAAGACAGGGAGCCAGTGTGGGTTAGTGGTTACAGTGCTAGGATGAGACTTGGAGGATTTAGTTCCTCATATACAGAGAACCATAAAACTCACTGGGTAACTTTAGGCAAGTCACTCTTTCAGCCTGGTCTACCTCATAGGATTCTTATGAGGATAAAATAAATTGACAAAGAGTCGTGTACACATAGGAGAAAAGGTATTAGATAGAAAGCTTCAGCCTAAAAGAGAAAGAGAACAAGGTTGTGGGTTTTTTTTAAGTGGGGTCATTTTTCTAAAAAATGGAGCAAACAAGGAGATCAAACAACTTTGAGTTATGAGTAATTTCATAACATTGCCCCACAGCAAGAGAAAACTGTCCAGTAGCATTTCAGTAATTCTGACCCCCACATTGATTGTTGCTTGTCAGAATTCTTCTGTAGCCTGCTTCACTGGAACTGTCATTATGTGAGTAAAGGCTGCTGTGTCTTGTCATGACAGGAAGATGGCAGGGGCTTTTTCAACATCTTGTCTTGGTATTTTTTGGGTATGACAGGAAAAAAAGTCAATTAACCTTAGCAGAGCAGGGAAAGGCAAGCTAAGTAATAGATGAAAAAAACAACAACAGTGTTTAAAAATGAACTTTTTGCATCACTTTTAAGTTGTATCTCTTGCTGCCATAAAGTTAAAAAATGAATGATTGGATGGGGGGAAAAATACTATCTGCCAGTGAGAAGTAAAGGCCATATGTGGTCCTGTAAGCATGTAATGGAAAATGAATTCTGGAGATAAATCAATTAACCTCTGCCTTCTAAATATACAATTAGTTGTGATAGAGGTTATCACTCTTGCTGATAATGGCTCTTTCATTTTAAAGATGTGTTTTCTACACCTACTCCTCTTAATTCTTGCCTTCCTTGGTTTGGTAGAATTCAGAGCCAAAGATGACTTAATCATTTGGAAACTGGATCAATAATGTGGCATCTTCACTACTCTATTAATCTTTTTTTTTTGTGTGTTAGAATTTTAAATGAGATTTGCAGTGACACAAAGAAGTTATGATATTCTTTTTTAGAAGGAGTAAAGCATCAGGATTTGAAATGAACCCTGAGAGTGATGCACTCCTGATTTGTGACTACTTACCATGCCAGGAGTCAAGCAAAGTGGTTCCTAGCCCCGTTTTTTATTTTGTCCTACCAGGCATCAATAGATTTCTAGAATTAATGGTAAGCATACACTAAGACAGTTAACAAAACTCAAAGGAATTTCATAGAGAGGGATCTATACAAAGTATCTTGGCTATTCATATTTAAACCTACATGTCTGGCCAGTTTGTGAAATGATGCAGAATGGTAAAATGTCCTGTGGGTTTCATCTGTGGAAACCCACAGGGTGACTTTGGGCAAGTTACCTTCTCTCATCCTCAGAAGAAGGCCATGGAAAAATCCCTCAGAACAAATCTTGCCAAGAAAATCCCATGATAGGTTTATGTTAGGGTTGCCATAAGTTGGAAACTACTTGAAGGCACACATCAACAATAGCCTTTTCCTGACTATCTGCGCAGAATATTCATTAGATTTAGAGGACTAGTTCAGGGTTTTGAGCATTTTGTATAGTCTTGTTATACCCTAAGAGGTTAGGTGGATACTTTACAAGAACGGTGGGTAGAAAATGTGCTGTCATATTCAGATTTGCTACCAGGAAGTGATTATTGTTAACTGTAAATTTAATTATTTATTATTTTGTGGTTCTGTGCTCCATCTCCAGGATACTCTGTGTAGGAACTGTCAAATGTTTGAACTGGCTTTGGAGTCATGATAATGAAACAAAAACAGTCAGAAAAGGCAATTGATACCAGAGGATTTAGAATGCAAATTAATTGATTAATTTTAAGAGATTTTGATCATGTTGGCTATGGTTTAAATAAGGTTATGGGTGGTTTACAGCACCATATATTTGTGTTATATTTAGTACTGTGGCAGCAAAGTTATGTGTGACAATACTTTAGAGAACTTAATTTGTTAACATGATTTATCTCAGTCTGTCCTTGTTTATATCTATCTATGTACCTTTCATGAAGGATACTGACTATTAGTCATTACAGCTACATATTATTTAAAAGAAGCGCTGGTACAACCATTTGTTAAAAAGTCCCTGGATCCCCTGGACTTAAACAACTATAGACCAGTATCATTTCTCCCTTTTCTAGGCAAGGTGATTGAGAGGGCAGTTGCCTTCCAAATCCAGGATGATGCAATTTTCTAGACCCATTGCAAATTGGCTTTAGATCAGGATATGGAGTTGAGACTGCTATTTAGGATTACCCTATTGGATGATTTTCACCTGAGCATTGACAGGAGGAGTATGTCCCTGCTGGTGCTTTTGGACCTCTCAGAGCATTCAGTTCTATTGACCAGGGTTTTCTTCTGGGACATCTGGGAGATTTGGGAATTGGAGGCACTGTGCTTCAGTAGTTCTGGTCCTGTCTTTCAGGAAGATTCCAGATGGTAGTGCTTTGGGATAGCTACTCCCCAAAAAAGGAGCTGTCATATGATGTATCACAAGGTGCCATTCTACTCCCAGTTCTGTTCAACATCTACATGAAACTGCGTGGAGTGATCATCCAGAAGCATGGAGCAGGGAGCTATCAGTATGCTGATGACACCCAAATATATTTCTCTTTGCCTTCAGATACAGATACAGCTAAGGATAGTGTGTCTCCTCTGAATGAATGCCTGGAAGAAGTAATGGGCTGGATGCAGAAAAAGACTGAATACAAAAAAGACAGAGGTGCTTACTGTCAAAGGTCCTAACCTGGGTTTGGAGGTGTGTCAATCAGTCTTGGATGGGGTTACACTCCCACTGAAAGACTGTGTTTGCAGCTTGAGGTGCTTCTTGATCTGTTGCTCCAAATGACAGCTCAGATGTGACAGCTAGGAGTGCTTACTATCAGCTTTGGCTGTTATGCCAGCTGCACCGCTACCTAGAGTTGGAGGACCTCAAGACGGTAGTACATGCAGTGGTAACCTTAAGGCTGGACTTTTGGAATATGCTGCACATTGGGCTACTTCTGTACCAGGTACAGAAACTTCAGTTAGTTCAAAACATGGCAACCAGATTGGGGATATCCAGGAGTGGCCACATTATACCAATATTAAAATTGCTCTGCTGGCTGCCAAGTAGCTTCCAGGCAAGATACAAAGTGTTGGTTATTACTTTGAAAGCTCTGCATAGTTTGGGGCCAGGTTACGTACAGGATTGCTTCTTCCCATATAATCTTCCCTGTACACTCAAGTTCCCTGGATGATATTGACTCCAGTCAGCCAGGGCTAGATTGGCAACAGTCAGCCAGAGGACTTTTCTTCAGCCACCCCTAGACTTTAGTGACCCATTGGGAGAGATTCAACAGCTGAATATGCTGTCTGAATTTAAAAGAGCATTAGACCAGTCTCTTTCCGCAGGCTTATCCAGGTGATTTTTAAATTGTCCATTTTAAATGATGGATTTTAGATGTGGATTGTTTTAATGTGTGTACAACTTATTTGTTCTTTTAAATTGATGCATGTTTTAACTGATGCTTCTGTGTTAATTGTTGTTGTCCCCCACCTCAATCCATGGGAAGTGGCAGGTATTATTGTTGTTGTTGTTGTTGTTGTTGTTTCCAGTATCCTACACTCTTCCTCTCCATACCAGTTGCTGGGGAGGATGAGAATATGGGCTTCCCATACATATCCGGTGGGAAGAGAATCCTGGAGCTGATAGGTCTTCCCTTTGATCCACCACAGCTTTTATATAAATCCCCATCTTTGTCATACACCTGTCTGTAATGAAATAAGTTGTTTGCATGCAAATCATCAGTCCACAAATTAACTAGATAGTCCACAAATGAACTAGACTGACAGAAAGATAACAGGCTAGATAGATATTAAAATTATTGCTATCTTGCTACTGCAGATTAATGTGGTTAATTTGGGGGGCTCTAACCTCTTTAGACTTCAAGATGATTACTTGTCCTTGTCCTAATGTTATCTGCATCTTCACAGTGGATTACTTGTAGTAGTACTTTAAGACACAAGTAGGGATAAAATATTTAATTCTCTGCAACTATTTTAGGACAGAACAATGAGCTGTTTGTTTCCAATGTGTATAAAACAGACAGCAAGCTGTTTGTTTGCTGAATAACTCGAGGTCACATGTGGCTTCAAAACATACTAAAGCACTATAAGATTGTGATATTTAAAATACAATTTTTGTTTGAGGAGATGTTTTTCTCCTTTCCTTTCTCTCCCACCCAACTTTTGTTTTTGTATCAAAGTTCTTTAAAATGTCACAGGAGGTGTTGTAGTGGGGGTCATATTTATTGCATCCATTTGAATACAGGTGTATGCCATGTTCTGTATGCATGCATGTATGTGTGTAAATGATATACAATACAGTTTATCAAATTGTTTATTATTGCCTTAGAAACTCCCTTTGTTAGACAAAACTGATGGTGTATATGTGTGGTGATCTTTTAAAAACGAACAATATTATTTTTGTAGTTGTTTAGTCAAATGAACTAGATTAGTCAAAAGAACATTACATTGTTAAATCTTATTACAAAGCATTGTACTCTTATTTCTTTTTTAAATTAAATTAAGGGGAGTCGATTCATTTTTGCTCCAACTTTGCTCATCTGGCACTACTGTAAATCTTGTTTTGGTTCGATAAAGGATGCATTTGATCGGTCTCCAAAATAAGATACACTGAGGTAAATCATTTGAGTAGGAATAAGTTTTTTAAATTAGGCTGAGGCCCTTAACATGGACAGAGGTTTGGAGAGTAAATTTTAATATAGTGCTAACTACTTCTTCTTTTCTTCAAGAAAACCCTAATGGGTTTCCTTCCAATACCAATATATGGCTGATAAAACTCAAGCAGTAGATCAGAGGAAGAAAAATGAAGCAAATCACTCAGTTTCATATACATTTCCCCATGTTTTTTTCAGAACAGATGTGCTAAAGATTTAGCTCGAAAAAAATAACCACGTTTTGGGATTGTTTCATATATCTTGTTTTAAAAAAGAAAATTCTGTAATGTTCAATTTGTATTATTCAAGATGAGAGTCCAATGTTCTACTCCCTGAATGGAACTTGGCAGTGTTGTTTGTTAAGCACATTTGTTAGATAGATGTAGTTTCCATTTACTGTTTTCTGCCAGAGTAGTTGAGGCCAGAAGATCTTTGCTGTAACTGCTATTTTATATGACCATGTGATGGTAAGGGGTATGACAAACACAGTGGTTAGAATTTCCTACCTGCTTCCTTACTTTATGGAGAATAGTGGCATTTAGAACTGCACATTGCTCATTTCTCTAGTAATGATCTTCCCCTGTATTCATCGCTCGCTTTCTTTTGTGCATCATTCCCCCTTCCATTTTCATACTGTTGTACTAAAGTACTGTGGAGGAGGGGGAGGAAATTTACATTGTACTGTTGTCTATTATATAGTTTTCAGATTATCTTGTTATGCCACTCTGGATACTTAGCAGGAGAGCAGGATAAATATTAACAATTATGATAATTAATGTTGCTTAAAAAAACAAAAACAGAAACATCACTACATAGACACAAATCCACTCCTAATCTGAGAAGAGTGACTTGTTGAAAGATGGGAAATTTAAGGTTTTTTAATTTATTGTTTCTATAATAAATGCTTTAACTGCATGTAAGTTTAATATTCTGAAAAATTACTGTCTGTGACTGATAATATCTTGTGCATATATACTGACATATGTTACTCTGTGTGCACAATCTTTTGATATAGAGGCCTTTGTACAGAGAAAACATTACATTGCTTCATCCCATTTCCCCAGGGATAATGTTGCTAGTAAAACAACACTTAATATATAAATCTTCATGTTCTAAATCTGTATTAATTCTTTCTAGAAGTAACAGAATTATGGTTTAGTTTAAACATTTGTTCTTTGTGCACCTGATTTAATTGTGTGCTACCTTGGATTGTTTTGTTGTATCTAGCATATTTTAGTTGGCTGTTGGATTCCAAACAAAGCATTTTGCTCTTATTCTGCCAGTAAAAAAAGGAACAAAAAGATGTGTTTCCTGATATGTCTCTTTTTCTGACTATAAAACAAAGTAAGGTTGGTATTGTTGGTAGTGGCTTCTGTAGGAGGTTGCCATCTTACCTTTTAATACAGGCTACCTCCTGCACTCCAGTTTTGGATTTAGCAGGAGTGGAAAACAGAATTGGGTGTGTATGTAAGAAGTCTAGATTCAAATTTTATCTGTGCTGTGAGAGTCCCCAACCTGACACCCTGCAGAGCTATTATAATTAATTGCATGCAAAGTTAGAAAACCAAATAGCAGGTGAATGACACAATATTTATTTATTTCATTTATGTGGGAATTGCAGCCCAAAACCATCAAGTGGGCCACATATTCTAATCCCTACCCTATGTATTAGGGATAGGCTTCTGCAGCATGGTGGTTACTATAGTTGTGTGGACTTCCCACAATTTAAAACCATGCACACTTGATCAGGACATAAGATAATGAGGAAAACAAGTCCAAGTGAACATGAGAGGCATTTGTTAATGTGGATCTCTCAGAAGATACAGATGACAAAGTATAAATGCAATTTAATCCATGCAAAACATGGAACAGGCAGAATCAAAGTCAGGTGAAGAGCAGATAGATCATGAGAACTATTGTTATAATATTGGACATCTTCATTTCATCAAGAGGTATCATCCTACTACAACAGATTATTTATTAGAAGAGATTACCTGAATGATTTAATAGAAATGAAATACAGTTCACAGGACTGTGATGAATGTAGATTGGGTGTTCTGTAAAGTTTGACTGGTGTTTCTTGTTTAAAAAAATATGCTATTTTATTTTAGGCAACAAAACAGTAGCAAATTCAGGGAAAGACTTGTGCAAATCTAGAACCATGAGTTGCCTCCAGGCCTCTGGAGAAGATTTTTTTGCAGTGGGGTGAGAATGAAATTGTATGATGTCTAAAACTTGATATGGCTTCCAAGGCATTCATAATATGTTAGGTTGAACAGATGTTCCCAAGTATTATGCTGAAAGTTACCTCTGTTATTAAGTAGTTGCCCCCTTCAACAAGCAACAGCTACAACAAAAAATGTTTTAAATTTATTGCTAAATCACATCCTCTAGGACAGACCTCTCCAATCTAGTGTCCTCTAAATATGTTGAACAAAAACTTCTAAACATTCCTCCCCGTCAGCATAGCTGTGATGGTGGGAGTTCTAGTCCAATGCATCTGGCAAGAGCCTTGCCAGAAAGGTTGCCTTATAAGGATCTACAAATAAACATCCTTCTGTTTCTGATAGGATCATTTTGATTGGATGATAGCCTTATATCTGCCATTGTGAATGTTAAATTAAACCTACTGTGGCATTTCTTTTTGAATTTCTGAATTTTCTTGAATTTCTGAATTTTCATACTATCACTGGTTCTTGCTTTATAAATGGCCCTTTATAAAAGTATATAGCCAATTACCTAAGGTGTCCTCCTTCATCCCAAAAGAATAAATATGACAGGCTGTTGGTGGATACCCTTATCTCATGCTGTGGAGGCTGTTGTTTCTAAAGGGGGTGAGTTGTTAGGGCAATGAAAATGTTTGTGTAAGCAGCTCATTTATTAAATGCTACAGAATCCATCTGTTGGGTGATGAGACTTCTCAGCTAACATTTGAAAGGTTTGCCAAATTTTGATATTTAAAAGTTAAAGCTTTGTAGTGTCAGCTTGTAATAATATGACAATAATATGACAGCTTGTAATAATATGACAGCAGGGGTAGGCAACCTTTTTGAGCTGGGGGCCGGGTTGCTGTCCCTCAGATAATTGGGGGGCCGAAGCACCAAAAATAACTAACTAACTAACTAAATAAATAAATAAATAAATTTAAAAAATGCATGCACACTCAGCCCCAGAAAAGCCATGGCAAAACCCCAAGAACAAGTAATAACAACAATAATCAATATCATCATGGTGGGCGGCGACGGCGGGCACATCCGGCCCCCGGGCCTTAGGTTGCCTACCTCTGCTGTACAGACTAAAGGAACTTTCACTTTTAACAAATATGTGTAGAATATTTACTCATGTTTCAGTCTTCTAGTATGAACACATATAGAATTTGTGGTAGCACTAAAGCAAAGACTATTACTTTGATCAGCAGTACTTAGT
>CM034703.1:75063116-75074945 GCA_020142125.1 Phrynosoma platyrhinos
AATTTTGCTGTATGGGGATGCTGAGAGAGAATCATGGAAGTCTATAACCTTCCGTATCCTCACTTGGCTTCCTTCCAACATCACTGCATAGTTTGCAAAGATGCCTGTCAGGAGAGTGAAAATTATTCTCCCCTGCAGCAATGAATAATTTAATGCAGCACTTTCTACTATAGGCCACAGATTATAGTATACACAGAAACTGTATTTCCAGTTAAAATGTAGAGTAACCCAGTCCCAAAGCCATATGAAATTCTTGGTTGATGTTGAGGCTGAACAATTTGTTTTTTCATCCCTGATGAAAAATAGAAGAAGATATATTGGAAAAATGAAAACAAACATTTCCTTGTCCAAGTTGTAACATTCATAAATTACATTTGTCTTCACAGTTTCATTAAATGCCATTATGGTGGTGTTGTGCCTTCAAGTGGTTTTCAGTTTATGGCAACTCTAAGGTGAATCTATCATGGGTTTTCTGGGGCTGAGAGTGTGTAATTCACCCAAGTTCACCCAGTGGGTTTTCATGGCTGAGTATGGAACCCTGGTCCCCAGAATCATAGTCCAGTAGTCCATAGTGCTCAAACCACTACACCAATGTTCTTACAGTGTCATTAAATGAAATACAGTGCCTTTAAGAGGTTAGTATTTTTAAAAGCTGAGATATACCATGAGATTTTTTTGTTTTAAGCCAAGTACAGGAGAGTACCGAATGTGACCAACTATGAGTTAATAAAGATACAGGATCCAGCCAGATCCAGTTATACAGTAAAAAAATTATTGCATTGGAAGAGACCACAAGGGCCATCCACTCCAACATAACCAAAGCACTCCTGTCAGATGGCCATTCAGCCTCTGTTTAAAGAATTCCAAAGGTCTTTAAGGTCTGAGGCAACATATTCCTCTATTGAATAGCTCTTAATAAATTAATGTAAGATTTAAACTACCAGGTTGAGGCAGTGACTAGTGTGTCTGATTTTACCAATCCTCATTGTTCCTGTCTTCTCTCCCACCACAGGCCCTATCTTTCCCATTGAGTTTATCACTTATTCTTATTATAATTGAAAGCTCATCTCCACTGTAGGTTAGTCAGTTCCTGGTGTAATGCTATCCCCCTGTAACTTTCTGATTTTTTTTCAAATAGAGTATCATTTTATTTACATGGGATTCTCTGACCTGTCCTTGTGTGAAGGCCCATGATTTTGACACTCATGGCTGAATTCCTGGATTGTTCCACTTCATTACTTGCATTCTATTACATTCCACTAATGAGATCTTCTGATAAAATATGTTCAGATGTACACGCTTTTACCAACCATCTTGACAGTCGTTTTGTGGATGTCATTACATAATGTGTCCTCAAGCTTTCTGATCTGGAAGGTTGTGGAAATATCTGGATCTGGTTTTGAAAATAAGTACATAACTTCATGTGTTTTCTTTCTCTTTTTTCTCTTTATGCTTATTTTTTAAGGCAAAATTAAAACAGACTTCAAAGTTAGACACACTTATTGGATTCTAAATCAATGAACCAATATATTTTGCTTCCTTAGAATAACTTCTGGCACACACATGTGGCTTCTGAAAATTGGTTGGGTTCCCTTTTCTGCATGGCTCTTCATATGTAAATAGTCACGACTGAGTAGGATTGCTCTAGTGGGGAGTGGGGGGGGAGCAAGGGCTCTATTCTCTCTGTATATGTGCACTGAGAAAAGATAATGAAGCCTTTTGTACCCCTTCCAAAGACCTGCATTTCAGCAGGAATTGGCTGTGCAGCTGCAACCCTGGTAACAAGATCTAGCAGAAAAGAATTAGGGCAGTCTTCCAAAATGCAAGGCAGAGACAGTGGTCACATTTGCAGATGACTGAAATGCCAATCTTCTACAGTAAGAAAGAGTACTACTTTATAAGGCAAAATGTTAGAATGTGCTTATTTTGCTTGCTTTTTAAAAAAGACAAATAGTAACTTTCTGATTGCTTTTGTTAGCTTTTTCGCTTCAAGTTGTGACCTGGAGCCTGAGAACTTTGAGACTGCATGAATTGCATTGAAATTCATGTAGAATTTTTAAAACAAAGTTTCAGGTCCTCTCCCCTTCTGTTTCAATAGGTAGCACAGAAAGTGTGTGTGAGAGAGAGAGATTCATTTAGGAAATTATACTTCTTAAAAATTATCATTCTTTTAGTAAGTTCTGTTTCACACCCCTATTTAAGGATACAACTTTGATACAAGATTTTAAAAATCTATTGCTATTGAGCAGCATCTATTGGTAGTATAATCCTTTGACAGAAGTAAATAGAAATGTTTCTTTGGGAATAAGATGTGTATCTTCAGCCATGTGATATGCTGTTTGCATAAGCACTGATTTAATCAGGATAATGGTGCTGATGTGAATACAATAGGCTTCATTAATGACCCAGCTGTTTAATGTGATTCAAGGAGCAGAGTTGCACTGCAGGCTTGGTAGAAGGGGGATGGGTGTGCCGGCCCCTGCTTCCCCCTTCCCCAAACTTGCCAGGGTTGAATGATTTATATTTGAAGCCAAATGATCTGTGACTTGAGTGGCACACAAATGGAGCTTTGGGGAGGAAACTGCTGAATATGCATGAAATTGTAGATAGCATCTTTAGAGTAGGGTTGTGTGACAAATTTACTCCTTTGAGGCATCTGAGGGAGGGATTTACCTGATTTATCTCCTGGACCAAACACAGAAATGTTGTCTTTCAAAGTTTCACTTAGAAATCCATACATTTCAAGGCTTGCAATGTGTCCTGCAAAAGCACTTGTGCACACACAAAAAAAATGATCATCAGCAACATGTGCCTGCTAGGAAAAAAAAATCCAAAATACAGTCTTCTGGTTTTTATCCATAATTGGAACAGGAATGAAGGCAGCAACATCAGGCACCTCACAGGAGCCTTTTTCAATACTTTATGGAACTAGAAAAGGATACATCTGCCCATATTTAGTGACAGCAATGTGATAGTGTAAAATAGCACTATTTTAAGCCAGTCAGAAAGCTTCATGAACTGCTAGACTTAAAATTATCTTCATAGTATCAGCTAGAGACCAAAGATTATATTGTATTCTTGGAGACCACAAAGCTCCAAGAAGAAACACTAGAATTCATGCAGGCCCAAACATGCAAAATTATGAAGTTTCAAGGGGATAGTTAAAGTGCTTGTATATTAAATATGACTCGTATCCTTTTACTGAATGAAGCAAAGATCCTTCTGTAATCTCTGATTATTTTTTCATGTATCTCCTTTTTAATTGTTTGTTTAGTTTTCACAGATTATCAATGCAATCAACTGAAGTTTCATTGTATAGTTGGAGTTCAGGGAGTTGGGATATACAAAGTATGACTGAAAGTAAGGCTGTCAATCCTAGTTGTCCTTGGGATTTGCATTGCTGTTTGGTGGGTCTTATTATTTAATTAGCAGATATAAGACTAGAAGTGGCCAAAAAAAAAAATACAGTAACAACATATAAAAGACTGATGGAAGTGATACAAAATTAGATGTTAGTGGCTTTTGTACCCAGATGGTTGAGGGATTGGAACATATTTGAAGCATCTTAAATTCAGGGATGAATTGAAACAGTTCCAGATTAGTAGCTCCTAAAACCATGTAGCAATTCACTTTAACTTAGTGGAACTGGGAATGTGTGTTTTTCATAAATTGAATATTGTCAAAGGGAATGTGTTATGTCAAGATTATACATTCTAGCTTTGTATATTTCATATCTAGTTTGGTTGACCCAAATATTGTTTAGCAGACTCACAAATATAGCCATAGGCAAATTCTGAAGTGTTGTTCCTTGGAACAATTTATCAATATGCTTCGAAGTTTTGCAAGAGTTGCCTGAAATATAGGGGAAGTCTGTGCTCTCTGGTAATCACAGTGAATTATGAAAACCCAGCTTGCATGATTATTTTCCCCAGAACATTCATTGGCTCTACAGGTCATATTTCTTACTTGCTAAAATTCTTTAGCATCCCTCAGGGAAATGTTGCTTGCATATCTGAAAGCACATTGTGAATCATAGGATTGAGTCTTGTTTATCTATTGTGAATCTCAACTGATTTTTGATGTCTTTCTGGCATAGAACTTGGGTCCACAGCTCCCAGAATCCTCACCCAGTATGGCCAGTGGTCATATTGCTTGAGGGATTCTGAGATCCATAGTCCAAAACTGTAATTTGTAAATTGTAACAAAATTGTAAGCTCTGCTCTGTGAGCCTAACTAAGGGTTTCCCCATTCTTACTGTCAGTATTATCAAAATATTTTATGAAAACACTTTCAGATTGCCTTGTCATACAATTTAGGAAGGAATTATTTTGCCTGAAACTGTGTTAGCAAGTTTTGATTTATTTATGACCAGTATAACATTATCCCTTCAGGTTTGTTTTGATTTTGGTGTTCTGTAAGATCAGGTGCCAGAAATAAATGCTGACCATAACACCTGAGTAACCGTCTATAATCAGAACATCACATTAGCTGAACTTGGAAAACAGTTGGCTTTGTTTAGTATTAAATTTGCTTAGGACAAATGTTATAGCACAGACTGGTTAACAAGCTGGCTGTAGATTGTGGCATTACAATTGAACAGTAAAAGTGTCATGTTTAAAAAATTTTTACTGCCCTCATATATGCAGGCACAGCAGTTTTACAGTGGCATTGTTGCCTTTCTCTATAGTAACTTGTGGAGATGTTTCTGAATTCTTATATGTCACCTAATTCTCAAAACAGTTAAAAGAGCAGTCCTCTATGATTGAGAAAGAGAAGCATGGGCAGCTACATTGTTCACAAGTTTAGGTGAGAAGATGAGTAGTGGGGCAGCTTAAATCTGCATTGTTGCTGTGTACTTTCAAGTAATTTCCAACTTAGGCAAGCCTATCACAGGTTTTTCTTGGCAAAAATTGTTCATAGGGAGGTTTTTCTTCCTTCCTCTGTAACTAATAAAGTGTGACTAGGCCAAAAGCCACTAACATGGCCAAAGTGGGTTTTGAACCATGGCCTCTAGAGTCATGGTCCAGTGCTTAAAACACTCCACCATATTGGCTCTCCAGAGGTATTGTTTTGCTTCCCTCATGTATGTTCTCTTAAACCTTTGATTCCTGTCTAATAAAAGGTAGTGAAGATCTGCTGCTTTTCCTCACCCCCTGTTAGACAAGAGTCAACGTTTTACGAGTACATACATGAGGAAACAAAACAGTAGCCATTGGTGAGTGAGACAGAAGAATTAGTGTATTATAATTATTCAGCCAAGTGTGTTATAGTTGTTTGATCATTGTACTATGACTCTGGAGACCAAGGTTGGATTCCTTACTTGGCCATGGAAACCCACTGGGTGATCTTGGGCAAGTCACACACTCTCAGCCCCAGATAACCTCTTGATAGGTTTGCCTTAGATTTGCCATAAGTCAGAAACAACTTGGAAGGCACACAGAAACAACAAACAACAATGTTCAGCCAAATCCTGTTTGTTACATGTTTAGCTTTATAAACTTCTTATGCTGTTTCTGTAATTTAGTCTAGGGCATCAGTACTACACATCACCTGTTATGCAAAGCACTACAGATAGTGCATTTCAGGTTTAGGAATGCTGAAAACAATGGATTAGATATTCCTGAGTATTTCTGTACACATGGAATGGCTCATTCTGTGCATGGAAGGCTTCTGATCCAACAAAGCATTTTTGCTTGCATAATGGGGCTGACGGTGATCTTTATCAGTTTCTCCTTCAGTTACCACAGTTTTTTTCTGGAGGACTGGGAAGAGACTTTCCAGAACATGGGAAGGTGGTGCTGTAAACTACAGAAAAAGAGGGGATTGGCAAAGAATAAGCTCCCAATTTTTGACATGAGGACTTCCAGTTGGATCTGACCCTTTTTTGTTATACTTGAAGCAAGAGTGTTTGAAGGATGTATATATGAAGTTGCCCTTTTGGTCAAAGAGCTAAGGTGGTAAAATGTTAGGTTGCCATTCCTTCACTGAGAAGGTGGGTCCTGTCCAATTAATTTTGTAAGGGGAAGTATAAGATGTGGATGTTGCCTTTTGCTTTGAGTAGGATCACAGTGTTAGTGAGCTACATGCTGATGATGAATTTATATATTATCAGAGAGTGATAGAAGGAAGTAAATTGTACTACCTCTTTCTGTCTTGCTGAAGTAAGGTGTCAAAGGCAAGCCTTGTAGAGACACAGACGGGAAGATTTTCAGTACCTGGAGTAATATCAAACACCTTATTTTGGTTGCATACCTCACTTTCACTTCCTCTTTTATCATTTTTGAGTAATGTGCAGAAACACCTGCCTTTGTACATGTGATTATTCTGGAAATGCTATGTGAGAATAGGTTGTAAACATGATAATAGTACATTTTGCTTCATCTCATTTTTTCATAGAATTTTGCCATTTGGTGTACCTGACCTCAGTACAGAAAACATTCAGAATTTCAGCCTCAAGCTGTGGTCTTAGGATACAATCTAGATAGTGTGTGGGCCCATGGGCTTCATAAATCTTAGGGCAGGGGTACGCAACCTTTCCTCTTTAAGGGCCGAGGGACTTCTATTGGCCAACATGGGACTATTGGCCAACATGGCTGAGGCTTCTGGGAGCTGAAGTCCCTCGGCCCTTAAAGGGGAAAGGTTGCCTTAGGGCCTTTACAGACTGCCAGAAATAATGCAGTTTGAGTCAACTTTAACTGTCCTGGCTCAGTGCTAGGGAATCATGGGAATTGTATTTTTTCTGGGACATTGAGCCTTCTCTGTCAGAGAGCTCTGGTGCCACAATAAATTACAGTTCCCATGGTTCCCTAGCACTGAGCCAGGGCAGTTGAAGTGGATTTGAGCTGCATTATTTCTGGCAGTCTGTAAAGGACCTTAATCAGCTGGCCCTTATGACAGAAATTTGCAGAAGCATTTTGTGATCTGGTATGCTTTGAGTCTGTTGTGTAGAAAAAGGACATCTTCTAAGTGCATATTTTGACCCATAATTCTGAAATGGAAACATGTTTCACCAGTGAGTCTGGGCATGCTTTACCATAAATATGTTTAGGATCAAGGTATTAAGAGTACAAAGATTCTGTACTGTTTCTGGGATCTAGCTCTAAGTGGCATAATGGTTGGCTCTAGAACTGGTGCGGACAACTGCAGTGCATCAAGGGACCAATTTTCTGTCCCTGGGACTCTTTTAAGGCCATATAGGCTGCCAGAATGCCCGTTTTGAAGGAAACGGCTAGAACCTCTTCCTGTTTTGAAAAACAGACAAACAAGAAAAACTTTTTTAATGTTAAACAGAAGGGACATTTGCAATCTACTTAAAAGTGAATTAATGATCCTTGTTCAAGGAAAGACAATTCAGGGTTTTTTTTTCTGGCTAGGAAAGAAGGAAGCAAAGGAATCAGGAGGGATCAAGGCCTGCAAAAACAGCTGGGGAGGGTGCATGTAGCCTCAGGGTCACACTTTGCTCTCTACTGTTTTAGGATATTCCTTTCTGAAGGGATGTGCAAGTTCAGCAAGGGATTTGCTCACCTGATGGCCAGTGGGTAAAAATTTAATACTTGTATGCTGGATTGACTAAAGTGAACTGTCAATGTAAAATAAAGAGCAATATGAAGAAAAACAAAGAAAGGCCTCTGTAATTTGCCTGACCTATACGATACACTGATTGCATTAGATGTCTTTCACATCGAAAGTAGTTAATGAATATAATCATGTTCCATGTAACCAGAGAGGTTTGTAATTATAGAACTTAAAGTAAACATTACTGTAAAGCATTGAGGTACCTATGCCTATTGCTCCTTTTTCTTGTAATGTACTTTAAATTACTGTGTTCCATTCTGTCTTTCTTACAATGAACTATATAGTCATAAAGTCTTCATTATGCTAAAGGTTTTTAACATATTATTTGCCAGTAATATGCCTGCCATTATTTGGAATCATGTGGCATTTATCCATTTCTCTATGTCTATGTGTGTTGATTGCTTTCAAGTAATTTTGACTAACAGCAACCCTAAAGAGACTCAATTACAGGATTTTCTTGGCAGAATTTGTTCAGCGGGGATTTGCCATTGCCTTCCTTTGAGGCTGATAGAGTGTGACTTGCTCATGGTCACCCTGTGGGTTTCCATGGCCAGGTGGGGATTCAAACCCTGCTCTCCAGAGTCATAGTCCAAAATCCAAACCACTACCCACCATGTTGGCTGATAGGAATGATTTTAAAATATCAGATTCTTGTAATTTTTGAAACCTTAAACTTTATAAAATAAGGAAGGGGAAGGGGGAATAGTGTTGCACAGCTTGCTTTTTTTTCACAGTAAAAGTAATGTCCAACAAATAGAGTCAAGTGCAGAATAATTGTTCAGGACAGCAGGCACAGAAATGCAAAAAAAGATGCCCCATGCAATTTATTTTCATTCCTACAACTGGAACTCCTACATAAATACAGTATTTTCTGGCGTACAAGACTACTTTTTAACCCAGGAAAATATTCTCCAAAGTCGGGGGTCTTCTTATACACCGGGTGGTGGAGGAGGAGGAAGAATGGGTGGCGCGGCATGAGGCAGGAGGAGGAAGAAGAGAGGAAGTCAGGTTAGAGGAGGAAGAGGGGGGAGGAAGAGGTGGCGTGGCGTGGTGTGGTGTGAGACAGGAGGAGGAAGCAGCAGCGGATAAGAGGTGAACCCCTATCCTGGGGTTTTCTTGGCAAGACTGGTTCAGAGGAGGTTTGCCATTGCCTTCCCCTGAGTCTGAGAGTGTGTGACTTGTCCAAGTTCACCCAGTGGGTTTCATGTCAGAATGGGGAATCAAACGCAGATCTCCAGAGTGGTAGTCCGACACTCAAACCACTACACCATGTACTACCTATGAAACAACTGCAGACTTTTTTGTTGTTCATGTGTGTCTTCAACTCCTTTCACTAAGGCAATCTTATCATGGGATTTTCTTGGCATGTTTCTTCAAATGAGGGTTGCCATTACCATCCTCTGAGGCTGAGAGTGTGTGACATGCCTAGGATCACTTACTTGGCAACAAATTGTATATACCCCAGAATGCATCACCTAGTATATTGGCAGTCCTTTCCCCCCAATATTTTCTTCCGTTGGAAGAGGGGTCGTCTTATACGGCGAGTATATCCCAAACTCTATATTTTGTCTGGAAAAGTTGGGGAGTCATCTTATATGCCCAGTTGTCTTATACACCAGAAAATAGGGGTACTTTCTCTTGTTCTCCTCTCAAACTTTCTTGATTTAACTTGAAGGCAGTTAAATGCAACAAAATTAGGAGCAAAACAGACTGGCATAAAGAGCCAGCTTCTTGGCGCCTTGTGGACATGGCGTATGCACTACACATGCCCCCAATATGCTAGGAAAAGCTGTGAAGCCACCCCACTGCCCACACAGTGGCAGAGTTTTGGTGCTCCTCTGGTGCACTGTTTATACACTGCACACCAAAGGAGCACTCAAAAAGTGTTGCCGCAGTGGCAAGGGTGGCTTTTTCCTGGCACAAAAAGGAGTGGCTTTCTGCCGCTTCTTTTTGCAGTGGGAAAATGCTAAGTTGGGGGCATGGCATGGTGGTGCTGCTGTGCTGCGATGTATGGCGGTACAGTGGCCTCAATCCAGCACTTTTGGGCCATCTGTTTCGGCCCTTAGTCTCCTTAATATCCAACTCCAAGTTCTAGTGTAAGAGATGTGAAAAACTTACAGATGCAAGCAGTAATTTCTGATCTGTTGCTGGATTCATGTGCTACACTCTCAGCAGATTGCTGTGTGGAGGAAAAGGAGGGAGACCGCTTCCCCCCTTTCTGTCCTCTGCTGAGATATAATCTTTGACTGATCATCCCTCAACAGAAAAAAACCAGTTACACATCCCATTTAAATAATACCAAGGTGACCAGCTTTCATGTCCGTGAATTGTTGTTGTTGTTGCTGCTGTCTGTCTTCAAACATACATCAGCTTACAACAACCCTATATGGGGGGCTTTTGGCAAGATTTGTTCAGAAGGAGTTGCCTTCCTCTATGGCATTGCCTTCCTCTATGGCTCAGAGAATGTGATTTGCCTAAGGTCACCCAGCAGGTTTCCATTGCTTAGCAGGGATTTGAACCCTGGTCTCCTAGAGACCTAGTCTGGCATTTAAACTATTATATCACCCTAGCTTCCATGCATATATGCAACTCAATAATGTGAGCTGGAAAAAAATGCTTTATATATTTAAATTGGTGCATCTCTCTCAAACATCAAGTATGGAGGAAAATAAAGAAGGTAAAATCATTTTGTTGTTATGTGTCTTTAAGTCATTTCCACCTTATAGCAAACCTAAGGTGACCCTATCATGGGGTTTTGGAGGGCTGAGAGTGTGTGACTCACTCAGGATCACCCAGTGGGCTTCCATGGCCAAGCAGGGAATAAGACACTGGTCCCTAGAATCATGGTCCAGTGTTCAAACCACTGCATCATGCCAGAAGAATAATCTTACAGTACCTTTAATTCTGTTTAAACTGTGCACAGTAACCAGTGAGAGAGACTGTTTTATGAAGATGAGGCAGAAAATGAAACTAGAGTTATTTAATTATTAGTTGGTCCTGTGTGTTATATTATAGTATAAAACATTTCCGTCATTTTAAAGTTAGTGTGAGGCCACAGAGTCGGGTAGAGAGAGATGTCTTTTTCTTTTCTTTTTTAAGAGAGTGCATATCAGACAAAATCTCCCTGGGTTGTGCTGAGTGCTGTAACACTCACAAAGCATAGAAAATCCAAAAATAACCACATGACTTACCAGACCTTAAATAGTCATATGCCTTGTTAGCTGCAAGAGGAAGTGGTGGTGGGAGTAACTGTAGCATAATGTATTCTGTAGAAGCAAAATGTCCATTTAATTTGTAGACTTTTTAAAACAGTTAAACTTTTACATGTTTCTAAAATGAGGATGAATTGTGTTTATTATGCATTTTGGATGCAGGCAATGACATTAGCTTTAGCGGGGTAATAATAATGAAACCACCAATGTCATAATTTTGCTATCCTGCTGTACGTGGAACTATAATCAGTTAAATACAGCATTTCAGCTGAGAAATGTATACTTTATGTGACGGCTGATGTTGGAGCAGTTCCATGCCACTCCTATGGAGTGGAGGGAGGCAAACATGTTGTCTGCAAGATCATGTAATACAAGCCTGCCAGTTGAACCTCATTCTAGCCTTGGTGGAGAATCATGAAAGACATGGCCTAATGTGCATTATTAAAGCAACATTGGTTGCTTCTGATGCTTCTGTGATAACCTCTAAAGGTGGCTGAAGCTAATTCCCATACTCTTTCACACTCTGACCTGAGCCCTAGGGAAAGTGATACATTGTATTGAAGAGAAAGAACTAAACTTGAATCTGCATAAGCTACACAATGTGTCCTTTCCTTGATCCCAGCCCTGTTTGAACATACAAAGTTCCTCTTATTCCAATGTGAAAACACTTCTTTTTGATGCCTGAGGGCTTTAATTGAGATTAAAAGAACTTCCAGTTTATTCTGTTGTTTTTGAGATCTGTTTTTAAAAAAAAAAAAAAAAAAAAAAACATTTGGTTTGACCCTTGAATTGGGATTGTGGTGAAAAGGGGGTGGGAATAGGGAGGGAAGTTGGTGGGTGGTCACCTGGGACATTTGAGTATTCCTGTCTTGGAAGGGTAACTGTCTTGTTTGTATCAGTGTCTGGTGTCATTACCCCCCTTTTAATGGTGTTTGTATGTGAACCTTCACATACATAGTTTGCAGATTTTCGCCTCCCCCTGCTCTCTACCAGCTACTTCAGGGGTAGGCAACCTTTTTGAGCTGGGGGCCGGGTTGCTGTC
>CM034703.1:75076795-75087430 GCA_020142125.1 Phrynosoma platyrhinos
GGAAGTCATGGGTATGGGGTTGCAGGAATTAAGCAAAGCAGTGGAAGACAGAGATGCTTCATCCATAGGGTCACCATGAATCGAGATCGACTTGAAGTTAACAACAACAAAACATGATAATTGACATAAGGAAATTTATTTGCCGGTGCTTACAACATTGTGCTTCCAAGCCCATGAAGTGATCAATGATCTTAGCCAAAATCCTCCTTCTTTTGGTTTCATCAAAATGGCAGGGAAGGACATGATGTTTAATATCCTCCACTTGTATCTGAACATGAAGGTTAAGCTCCAGAGACAATTTTGCAGAATCCACCTTCAGGATATGCTAAAGGTATTCTTTGAATATGTGAGCTAATAAAACCTTGCAGATGCACTAGAATGCAACTCCCATTATTGCTCTTACTGACTGGTAATGTGGGTGTTGCATTCCAGTACCTTTGGAAGGCATCATCTGAAGTAAGCTACTCTAGATATTATTATTTCTATCAAAAGTGAATGTTTCAGTTATCTGCCAAATTAATCATATTAATTAGGCATTTTCTAGTGCAATCCTGTGTATGTTTATTCATGTTCCAGGGAGTTTAATAAGGGTTCCTTCTTAATCAGTGTTGTTAGGATGGTGGTTTCAGTGCACAATCCTCTACATGTCTATTCAAAATAAGGTCTCATCATATTCAGTGGGGTGGACTTCCTGGTAATAGGCAGTGGGGTAGAATTTAAGTCTTAGCCTCAGTATCAATGCAGCAAATAAAACTCTTACCTTTAGATAAGTAATCCTGATCAGCCAGACCTAATGCTGGTGGGCTATGTAATATGGATTATTGTAAATGGGCCCAAGATTGAAGGTGGTAGCACATGCATACACACAGCTCATTGGTTTGCACTATATAAGGCTTGTTATGGTGTTTAAATACCATCAAGTAGAATAATGTAGGTATTTCTGCTGAAGATGAGTTTTCAGGCTGCCTTTAAGTACCAGTCAGATAGACTGCAATCTTTAACATACCTTATTAAAACAAACTGTATCTGACTTTCCAGGAGCATATAATTCTTGCTGAAACAGCTTCACTAGTGGCCAGTCCATTTCCAGGCACAATTCAAAGTTCTGGTTTTGACCTATTAAGCCTTATACTCCAGTCTGATAACCCATATCTCGCCATATGAATCTACCTGTGCCTGATGATCTTCGAGGAAGGGCTTTCTCTCCATCCCGCCACCCTCCTGAGCTCACTTGGTGGGGACACGGGAGAGATCCTTCTCAGCAACTGCTCCCTGGCTTTGGGATGTCCTCCTAAGGGAGGTTCAATCTCTCCTCTTTGCTGTCTTTTCTCCAACAGGGAAAGACCTTCCTGTTTAAACAGGCCTTCAGCCTTGGCTGACCAGGGTAGAGTGATCTGCAGTTGGGTGTGCTGATTTTAGTACTTGTTGTGTATTTTAACTGTCATAATCATTTTAATTTTAAAAGTAGTGTTTACATTGCATGTGTGTGTGTAAGTCTTTTTAAACCTTAGATTTTTGGAATGCAAGAATAAAAAAACGTAGTGATGAAAATGAGCTTTGCCATGTGGGACTATAAACCTCCCACTGATGCATGCTTATGTGTCCCCACCCCAAACCCCAAACTATAAATAAGTAAATAAGTAAAACATGCATGCTATTTGCAAGACTATCCTCTAGCATTCTCAATTTATAACTAGTACATTAAAAGTGGAATTGAGGGAGGGGGTGTTTCATAGAAATCATGGGAACATGCTGGTCTGTCCAGATTCATTATCAGTCCTAAGATATTGTTGTACAGTTTTAAAAAAGAAGCATAGACATTTCCTCCTCCTTCTTCTGAGATTGCATCTCTTCTTGTCAGGACGTAAAATTAATGCATTTTATAGGAATGATTTCCACTACAATATGAGTTAGAGATGTTACAGATCAAAATAATTTAGTTGACAGATTCAAACATATGTCTATCCCTTCTTTGAGGATGATTTCTTGCTTGCTTCTTTCCTCCCTTCATTTTTTCTTTCTGAAAACACCATACTGTCCAAGCTGTGACAGACAGATCATGTGGGGGCGGGAACAAAGAAACTTTAATTTCAAGCTATTTGTGAGCACCTATAGTCCTCCTTCCTCTTCTGGTTTTCAGTACGTGTTATCTTTTCCTTCCAATTCTGAAATGGACCAGTTACAGCATTTCCTGTCTGAAGTTGCAGCAAAGAAGTGGGGCAGTGAAAAGACAAGAAAGGCTGATCCTTAAAGTGAGTCTGTTGAAAATTTGAAAGCAGGGAATTATTGCATTTGGATGGTAGTTTCTGAACAATTTATATACTTCAAATTAGATTTGTATTCTATTAAAACTGTGAGATTAGA
Source organism: Phrynosoma platyrhinos (assembly GCA_020142125.1). NCBI lineage: Eukaryota > Metazoa > Chordata > Lepidosauria > Squamata > Phrynosomatidae > Phrynosoma > Phrynosoma platyrhinos. The sequence goes on from CM034703.1 coordinate 75,079,160, forward strand.
ATAATTTATCCCAAGGATCTCCCTTGTCAAAATTTTGTTTTCTCACATTCTTACTTTAGGTTATAATAAGAGTTTGATAGCATAATGCAAAGTGAACTGGTGATTTGGCAGACCTGGGGAATACCCGTCCATTCCTGTGCCCCAGCTACTGGTATTGAAAGGCATTTCTTTTCTGATCCTGGAGATAATTTTATAGCTCTAATGGCCAGTAAAAGCCATTGATTGTATTGTCATCGATGAATTTAATAGATACTGCCTGTTATGACAGTAGACTCTACAGTTAATGAGAAGAGGTTATTAATAATGGATATCAAAGGCCTTAATCTACCGTACCAATCATATGCCTGTTTAAGTTTAGGTACCAATAAAGTGAATAAAGCAGAGGTTAAGTCCTTCTTGCCTTTTAGAGGGAATGGTTTTGAAAGCTCTTTTGTGAAGACTTCTTTTCCCCTTTTTTTATTTTTATTTTTCACAAATTGATCTGTTCTCAGTTGCAAGCTAGAACACCCGGGCAAAAGGCCAGTCTTAAAGTGGATAAATAGTGTAGTTTCAGTGGAGAAGTAGAATGCACTTCAGTTTATTATAAAGGCAATAGTGGTCCTCTGCTTCAGAGTTCATACAGTTATGGGTGCAAATGATAAGGAAAGATTTCCTGCTGTGAGCATTAATGCTGGCTGTAAATCTTATGTTGTTAATACATTCTTCACTCCAGTTAATTAAGTTATAGATCTAATATGATTAGAAATTCATTATAGGGCTCTCTCACTTGGAATGCTATTGCTGAATTATGTAACAGTAAAACATCCAATTAAAAGTATTGGTTGCCTTCACCTATGCTGCAGTCTTGTTTTAAGAGGATAATCTAGTGGGCCTTCAGTTAAGCTGTGAAGCCTAGACAGGCAAGTATTGTATTGAGTGTAAAACAGTTTCTCTCTCCAAATGCAACATTAATCCGGCCTCTCGTCATACAGTACCTCTGAAAAATAGTAATAATTATACACTTCTCCCTTCTGGTTTGTCCATGGTTTTGATCCTTCATGGACAGCAAGCCAGGAGGGAAAAAATGGTTTGCACACACAGTGCACATTGAACACCACACACAGGAGCGTGCCGCCTTTAAAATACATAGGGCTTGAATATCCGTGTTTTTCCCATTTGTGTAGATGTGGGTGTGAGGGTGTCTGGAATAAATCTCCCGTGAACAAGGAGGGACAACTGTACTTGTAGTTCAAGGTGCTGAGCACTCTGATAATAATGTGTAACACAGTACACATGAAAAGCTTTTTTATGTGATTGCATGCAGTAGTAAACAACAATACTCAGTTATATGCCTATTTTGGAAATATTTGCTGAAACTAGCTTGAGATTTATTTTTAAAACTTTTATTCGCAAAACTGTGGTATATTTTAACTCTTTGGTTGCAAGACTTCAGTTGTAGTTGGGTGGTGAAATGGAGTTGTTTCTCACTAATGTGATCATTGCTTTTGAGCTCCAGTGTAAATTGTGGCTGTTTGGCATACTCAATTGTGGTTATGTAGGTACCTGTTAGATAATGCCTCTGACATAATCAATGACATCATTGTGATGACATACAGCACCCTCTAATGCCTGTGAAATTCCTTTGTTGTTGTTGTTGTTGTGTCGAGTTGTTTCTGACTTATGGCAACCCAAATGGTAAGTGCAGGCCAATACAGAAATCCTAGTCAGCAATGCTTCTGACTAGTGTATATCTCCTGCTAGAAAAGACTTCACTTACTAGTTTCTGAGATGTCAGGCTCCTACTGAAGACACAGGGAATAAGGATGCTTTTGAAAAAGAAAAGAAGCCATAGTTTTTTGTGGGTTTTTCGGGCTGTGTGGCCATGTTCTAGAAGAGTTTCTTTCTGACGTTTCGCCAGCATCTGTGGCTGGCATCTTCAGAGAAAAATAAGCCATCTTTATATTGTTAAACTGTCACAAGCTAGACCTGTACACAGACAGCTAGACCTGTACACTAGGTTTTCTGGAGTAAAACTTCCACCTGACTACATAATTTTTTACTCTCAGGAAGTTACTGAAGATGGAGAGCCTCTATTAGGAGGCACTGACAAGTCTACTAATAGTTCTCTTAAAGCAGGTAGGATAGGTTGAGAAATAGATGAACAACAAAATTTTAGCACAAAACAGTAAACATTAAGATGGTTTGAGAGTGTAGGCATTGTACAGTATATTATCTATCTCTAGGCATTAGTATAAATATTCAGTTTGTTGATCTGAAGAACAAAGGTTTGGCCCGATTGTAATCTGTATGCTGTAAAGCTAATGAACTTTCATAGTTTGAGATGTGGTCAAAACTGTCCTGGTGAGGAACACTATCTTGCCTTATAGCTGTCTTCAGACTCTTCACATACTATGACCAGAGCGTACAAAGGTGATTTTTTCTGAATTACAATTCCCATGATACTCCAGTCAGAAAAATTCTGGTAGCTGTACTCCAAGGAAGTAACATTTCTAAGCTCGGTCTACAGCTATCCGTTTTGTGCACAAATTCTGTATTAGAGCAGTCAAAATAGGTTGTTTGCTTGTTTAATTTTCTCCTGCTGTTTAATTTTCCCCTGTTTTAGTTTATTCTCAGTAAGAATCCTGTAATAAGGAGAAAATGATGACTGGTTCATGGTTACCAAGGCTTCTGCCACACTGCAGAAATAAAGCAGTTTGACATCATTTTAAGTTCCATGACTCAGTGCTATGGATATTTATTTATTTATTTATTTATTTATTTGGATTTGTAGTTTGGTGGGGCACCAGAGCTCTCTGACAGAAAAGGATTATCTCACAAAACTACTAACCCCAAAATTCCATAGCATTGGGTCATGGCAGGTATCAAACTGCTTTATTTCTGCAGTGTGGATACACCCCAAGTGAGCTTCAGGACTGAGCAAATATTTGCATCTTTGCCTATCTAGCCTAATTCTAATGTTCTAGAATGAGGTGGAGAAGGTGCAGCTCAGAAGCCACATACAGCCCCAGTGCCATTTTCTAGACCCTTGGGTATGTTGTTGTTGTTATTATTATTATTATTATTATTATTATTATTATTATTATTATTATTATTATTATTATTTTGCAGGGCTGTGAGATTCAGGGGTGCAGCTCCCTAAGGTCTCCCAGCCCTCACATTACCCACTCCTGTTCTAGATACTGTTCAGTATAAGACTATCCACTTATATAATTGGTGCAAAGAGCAGCACAGCAAAAAACTATGTGGTATTTTTGAACAGGAGCTAGAAGTGAGTAAATGGTAGTTCTGGATCTGCTGGTAGCTGTTTTTCTAATTGACATTAGATCAGCAACCAACAAGCAGGCATTGTTCTCATGGGAGGATACCTCCAGCAACATAGAAAGGCTCAGATACTTCATAGAGCAAGACAGGATCAGGACAAGATGGGACATTTTAGCAATTCCAAAACTCCCAAGGAATCAAGGAAAAATGTAGGAGCAGAGAAGGTATGTTATCATCAAACAGTGGCAGCGGCTTAGAATGGCAATCACAAACTTACTCCCCAATTACCCTGAAAGTGGAGTAGATTTTTGTGTGGAAGGACTGAGTTCTGGTCAATTCAAGTACAGGCATCCCTCATGGCTCGCAGACGGGAAGCCACATGGGGCAAAATGGTGCATGCCATTATACTCAATGGGTCCCTAATTTTTGCGTTATTTCCTGTTCACGTGGGGGGATGTGTGTGTTCCAGAACAGATCCCCCATGAATGGGGACAGACAACTGTACTCAAAACAAATTCAAAGCTCAGGATTCTTAAATTATAAGTATTTGACCTGCTCCTTTTTTTAAAAAAAGGCTTTACACTCCTGCAGGATAAAGGCAAGACTACCCTTTTCAGCATTAGGAAGCAATGCAAATGTTTCACTGATCTAGTAATCAGTCAGTATCAAATCCTGGTATACTGTACTTGCTCTTTTCTGTGTTCCTGAAACTTTTGTTCTAAATCCAGTTGCTAGTTCCATATACAGTAGACCAATTAAATCAGTATAAGTAACTGGATAGTTATGTAATTCTGGGTCATTTGGTCTACTTTCTGAAAGACTAGCAGATGGATTTAGACCGCAATGCCTTAAATTATTTTGGAAGAAGAAGAAATGAATTATAATAAAAATAATAATAAAATTTATTTTTATCACACCCTCTGCAATGCAATTGGCAAATTGTAACACAATAAATCCTTCTTGATACCCTGTTTCTTAGAGGGATTCAGACATCCATGGAGTAGCATAATTGTCTACCTATTTAGATCTTTATGTGCATTTTGTAAAATGTGTGCCCAAATGCTTTAATTCTCTCTTCTCTCTACAAAAGAGCAACCATAATGCTTTTATGGTCTCAGAATGAGAAAGTTTCAGACTACTGTTTCCTTCCTGTTATAGGCTTAAATCTCCTTTCCAAGAACAATAAAAATTAATTTTTAACTAGAATGCTGCTGTGGAATGCCAGGTCAGTGAATAGGAATACCACCATTCAGAACTTGATCCTGGGTCCCACATTGGGTCCCATAGTGGGGGAAAGGTGGGATATAAATTAACTAACTAAATAAATAAACTTGTTTTATATCCCAGATTGGATAATACTGGATATATGTGTATAAATGTTCCCCATCATTTCCCACCTAGATCCATTTGTTACTACATGATGAGATACATATAAGAACATCAGAAGAGCTATGTTGGATCAGACCAAAGATCTATCTAGTCCAACATTTTGTTCAACAGTGGCCAATCTGGTGCATGTAGAAAACCCATTCTTAGAGTTGATACACTTCCATTATGCCCCATAATAACTAATATACAGAAATGTACTGATACTGGAGGTGAAACAGCCATTCTGAGTAGTAGTCACAGTGGCAGTTGGTTAGAGAGAGCACCTATGGACTGTTTAACTATGGACTATGTAAAGAACTGTTTTCTTTTGTCTGTCTTGACATTCCCACCATTTAGTCTCAATGGATGACCCTGGGTCATACTTCATCCTCTCTATCTTCACCACATTGTGCATAATTTTATGCACCACTATTTTCTCTTCTCTTACTCTCCTTTTCTCCCCTAATTTAAAGAGCTCTGCATGTTGTAACCTTTCTTCATAGGGCAATTGTTCCAGACCCTTGAGCTTTCTGGTTACCCTTTCCTGTTCCTTTTCTAGAGTGACCAGAACTATACACAGTATTCCATATGTGTTCACCCCAAATTTGTATAAGGGCAATATGATACTGGCAATTTTATTTTTAATTCCTTTTCTACTTATACATGGATGTTTATGTTTAATGGAATTCAGAAACATGGGTAGGGGACTAATTAAAATGGCCTACCCCAGGAGACAGATTAATCAGTGTGGTTTTCTGATAGCTCTTCTGTATCTTTCTGTCACTTCAGCAGGAAATTCTATTGATATCAGGAATGGGGAAATAGCCTTGGCAATTGCCTCAACAGCTCATGACTGTCTCCTCCTGCTGATCAGGGTCAGATTGTTTGAAAGACTGCATTCTCCTTCACAAGCCTGTTTAGGTAGCACGATCCCCTTATTGTCTTCCTCTTGGCTTTTTTTATTCAGGCAGGCATTTGGTATCTAAGTTGGGTTGCTGCTGAGATGTTGTTTGTCTGGTAGGGTAGCAATGTTTTATTTTTTAATTTATGCATTTTAATTGCATGTTGAATCTATTTTTTAAAAGTTGCATTTGTTTTAATTTTATTTTACCATTGTTGCTGGTTTTAGTGTCATTTGTTGGCAGAAAGTTGGGGTATAAATTGAATGAGTGAATAAATAAAATAATACAGGTTGAGTTTCCCTTATCTGGAATTCTGAAATCCAAAATATTCGAAAACCCAAACCTTTTTTCATGTGTGGTTGAGCTAGTGTCACTTTTGCTTTTTGATGGTTCAGTGTATACAAATACATTTAATATAAAATATTAAAATGTTCTGTAAGATTACCTTTAGGCTATGTGTATAAGATATATATGAAACTTAAATGCATTTTGTGTTTAGAGTTGGGTCCCATCTTCTACATTTCTCATTATGAACATATATGTAAATACATATGTAAATACAGGTATTCCAGAATAAAAAAAATCCCAAATTCCTTTGGTCTGAAGCATTTCAGATAAGGGAGACTCAGCCTGTAGAGGAATTGTTATTCTATCACACATTGCTTTGTCTGGCATCTGATAATAATTATATTTATGAACTAGTTTAATTATACTCCATGTATAAGCCTATGTTTTTGTAGTGCTTTCTATGTTCAGTAAACAGAATAAAATAAAAGCAAATTGGAGTGCCCAGTCTACCAGTGTTAGGATCTGCAAATGGAAATACCCACAAAGCTATGCAGGGTTTCTGGCTCTTACTTAGTGACCAACAGCTTTGATCCATTCACCAGGAGCAAACAGTGATCTGGTCCAAGAAGGAAAAGTGGCTGACCACATTGATGTTGTGTTCTTTGGCCCTCTGCCTTTTGAAATGTGCTCAATGCTCAGTCAAAGGGTAGACAGGGACATACTTTCTTTGCCATCCAGTGTCAACAGAATGAATCCTATTCTCACAGGAAAAGGAAAGAAACAGTCTTCTTCAGACACAGTTGACACACTTTCCCCAGTCACTTTGACACAGATTGTTCCCAGCATTCAGAACTCCATGCATTCTGAAGCTGTCAGACAGAAAATTTGTGCAGTTTTATTCCCATTTCCTGCCTGATAGCAGAAGGAATATACATAAAATTAAAGTGACCATTACACATTAAAATCATCCAGATTAAAATACACTGATTTAAAATTCATAGTTTAAAACTGACTGAGTAGTCCTGCCAGAAGAAACAAATCTTTAATACTGCTTTAAACTTAGCATGTTTAGCTAAGTCTCTCCTGGCAGATCTTTCCACTGTCTTGGGCTGACCAATGAAAATGTCCTCTGGGTGACATTTGCCAGTTTAGTCCTGGCTGATTGAAGTAAATGTCACCCAGAGGACATGAGTGTACCAGGTGGATTACCGGTATATGGAAGGACACAATTCCATAGGTAACCTGGATCTAAACCATGTAAGGCTTTAAAGGTAATAATCAACACTTTGTACTTTGCCTGGAAACTAACTGGCAGCCAATGGAATGATTTTAATATTGATGTGATATGGTGACTCCTACAGCTACCAGTGATCCCACAGTCCCATCCTGGATACTGCATTTTCTTCCCCCACATGACATCCTCAACATTTCATGCTCAGCTGTTATCAGTATGCTGTACTGTAGTAACTGAACATAGTTCTTTGTCAGGGTGGTGGTGGTTAATGTTTAATTTACGAACTAATGCACTTCTGCATACCAAGGAGTTTACCAAGTATGCAGGTACTAGTACTTTATTGTTTTAATGCCCCTCTACTTCCCATGCAATAGGTACAGGACCACGCACATTCAGTACTGAAAGGAATGATGGGATCACATAAATTCACAAAGGCTTCTTCTAATTGTGCTAGAGTTCTATATCATTTGATGTAATGTATTTTGCCCTTGATTTACAAAGGTAAGACTGGGAGAATAGGTAATATGCTAAATAGACAAAGTAAAAGCACTGGGAGGGTAATACTTATTACCCTTTCAGAGTTACATAGTTTCAGGTTAGAGATTAACTAGCCCTTCAGTCTCACGAAAGAGTGGATGGAATCTAGTGTGTATCAGTTTTTCCATTCCAGGAGCTTAAAACATTTTAAAGTAACAGTTCATACGTCAAATATTATTTTTCCATTTTGAAAACACTATTACTTAGAGCAGCAGTGTAGCAGTAGTTAAATTATGTTAGTCTGGCAGCTTGTGAGCTCAAATACCACCAACACACTTAAAGAAGGCTGGGTTATTTAACAGGCTGGCAACACGAACAAAAGCACATGAATAAGTGTTACAGGAGGAGTGGGGAACTGTGCCCTTTTGGAGCCTTAACTGGATTAGGAAATGAATATTACTTCTCAATTGCTGGGAGGAGTTCATTGTCTTGTGATATTGTGATAACATGTAGAAAATGCACCAATGAAATAGTTAATATGGCCATGGGGGAAGGAGGTGTTGAAACACCTAGAGAATGATGGAAGAATGGTAAAAGTACAGTGAAATGTGTACTTTGATTCTGTCCATTTTGAGATTTAATTGCATTGTAGAAATACATGGTCTGATATATGACAAATGTATACTATTCTGTAAATACAGTGGTACCTCTACTTACGAATGCTTCATCTTACAAAAAATT
>CM034703.1:75122696-75133642 GCA_020142125.1 Phrynosoma platyrhinos
GATGGCCCTTGTGGTCTCTTCCAATTCTATGATTCTATGATTCTATGCTCAGAAGCAATCACATTTGTTTTTACTTCCCTGTCATTTGAAAGAAGTGCTGTAGTCAATGTTTGCTCACTGCCAGTTGACACTGAAGCTAGTCTGTACCAATCATAAGGAACACTTTTAGTCACCTGGCCTCTTTAACATGGAATTTTATGTCCGGTCCAGATGAGATCCCATTTTAAAATGTTCCCGTGGGGGGGGGGTTGTCTTCTTCAAGTCACTTGTTGATTTATGTATGGTAACTCCATTAATTTCTTAGGCTTTTCTAAAGCAAGGAATACTCAGAGCTGGTTCTGCCGGTTCCTTCTTCTGAAATACAGCCTACAGCACCTGTAACTCATGAAGAGGTCTGCAAGAAGGTCTGTAAAAAAGTGATAGCAGCCAGTATGGCCATCACTAGGGGGATGTAGACTGCACTCAGTGATACCTCAGAGGGAGGTGACACCTCAGAGGGGAGTATCACCCAGTGCACTGGTGGAAAGGGGCTGCCTTCTGTTGTAGAGTGTACTGCTGTACCTCCCTATGGGTAGACTAGGACTCCTGGAGAAAGGTCCTGGGAAGGACCCAGCCCACCTATCTGGAGGCAGCAAGATGGCTATCCAGTACACAGTTGGCATACCATGGCAAACTCCTGATGCCTCTCCAATTGCCAAATTAATTTGTTGACATTAAATTCTATTAGTGAAAATCTAAGACGTTGCATTATTTGATAATATATGCTACTTTTAAATGGACCCCTTTGAAAGTTGCAAAAAAGGCAGGTAGATCAGAACAGCCTGGGACACAGACAAAATCCCTTTGGGCGTCCTGGTCCAGCTGCCTGGTTGTCTTTCTTCTGCAGAGGCCCAATCTGTTCATGATGGACCATTTGCCTGGCCTCTCCATGCTGCAGAAGGGGCCAAACTTCCAAGCTTTACCCAGAAAGGGCTCCAGGAATCCACCCAAGAATTTTATCCTGCCTCCCTACAGCTGTGTGGGTGGACCATCCAGCCCACCATTCACCCACTATCATTTCAGACCCTGGCTGGGGTATCAAAGAGTAAGTACACCACTGTATATCTCCCTGTGGGATTGATTCCAGGTAGCCTCTTCTTTGGAGGCCTTGAGTGTGTGAACTCCTGGAGGCCTCCCCCTTTGCTGAATGGCACCTCAACCCCTTTTGGGACTTGCAAATACATTGGATAGACTGAAACAGCCCAGAGGTTGGACAAAGTCCCTTCCGGTATCCCAGTCCACTTCCCTATAAGCAACAAGGAGGCCAGCCATTCTCTTCCACAGTAGCCCATCTACTCCTGAGGGACAGGCTGGACGGGGGGGACAGGAGACAGGCAGTCTACGGGTGATAGCATGAGTTACAGCACTAGAGAGACACAAAGCCTAGTGATGATACTGGCAGCAGGTAACAATACACTGGCTCATTTAAGCACTGCATGTATTTCCTTGAATGTATAAAAGTACTAACATCAGCTATCTTCCAATACTGCACATAGCTACCTATTGTACACATTGCAAAAGTAGCCCTACTTTTTACTGGATCTTTATATACAGTGAAAAGATCTGGGGAATATGGATAGCAAGATGCAGGCTTGTTAAATGTATCCAAGTTTTATCTTGACTTGTGTCTGTTCCAGTTCAAAGCCTGTTACCCTGAAGGAAAAAGGAAAGGATAGCAAGTGGACCCAGTAGAGAAGAATGTAACAAGGGAAAATCACTGGCAAAACAGCCTGAACCCAAAGAAGCCTCCAAATATTATTCAACAGGGCAGTACATGGGCCCAAAGTACAGAAGACTTGTGCTTCACAACTACCTGTGTCTGAAAACCTTGATGGCCAGTTACAATAAATATGAATAGTTCAAATGAATAGAAGATGTTTGAGGATTTTATTATTATTTTTTATTATTATTATTATTATTATTATTATTATTATTATTATTATTATTATTATTATTATTATTATTATTATTTCTATACTGCCCTATGGCAAATGCAGTAACTTCATAAAAACATATGGAAAACCCCTGTCGTTGCCTCTGTTGACACCCACAAGCATATAGCAATAGCATTTACATTTCTATACCACTTCACAGTGAACTAAGCACTCTACGCCCTTTACAATGTGTAAGCCAATTGTGCCAACAAGCTGGGTACTCATTTTACCAACCTACAAAAGGATGGGAGGCTAAGGAGATTATCACACAGGACATCTGTGCCAGGCTAGGTGCGGGTTGTAACAGTCTGTAATGGATCTTTATCGCACGGCCATGAGCCCAGGCAGTAGGCAGCCCAGATCCAGCCCAGGCATCTCTGGTAGCTTTTCAAGAATGGGAAAATCCGGTTCTTGAAAAACTGCCAGAGAAGCTTGAGTTGGATATGGGCTGCCTACTGCCTGGGCTCCCCACCATGCAATAAGATCCATTTCAGATGGTTACAACCCACATCTATTCCAGGGTGGATTTCCTGTGCAATAATCTCCTGAATCAACCTGGAGCCCTACAGGATAAGACTCACAATGTTGTGGCTGCAGTACCAGCATTTAACTCTGCACCACAAGTGGAACATGAAGGCACCAGCTGATTGCTCCTCAATAGTCAGCTAGTTTTAAAGCAGATTGGCTCTGGAATTCAATTGATGACTTGGGGTGAGGTTAGGAAAAGGAAGGCTGTGGAGAACACAGTGAAACTAGGTTAAGCTTTTTCTTGTTCAGTTTGTTTTTCTAGTTGTGGCTTATTTTTTTGAAGGGGGAAGTCCACTGAGATAAGATTACCATGCCAAATCTTTACAGCAAAAACCTTAAACATCAACATTTTATTATGATACTAGCAGCTTTACTCTACTTCATACCTCCCTATCCTTCCCTTTCTTTCTTTCCTCTGCCCAAACTCCTGTGGCTCGATAGCTTATTTCACACAGTTTGTGAGCAGCTCTGTGAAACAAACCCTAGCTGTGTGCAAACAGACTGTACTTTCCTCTAGACTGCAAGAATTACTCAGAAAACTGAAAGTAGATAGACCACCCTACAATTTTAAATCTCAAAAACAGCCATGGGAAAGTTAGTAGAAAAGGGCTAGCAATGTAAGGTAGTGAGTTCAATATCAGGAGCAGCTAAGACCTCAACCCTTTTCTATTAAGTTTATCTCTGCTCTATGGTATAGCTATATCAATCATATTCACCCATTGATTAAGTACACTGAAAAGTAGAAGCAATATAGCAAAATAGTGATGGCATATTTTGCCCCATATCTGACTTCTGCATGGATTAAGAGAGAGAGAAAGAGAGAGAGAGAGGAGGAGAAGAAAGCGAGAGAGGACAAGTGAGCTGTGAATCTCAGCCAACTAATTATTTAAATGAGCACTAGGTGGCTTGCCCAGAATCTGAATAAAACTAGTCAGAGGCAATACACCTGCTTTAAAATAGGCCAAGGGCAGAACTACATGAGAGTGATTCTTTTTCTCTTAGACACTGGTGGGATTTTCTGTAAGTAGATTTAGCAACAATTTCTACCATGTGATACTATCACTAGCAATCAGGGTCAGACTTCAATAGTTGTTGCTTATACTACCTCCACATTCTGTCACACCTACAGCTTGGATGCTGTATAGATAATGATTGTGCATTCTGGCATCATTGTTCCATTGAAGAAGCAGAACTCCCTTCAGAATTCGGTCCCTTCCCCATTGATTATAAAAAGCATATCAAAATGGGTCCTAAGGATACTTGTTGGTTTACTATGCTATTCTTATAATGGACATGTGATCCAATGCATCAGTTGCAGTGAAATCATATACACTTCTATTCAGAAGTAAGCTTCATTGTATTCCATTGGCTTTACTCCCAGATAAGTGAATAAAGGATTACACTCTCAATGTAAGAAAGTGTATTATATAATATAAAGGCTTCCATGGTAGGTGTGTGATAGCTATAACAGAAAATGATGTCTGGATCAAATTAATGAAGCAGTACGTAGCATTATTCTGTCCTGTGTGGACCAGCCAGTGTTTCATTTAATCTGTAGGGTACATGTATAAGTATGGATGTGCCAATGGTACAAGCATGTGGGTGAATGTGGGTGGCTAATTTCTTTGTGTTTTCTGATAAGAGCCACAAAATCAAAAGCAGAAACTCTTGTGTCACTTCCACTTAGACTTCTACAGCATGAGCTTCATCTGCCCAGCTGAGTTCACAGCAAGCATCTGTGTCTCAGACACATGTCTGGCCTACTTTCCATGGATCCTGTCCTACTTCTGACAATCTCTATCAGGTATCACCATAGAGAGAGAGAGTAGCTTATCTATGAAGCCTGGGGGTGTTTTGATCTGCTCCAATATATTAGGTTTAAGGCTGCTTCATGAAAGAGAAAGGAGTAATGCAGGTCAAGCTATTGTCACTGAATATATACCCTGATCTAGTCATCTCCTGTGATTTGATTCATCCTTTGTCTCACTCTAGAATCTAATGGAGTATCTACATCTGGGTTGGGAAGTATGTGGCTCTCCAAAAGATTGTTGGACTCCAAATCTGAACACCCATTTGGAGGATTGCAAGATTTTTGGCCCTGGTCTACATTGAGTGTAAAATTATGGTGCTCAAGGTGTAACCTTGTCAAGTCCAGCAGGATACTTAGTTCAGAGGTACAGGATTCAGTAGATAAAACTCAGAAAACCTTTATTAAGAAACTATAGATCCAGTTTAGTGACATTTATTGTCAAAGATAACCAGCAAACATTAAAATTGCCTAATTAACCTACACACAGGTGGACTTAATTCTTATTTGTTATAATTAATAAACACACCTCTCAAAGTACAAACGTCTTTATTGCAGTCATAGATCAGCATGAGAAGGGCAGAATACAATCAATTAAAAATGCTAAAAAACATTGAAAAGGGAGAGATAAATATAAGTAAACATTATTGTGTTATATAAAATACTGTATCTAATACAGGACCTTATCGCTTCACTTAAATAATTGGCTTACCTCTTCTGAATTGAAGACTAATTCGGGAGGAAGCTGGTTCCTATCACAAGAATTTTGCTGCTGAGGCCACCAGGTGAGTCCGGCTCGACTGCAGCCCAGGTGCCCAGCGCACTTTGGCAGCCTTATTTCAAAACTAGAAACTTTCCAACTTGAAAAAATGGCCACCGAAGCACGCCAGGGACCTGGGTTCTAGACAGGCTTGACTCACCCAGTGGCTTCAGTGGCAAAATCCTTGCAATAGGACCCAGCTGCCTGTCAAATTAGACTTCAATTTGGAGTAGGCCAGATTATTTGAGCAGTGTGATAATCTCCACATTTACTATCAGATTAGAAAACCCAACTAGATGGTCATTTTTCTAATCTGTGGTACTGAGATCAAAAGCCTGATAGTTCAATTAAGATTGGGGAAGACTCCAGGGGTGGATTTAATCCTGCCAGAGGTTATTAAAAATAACCTGGATTTCTGAGCTCCTCCCCAGCTTTACTGTTTACTACTTTTCCTCTCATTCCCATAACACCCCTTCTTTGTTGTTACAACTAGATTTTTTTTCACAGAAAAGACCTCGAACAGGCTTGGCTCATGCTTGTTTCCTTTCCAGCATTATCTCAGCACCTGTATCTGAGACCACATGACTTATCAATACCATTTCTACTATATAAACCATCATACCATACAATTCCCAACATTGTATGACAGGCAAGTTGTCTATGCAATTTCTGACAAAACCCAGCTATTTTTTGGTTTGTCACTTTGTGGCATATAGCAGTGGATCCAAAAATAATAGAAAATGGCTGTCCAATGGTTTAATTCCAATAAAATAGACATTTCTGGCAGAGTGAATCCCCTGCATACAAACCCCATGGCCTCTAAATCTACTCTGTAGGGCTGAGGGATACTCTGGAGCCAGCCTGGGAACACATGTAGGAAGAGGGGGAAAGGACTATTTTGCTGTGTGAAGCAAATTCAGCTTGTGTGATGCTGGATATAACACAATGACTGCACAAAATGGGTGACATTCTCATCATGGGAAAGTTCTCCCATCACACCAAAGGTAAAATGGGTCATATTAACTCTGTAAACCTCCTTCTATTGTACCTATCATTTTAACACTACCCAAATGAAATTAAGGGACTTGTTATTCACACCCCCACAAGAGTACATATGTTTTTACTTACTGAACTGTTGTTTTTAACTATTAATAAATGTGTGTAATGACATCAGCAATGAGGCAGAAACATCACTAGAACTACTAAGATTAAGCAAAATTCAGATTTGTTTTTAAAGAGCTGGATTAAAGAAAGCAAATACAATACTTGAGTAGCAGTGAATTTTGTCACAGACTGCTGGACGCCTCATGAATCTCAGGATGTTAAATTATTTATTTATAAAGTCAACAGCTGTTTTTAGAATCCTGTATAATACTTTATAAGTTAAAGATATCAAGATGGAATTCAAAGGCACTTACTTGTGAGTACATGCACAGGATGGGCCTGGAGGAAGATGCAATCTCTAGGTAGGTTAAATCACAGCATTTTGGACAACCAAAAGGGTTTGTGCATTTTTCACATAGATGCTGGATAGATTCAAAACACTTCTACACTTGAATTAGAAAACAGCATTTTATTAGAATTGCTCTTATTTGAGTCTCTGTGTTAAAGCTTAATGGTTTCAATCTCATGGTCATAGTTCTGAGGCTCCTGGGGGCTGATATGATACATCTGGATACAACCAGTATGTGAGTTCTGTGCTCTTTCAGTCTTAAACATGCCATAAGCAATATAGAAATGAAAAATTTGGCACCTGCTGAAAGAACAAAAAATTACATGGCATGAGCTGAGCAGGAGAACACAAAGGGGAATTAAAGAGCAGGGTTGTTTTTCCCCAATTTATTTTATCGCCAGGACAGAATTAGAAAAGGAAAGCTGCAAAATAAAAATAAGAAAATCAGACAGTACAAAAATCTTTATTGCTGGGAAAGGGATTTGGGAGGGGGGAAGCTGCCTTTTCTCTGCTTTAACACAAATGGGAAGTTTTGCAAAGCTCCTTAAACCAGTCAGTTCTACTGACATGCCACATTATCTGGCTCTATGGCCCCACTTTTTTCCCATCCCTTGTAGGAGCTTTGTGAATAAAAAGCAAGTCTCTCTTCGAAGTCCATTGCTACTGTGTTTCCCACCTGAGGTTACACTAATCCTCTCCTGCTGAATGGCATCAGCATCATATTCACAAGGGATTATACAGAATAAGCAGTGGGAACTAATGAACTTAAAAATCTAAGATCCTTTTTCATGCAAATGAGCTTAGCCAAAAAGAATGTGGGGAAAGGAATGAAATATAACAGTCAAAAATTGGCTGTATACATTTTCAATTAATGCTTGATCTTGTTCTTTGCCACTTCAGTCAAATAGGTCAAGTTCATCAAAAGGATTACCTCTTTTTTGTATCCTAGTGGGAGAATAATCTTGCCTGAATCACCATTCCCATACTATAACATAAAAAATGGGGCAGTGCCCCCCTGTCCCCCATCATTTCAGCATATTCCATTCCTTCTCACTAAGAAGTTCCACCATGGAGTTATACAGATATATGCTTTCTCCCATTGATGTCCATTTGCTTAGCCATGCTTAATGGTTAAATCATTTTCACACCTATGATAAAACTGTTCAAGAGAAATCATTATTGATGCCACATGGGCACAGTCTGAACTGAAAATGAATTCTTAAAACAAATAAGCATTGGAGTGCTCTTGTGGGCAGAACATTGACTCTTGTAAGAATAAAAGCTTTGCACACTTGTATAGTCTTAAGAGGATAGGTTAATGAGTATTAAGGGAGATCAAATAGCACAGTGAGATATCATATCCAGACAGAACTCTGTTAGCTGGGGGAGTAGGTTCTATTGGTCAAAGCATATGTATGCCATATTGATCTCATATAATGCTAACTGCTGCTCCAGCATTAAAAAGAATGAACTAGATTGCCAGTTACCTTCATTTTATGATTAACAGTTTGATACAATTTACTAAAATATGAATCTGTTAGTATACAATATGTAAAGCTGGTTGTAGCTAGGGAGTGGTAAAGGCACAGACAGAATTCTAGGACTGTCCCAGCTAGAATAGATGCATTGAATCGATGAGAACACGGTCAATTAACATTTATATAAGTTCCATTAATTCAGTGTATCTACTCTAGTTGTACATGGACACATGGAATGAAGAGCCATATCAAGATGAACCCCAAATTCTAAAAAGTGAGGTGAAAACTGCAATGAGAGAAATAGTGAAAATCACCAGGAACAGATGATATTGCAATTGAACTGCTGCACAATATACTTTTTTGAAATAGGAAGTGACCAAACTTTGGGAATCACTACTCCAATACTCAAGCCACTACACTACACCACACCATCTCTTTTCTTTTTGGTGTACCAGCCTATTTTTAGTTATTTGGCTATTTTTCCATATTAATGAAACAATCAGCTGAAAATGCAAGGTTGGAAGATGATGGTAAAAAGGTCTCCCACACCTACTATACGTTCCAGGTCTTCCATACCTTCAAAACTTAATTATGAATACTTTAAAAGTGGAATGAGCTTCTGGGTAGGGATGGAAATACATTCTCAGCTCTTACTTTTGTATGTCAGTCCATATTGGTTGCACTAAACAACTACTTCCTTCTGATTGCAGCCTGAATGAATGGGCAGCTGTATGTTTTTGTTAGTTAAGAGAAATGATTTCTAGTTACAAAATATGAGTTTAGTTTTATTGCTCTTGGAAAAAAAGAACACTCTCCTTCACCTCACCATTAGCAGGTTTGAATGCTTTCACCCTTTATACCCTGGCTTTTTATATATATATATATATATATATATATAATTATTACAATCACTACCCTGGACATAGCATTTGAAATCATGTTATTGCACAGTTTTTCTTTCTTGTTGAAAACTGGTATCTTTTTTTATTATTGTTACAATCACTACCCTGGACATAGCATTTGAAATCATGTTACTGCACTGTTTTCCTTTCTTGTTGAAAACTGGTATTTATCGTATTCTGTGTTATTCCCATACGTAAAACTGATGTGATTCTGGATGTGTTACATCTTACTAGATTGCTCCCAAGATTGTTTGCCAAGATTTCCTGGCATCATGCCATAGCTTAGAGGGGTCTCTTTTGTACAGAAATATAGCTTGTCTGCAAAGGCAATTCAGACTCCAGTGGGCATACATCCTATTCCTTTATCCACATTGAGTGGAGGCCCATTTAAAATACTATCTGCCTTTTCAGATGCTGATCCCTGACTTCTCACAGGGACCATTCTTTTGGTAATATGGGTGGGGTTGATTAGGATTCTAGTTATTAAAAAGAAAACCTTGCAAGAGCATTTTAAACATTTCAGAGCACAGAATGAAAACAAGTGTGGAGCTTCCAATATTTGCTCGGCTTTCATTTAACACATTACACTTTTCGCTTTACTCCTTTTTACATATGAAACCTAACACTTTTGAATTGTGCTGATTAACTGAGCCAAATTCAGTCCTGATCTTACATACCCAGCCAGCACCAGCAGTTAGGATTCCGAGGGTTGTAATCCAAAATGTTTTTCCCACATCTCTGTCAGAGCCAAGGTTAGTTACCTTGAGATTATTTACAATTTTAATAATTCACCCTTTAACATTAATCTTACCAGTATGGAGAGTGGGTCTTTGTTGTCTTTGCTTAATAAAATAATTCAGGATAGCTGTAATCACTGGGGGCTCCCTCCCCCCAGTCATTTGAGGACTTCTCCCAGACAACAAAGGGTTAAAGGTTGAGGGAAGGGCCATGCTAATGAGGGCTGACATCACAGGCTAATGAGAGTTTACATCACAGGTGATGTAATGCCAGCTGGCCAATCAGCTGGCTAGGACCGGGAATTTCTAGATGATTCCAAACAGAGATTTTAAAAGGGCTTTCCCACCATCTGGTCTGAGTCTTCCCTTTGTTTGCTTGGCCAGCTGTTGGGCTGTTCACCCAGAGGCAGGCCTAAAGGATGCTGGTCAGAGCTGAAGCTGTGGAGACTATGCTTCCAGCATCCAGAAACATCAAGGACTACGAAGTCCATCTGAACTTGTAAGTAGGTTTGGGATTATGTGTTTGTTAGTGATGAATAGGTTTTTGGTTTATTTTTCTTGGCTTGACTGAAATGACTGATATTCATGATATGTAGCTATGGGGCTCTGCAGATGGCGCAAAGCACCATCTTGAAGCCAGGGAAGGGGAGGGGCAGCTGGATGCCCTAACCCCTTCCCAAGGATGTCATCGGCAAGAGCTCCGATGACATCCTCCAGCCCAGCCTCTGCATGGCCTGAGCCAGAAGAGATGCAGAAGAGCCGCACGACAGCTCTTCCGATGCCCTTTCTGGGGCTTGAGGAAGGAGTGCTATTTTAGCGCTCCTTTCCCAAGCTCCAAAAAAGGTGGATTGGGGCTGGGGTGTGGGGCAGCCTCAGCCCCAATTCTCCATTTCCCAGAGCGGCCCACAGCCACCCGTCTGCAAAGCCCCTATATTTTTGCACCTACGAGACAAGGGATCTTGTATGAATGATCCTTCCATGTGTCTTTAGCTTGGTTATTGCTTGCTTAAGTTAACAGGGGAAGGAAACTCTTACAGAGTCTTATTGTGTTATAAGAGAGTTCATCATAATTCACTAGATGGTGGTAGCTGGACTAGATGGTCTCAGGAGGTCCCTTAGCTCGGCAGGCATGGGAAAGGGTGACCTAGGAGACTGGGGAATCAGGGATTTGCTGTGGCTAAGGGCCAAACCAGGGTGGCTGTGTTTGGTGGCTGGCCCAGAGATCATCACAATAACAAATATTGCACTATTTTGATTTGCCTGACCTTTATAGAAGTAAGTCTTACACAACATAATAATAATAATAAT
>CM034703.1:75138759-75154616 GCA_020142125.1 Phrynosoma platyrhinos
GTGTTGGTTATCACCTTTAAAGCCCTAAATGGCTTGGGTCCAGACTATATCAGGGATCACCTCCTTCCATATAATCCTCCCCGCACTCTCCGTTCCTCTGGGAGGAATCTGTTGCAGCCTCAAAAATCCAGGCTCGCAGCGACCTCCCAGAGAGCTTTTTCTGTTGTCATCCCTAAACTCTGGAATGACCTGCCGGATGAGATCCATCAGCTGACATCTTTAGACAGCTTCAAGAAAGTGGTCAAGACTGATCTCTTCCGGCAGGCCTTGCCAGAGTAATTGGTCCCGGCCTTGGGTTTTCTGGGTTCTTTGGCTTTCTGACTCTACGTTCCTTATGACTGTATTTCTCTTTTAGATTGTAGGTTTTAAATAAGCTGTTAATGGATATTTTAACTATATCGTATTTAATACTGTTTTATTGGGGGGCTGGATGTTTTGAAAATTCAATGTATGTATTTTCTTTTACTGTAATCTGCTTGATTGATTTTCATTAAGCAGGATATAAATATTATTATTATTATTATTATTATTATTATTATTATTATTATTATTATTATTATTGCCATAAGTAAAAGTCGACTTGAGGTTCCATAACAACATCAAATCTTGATCATTTCTCATCCCTTGTTATCCAAGTTTTTACATAATGCTTATATATTGATGGTGGAGATGTGGGGACCCTTAATGACATCCATAAGCTTCTTCATGCTACACACATTTTAACCAAATCACGACCAGTGATGACTTGTTCATAACGACCAAGCAATGAACAAATGAATTAATAAGGCTATATTTAAAGGAAAGGGGGCTGGGTTAACCCTCAGCAATATGATAGAATTCAAAGACATAGTTGTGTTAGTCTGGATCAATATGAAGAGGGATATTGTAACACCTTTGACACTAATTGAGAAAAAAAGTTGGTAGCATAAGCTTCCATAAACTGAGTGTACTTCATCAGATGCTTCAGTAATATGGCTTATATTGTTTAAAAATTGATTTTTCTCAATAATGGCCACCACCCACCCACCCACCCACATACAGATAAATCTTGCTGAGTTCTTGGAAGGAAAGGGAATGGCTCTCTTTGACTTTCCACAACTCTAGGTGCTTCAGAATCACATAGAAACATCTTCAGATGTTTTCTTTCCCTTTTCTCTTAGACTGCATGGAAATTTAATGGTGTTCACAACTGTATGAATTACTGCCCAGAAAGGCAACTGGGGCAATTTGTCCCAGTCTTTCAAAAAAATACATACCACCACCAACCCTGGTCCCTCAGTTCCTATGCATAGCATTCACACATACCCCTCTCAGGAATCTCAATTCATATGCATGGCATTCACACATACTCTCCTCAGGCACTTCAATTTTCTGCACATAGCATTCACACATATGCCCCCCTCAGAAACCTCAATTCCTGTACATAGCATCCACACATACTCTCCTCAAGCACCTTAATTCCTGTGTATAGCATTCCTATCACACATATAGCCACAGGGTCCTTGGCCATGCTGGCTAAGGGATTCTGGAAGCTGTAACCTGAAAAGGTAACTTTTCCAGGCTCTAGTAAAGGACAACAGCAGAGCCCATAACTTGACATCTGTCCCAAGGCCCTTAAATCCACTGGGCCCATTGACCTTCTATCTACATGTATATGTAGCAATATATATATTTATTTAAAAAAAAAAAGAATCCTGACAGCTTCACCTTAGATTCCAAGAAGTGGAATCAGGGACAACCGGAGATGAGGAAAGCCACAAAACCTCAACATGGGACCTGTTTAAAATTAGATAATCTCCAGCCCTTGAGATCCTGGCTTTTTAACAGTCTCTGAGTGATAATAAATCTCCAAATGTTAAACACTTCCAGCACTTTGTTAACAGAAGAATTGAAACAATTCAGTGATGTTTCTACAAGTCCTTTTGACTTTCTGACCTCCACATATTTCTGGCTTTCAAATGCAAGCCTGAGACAACAATGCTTGTATGGTCCAGCCAGTCACAAATTGCCTGTTGTTAACCCAGTGGCCAGCACCTGCAGCTTGAGTGTACAGTGCGGATCAGATAACCAAGTCTTTGTCTGAAAGATCCTTGATAGTAATCTTGTGAAACCACTCCTAGGTGTTGGTGATAACTCACCTTCCGTTCAGTACACTGATAAATCCAAAGCTTTGACTGCTACTCTTCTGTTCGAAATAGCTTTTGATTAAAGTAGAATTTCTACCTTACAACCATATGAAGCATAATTGTAACTTTTTTACTTCATGAATGAACAGCATAATCACCAGATCATCGGGGCTGAGAAGAAAAGGAACACTTGGTTCCAAATAGTTAAATGAATCATCTAATCTAGAGTCAGGCAAAGTATTTTGCTGCAGTTATTGGACTACATCTAGCTTTTGTTGCCAGTAGTGAGGCATGTTGGGAGCTTTAGGCCACACTTTGAAAGCTGCCCACAGCCCACCTTGTTGTTGTTGTTGCTGTTGTTGTTGTTGTGTGCCTTCAAGGTATTTCTGACTTATGGCACACCTAAGATGACTCTACTGTCAACCAATCCTCTTTAATTCAACCCCCATCCCATACCTCACACATGCATCAGTGCATCTGATGGTGGTTGCTGCTGGAGATTGGTTCCCAAAGTGGATCATTCTGAACTGGGCAGATTAGTACTCATTGTTATGGCCTTGAAATTTATCAAAAAGTCAGTTCCTCACATGAAAATCTCACCTGTGAAATCTGAAAGGTCTTAGATCTTAAATTTAAATGTCACTGATGTTTTAATTGGAGTGAACCTCTGCCTCGGTTCTGGAAACATCAATTCATTACAACTTATGAATACTTCTCTTTCCATCAGATAAGTACACTAGGCTGTTTTACTTCACTGAAAAAAATTCCAGGTACTTGCCAAAGGAAATATAAGGTATGTGTCCAGACAACCATTTCCCATGTGCCTTGTTGGGTTCTATCCAGGATTTCTACCTTTTCATACCAGACAGTGGCACAAACAACACAGAGGAATTTTTCCAAGCTTTGGACTAACTGTGCTTAAGCCTCCACCTTTCTTCTCTGGGTATTTTTTTTTCTCACTGTAGAAACTTCCTAAGGGGAAAGAGCCTCAGAAGTGCAACTTCCACTTGCATTGTTCAATTGGAAGCATTATCACTGCCTTGGAGAAAACAAGCACAATGCTTTCCACAATGTGCCATGTGCTCACAAGTCCAAAAAACACATAGGCCACATCCAACTATTGATTTATCAGTTCATTAAATGTGTTTTAATCCTGCCCTCCAGTCATATTTCTAGAGAGGTTTACAAGAAGGAATAAAACAATTAAAATGGAAATATAAAATTAAATCAAAAACCCATGTATACAACCCCCCCCCACAAAATTATAAAAGCTGCATTGAAATGTCAAAAAAGTTAAATTATATTCAAGAAGTGTAGATAAATAACACAATATCTGTCAAAAAGACAGTAAGGTAAGAACCACACAAACATCTCTGTGAAGACCATTCCATAATTGTGGTGTCACTCCCAGGAAGACCCTCTCTCTAATACCCATTCACCTTACCTTGGATGGCTTGGGCACCTGCAGGAGGCCTTCCATTGAAGATATTTGGAGTATATTTCAGAGGAAGGTAATGGCAAACCACCTCCGAATATTCCTTGCAGACAACCCTATGAAATCCATGAGGTCACCATAAGAACAACTGACTCAAAGGCACAGAAACATACACAGATGTATATGAGGATCATGATCAGAATGGGGAAATTCTACTTTTTTTTTTGGATTACAGCTCCCAAATGCTACTTTTTTTTTGGATTACAGCTACAGGCCATGCTGGCTACTGAATTCTACAAGGTGGAGTAGTAGCATAGGAAAGAAATAAAAATGACATAAGATAAGACCAGCACGTGTAGTTATTTGCATATTATGAACACAGTTTGAAAATATTACTTGTATAGAGCTGTTAGAATCCAATGAGCAACCTGGCCACTTCCATACTGGTTGACAGATCCTGGGAGCTATAATCCAAAAAATGAATATTTCCCAGCTCTGAGCATAATGTACAGCTAGCTAAATGTGCTGGTCTTATGTCACTTTTAACATTTTCCTAGGCTAACACTGCACCATTTGTGATTGTGTCCGTGTAAAACACCTAGGTTTGAGTAATTTATCTGCAACAAAACATATTTCTTACTTCTGATCTTTTTTTAAAAAATATTAGAGCCTAGTTTCTTTTAGAATCTAGGATTGTATAAAAGTTGATTTGTAAATAACTAAACTTACTTCCTACTCGATACCTCGGAGTATTCTTTACCTAAGAACACCCTATGAAAATTCATGGGGTCACAAAAGTGAAGGCACACACAGAGAGAGAAAGACTGGATTTGCCAGGAAGCTGGATGAAAAGTGATCTAAGATGCCCAATCAGATATTTTCTCCACATGAACAATACAGCCTTCTTTGAAACTCTGGGCTGAGCAAGCTCTGCTAAGCTGAATGCCCTCACACTGGATGATTGCCAACCCTTCCAGATGTGTGTGTTTCAGGAATCAGCTGATGTAAAAGAAAGGCTCTGGAAAGCATAAGACTATCCTGTTTTGGCACAAACATGAGTCCATGTCTCTGAGAGTACAATAGGCAACTGAACATGGGAGAATCCCTGAGGGGTGGCTGGTTCACCAGCAAGAATGACACAGCAGGGTAGTCAGGCCAGTTTGAGTCAAACACAGACAAACAATCAATCCAAAGAACAGTCTACAAAGTAACCCAAAAGCATAGTTTTTAAATGGAGCAAGGTCTGAGGTTATCAGGCAACCTGACCCAGGAACACAAGTCAAGAATGTTGTGTCCACCAGATAAATTGGTTGTGAGCAACACATTCCCTGGGGAAGGTGCCAGAATTTATGGTCAGCACATAGCTGCTCCTGTGTAGTTTAGTTCTTAAATGCTCTGATCTCTGTAACCTTTTTTTCCTTCATTCAGTTATGATAGGTGATGTCAGCTCTGTGTTGTGCTGTTCAGATACTGCCATGCCTTCCTGGCCCTCTTCATCACTAGCGTGGCACTCTCTCTCAGTTTCTTGCCCTTCTGGCCTATCTTGCCCCTATGTCTCACTATCTGAGTCTGAGTCCTGGGGGGGGGGGGGGGGGGGGGGGGGTTACAGCACAACAAGGACTAGTTTAGAGGCTGAACTAAAGAAAAGTTAGCTGCATGCCACAACATCTCCTAGCCAATATGGTCATGTTGCTTTGAGGAGTTCTGGGATTTATAGGCCAAAAAGTAATATTTCCAAACTCTGGTCATGATACATATGTGTATCTTCTTGTACATAAATATCTTCAGTGGAAAGCCTCCTAGCCATTTTGATTGAAGGAAGCTGGGAGTTGTAGTCAAAAAGGTATCTTTTCCATGAGCTAGACAACTTGTGCTCAAGATCCTACCATCCTTAGGAACTGAGGCAGGTTATAATCTTCTGCGCATTCAAGGCATCCTAGAAAAGCACAACGGAGGAGCTTCAGGTGAATTGTGGAGGTCTGTGCTTGCCTAGGTAGTTATTTAATCTCAAACCTATGATGAGAAAGGAAGCATTTTACTCTCTAGTTAGGAAGAAAGGAGAGTATGTATAGATGATCCCATTATTATATATTATACATTCTTATATCTGCATGGTTAGACTCACAGGGTGTAAGTTGTATTATGACATGTATACTTGATCAACAAGGGACAAAATGGAAACCAGTGTACAAGTGAATGCTAAACTACTTGTTCCCCTAATCCACTTACACACAGAAAGAGATATTATTTTATGATTATGGATTACATCTGCTGTGACATTGATTTTGTAGTGCATTTAAATTTTAGAATGTATAAGGTTAAGAGCAGGTGTGTGCTGTAACAACTATAAGCACAAAGAGAAAAGTTGTAGAGTCTCTTGCTTTGGATATTTGCTAAGTTCCTTGGGATAAGGATGAAGTAATGAATAATCATTTCAACATTTTAAGGAAAGTCTAAAGAAGTCCATGCTGACAACATGGAAAGGTTACTTTTTTGGATTGCAGCTTCCAGAATTGCAGTGACCATGGTAGCCCTAGGATTCTAAAAACTGTAGTTCTAGAACAGCAACTTTGCAGGCTCTGTGAACTTTCCACTTAATACTACAAACATATTTTTCCTGGGGGAATCATATCCTGTTTTCCTGTTATCTTCTAACATCCACCCAAAACTTGAAAAGCAAGCAGTAAGGTTTATTCCAGATGGAAAAGATTTTTTACTAGGGTCTAGCATGCTGATACAGCACATCAATAGCCACAAGAGGTGCATGTGAGCCACTTCTTTAGTGCAAGATTGTTCAACTACATGACTGATAACCTCAAATATTCTTGGTTTAACTGCAGGGTTCTCTGAGAAGGACAAACAGATGTCTTCATCCCACCCTTATTATCCCATTATATGCATTTGGTACCCCTTCCACTTCTTAACAGTTTACCATGCATTTGTATGGGATTGATTATGGAGCCTGCTATTGTAATCTGCCTTAGGTCAATCCTGCCAGCTAATGGAGCAAAAGTATGTCATGGAGAAAAAGACATACTAATCATGTTATTTTGATTCTAGGTCAAATTCTCCTCTCAGCACTGAAAATGAAATTAATGCAATTACCAATCTATTCCTCTATTTTCCATGGGTAAACTATGCAATATACATACAAGACAAAGCTGTCCAAGGGACAGGAAATAGTGTCAATGAAGCAGTGAATCCACTCTAAGGACGTTTTCACACTTGGGGTCTCAAAGCCGCCTGGAAGCAATCAAGAGCCATTCCAGAATGGATCCTGCAGCTTCAGACCTGTGAAAGCAGCATCATTCCGGAATGGCTCTTGATTGCTTCCGACAGCGGCAACTCAATTCCTTTTTTAAAAAGGAATTGAAAAGAACGGGGATGATGTAGAAATGCGCCGGGGATGGCACTGGATGGGGCGGGGCGGGGCGGGGCGGGGCTTGCTGCGACGTCGTATGAACACGAGGAGCAAGGACCCGGACTGATGCAGGATTGCGCCGGGGATGGCACTGGATGGGGTGGGGCTTGCTGCGACGTCGTGTGAAAACTTTGCAAAGGAGCCGGACTGGGGCCGGACGGAGGTAGGATTGTGTCTGCCTTAAGCCCCGTGTGAAAACGTCCTAAGTTATAGTCCAAATATTCAAGGAGCTGAACCATAAAACAGGTTCAATACTGTGGACAGCTCCTTTGTAACTCAAATTAAAATCTAGAGTTGGATTCACTGCTCCTTTCAAAATGGAAGCCACCAACCACCACTAGTAGCAGATCTTTAGTCAGCCCAAAAGGGACCGGGAGGCCCAGAATTTTTCAGAAAATTTTCCAAAATGCACACACACACACACACACACTTTTTGCCTTGACATTTTTCTCCCTGTTCACTACCATGTAAGTCATTGGGGATTCTGTTCTCTAACATCCCCCCAGCTCTACAAACAAGAAATAATGAGGGGGGAAACAAAAAAGGGAGAAACCACCAGCTGAACAAACTCTTTGAAAAATTTCCATGACAGGTATGCGTCAAAAAACTTCTTGAGAACAAGGTAAGTGTGGATTCAGTGAGAAATATATTTTTGTTTGGCACTTGCGACTTTATGCTTGTAAAAGGAGTTACTAATGTTTCCACTAGTCTAGTTTGTGGTGATCACATGGCTTTTTAAACATGCATTTTGTTAGACCCTGGGAAAGTTACTTTTTTGTATCACAACTTCAGGATGGCTAGGAGATTCTTAGAGTTACAGCTCCTCTCCCAAAAGTAGCATTTCGATTTTGTCCACTGTTGATTTCTAAATATTTGTTTGGATTGGGGTTTTTTTACACTGTTGATTGCTACTGAAATATAATTTCAAAATAATTTCAGTAGGATGTTCTGTGTGAGAAACTGAGAAACACCCAAAGGTCAATATAATGTACTTCCTTATAAAACTCAAAAATTATAGGCTAACCTGCCAAATTGGAATGCACCTGGCTAAATTAACAGAGACTGAAGTTTAGCAAAACATACCCTAACAAAGTAACCATATCCACTTTTCGTGACCTCCTCACTGACCTTGACTGCTATTTATTTAAAATTTACCTAAAATTGAAATCTTTCACCCAGAACTTCTTAATGTCTTTAGATCTCCCTCTACTGGTAGAATACAAATGCTACATCTATGCAGGAAATAAAGATAAAGGTACATATTTCAGAGGAAGGAACAGGCAAAACCACCTTGAGTATTCCTTGCCTAGGAAAACCCTATGAAATTCATGGGGTCACCATAAATCAACAATTTACTTGAAGGCATATACACACCTTCAACATGCCTCGAGTAGTAAAATTTCCAGAAACGTTAAAACTATGTGGGGAAAACAGTTCCAGGTTTCTTTTGGAGAAAAAATTTTAAAAATCAGAAAAATTGAAAAAAAGCAATATTAATCTCCCTCTGGCATATTAAAAGTCCCTTCATTACTGTAGGAACATAAAATTCATTCTGTTTAACTTTGGCACAAAAATGATCATCCTTCCTGTATTAAACATACAGTTTAATCAGAATATAATTGGAAACAAAACTTACTTTTTAAAATTAGCTGGTATTCGGTAGTGCACTTAGGATTTATAACCTAGAGTTATGGATCCACAACTTGTCCATATTAGTTAGATTATTTAGTCTTACTGATAACCCACATAAATGCTACCCCAATCCACCTAAAGAGCCAGCCACTGGATCAGGGAAAGGAGATCCACTCAGTTGCTGATTGGGAAGCAAAGATAATGAAGTTTCTACCCTCCTGCCAGCAAGCATGCCTGTGCAAATCAGACGCAGGACTCCTGCCTCAAGTTCTTGTCATAAGTTCACTTGCTGGAAGGTTACATGTGGAAACAGCTTTTTGAAATGATTTGGGGCAGTAAATATGTGAATACCTTGTCTTAAACATTTCATCCATCATTCTAAAAGAAAATGGTCCATAATAAATTTTTCTAGAAAAAAAGGCTTTGGAAAAATGGAGGAAATAGGGTGTGTGTCCCCCAGTCTCCCCAGGTGTTCACATCTCTGGGTATGTCTCAGTTAATGACGTAGATGTGTTCCTGGACATTACTTCTTTAATAGAAAAAAATGGTACCAGAGGCAGAAATAACATGGAAACATAGGGATAGGTTCCTGCCCCACAAAAAACAGGAAAGCTTTCAACATGTTTCAGCACACTTTTTATCCAAAACTGGTAATATGCATATGTGAAATGAAACAACCAGTTAAGGTAAACCTTGCATAAGCAAGCAAAACCATTTTGGACCTTTTAGGTCCAAACTGAAAGTTTCTTTCCGGGGCTTTTTTTTTTTTTTCCCTTACACCAACCTCCACTTTCTTATGTTTTCCATTAGATCTTGCTTTGTTATCATGGGGGAGTAGCTGGCGAAGCAGGATTTTTTGCTTTCCCCTTTTCTGTTTTGTTTCTGATCATGCATGCTCAGTGAGGAGCCCTAGAGACAGCTTCTGTTTACCTTGCCAGTTGCAGGCAGGCACACTGAGCTACTGTAGGATCAGCTAAAGTACAATCCAATTATTTCCCAGTTTAAGCTTTATCGTATTATCTTATTGCACATATACTTCTGCAATTTAGCAATGAAAGTATGTGTTTCTCCAAACCTTCACCATCCTTCCAATGTCAATGCTGCTTAAAAAAAGTTTCCAACTAGACAGTGGGAAAAGGGGGGTTGGGGCATAAAAAACTTGATAAAAAAGGAGCTTTCTTGTCATGGGCTTTGTTAACTGCCGTTTTTGCTTAGATGAATGCTTTAGCTGATATAGCAATGTTGATACATTTATGGAAACATGTTTGCACATAAAGACATATTTCAGTTCAGGGTTCCTTGAATATTCCTCCCACTGATGCCTCTCTTCAACTCATACTTTAACTGGATGGAAGTCAGCAGTAAACAGATGGGCATCTCTGTTGCAGTCTTTTAAAATTCTAGATCACTTCTCTTGCATCTCAAAACACCCAATACAGGTGGTCAAATATAGATGACTCTTTAAAGGTTTTCATATGGGGTGTGATATCCTCATATCAAAGTATCATGTTTGGATCTGAGTCATATTGACTCATCTACTGGAAAATAGTTTGTACATCAATATGGCCAATGACTGTAATATGCTGCAAATAGACTCTCAATTACAATATGACAGTGCCCTGGAGAAAATATTACAGCCTAGTCCATTAGCACTAAATCATGACCTCAGACAGTTCTTCCTCTAATCCAATGATTCCCAAACTTTAGTCCTCCAAATGTTTTGGACTTCAGCTCCCATAATTCCTGACAATTAAGCTGGCTGGGCCTTCTGGGAGGTGAAGTTCAAAACACTCAGAGGACCAAAATTTGGGAATCACTGTTCTAATCTATCTCATTAGACTGAAGGATTGAGAGTTCTTTGCCATTTATCAGCTAATCTATATTTGGAGGTCCCTCTCATCGGCACCTGGTTGCCTAGGCTCCCAATTTATGATCGACAGTACAGTCTAAGCATCAACATGCACTTAAATCTAAGAATCTCAAGATTTTTAAATGGGTGAATGAATAGGGTCTCTATTATTCTTTAAGGCTATTTTATTGTAAACATTGTAGTTGATATATGAATATTCACTCGTCTTAGGAAGAAACATAGACTTTACATTGTTCTAGGCACATGATTCTGTGATTCACGCACACCAGACCTCTATTGTAATTATAATGGACATTTCTCTGTTCAGATAAAATTATATCATTATTGCAACCTATTCGAGACCTCTTACCAGCATTTTCCGGGTGTTTATCAGCCAACAGCAGCATTATCAGCATCAGAGTTGTTGCAAACAGATATATTTGCATGGGACACTGACTCTCATCAGCCTGCCTTTGAACTCTCAAGAGCTAACTTCATAGTATCTTCATTCTATATCTGCTTAATGAGGGGAAGATCTTACAAGTTTTTGGCATCATAAACAATCATTCTCTTATCTGATTAGGGATGAGATCTTACTTGCCCACACTCAATCACCAATCACTTGCAAAGCTACTCAATGAGCAATGATTTCCTAGTGTTACTAGCCACCATCTCCCTGCTTGCCATCAGATTGTGTCAGCCTTGTTGCAGGTGATTACATATAAGATATTAATAGGTCTTTCATACCAATCATGTACACATTTTTAGCTTCTTCATTGTGGGCCACTCACTTTTTACTTTCTCTGGTTTATCATTTCATTTGTGGGTAGGCTGGCTTCGTGCCAGAACTAATCTATGACTATGCTGTTAATATTATGCCGTTCAACACACAAACAATCCTGCCTTATACTTTAACAGATATACTTATTTCTTTACTGTTCAGGCTTCAGAGTCTTTAATTTTTCAAAATATATTCCAAATTAGAGCCCAGTTTGTAACAAACGTCTACCAGGCCTAAGTAGGAACTACCCTTCCTATATGAGTTGAAACCATTTCCTAAAAAACACTATACAAATGGAGAAAATGGGCAGCAAAATAAATATAAAGAAAAAACAAACAAACAAACAAAACCAATCAAACTGCCAGCAGTTACTCAAATTTGAAATTCTAACAAATAAGACATTTCTTAGCCTATCTGCATCAAAATTGGCATAAATCATGGATGTTGCTAGAGTGTAACTCCCAGAACTCTTCAACATTGGCTGTGCTAGTTATGGCTGCTGGATTTTTGCAGTTCAACCACATATAGGTTCTTCCAATTTCCTTCTGAGCTCAATTCAAGGTGCTGGTGTAGACCTACAGAACCCTAAACCACTTGGCCCAAGATATCTAAAAGATTGGCTCCTCCAATATGAGCCTGCCAGAAATGTGAGATCTTCAGAGGAAGCCCCTTTTGCATATCTCAACACCTCATGAAGCTGGCAGGTACACATCATAGGGCTTTCTCTGTAGCAGAGCCTCAACTGTGGAACTCCCTAAACAAGGAAGTTAGGCTGGCCCTGTCTTTTTTAAGTACCTCATGGGCAGCCAAAATAGTGCTGTTCTGCATGGCATTCAATGCTTTTAACTGCTTTTTTAATTGTTTCAAAATTGGATTCTCATATTGTTTGTAGACTGCTTTTAGGAGCTCTAAAAGAGTATTTTAATGTGTGTGTTTTTAAATTGTCTTTGTATTGCTTTAATTGGTTTTTATTTGTTCATCACCTCAGGAGCCCTTGTGGGCTGAGAGATAAAATAGAAATACTATACATAAATAAATAAATAAATAAATAAATAAATAAATCTGGAGGGCCACTTCCACTGCAGCATAGACCATCCTTATACTCATTTCTCCTTCACTGACCTTCTTCAGACCAATCTGCTGAGCTGCTGAACATAAGCCACAAAACAAGGCCCTTTTTATAGTCCCAGAACCTCCAGCCCCTTCAAATGAAACTAAAACTGACTGGAAAGTCACTTATGTATTTCTTTGGTGTTGTTTTTAAACAGACTTTATTATGGCAGTGGCGTCACTAGGGTTGGTGTCACCCAGTGTCGTAACTCATAGGACCTTATCCCACGGGGGTCTAAAGCGCTCGCATCCCCATGCGATCGCGCTTCCATACCCCAGCTGATCAAACGACGTCGCAGGGAGGCCCCGCCCATCCCCGTCGCATCCCGCTCGCATCCCTGTGTGACCGCGCTTCCTGTTGCCGGCTGATCAAATGACGTCACAGGTAAGCCGCTCGCATCCCCGTCCCAATGCAGCATGATGCTGCATCATCCAGGCATCATCCCCGCTCTTTTGAATGCCTGGTCGAAACGGGAATTACATTTCCCACGACCAGAATGATGCTGGGATGATGCTGCTTTCTGGCCAAGGAAGCGCGATGGGACGGGGATCCGAGTGCTTCAGTCCCCGTGGGATAAGGTCCATAGTGTCACCCTCCCATTGACTTCTTCCCATGCCACGCCATACAGAGTCCTTAGTCATGGTTTTGTACTAATTTACTTATAAAACATAATTCTCATATATTGCTGAATGTAGTGGTAATAGTTCTGACATAAACAACTAGCAAAATTAAATGTATACCTTTAAATTACTATATCATACACAGAGAATGAATGTGTTTGCATATATATAGTTTCAAGTGGTTAAAGTGAAAATTTTGTAAAATGTGATTCTTAAATAATTTTTTAAAAATATTTTTAATTTAAAATTAAAATTAAAATTTGAAATTTTATTTTTTAAAAAAAACCTGGGGCCTCTCCTTTATCCATCCACTGACCCTTACCCCACTCATACCATCTCTTCAACATTTTAAAGAGATTTTGGTGAATGCCACAGCCCATTTCTGCCAAAATGCAGATGTTTGAGGAACAGTGGTGTCACCCCCTTTAGGGTGTCACCTGGTGCGGTTCGCATTCCCCACACACCCCTAATGGCACCACCGCATTATGGAAGTCTGGAATTGGGCTTTGTCCTGCATATACACACTCTATATGAACTCAGATATGCATGATTCAAAACCCTACAGACCTTTCCTGGTCCCATAACACCTCCTTGACATGTAAAGGAAAGGTTTTAATCTTCTGGACTGGCCACTGATTCCTCCACCCCCTGAAGGACTGTAGTCACTGAAGATTAATTTATGCTATCAGAAGCTGGCACATGTAAAGCATGCCTTTAATTCTTTGCCAGTTGAAAGGAACACACTAATTAATATCATGGGGAATGATGATTCAAAATATCAAAGGACTTTCGAAGCTAAATATTAATGAGTGTTGAACATGCTTTCTTGGGTGCAGCTGAGGGACCTGAAGCAAAAAACACCACTCTTTTATCATCTTTGTCCCAGCAGCTTCATAGAAACTCCCAAGACAAAGTTCACATCAGGCTGATCTTGTTGCTCTGGCATGTATTATTTCCCATGGTAAGGAAATGGTCTCCTCTGCTAACAAAGAAAGTGGGTGGTGCACTGGCATTAGCATAGCCAGCTAGTTAAGGAAATGCTATGTCTCTGAAGGTTTGTTGCATATAATACAACATGAGGAAACCCCATGTTAAAATCTTTACTCTGACATATTCAAGAAGTTGAATGGGTTGCACAACATTTTCAGTGCTGGGGTGGAATCAATACAATCTGTTTGTTATATTGCAATATGCCCTGAAGAAAATGATACAACTTAAACATGCACAATTTGCACTGTATTGCACACATTAGAAGAGTGGACAATATCACACTACAGTAACACTTTAACTGCTACGGCTGCCTCCTTGGATTCCTGGGATTTACAATTTAGGGAGGGCCATTTAGAATTTTCAGCCAGAGGGTTCTTAGATCTCACTAAACTACAAACCCCAGAATTCCACAGGAGACAGCCATAGCAATAAAAGTGGAATAGTGGTATAAAAGTGTAATGTGATATTGGCTCCATATCTGATTTCCTGTGATTTTTGTTCCCACTTTTCACAGAAAGCAGTCAAGCAAAAATCTCTGTGCAGATGTTACAAACAAGAGCTGAAAATATATTAATGCACCAATAATATATAACCTCCAAACAGCAGTTACTGTAAAGTAGAAAATGTAACAAAAACTGTAGTCTCTGAGCCTACCAGCTGCAAGTTGTATAGAAAGTAGCTTTCAAGCACCCCATTGTGTTGATCTGCTTTTCTTTGAAACTGGACATGCAAGGATAAGCATAACACAAGGAAATGCTTCTGGAAAAACAAACCAAGGTTCATGAGTGGAATTTTACAGCCACATTAAATTGGCATCTACTTTTGCACCTGGATTTACAATTCAATAAATCCGCAGGCAACAAGGCTCTTGCTAGATGGGTTCAGCTAGAATTTCAGACAGAAATAATCACATATTGAGTTATATGATCTGAGTTACTGCACCAGTAAAGAAGATCTGGGATAGAATATCTAACTCTGCTGGCACAGCAAACTATCCTTAGTACTACACGGGTATCATAGACAGGTGAAGGTTTCTATGGCAATGGTGCCGTGAATCCATTCTACTGGAGATACTCATTCTACTGGCAGCACCTATTTTAGGGACATGGAAGCCACAGGTTCTCCTCAAGAGCGTAACTTGTAAGAAGGCTTGTGTGAATGCTCTGGACCAGTAGGTGTGTGTTGGAGAAAAATCTGAGCAGAAAATGCACAGCACCTTTTTGGCTACAAAGTTTCTCTGTTTTTCAAGTTTATTTTCAAAAGAGGGACTAGACATTTCCCACTTAGAGACCTTTGAATTCTAATAAGAGCAGCACATGGAAAATTACATTTTAAAAGGAGTTTGTTGTGGAGTTCATTATAAATCCCCAAAGTCATTTATTACTGGTACAAAATAAATGTGGTACATAAAAAATGTGGTACAGTGGACTCTTTGTATAAGTGGGATGGCAATCCATGGATTTGATTGCCTGTGGATCACTACACCCCACATTATTCAATGGTGGCCATTATTACTCACTACACGTAAAAAATATTGCCACTACTAGTCATTGCACTTTTTGTGAAATGAACATCATTATGCCCTTGTTACCTCAAAATGTAGTGTGTTACCAACAACACTGTTGCTTTCAACATATTACTTCCAAGAGCTTGCTTGGCACAGAACTGTGGAACAAATGTGTGTGCTATCTTATCTTGTTGTGTGAGAATGGGTGATGGGCAGAAGTCCTGATTCAGAGGAAATTGCCTAGGCAGTTTTTACAGCTTTGCATAAAAACTCTCATCTTGATAGATTCTTGTTGTTTATCTACAAGGTGCTCAAACTTGTAGACTAAGGGCCTCTGCAGACCGGCCTAAAGGGCTGGCCTGTAGGCAGAGATGGGGAGGGGCAG
>CM034703.1:75167372-75181185 GCA_020142125.1 Phrynosoma platyrhinos
TGGTCTCACACCTAGATTTAACAAAGCTAAGACAATCAACGCCTTTGTCCAGGCTTCAACTAAGCCATTTAGTCAATAGCTAGAAGCAAGATATTCCCTATATAAACCTTGAGATTTTTAGGCTCCACATGCTATTTTTGGAGTGCAGCTTGGCTCCATGTCAGTATGTGCTCTGATCATAGCTCCCTTGGCCATCCCTTCCCCCATTTCGGTGGCCATGCCTCATCATCATTATCATCAACATCCACAGTGGATCCTGGAAAAGCCTTTGGAAGTGAGTACCTCCCTAGTCTGGCCCATCTCAAGCTCTTCCTGCTTTCAGTCCTTTGTTTCTAAGTGTGCAGTGTGTGCGAGTGCCATA
This sequence comes from Phrynosoma platyrhinos, assembly GCA_020142125.1. Taxonomy (NCBI): domain Eukaryota; kingdom Metazoa; phylum Chordata; class Lepidosauria; order Squamata; family Phrynosomatidae; genus Phrynosoma; species Phrynosoma platyrhinos. The sequence continues at coordinate 75,167,734 of CM034703.1, forward strand.
TTTGTGTGTGAGCAGTTTTCCCTTTTAATAAATATTTAGACTTTAATTGAAGAAACTTGCCTCAGCATCATCCAGTGTGGGATTCCTTCATCCTCTGGTATACATATCGGTACCTGACCTTGCAGGGCTTTGTTAAAACCTCACTCTTGCATATTTGAGCTAATCATAATTTCCCCTAATTCGATCCTTCATAACATTAAGTGCAACATGGAACATAATTAAACGGTTGCTTGAGCTCAAAAACATGTCAGAGGAGTACAGTCTTTACTGTTATTCCACTAAAGTTAGCTTGGCTGGCTCACCCACCACCAGACTCTGGAGCATGAAAGGGTATCCCCTGCCCTTCTTCCCAAAGTCAAAGTGGAAAGGCTAGTGAAGACTGAATATGAGTATTTGGACACTGAGAGCAGAACATTCCACAGGCATATCTTGCCCTTCCTAGCAATAAAAATACTTTCATAATAAATTAACTAATTGTCAAACTTCCCAGTCCAAATCAGTTACCTAAATCAGGTGTAAATCTTCAAATGTAAAGATATATAACTGAATACCAAAGTCAGGATTGTATTTCTGATTTCTGTGTTTGTTTGTGAAAGCTGGATGGTGAAGAAAGCTGATTGGATCAATTCATTTGAAATGTAGTGCTAGATGAGAGTTCTATGGATACCATGGACTGCCAAAAAGACAAATAGTCCAATAGTAAATCAAGCCTGCATTCTGCCTGGAAGTCAACATGATTACAATGAAACTAACATACTTTGGAGATATCATGAGGCACCCTGAATCATTAGAAGAATCATTAATGCTTGGTAAAGTGGAAAGCAGTAGAAAAAGAGGAAGACCACATCACAGGTGGGTAGACTCCATTAAGAAAATGTGCAAGACTTGAGCAGCGCTATTGATAACAGAGAAACTGTGAGGTCTCTCCTTCATAAGGTTGCCATTACTTGAGGCTGACTTGGTGGCAATTAACTACACAACACCAAATCAGGTACCCCCTCTGCCTAATGGGGAAGCTGGTACTGGTAGAGTTCCTTATGAAGTGAATTCTACAAAGAAGGAACAAGACCTGTTTTCATTGCTATTCTTGCTTCAGATGACAGTAGTGATACGGTTTTTGATCTTAAAACACTACTCTGTATGTGAAAGACAAAGAGAAAGACAGCAAGGGTAAGGAAGAGATGGGAACAGTCATTCCTTAATGCAGAACCACAGAATCATAGAGTTGTTCAGTGCAGGATCTCCAGCTAGATCATCCACAGCAGGTAGCTGTCTAGCCTCTTTTTGAAGACATCCAGAGGATAAATCACCAACTCTCTAGATAATTTTTTTTCCCAGGTACTGAAGTTTTTCTGGGATTGAGCATTGCAATTGTTTTAAAAGACTGTGGTGAGGATTGTGTGGCTTTCCAGATGTTATTGGACAGAACATCCAGGCAGCTGTTTTAGGTACTCAGAGTTGCAATCCTTTACTCACTTGCTTGGGAGAAAGCTCTGTTGAAGTAAATGTGACTTGTTCCTGAGTAGATATGTATGCAGTTGCATTGTAAAGCTGTAATGCTATAGTCACCCAAAAATTCAGCAGAGCTTACTTCTCATGTACTGTGAGATCTTCCAGCAATATGATTCTATGATTCTCTTGCCCTGTAAAAGTAAAAAAAAAAAAAAAAGCACCCTGAGATCTGCCTGGAAACTAACTGGCAAACAACAGAGATCCAAGTATTGTTACCATTCTTCCTTGTTATGGATCCTAGAACCCTTTCACATTACACAATTGTAGTACAATGACTCCACTTTAACTGCCATGGCTGCATCTTGTGGTATCTGGGGGTTTGTAGTTTAGTGATGTAGTAAAGCTCCCTTGCAGAGAATTCTAAATGCCTCATGAAACTACAAACCAACTCCATTCATAAGGTTGAGCCCTGGTAGTAAATGTGGAATGTAGTGCTATAATGTTGTGGTGTAAAAAGAACCTATATGTCTTTAAGGGGCAGCCCCTTATGCAGTTGAATGAAGAGGTGACTGAAAGTCCTAGATTACATGCTTGATCATCTTTTTTCCTCCTGGATCTGAGGAATCAAGAGATGCCACACAGTTGTTTCCTGAAATTTCAATTGTATTGACTGAGGTATTCTCCTTGCTTTTCTGACTTGGTGCCAGGAATTTCCTCTGCAAATATGTAGAGAAATCCCTAACACATGAACACACACACACACACAATTTCTGGAAATATATGAGAATCAAGGAATAATGCCACTGCAATTCTGTCACTCTTCCACATAGTGATAAAAGCACAGGAATGTAGGGGAATATTCAGAAACAGCTGTTAAACGTGCACAATGACTAGAAGTGCAGACCAAACAATTGTACAGAGGACAAGAACTGTCCGCTTCTGTGTTTGATCTCATTGTTTGTGAGTGGCTTAGCCAAAATTGTTCAAAGTATCACCAGTGATAAATCAATATGGATGCCAGGAAATGACTTTTTAGTGGCTGGAAACATGCAGTTTGGTTAATAATCCTAATGTCATGCTGTGCAGGAGGAATCTCTGACTCATCAGTATATACTGAATGCAAGCCTTTTTGGTTTTTGGTATCCTCTAGTATATTGAAATAACAATTGGATTGCAAGTGAAGTAAAATATTGCAATAATCAGGGTTTGTTCATTTGTTTGTTCTGTTTTTAAAAATTAAGTTTCCTGAAGGAAAAACAAAAAGCAGTTTTGTGAAACTCTATTTCTACAAGACAGAGCATGCATGCTCTCTCAACCATTTGATTAAGCTTTAATTGAAAATAATTAGGATATGACCTCACTAATAACTGCAATAAGACAATAATCAGCCTCAGCCTGGTCTCCCTTTGAGCAGCAATGCAGACTAGAATACTTCCAAACCAAACATATTTATTTGACCAGTGCTCACCTTACCTAAGGAAGAAAGAGGTTTACTCTGTTAGTTACTAGCACATAAGTAAACTTCTGTAAGTCTGTCATGCAGGAAAAAGACAGAAAATACCAGAAAGAATCTGTCAATCTCCTGTAAATTTGGCTGAAATGGCTCCAAAATCACTTAAAGGCAGTGACAATTGGGATTCATTGATTGATCCTGATGTCCAGGCATCTCCAATTGTAGTCTGATGCATGTCTACTCAGAAATAAATTCAACTAAATTCAATGGCCTTACACTCATATAATTTATACATAGCATTGCAACTGCAAATGCCTACAAGATAACCAGGTTTATCTGATATATATTTTTATAAAGGTGCCCAAGGGAAAATATCAGACTAGACCTTTATTACAAAACAACAACAACAAAACAATAAGGTTGTGAGTTCAATAACAGCCAGGGGCTCAGGCTCAACTCAGTCTTGTGTCCTTCTGTAGGTTACTAAAATTAGTATCCAGATTGTTGGGGGCAATTAGTTTACACATTGTAAACCGCCTATGGAGTGCTTAAGAGCAGATTTGGCAGCTAAATCCTTTTGATAACATCAGGATGCTGCTCATTTTAAATGTTAAGCCAGCTCAGGTAAGCTGGTTTTATTATCTGTGCAATAAAGTCCATATTCAAATTACAAGAAAGGAAGAAATAATCGTTGCTTTATAGACTACCTGGATTATCTCAGAAGACAGTGGGCTCTCCTTCATTGAATGTTTTTAAATGGAGGTTAGATAGTCATCTGAGATGCTTTCGCTCTGGATTCCTCATTGTTATGAGGGTTGGAATAAATGACTTGTGATATTTCCTTCTTACTGTGCAGTACTATGATTTCATATGAGCCTGGCCATCAAGGTATGCATATAGCAAAAGAGTTTTGACCATTGTCAAGAGGCTAGTGTGGCCCTTGTTTATAGTAGCTGCCCTTTGCTGCCCTGGAGCCTTCCCCACCATCTATTTATTTAAGCAGCTAAGCTTATTAATGCATAATAGAATGCCTCATCAGAGATTTTGCTTACATCATATCCTTCTGGAATATCTGGAACTATTTTGTCTTTCCTACAGAGCTCTTGAGTTATTTCTCACAATATTTGTGTTAAGATTTTGAAAGAACTATTTCCTAAGACATATCTTTAGGCAATTATTTGTCTGTTTAATCATCCACTGAAGCAATCAGCACACAAGTTAACAACTGTAAAGATATATACAATAGTCTAAATCTAATTGCTGATCCTAAATAGAGTAGACTCACTGAATTAGAGTGTTGGCTTACTAAAGTTCTGCTTATTCAATAGATCTACTCTAATTGGGACTACCAATTGAACTGCATTATCTGCTTCTGATCCCCATTCATGTGGAGTGGGATATTTTAACTCACAGCATCACATTCCACATTCCTTCAAAGGTGGTTCATACATGGAACATTGCCTGTTTATTCTGAACTTCATTTCTGTCACTTGAATGTCAGACCTGATTCAAATGTCAGATGGAGTAAAGCAAAATTGTCCAAGAAACACCAGAAGCCAGAGGCTGTGCCAGGGTAGTAGTCATAACTAAAAGCCAGAACCAGGAATGAGATGTGAGAAACAAAAGACAGAAAGTGGAGGAAGAAACCAAAAACATAGCAGAGACAGAAAGATTGTTCCTCAGGCAAAAATTCTTGTTCAAACAGTAATCCTTATTTATAAGGATACATGCTCACTGCCTCATGAGAAATTTTGCAGGGTATCTATGCCAAGGCACAATGCTCTTGCCTTTATATCACAGCTGTCATGGCTAACATTTCCATTTTGAGACACAGCCATGTTAGTCTGGAATATCCGTATGCATTCCCATAAGTAGAAAAACTTTTTCTTGCTTGTGTGCCTTCAAGTCATTTCCAATTTCAGAGGGGGTTTGCTCTTGCCTTCCTCTGGGCATGTGACTTGCCCAAGATCACCCAGTGGGTTTCTATGGCTGAGCAGGGCTTTGAACATTCATAACACTATACTACACTGGCTCTCGAGAATATGATATCCTCCTGCTAATATTTTACAAGTCAACATGGCATAGTGGTTTGTGCATTAGACTAGACTCTGGAGACCAGAGTTTGACTCTCCAGTTGACCATAGAAATCCACTGGATGACCTTTGGCACATCACATTTTCTCAGTCTTAGAGGAAGGCAAACGCAACCCCCCTCTGAACAAATCTTACCAAGAAACCCCCATGATAGGTTCACCTTAGGGTCTCCATAAGTTGGAAATAACTTGAAGGCACACAACAGAAGCAACAATCATGCCCTCACTGCAACCGAGAGAAGTTGTTCTAGCCATGGCAATGCAAAAGGATCTTGTAATGTCTTTGAGACTAACTGAGCAAAAGAAGTTGTAGCGTAGCATTAGCTTTCATAGATTTGGTCTACTTCCTCAGATGTAAGTCTATTAAAACTTATGCTAAACTTTCTTTTGCAGTTAATTTCAAAGGTGCCACAAGATCCCTTTGCATACTGATATTTCAGAGTAACATACCTGTGTGTCTGAATTCTGGACATGGGAATGTGAGCCATGACAGCTGTGATATCAGGATACCTTGCAAGCAAATCCTCTGAAAAAATCTTACCAAGAAATCCCAATGATCACCTTAGGGTTATCATAAGTTGAAGCTCAAAGTCAACACACAACAACTTTTGTGGGTCTGACCTATTCTGTTTGCCTGCAGTCATACTCAGGGGATTGTGTACATTACAAACAAATATAAGAATGAAAAAAGAAGAAATGCTGGAATGCATTGCATTTAAGTTCTGTATTTAATCAGAACTTGGAAATATTTTTCCCATAACTACCCAAGCATGCCTAGATGTACATTTTGGGAATAGGTCCTCATAGGAGCTTAGCCTGCTACAAAGGTGGGAACTGTGTGTTCCTCCAGACTTCAGCTCCTAGCAGTTCTTAGCATTCTTCACTGCTGCCAACAACATCTGGAGGACTACACAATCCCCATCCCTGTTGCAGGCAAATGTCTTCCTCTTACCCTTCAATATTTCACAGATAAAAAGTGGGACAGAAGTGACCAAGCAACATCACAGTATGATCAAGGTGGCAAATGTTATAAATAAGGAACTACAGACAAATTAGGAGAAGCTGTTTTTTGACCCTACTGCAGCAGTTTGGTGTTTTCTTCTCCCTCTGCTAAGTTTATTGAATGCAAACTATCTCTACTCTTTGAAATCAATTTGCAGCAATTGAAGTAAACTGAGGATGAAAGAATAAAGTAGGAGTAGGAGAGAGAAATTGGGACATTTTAAAAGCAGCTGAAAAAGTGGTATGACAGATGATTAATTAAGACTCTCCCTGCCATATTGGGACAGTTGAAGATTATGCTTCCTACATGACCCGTTTCTCTCATTGGGGTCAAAAATCAGGCTTCATTTGTTTCCTTGCCCTGCTGGATATTTGAAGCTGAATCTCAGTTTGATGATACTGGTTTGTTTCTACTGTGTGCCCTTCTTTTTGTTGTCTTGCTTTGCATTATTCGCTTGGGCCTGGTATAAATACTGGGCTCAGCTCTGTCTAAAACACTAATAAGACATTGAACTGTGTGAAATGTATGCAATCATTACACAGAATAACAGCCACAGAAGCAGCATCTACCTTGTGTAGAAAGATGGTTTGGCCATCCCAAATAATTCTAGATCTTGTTTTCATTCAAAAGAAAGCAAGAAATGTGATGCTACATTGTGAGAGTGCTATACACTGTGCAAATTATATCTGCATTTAGTTCATCATAAATGTCACATATTAGAGATCAATGCTCAGCACAAAAGCCATTACCTTTAGGAATACCTTTAACATCTGGTTGGCACTGAGCAGCCTGACAGCTGCAGTTGTCCCTAGTGCCCATGCAAAGCTAGACTGGGTCCCACATATTTCTCCGGGGTGCTATAAAAAGAACATGTGGTCTCCTTTCAGGTCAATCTTAATACTAACTCTTTGTGCCTCCCTCTATGATTTCACTACAGTGACTCCTTTCAATTTCTTACTATTTTTTAATAATTTTTTATTGCTCAGCTAGATTGCAAGATTGGTGCATTACAAACTGCCAATTACCTATTTGCAGGGGGGTTGCAATTACCTCTAGGTGAGCCTTAAAGGAGAAAAGAGCACCTGTCCCATGGAGGTACTCTACTGAAACCCAAATACGTTGAATTCACAATGTGGTACTATGTTGACTTAAGGCAGGGGTGGGAATCATGTGATCCATATTGTTGAAGTACAATTCCCAGCATTCTTCATCATTGACCATGCTGGCTAGGGCTGATGGTAGCTGTAATCTAATAATGTCTGGAACACCACAGTTTCCATTCCTAACTTATGATTAAAGCAGTTTTGCATATAGAAACTCTGCATATCATAGAAGTACTACAATCATACCACATGTTGGCAGCATGTGCAGTTTGAATTCTCTCTTGTTGTACAACAGCAGTGGGCAACTAGGTCCCTCCAAGAGTTTTTGGCTTACAATTTCTATCAACCGTAACCAGTATATATATTGGGAATTCAAGATAAAAAAAAAAATACACAATAAGCAAATAAATCTGGTCTTCTCCAAAACTACTACTGTGATGGTGGGTTGGGGGTTGGGAAGGGACTAATTTTGAATTTTATTGTATTCTATGTATTTTTATTGCTGTAACCCACCCAGATTCCTTGTGATTGGGTGGGCTATAAATAAATAATTTATTATTATTATTATTATTATTATTATTATTATTATTATTATTATTATTTCCAAAGATTAAGATTATGTGAGTTGCAATCCAAAAACACCAGTAGGACCACTGTTGCCCCCACCTGCCTTATACAAAGCTAAAGGGAGGAGGAAAGAAAACAAATATTTTTGTTTGAGTTTAGACCTCTCCCAAGGGAATCTATTTTTAAAAAATATGGAAGGGGAACATGCTTGAAGGAGCCTGCTGTTGCCATTTACCTGTTGTTCACTCAGGACTGGTCCTACCATTAGTCTGAGTGAAGCAGCAGATAGTTTGTGTAATGAAAAGACATATTTTTTTATTAATTGATTGTAGTGATTATGTTTTAATTTCCAGAGATGGGCACAGATGCATGTTTCATGTGGAAAAGTCATTTGACTGGTTTGGAGTACTCTGAATCACCACAGAAGAATAGAAGAACAAAATGTCCTGCTCAGGCCCTGTATTTACTTGACCACTGCTCCAATCCCTTTATGTTTTTATCCCAGTTGAGGAGAAAAGCATGAGGGATGGATGCACTTAGCACTCAAACTCACTATCTGATTGGGACAGCTTCATTTTTAAGCAAACAATCCTTGCACCACCATATCTAGTTTGGTCCTCTTGAGCCAAACATGTGTAGACACACTGTATTGGTGACAGTTGTCATGAGTCAGGCTGAGAGTGACACTGTTTACAAGATTCTGCCAAGACCAGATTTTAGAGGCACAGAAGACTAACTGGAGTACTGCCAAGACTGAAATCCTCTGAGAACTGGTAACATCTCACCATACCCAGTCTAGTCCTGAGGGATCATGGGCCTGATGGCTTCAAGACTGGGGTTGGCAGCATGAATTACTGCACTGGAGTGACACCAACCCTAGTGATGCCACTGAACACACACAACAAAAGTTAGAGAGAAAGAAAAAACAGATATAAAGGTTCAGTAGAATAAATTAACAGAAACAAGGGTTAGTTCTCATAAGAATGATAAGGAAGGAAAAGTAAAATATTTTATTACATCTCTGGTATCTTTCTGGTCCTATTTTGGGATTACAAACTTCTTTGAGAATCTGAGGAAACCTATGGAACCCGTCCCCAGAAAAAGACAAATAAGCATGCATGCAGGAGGTCTTGCATGTCATTTATTTTACTGCTAAGGGCACTGAGTTCCTTCTTGTTCTGGAAGGAATATGCTACAACAATAACACAATGACAATAAATGCTTAAAAATATACTTTATTTCAAAATTCTCTGTGACAATGGAAACTAACAGGAGGGAAATCAGAGGGGGGAAACTGCACCCTTCTGTGGACCCCAGTTTAAGAATCTCTGTTTAAGTAGGAAGGTTTTAGGTTAGGGTTTCCAACACATTGCTCAGAGAATGTCTATGCCCTGAATAGGCAAGAATCAAAAAGCAAATTAAATATTTTCCAGCCCAAAGATGTAATAGTAAAATAAAATTCAACTGTTGGATTTTCCCTTTTATTATAGATATTAAAGATAGTAAAGCCTTTACAGGAAAAAAAAGTTGCAACTCTTCTTTCACCTAATAGTATGAGATCTCCAAAAACAATAGTAACTAGTGATACCATGCACACATAAATATTTTTAAGAAAGCTGGACTTCTAGCAAAATGGTCTTTGAATATAATATATGCAACCCTTGGTGGTATTTTCTGCTATTCAACAAATTATTAATATCTTGGACACAAGTTAATAGCTTCCAAGAATCCTAATGAAACAATAGCCTTAATCAGCTACATGCATCTGAGAGAGAAATTGGTACAGGTTGGGCCTCCCTTATCAGAAATGCTTGGGACCAGAATGTTTTGGATTTTGGAATATCTGCATATACATAATGGGATATCTTGAAGATAGGCCTAAAATCTAAGCATGACATTCATTTATGTTTCATATCCATATACACCTTATAGCCTGAAAGTAATTTTATACACAGTATTTTAATAATTTTGTGCATGAAACAAATTTGCATACAATGGATCATCAGAAACCAAAGGTATCATTATTTCACCCACGTTTGGATTATTTTATATTTTGGAATATTTTGGACTTTGGAATTCCAGATAAGGGAGAGACAACCTGTTAGTTTCCCTTATATACCTAGAATGCTTCTAGTCCAACTTTATGTTTGGAATTTTAGGGGGAAAAGTTAGGTTGCCTAAAAATAATTACTTTTGCAATTATCCTCTCAAATGTAAATAGCCTATAGTGACAGAGAAATTCCAGCAAATGGAAATGCTTTATGTGTTCTAACCTTCAATAACAGGAGCTACTGCAAGCCCATACTTAGGAAGGTTTACAATTTGCAAGTGTTGGACCTAATGCAGAACTGCTCTCTAGTGGAAAAGAGTTACTATTGCAGATGATATGCCTGCCTAGTTGTGACATGGTGAAGTCAGCTAGTTACTATTCTAGCAGCAGAAGTGATGTATTTCCATCAGAAAAAGGAGAAGGTGATCTTTGCCCATTCCTTCCCCCTCTCCAGCCTCCAGTACTGCTTATTCTCACCTCCCGCAGTGTTTTGGAGGCTCTCCAGCTCCCTGGTGCAAATACACTTGGAGAGTGCAAAAGAAGGAAAATTTTATTTTTTAAAAAAATTCCCCCTGCCAGAAGAAAATACCGTATATACTCATCTATAAGTCAACCTCATGTATAAATTGAGAGAAGGTTTTAGGGCCAAAATCATGGATTTTGGTATGATCCATGGATAAATTTAGGGTAAAACCTAGGGGCATGTAACAATGGCTGTAAAGGACAAAACAAAAGGAAAACACCACTTCCCTTCCTCCTTCTTCCTCTCTGGACTTCTCCCGACCACCAAACACAATTTCCCTGGTGCTGGAGAGAAGGTTTTAACATTGGATTGAGAAGGGAAGGAACGTGGAAGGAAATGGGATGTTCCGTGGTGAGAGAGGTGAGGAGGAGGATGGGAAGGGAAAGTTTTAACATCTGATTGAGAAGGGAATTACTTATTTCTCTCTCTCTCTCTCTCTCTCTCTCTCTCTCTCTCTCTCTCTCTCTCTCTCACACACACACACACACACACTCACACTCCTGCCTGAGCAGCATTTTCAAAGATCACTGCAGAGGCATGGAGAATGAGGGTATCAGGGTGGGTGGAACTTCTGTCAGGACCTTTCTAAGCAGTATTAGTGTACTGACACATATATGTCGACCCAGGATTTTAGGGTCAGTTTTTGGGCATAATTCTTCTGACTTATAATCGACTACATACAGTAATCTTTTTAAAACATGCCTGGCACATAATGACAGTACTATCAAAACAATTCCACACCATGTGTACTACGGTGGCCCTGTCTTTTACATCTGGTAGCCAATACATTGTTTAAGGATGTTATTGTGCTGATGGCTTCTTTGCTTTGCTTTGGACTTGATGTGCCATGTTCATGAACCAAATACATTTCTATTGCACATAGGGAAGTGCCCACCAATCCCACCTCCAGCAGAAGCCACCCCGGCTCCATCATGCACCGTTGTAGAGAAGAGACAAGTTGTGGTGACACCTTTATTTAGCCAACCAGAAGGTGCAAAATGAATCATGCTGGCTTTCAAAATCCACTGGCTTTTTCATCAGGCAAAGAAAAAAACAATGACAAAGCAATGATTCTAATTATTCTTCTCTACCCCTTCATATTTGTTTGTTTCTTTAGAAAATTACTTGGTGGGGAGGCCTATCAGTTTCAGAAGCAAATCTGAGGACCAAAGTATAGTTACCCCTCTGTTTTTGTGGGAGATCCATTCCGCAAATATTCAAGCCCCATTGGCTTGAATGGCCACGCACTCCCGCATGCGCCATTTTATCCCTCCCTGCTTGCCAGTCCACAAAGGACCGAGATTGCAGACTCAAAGTCCGTGAATGGGGAGGGACGACTATAATAGGAACAAGGATAACTCTAACAAGAAGACAGGATATAAAGAGGTGAGAACAAGAACAAAGGGGTTACAATCCATTTCTATAACAAAACTCTATAATAGCTCAGATGGGCCTAATTAACCAGTTGGAAACCACAGAGACTCAAATAGTCTCTCATCTTGGTGTTTGTGCTGTTTCCCATCAGTACTCAGATGACGCAATACTTTTTCTAATGAGTAGCTCTCTGATTAACCTTGAGAAATTCAAAACAAGAGCTAGCATAAGTGTTTCAAGAACATTACACAATCTCAGGCTGTTAGAAACTAGATTACACAGGAAGACAGAGAAGCAGCTTGCTTTCTTCACAAATACCACTAGCTTATGAATCACTTCCAGTTTGTATAATTAATATAGGATGTGTCTGTTGTACTGAATAATAATTCCACCCTCACAATTTCAGAATAACCTTTTCTTCACTATGCCTCAAACATTTATTTCCATTTTCAAAAATGAGTTTAATGGTAGGGTTTGTATTTTCTTTTCTTTTTATTAACATAGTTTAACATAACGTATACATACACATATACTTTACAAACATCACATACCTTTATGTACATTAAACATCCATAAAAACATTCTTATAAACAATCACATATAATTTGAACATAAATTTAGCTTTCTTTGTTGCTATAACCTTTTCGATCTTCATTTTGACTTCCTTATTCTTACCCTTATCTTAAGATTTTTTCCTATTGAAACTCTTGTTTAATTCCTTTTCTTTTCCTTATATTTCACTTTTCCTTTGTCTTTTCTTCCTTAGCTTACGTTTTATAATATAATTGGGTTTGTATTTTCAAATAGATCAACAATGCACTCATTTTGTTTATTTCAAAAAGTTTAGTAAGTATTCCGTGTCTCCCTTGCACATAACTTTTCAGATCAAAAAGGCTGAATAATGCTTTAGGATGGTAATCTAATTTCTCTCCTGCAGCAATTACATGATTTTTTTTGTTTCTTCTCACTGATCCTTATCACACCACATCAATGTGTTGTGTTATAGCACTCTCAAACTGCTTCAGTTGTACTCACAATGATAGCTAATTGCTGACAGTGTGCATAACAGCCTTGCCACATCTGCATTGTAATAATGTGATTTGCACAGATTTTTGATCTGCATTTACACCATTATCTTCACCACATTTGCCCCATCTTGTGCTTCATGATTAGTTTGCACACACACACACTGTAATAATGAGAGGTGGAACAGCAAGAGAAATAGATCACATTTGCCTACCATTTTTGATGTCTTTCTCCTGTGAAAAACAAATGCTTATCATAGAATCATAGAGTTGGAAGAGACCACAAGGGCCATCCAATCCAACCCCCTGCCATGCAGGAACTCCCAATCAAAGCATCCCCGACAGATGGCCATCCAGCCTCTGCTTAAAGACCTCCAAGGAAGGAGACTCCACTACTCTTACTTATTAAGCCATAATAACATGGTTATGGCATGATATCTTTACAGCAGGGGTAGGCAACCTTTCCCCTTTAAGAGCCGAGGGACTTCGGCTCCCAGAATCCCAGGAGCTATTGGTCAACATGGGACTATTGGCCAACATGGCTGAGGCTTCTGAGAGCTGAAGTCCCTCGGCCCTTAAAGGGGAAAGGTTGCCTACCCCTGCTTTACAGTGTACTCATCACTGCAGATCTTGCATCGTGAGAAGTGACACAGGAAGAGAAACGAACCATATTGCCTGCCCAAAATTTTATATCTTTCTTCTGTAAAAAAACCAAAAGAGCTTATCATGCTAGTCAGTTGCTTCAGATTGTTATGTTAAAAATCACTTCATTTATACTGATTAATCTGTCACAGTACTATTACGTTATTA
>CM034703.1:75189001-75199246 GCA_020142125.1 Phrynosoma platyrhinos
CTCCTCCGGCCGAGACCCGGAAGTGTCTGGATGCGATGGCGTCTGCGGCGGGCGTGGGGCAGCAGTGGGTGCTGGTGGAGATGGTTCAGGCCTTCTATGAGGTGAGGGGCGAAGGCGGCCCCAGGGCAAGGCAGAGGGGTTGGGCGGCCCTTCGCCGCCTTCCCTCTTCCCTCCCTTCGGTTACATGAGGAGGCGACGGCGGGGGACGGAGGGGTTGGGAGAAGAGGGAGGCTGAGGCGGCTTGGGAATGATTGGGAGGAAAGGGGAGGCAGGTGTTGCTGCTACTGCTGTTGTATACCTTCAAGGCGTTTCCGACGCAGGGTTTGTGCATTGCCATTGCCATCCTCTGAGGCTGAGAGAGTGTGACTTGCCCGAGGACACCCAGTGGGTTCTCATGGCTGACTGGGAAATTGAACCCTGAGCTCCAGAGTTGTAATCCAGCACTCAAACCTCTGTGCCATGCTGGCTTTGTTCATGCTCATTTTAATACGCTCACATAGATGTCCCAGTAATATGTTTTTTAGTTTGCAGCAGATTTCCATGGAAGAGCTGAGAATCAGACCTCGCTCTCTGCCACACTGGCTCCATTCATACTCTTTAATTCACTCACATAAGTGCTCCCATAATATGCCTTTTTAGTTTGCAGTTTCAAAGCCGTAGAATATTCCTATGTTATACTGAGATGTGTATGTCAGAAATATGTCTTTCCTAATGCCAGTTTTACTCATGAAACTTACTTTGGTAAGATAATACTGGGTCTCCCAGTGTCCTAGTACAACATACAATCCAGAATTATGGTTTAGGGGGCCAACTGAACTGAACTGAGAATTTCTACAGTCGAAAAACTAGGTGGGTGATCAGTGCTCCAAAGGCATTAAGTTACACCTAATTTGCAAAACATTGTTTTGAAACAAGAGTAAATAGTTATCCATCCACTCTGTGACAAGTACTATAGTCTTAAATCTGCACTACGTCACAAGAAAATGTTGCAGCCAGTTCTGTAAACCGTCATTAGACACCACTTCTGTGGTTCTCAAGTGATGTTCAAAACTATGCTGCAAAAGTCTTCACATTTTTTATGATTTTTTTTCCTAAGGTAAACCCATCATAGGGATTTTCTTGGCAAGATTTGTTAAAGGAGGTTTGCCATTGCTGTCCCCTGAAGCTGAGAGAGTGTGACTTGACCGAGTTAACCAACTGGGTTTCCATGGCTGAGCTCAAACTCTGGTCTCCAGAGTCACAGTCCAACACTCAAACCATTACACTGGCTTTCTGGTTCATCCACATGCTGCAGTTGTGTAATGTGGATACACCCTGTGAGCAAGCTTTTTTCCCAAGCACATGATATTGCTACAGCCATACACAGAGCAGAATCACAAAACCACCTTAAAGACTGACTCAGAGACCCACAACTATCTCGCAAGAAACACTACAACATGGAAGCACCAGGAAGTAAAATCATAGGAACAGGAAGGAATTTGGAAAGAGCAAGGAATTAGTTTAAGTTGTATGTGCATGCAGTTGGTGTAATCACAACAGTTTCAGTTTACAGATGGAGAGTGGGGGTAAGGTTTCTTTTGGGAGGCAAAACAGTCTTTATAACAGGGGTAGGCAACCTTTTTGAGCAGGGGCCGGGTTGCTGGCCCTCAGACAATTGGGGGGGCCGAACCACCATAAATAAATAAATAAATATATATATTTTTTAAAAAAATTAAATTAAAAAAATATGCATGCACACTCTCTCAGCCCCAGAAAAACCATGGCAAAGCCCTTGTGGAGATTTTGCCAAGAAAAACCCAAGAACAAGTAATAACAACAATAATCAATATCATCATGGCGGGGGGGGGATGGCGGCGGCAGCAAGACTGGCTTGGGGCCAGTCCAAAGGCCTCGGGGAGCCGCATCCGGCCCCCGGGCCTTAGGTTGCCTACCCCTGCTTTATAACATATCCTTTGCACTGAGACCACTGCCATCAAACTACAAATCCCAGGGTTCCATAACATAACAGAACATTGACCCATAGAAGTTAAAATTTGTCAAACTGCATTAATTCTGCAGTGTAGATGCAGCCCCAGTTGGGAGAATGGATGGAGGATCCTTGATTGTTAGATTGGCTCTCTGTCTACAATCCTAGCCTAAGGTAGCCTTCATTCCTGCAACATTAACTTATTTTCTACTTTGGGAAAGCAAAACCCTTACTTACGTTTTATTTTATTTTTTATTGCACAAAATTCTTGCCTTAAGTCTCACAGCTTACATTTTAATTCTGGATTTATGCATGTGGGCTTTTTACTTTGTAAGTTGCTCTAGAAGCAATTTTGATGAAGTCTGGTATAAAAATATTTTAAACTAATTAAAATATCTTTCATATCTACTGGGGTTTGGTTCCAGGACCTCCCTATGGATACTAAAATCTGTGGATGTTCAAGTCCCACTAAAATTAATGGATAGTAAATGGTGACCCTTATATAAAATGGCAAAATCAATTTTTCTTCTTTTCTTGGGAATGTATACATTTTTAAAATATTTTATAGCCATGGATGCTTGAATCCATGAATTAAAAAAAATCTGTGGATATGGAGGGCTTACTGTTCTTCCTGAATTTCTATCAAATCTATTACTAGGTTTCTAAATATTGGAGAACAATATTTTTTTTTCTGCATTGGGAAACAGAAGTGGGGGAACATTGCTCCGTGGCTAAGCTCAAGCTCTCTGCATTTAAACTCAGAAATTCAATTCCTGACCTTGTAGTGTGTAAGCAATGTATTGTTGTACTCCAGCTCCCCTCATGCCTTACCATGGCTTTGCTGACTATGATTAATGAGAGTTTTACTTCAGTATCATCTGGAAAGCAAAGTGTTCCTCATTTCTGCTGCACACATGTACTGTGTGCAGAGATTTTGAAGAGCCATTGGTGGTTACAGCTCTTTTAGAGAGAGACTTCAGTCCTGTGTGCACACTTACTTAGGAGTAAGCTCTATTGAATTCCTCCATTGAATATGGGGACTTCAGTCTGAATAAAAAGCCAGCCTGGTGTAGTGGTTTGAACATTGGGCTAGGACTTTGAAAGATCAGGGTTTTGAGAGACCAGGGTTTGAATTCCCACTCAGACGTAGAAACCCACTAGGTGATCTTGGGCAAGTAACACTCTCTCATCCTCAGAAAGACAAGGGCAAGCCTCCTCTGAATAAATTCTGCCAGGAAACCCCTGTGATAGGGTCACCTTAGGGTCACCACAAGTAAGAATTTTCTTGATGGCACGTAACATGCTCTGAATAGACAAATATGATTATGCTTCAATTGTTAGATCTACTACAAAGCTGTCTCACATCCATTTGAGCTGCATCAGTCATGACCATTGATTTTTTTCCTATCGTTTAAGCCAGGGGTAGGCAAATAAGGCCCGGGGGCCGGATGCAGCCCCCTGAGGCCTTTGGACCGGCCTCAGGCCGGTCCTGCCGCCGCCGCCGCCGCCGCCCCCAGCCACCGCCGTCCGCCATGATGATATTGATTATTGTTGTTATTACTTGTTCTTGGGGTTTTCTTGGCAAAATTTCCACAGGGGTTTTGCCATGGCTTTTCTGGGGCTGAGAGAGTGTGCATGCATTTTTTTAAAAAAAAATTAAAAAATATTTTTATTATTTATTTATTTATCTATTTATTTATTTTTGGTGTTTCGGCCCACCAATTGTCTGAGAGACAGCAACCAGCCCCTGGCTCAAAAAGGTTGCCTACCCCTGGTTTAAGCCTTTGAAAAAATTTTATAATTAAATTTCAGATTTCTCAGAGTTGAGACAGAGTTAGCACATTATCCAGTCTGAAGGCCCATCTCTTAATTCATCTTGTTAAGTAATTTTCACTGATAAATACAGAATGCTGCCAGCTCACAGAGACCTGTGTATCATAGTGGTTTGGTTGACCTGGTGAACAGGTGAAAAGGGATTGTGTTTAGGTGAATGGTGAATTATGAAGACATTCCAGAAACAAGACCACATGACTTGTAGCTCTAATGATGTTCAACAAAAAGAAACTTGACCTTTTGGCCTGTGTTTAACAGTCAAAGGTATGCAGTTAATCTGCTCAATCCCACATACTACTTGATGTTCACCTGATACTAATTTGAGCAATTGTATCTGAGTTTCATGAGAACTGCTGACTTTTTGGTATTATTTGGTTCTGTACCATTACTCCTCTGCAGCTCTTCTTAATATGTTTTGGATGATAGCTACTGTCAGCATCAAGTAGCATGGCCAGTAGTTTGTGATAATGAGAGTTGTAGTCCAAACATTTGCAGGAGATGGTGAAGTCTGTGTTATGCTGCATATTACAACCTCTGTGCAACTGAATGGCCCTCCCATACAGCATCATTTATTATAGCAGGGGTTGAGAACATACAGGCCTTCAGTTGTTGTTGAACTCCAACTTCCATCAGCCTTAGCCATAACAGACAATGCTGAGAAATTATGGATCTGCAGTCCAGCAGTATCTGGAAGGCCATACATTTCTCTTCCCTATGTACCGTAAGTAAAAATTACACTGTGTATGGGGAGCTATTCAGTAAATTGCAATTCTAAACAGTTGCGCTGTGTTCTGCAATTATGTTTCTCATGATGAAACTGGAATTCCAGTGTCTTATGTTTTGACTTATGGTGATTTGTAATGGGGTTTTCTTGGCAAAATTTGTTCAGAGGAGGTTTTCCATTGCCATCCACTAAGGTTGAGAGAGTGTGACTTGCCCAGACCCACCCAGTGGGTTTCACGGGAGTTGAACCCTGATCTCCAGAGTTGTAGTCCATCACTCAAACCCCTGTGCCATGCTGGCTCCATTCATATTCATTTTAATATGCTCACCTAGATGCTCCAATACTATGTTTTTTATTTTGCAGTTTCAAAGCCATAGATATATTCTCATGTTATACTAAGGTGTGTGTGAGAATACATTTCTCTTCATTTCAATTTTTCTCATGAAATTTAAATTGATAAGATAATACAGGGCCTTCTGAAAGCAGTTATTGCACAGTCACAACAATCATGTTACAAGCTGAATCTGAGTTTAGCAGACTCTTAACACAAACACTTTGAAAGAGATTGCATTTAAGTATCAGTACTTTTTTTTTAACTTCTAGGCTCCAACTTACCATCTCATCTTGGAAGGCATTCTGATCCTATGGATAATCAGACTACTTTTTTCAAAAACATACAAACTTCAGGAGAGATCTGACCTCACACCTAAGGTTTGGTATTTTGAAACATTTTTTAATAGAGCTAATGTTGAATATGTAATGCTTGAAATAAGAGCCATGTTCTGATAATTGTATGTATTAATCTCAGTGGTTTCTGACAGATTCCACAAAAGAACACTTTGTTATATTATTCCCTAATATGAAAAGCTTTGCTATAGGGAAGTCTGTGTGGAAAAGGCAGTTGGTATCCCCTACTAATGCATAGAGTACCACTTTGGACCCCCATGCTCTTCTGGAGATTCAGGCTTGTGTAATGTTGTTGTACATAGAAGTCTTGCAGTCAGAAATCAGTTGTTTGCTTCTGAATGTCATAAATAGTTACAAAGTTATTATTACTAGCGAGTTATATGTACAATATTATATGTATATGTATATATCCTGAATCTGAAATGCATATTTCTAGGCTACAGACAGCTCACTTGCAGGTTAGAAGCAATTTCCCCAAACATCTTGTACAGCATCTCAACCCATGCTAACACTAGGGATAGCTGTGCTGTGGTTGCCCTTAAGGATAAATTTATAGTGAAATTACCTATAGGTGAAGGCCCAAACTTTAGTTTCTCTTTAAAGGATTTTGCCCAAGTTAATAGCCCTGCTTGGTTTATCTACAAATCTTTGTTCAAACTAGAGCAGGATCTGCTCTGTCCAGAACTTTGAAGAAGGGATAGATCAAGGTGGCCTACTGTGGAAGGCTGCAAGGCAAGGGGTCAGTAGGGCCTGCTTCCTTGCCTCTCTGTTTGCCTTCTCTCCCTGCCTGCTGCCTGTGTTTGTGCTGCCTTATCGCATTACACTCTTTAAACAGGGCTACATCACTTTAACTGCTGTGGCTGCCTCCTGTTGCATTCTGGGACTTGTAGTTTAGGGCCTCACTGAACAACAAACCCTAAAATGCAACAGGAGGCAGTCAGAGCAGTTAAAGCAGTCTAGCTCCATTTTAAGAGTGTAATGCAGGGGTAGGCAACCTTTCCCCTTTAAGGGCTGAGGGACTTCAGCTCCCAGAATCCCAGGAGCTATTAGCCATCATGGCTGAGGCTTCTGGGGGCTGAAGTCCTTTGGCCCTTAAAGGGGAAAGGTTGCCTACCCCTGGTGAAATGCAATGTGTTTGTGTGTGTTGCCTCCAGATGCCTCAGGCTCTCTCCAAAACAGCTGCTGGGCCACAGAGAGAAAGGAACTGCTTCCTTGCCTCTCTGTTCGCCTTCCCTCCCTCCCTCCCTGCTATGTGCACATGTATGTATATCTGTGTGTCTTGCTTGACTGGGGCATGCCACCAGACACCTCACCCTTCCTGCGTAGCCAGTGACCTTTGAAACAGCTGCTGAGGCAGGGGCAGAGAGTACCCTCAAGTTTTCCATGGGGCATATCAAAATCCACAGTTTTCCCCCCAAAAATGTGCCCTCGACTTATACATGAGGTCAACTTATACTTGAGTATATACAGTATATCTTCTTGTGCTGACTCCATCACCTCCTGAGTTGCTATCAAGGAGTGCTTACATGCTTTTTTGGTCCTATAATTCTGTAGTTCCCAAGATAGAGTTGAAAGAGACCACAAGGACCATCCAGTCCAGGGGTGGGCAACCTTTTTGAGCTGGGTGCCGGGTTGCTATCCCTCAGACAATTGGGGGGGCCGAAGCACCAAATATATATATATATATATATATATTTAAAAAAAATAAAAAAATATGCATGCACACTCTCTCAGCCCCAGAAAAGCCATGGCAAAAACCCTGTGGAGATTTTGCCAAGAAAATCCCAAGAACAAGTAATAACAACAATAATCAATATCATCATGGTGGGCGGTGGCGGCGGCGGGTGGCGTCAGGACCAGCCTGGGGCCGGTCTAAAGGCCTCAGGGGGGCGCATCCGGCCCCCGGGCCTTAGGTTGCCTACCCCTGATCCAGTCCAACCTCTTGCAATGCAGGAATACACAATAAAAGCAGCCCCAACAGATGGGCATCCAGCCTCTGTTTAAAAACCCCAAAAAAGGAGATTACACCACACTCTGAGGGAGTATATTCCACTGTTGAACAGCTCTTGCTGTCAGAGACTTCTTCCTAATGTTCTCTTTTCCTGTAGTATGAATCCATTGCTCTGGGTTTTATTCTCTGGAACAGCAGAAAACAAGCTAGGAAGTGGCTCTTTACAGAATCATTGGCTTTTACTGATATTGACATGGTCTGATGGGAGTTGTAATCCAACAGCATCAGATGGCTACATGTGTATTATTTCCTCCTGTCAAGTTAAAACAAAGCTTTTGCTGATAGGCAGAACTCTGATCTATTTGACTGTGGGGCAGCTGAGTTCAGCTTGCTTGCTGTGGTGTTCTATTTATCATCCAAAGTGGATAAAAATCAGTTATTTTAAAAGATGTGTTCTTCTTTAAATGTTCTGACAATAGTGAACAACATTGGCTTTAAAAATAATGTGAATTTGTGTAAAACTCACATTGAATGGAAACATGGAAAAGGTTGTCCTTATAATTTCTGAAACATAATTGAGCTGTTAGTTTGTTGTTTTTTGCATTGCTGTGAAAGAAACCACAAAAAACCAACTCCTGTGGTTAGTAATATGATAAATATGACACCGTAGAGATAGAGTAGATTAGTAACAGAGAGATAGATAAAAACTAAAGGATAAATAGAAACTAAAGGAAGTAGTAACAGAGAGATAGATAGAAACTAAAGGAAAGCACACGTTCAGGAGGAGCCAAGGGCATCCAAAATGACAAAACAAGCAGTAAACACTCTCAGAAAGACAAACCCTATCAGAAGCAGCACTGCACATAAAATAGGGACATGGAATGTGAGAAGCATGAGCCCAGAGAAGCTAGACATAGTGAAAATGGAAATGCAATGCATGAACATAGCAGCACTGTGGTTGAATGAGTTAAAATTGACAGGAAGGGGCCACTTTGAATCAGACAACCCACACAGTGTTCTACTCAGGAATGAAAAGACAAGAAGAAATGGAGTGGCTTTCCTACTAAGAAAAGATGTTGCAAAAGCAGTCGGAGGGTACAGTGCAAAATCAGACAGAATCATCTCAAAAAGGCTCCATGGAAAACCTATGAATATCACTATAATTCAAGTATATGCATCAACCACTGAGGCAGAACAAGAAGATATTGATAGATTTTACAAAGGAGTACAGGAAGAAATTGACAACACACCAGTGCAGGATATCAAGCAGATCATTGGAGATTGGAATGCAAATGTTGGAAGTAAAGAATAATAAAAAACAGTAGGCAAATTTGGACTAGGTAAAAGTAATGAAGCGGGTGAGCGTCTGATAGATTTTTGTGAAGCCAGCAATCTATTCACTGCAAAAACATTTTTTATGCAGCCAGAGAAAAGGTTATACACATGGACATCACCAGATGGCTAACACAAAAACCAAATAGATTACATAACTGGAAGTAAAAGATGGCGAAGCTCCATACTGGTGGCCAAGACTAGACCAGGTGCTGATTGTGACACAGATCATGAACTACTCATTTCAAAAATAAAAGTAAAACTCAAGAAGAGAACAAAACCAGTCATCATACCAAAATACAATTTAAACAGCATTTCCACTATGAGCTGACATCAGGAAGGAGTGGGGACGTGACAACTACATGTCCCAACTCAATCCCCAAGCCGGTGTCATGCTGCACGCCTGACTGTATGGTGGGTGGCATTATGGCACTCCATTGGCATGGTGTTCACACGCCGCACACCAAAAGGAGCGTGGAAAAGTGCCGCCACGGTGGCAAGGGTGCCCTTTTTCCAGGCCAAAAAGAAGTGGCATCTTCCACTTCTTTTGAGCCTGGAAAACACTGGATTGGGCTGTGGCGTGCAGTTGCTGCTGCCCAGATCTGACGCTCAAAGGGGTGGCTTTTAGCCACCCTTCACCTGCCATCTGTTTAGCCCCTTTGTTTCATGCACAAAATTATTTAAAATATTGTATAAAATTACCTTGAGGCTATAAGTATAAGGTGTATATGAAACATAAATGAATGTTGTGTTTAGACATGGGTCCTTTCTCAAAGATATCTCATTATGTACCTCTTATGTACAGATATTCCAAAATCTAATAAGAATAAGAATCCAAAACACTTCTGGTCCCAAGCATTAAAAGATAAGATATACTCTTTTTGTATTCTCTTTTTGTATTATAAGTGGACCTAGGGACCAACACACCATTGTAGATGTTAGAATCCAGCTTACCCAGCCATGTGTTTCACAAGGAACATCTGTGGTACCTTATATGCCTAATTTATGTCTTCTGACTATCTGAGTTCTGCAGTGTGTCCATTTCTGGAATTATGAATGTTTATTATTTTACCTGCCAATCAGTGTGGAACACTCTTCCATTCATTACTCATATTCTGTACTTGTACTTCCATAAAGTTCTCAACAATTACAGCACACTCCTATATGTGTTTTACTGAGAAATGGATCATTTTGAGAGGGCTTTACTTCCAGCAAAACATATATACAGTTGTCTATCTCCATTTGCGGATTTTGAGTCTGTGGTCTCGCTCTTCACAGGAGGGACAAGCAGGTAGGGATAAAATGGCGGTACACGCCTGTGTGTAGCCCTGCATATGCACCATTATTTTCAATAGGGCTTGAATATTTGCAAGCTGCCATTTTCGCGGATGGGGGGTCCAGAATGGATCCCCCACAAATTGGGAGGGACTACTATAGTCTTCTAGTATGTGATTTTGCATAGTGCATCTATAAGGAGAGATCCACAACTTTGATGATCTTGTCCATCAGTAGACCAAAAATCCCCAGTCTCCTGGAAGGCTTCACTGTGTAATTAGAATTTGACATATCTTTTCTAGGAAAAGTAGAGGCTCATGTCCAAACAGGTATTTTGTAGTAATTGTACTAACTAATAGTATGTGTGGTATATGTAGAAAATGTGAGTTATAAAATTGGAAACTTCATTTAAATTACTGAATCCTAATTATTTTGTTTATTTTACTCACCATAATTTAAATCCATCTGCCTTGATTA
>CM034703.1:75201105-75214840 GCA_020142125.1 Phrynosoma platyrhinos
AGGTTTGCCATTGCTTTCCCCTGAGGCTGAGAGTGTGTGACTTGTCCATATTCACCCAGTGGGTTTCATAGCAGAGTGGGGAATCAAACCCAGGTCTCCAGAGTGGTAGTCCAACACTCAAATCGCTCCGCCATGTTGGCTCCTATTCCCATGTACTACCTATGAAACAATTACAGACTTTTTTGTTGTTCTTGTGTGTCTTCAAGTCCTTTCTGAATTATAGCGACCCTAAGGCAACCTGATCATGGGGTTTTCTTGGCATGTTTCTTCAAATGGGGGTTGCCATTACCATCCTCTGAGGCTGAGAGTGTGTGACATGCCCAGGGTCACTTACTTGGCCGCAAATTGTACGTACCCCAGAATGCATCACCTTGTATATTGGCAGTCCTTTTCCCCAACACTTTCTTATTTCCCCCCAACCATCTCATAGCTGGGAGATGGAAATAATTTTTAAAGCAGCATTTAAATCTGGACTATTTTTTTAAAAAATAAGGTCCAAAACACACTGCAGAAATAAATGCTAGGGAACATGGGAGCTGTAGTTTGTTGTGTTTATAAGTGAGAGTTTTCCTGCTAAGTACCTGCATGTCATAAGTATTTGAATTAAAATTACCAAATTGAAATCAAATCTGATGTTTTTTTAATTTTTATTTGGTGTGCGTTGGAAGAGGGGTAGTCTTATACGGCAAGTATATCCCAAGCTGTATTTTAACTGGGAAAGTTGGGGGTTGTCTTATACGCCAGAAAATACGGTATATTGAAACTATGAACTTGTGGGCTTCTGAAATTCTTTTGGTTATAAACCTAGTTGATTTATATCTCTATGGGGAGTTAATATAGGGATTTTGCATTGTATTCCTTTTACCTGGGTTCGGCCTTACCAGCTATTACTTGTTAACAAAGGAGTTTCTAAGCAATTAACAGATATTAATGAATGCTTGAATTAATCTGCCTATAAAGACACTTCACTAATGCTAATTGCAATTTCTGTGACATATGGTAGGTTTTTATCCATGCAGTATGCAAACGTAATGTGCGTAATCAAAAATCAATGTGCGTAATCAAGAATCATGCCATTTTTTTTACAAGTTATATAAAAAATGACTAAACTTTGCTGTAGTAAGCATATATTAATGTTTTAAAATGCCATGCATGGGTTTATCTGAAATGCTGTATCTTTGGAAGCAGGATATAAATGTTACTTAAGATGAATAAAGGGAGCATGTTACTAACTCCTTAGTGCAGGGATGGGCAAATGTCAAGGTTGTGGGGCTGCACTGACCTCTTTGGCAGACATTAGAGGACTGTATCATTCAGACTCTTACCACCACTCAAAAAATGCACAAAAGAATGCACATCACTGTGATTGCTAGTACACCAATAGCAGTGATTGCTAGTACACCAATAGCAGTGATTGCTAGTACACCCATAAGCCCTATCTAGTATTGTGAAGGATTGTAGAAGTTTGCATCCAACAACCAACCTGTAGAGGGCTTCAAGTTGCTGCCACTCCTGTGTTAGTATATCTTTAGATTTAAACCATGACACAATTTGCATTACTAAATGTACTGCACTTTAGTAAACCTGTGCAGGACATTTGGAGGGCTGTATTGCCATACAATTTTTCATTACATCACAGTTAGGCAATCTGATGTTATTCATATGTTGTTGACTACAAACACCATGCCGCCTGTTCCATGCCAATGCTAGTTCAGCTATCTGGAGGACAGCATAGTGCCTTTCTCTGGTCTATATATTTAATTTTACTTCATTGTTTTTTCTCACACATCTTGATGGCTTAGTTTTGAAGTCAATCCAATTCCTTCCATAGAAGTAAATCTGTTCTGTATTTTTTTATGATTCACGCAATGAAGCTTAATAACTTTTTAAGCATGCTAGAATTTCCTGAGCAGTGCATTAAAACTTTGATTTACCACTTACTTTTGTTTTTGTTATATATATATGAAGTGTATGTTCAATATTTTTTATTAGCTAGCCATTAGGAAATATTAAAAATACATTATCTATCTATGTATATAGCTTTAGGTTATAGATTTCCTAAATATTGTTAAAGTCTTGGGAAGTACAAAGACTTCAGCTGTATTATAGTTGTCTTTAAATTGCAACATCTGCTAGTAATAGTAAGGTTGTTTTGCAAAAGGAGGCAAAAAACTAAATTGAAAGGTGAGCCTTTACATCAGGGTGAGCAG
This sequence comes from Phrynosoma platyrhinos, assembly GCA_020142125.1. Classification (NCBI taxonomy): domain Eukaryota; kingdom Metazoa; phylum Chordata; class Lepidosauria; order Squamata; family Phrynosomatidae; genus Phrynosoma; species Phrynosoma platyrhinos. Next base: position 75,203,316 of record CM034703.1, read on the forward strand.
CTTGTGGCCCTCTAGATTTTTCTGTACTCCCATCCTTTGTTAGCATCTGTTCTGCTTAGGAAATATGGGAATTGCTGTCCAGCAACATCAAAAGACCCATGAATTGCCCACCTCTCCTGTAGATCAGAAATATTTCCATAGTTATCTGCCAATTTGGACAGTTTTTGCAATAGCTCTATCTGTTTAGCTATATGGTGTGACTCCAATGCTGTATAGAATTGAGCAGAGTACAGGTCTCAAAATGTTATGAATAAAACCAATAAAAGCTATATTAAATTTTACTAAAGTGTGTCCATTTACTAAGTAAAGCAATATTTATTTTTCATCTTTTAAGGCCTCCGACCCATAAAATTATTGTGAATGGCAAACAGTGCATAAACTTTGCATCTTTTAATTTTCTTGGACTTTTGGATAATGAAAGAGTGAAGGTAAGTGGCATCATAGTGGTTGTTGTAATGTAGACCTTAAATCAAATTGTGTGTTTTGATGTAATTATGGTTTATTAAGCCAGAAATGAACTTTACCCCCATGCAATACCCCTCCTTTCCTTATGTACCACCTTTGGTGTGTATGTTGTGGTTGTGTAAAACCTTGTGTGGGCAATCTTTTTCCTAGAAAAGGTTCCATTCCATCAGGAACAGTTGTTGGCTGTGTTAATCCCCTCCTCCCCTTATTATTTTTCTGACCTCTTTTTCTCTTGCCCTACTTCATCCCAAGCAAATGAGCTAACAGGGAGACGTGTCGCTCTTGTCAGAAATCTGAATGAATTGCTTGCAAAGAGCTTTTGAAATTAGGCCAAGGGCTATAGGTTATTCATCTCTGCTTCCAATCATAGTTTTCCGTTGCATCTAAAACAGGGATATTGTCTTTGGATCTTGGACTCCAAACTAAAATACCATTCAGTTTTCATCATCTTAACCATGTCTGGAGGGGGATGACCAAAATGGTGAAGGTTCTGGAAACCATGCCCTATGAGAATTGACTTAGGCAACTGGATACATTTAGTGTGGAAAAAGAGTAGGTTAAGAGGTGATATTATAATCCTATTTAAATATTTGAAGGGATGTCACATTGAGGATGAAGCAAGCTTGTTTGCTGTTGCTCCAGAGCAGGGATAGGCAACCTTTCCCCTTTAAGAGCTGAGAGACTTCAGCTCCCAGAAGCCTCAGCCATGTTGGCCAATAGTTCCATGTTGGCCAATAGCTCCTGGGATTCTGAGAGCTGAAGTTCCTCGGCCCTTAAAGGGGAAAGGTTGCCTACCCCTGCTCCAGAGACTAGGACACGGAACAATGGATGCAAGCTACAGAATAAGAGATTCCACCTAAACATTTTAGGTGGAATCTATTTTCCCATAGCTTGCTTTCTTTGGAGGTTTTTAAACAGAAGCTGAATGGCAGTCTGTCAGGGGTGCTTTGATTGAGTATTCCTGCATGGCAGAGGGACTGGATAGCCCTTGAAATCTCTTCTAACTCCATAATTCTAAGACACTAAACCATGTCTTCAGGCCATTCTGTGGGGCTCTTATTTTTGTATAGCCACTGTGCCTTTAAATCTGTATATGAATCAGTGTCTATAATATGAATGCGTCAGTAGTACCATTGTGGAAAGTCTAGGAATTATTTCATTTCTATAGTTGCACTTAACATATTTTCCTTTTGTATTTTAAAGAATGTAGCCCAGGAATCTTTGGCAAAATATGGGGTTGGTTCTTGTGGCCCTAGAGGATTTTATGGAACGTTTGGTAAGTATGTCATGTGTTTCAGGCCAGCTGTTAATGAAAGTAAGCTTCCTTTGTTTTTCCATCAACTTGTTTTATTCCAGGGTGGCTAAATGTGGTGGGGGCCAGTGCCAGTTTTCATCCCCATGCCAAGCTGCATCTCCTAACTTACCAGTGGAATTGGTGCTGATTTCAGAAAATCAACCGAAATTCAGTCCTGTAACAGAAAATCTATAGCTGAAAATCTCTTTTTCCTTTGTCTGTTTGGGTTTTTTGGCTGAAAAGCTGGGTGTCAAATGTTGCTGGCACTATAGGCAGTCTTTTTGAATACAGGAAGTGATTTTTTTTTCATCTAGAGAAAAATAAAATTGTGGGACTTTGTTGTTGCATGCCTTCAAGGCATTTCTGACTTATGACGACCCCATGGTGAACATTCACGGGGTTTTCTTGGCAAAATATGTTCAGAGGGGCATTGCCATTGTCTTCCTCTGAGGCTGAGAGAGTGTGATTTGCCCAAAGTCACCCAGTAGGTTTCTGTGGCTGAACGGGGATTCAAAACCTGGTCTCCCAGTACCCTAGTCCAGCACTGAAACCACTACACCATGTTGACTCTCTTGTAGGGCTTAGGGGCTGCTAAAAAGAGATGAGGAACAGGATTCTCCCCACCATTACTTTCTACGCTAGAGTGGGAGTGAGGAGGTCTCTCCCCCCCCCCCCCCCCCCCCATAGATTGCCACATGTCCTTGATCATCTGTCATGTATCAACAGTGGGCCAGGCCAAAACCACCTTGCATGTACATACTCCTTCACTAAAATGTTGACATCCCATCCTGGTATGGAGTATTGATTATCTTAACAGAAAGTATGTGCGTTGTTGCTCTTATTTATTAATTGGATTTATATCCTGCCTTTCTCATAAAATTGGATTCAAGGCAGCTTACAGTAATTTTAAAAGGATACAACTATAACATCAATTACTAAAGTTAAAAAAAATTAAATAATACTAGTATTAAAACAACAGTTAAAAACAAAACATAGTTAAAACTATTTCAATACACATTTAAAACATAAAAAAAACCAATTACACATACCAACTAAATAAGTAAAATCTCAACTTAAGTTCATTCCCCCTCACACACATTCTCTCACTCTCCCTCCCCTTCACTTGTGTCCTCTCAGGCATGTTTGCTGTTACATACCAAATATATGTAGGGATTCATTGGTCTCTGCTGATTAGATAAGCAATCAAGGGCAAGCATGGAAAAGTTACTTTAGCCCAGGGGTAGGCAACCTAAGGCCCGAGGGCCGGATGCCACCGCCGCCACCACCCGCCATGATGATATTGATTATTGTTGTTATTACTTGTTCTTGGGGTTTTCTTGGCAAAATCTCCACAGGGGTTTTGCCATGGCTTTTCTGGGGCTGAGAGAGTGTGCATGCATATTTTTAAATTTTTAAAAAAATATATTTATTTATTTATTTTTGGTGCTTCGGCCCCCCCAATTGTCTGAGGGGCAGCAACCCGGCCCCCAGCTCAAAAAGGCTGCCTACCCCTGCTTTAGGCTCTACAACTTCAAGAATTCTCAGTCAGCATAGCCACTGCTGTCAGGGAGGTTTCTAGCAGGCTGAGGGAGAGGGGAACCTTTACATTGATCTTTACAGTGATCCTAATAAAGATTGCTGTCCACATCATGCTGCTGCTTCCAAGAATATAACAGGATTCAACCCTCCTCTTACATCTCTCATTTCTTCCCCAGTTTGTTGACATGGCTGGCTCTAAAACTGTCATATAGGAAAAATGGGCTGACACAAAGGAAAGATTGAAGTCCATTAGATAATAAGCTGTGTTTTTTCAAAGAGGCCACAAGAGGGCAGTGTGAATTCTGGATGAAATGCTTGAAACTACTTATTTTGCAGACAGTAATGCAAATGTTACTAAAATACTATATCTGTGTAGTAATCAGAAGGTTTAAATCCAAGCTTTAAAGCAGAAGGGTTTTGTTGTACAAATCCTGCTATGAAACCAGCAGTCTGTGATTAATCACAGGCTGTGATAGTGTTTCATATTGGTCTGCTGTTTCTCTAAAATACTGAATGTACAGCAATACAGCCAACCTAAACATTTGCCTTATCTTCCCTGTGGTCTTACTTTCTGGAAGTGCTAGTTTTAATGGGGGGGTTTTAACTCAGAGGATTAAAAATGGCTTCCATAGAACCATTTGAGAATGTCTGGGTTTTATAAGGCAAGCCATTCATCATATTGCTGGTATTTTTGGCACTATGATTATATAGCTGACTATATAAGAACCATTTTGTCTGTGCCTCCCTCTAATTTTTTTCTTAGCCATTGGGTAGAAGTAAAACTCTCTACCTTCTTTAATACTGGGAGACAGAGTAGTGGTGAAACTCTGTCCATAGTCAACACTGTTTTGTCTAGATCTCTGTCTGGATATCAAACCATATGGTTTGTGGTATGTGTGAATGATTTCCTACTATAGTGAAGGATTGACTAGTCTTATGAATAGTATGAGTCATCTGCCCCTATTTTATAGGTTATCATCTAAAGTGGACAGAAGTAACAGAAGGGGTAAAGTCTTCTTTTCCCACTGTTATCCTTGGGACAGTTTACTTTGGAATTTGGTAACCCATGTTTGGACTGAAGACAGAGACCTGAATCTGATGTCACATTAAACCCAATTGATAATGTGAGACTTCCCCCCTCCCCTTTTCCCATGCAACCTCCTTACTCCCAAAATCCTGCTGGAGCATATTTTGAAGGCACATGAAATTGCCTCCCTCACATTTCCAGTGACAGAAGGCATTGATCTTGATCAAAGACAGTGACTTTATTTTGAATATTCACTGGATAAGTTAATCTTGGTTCCACCCACCCCTTTGGATTATGATGCATTAAAGCTGTTATGTCTGGGGTTTGATTTTTTTTTTTTTATTCACTGTGTTACAACCTTACTAGAGCCAGGAAAGTTACTTCTTACAGGTTTGTAGTAAGCTTTTTCTTGAATATTTCTGGCACAGGTAGCAGTATAGCTGAACCATTCTTAAACGGGGTGGGCACGAATGAATAATTCATAGTGTTAATGATATAGTTGTGATTCTGTTAATAGTTGCATGAATTATATCTCTCAAACAGATGTACATTTAGAATTGGAGGATCGACTTGCTAGATTTATGAAAACTGAGGAAGCTATCATATATTCCTATGGGTTTGCTACAATTGCCAGTGCTATTCCTGCTTATTCAAAACGAGGAGACATTGTGTTTGTGTATGTATTCTTTGTATTCTTGATACTACAGAGTGAACTTCTGGAGCAGCTTCTGCAAAAATTCAGTTACATTCTCCTGCATTTTTTCCCTTCCCCAAGACCACGTTTGTTCATTTCAACATTTACTTATTCCTAGGGGTTCTGTCTTTCAAACACTAATAATATGAAGACCAGGTCACACACTACTGTATGTACTGAGGTCTTACATTCATGTGAACCAGGAAGTATTTACTAGTAATTCCTGTGACTGCAGTAGTTGAAGATGCTGCTATAGTTTTACCTTCTTGCTCTTATGATGATTTCTGTGCTCCTGTATTCTATATGTCCATATGTGTATATATTAATCATAAAATCTTGTGTGGGTAGTGTGCTTAGTATGAATAGCGTATTCACCATTCACCAAGCAAAAACCTTTCTGTAAAATGCAAGCCACAGCTTCTTATTTTGTTTTGACCACTTGTGTTCATAGCCAATTCAGAGAAAATGTTCTTTGAGCACAAATAAAAGACATACAGGTATGTGGTTTGAGTGTTTAGGGAAGTAATTTTAAAATTGCTTTCAAGGGCAGTTTTGACTGTATGTTCATTCAAACAGGCACCACATGCCTCTGAATCCAAAAGTGCATGGAGAAATGGGCATATGAGCTGGGCTTTACAATAAACTCAATGGGAACTATTTGCTTAGTTATAGTGGCACTTTTTCTAGTTATTAGAAAAATCCTGTAAATTGTTGCCAGCTACTGGACAACACCTATCTCCAACCCAGTTGTCACTGATATTTCTATATATGAATCTGTACCTTAGAAAGAACCTATGAGGGAGAATGTTTCCTATATGTACAGTATGTGTTAACTAGCATTGAAAGGATTTTAGTGAATTTATATATTATCAGATCTTTATCTTGATTTAAAAGCCAATTTGTAATGGTTAAGTCAGACAGTTTGATATGTTAACAACTGTAATAGTGCCTCAGTTTATCTTGAGGAAAGGTGCAAATGGAGATTCTCACGTTTGGAAAATCATCATGCACAATTTTCAGGAGGAATTTCAGTTGTACTTAACTTAAGATTGCTTATTTGATCTTGTTAGTTTCAACATTGTATCCTGATAACATTTTAAGTGCTTGTTCAAGTACCGTTTTACACACTTATGGAATGCTTTTAACGTGACTGCTTGCATTTAACAATCAATTGCTGCTTCAAAATAAACTTTTTATAATTACTAACAGCTGTTCCAATGCTTTGTCAGTATCTCCATAAGTTATAGCCAAGCAAAGAGATGCAGTTCGCAAAAGCAGTTAGAATGAATCTCCTTATGTTAAACAAAAAACTCATCTAGAGCAGTTTGGCTGAGCTGCTTATGCCTAAACCAACTGATACAACCTCAGACTTGTGCATGCCTGTTAATAGTAAGTCCTAATGAGGTTAATAAGATGTACTACTAAGTAAACATGGATAGAAGTGAAGAGCTAAGTAGGAGGTGGGGTCCATGTAATACATTAATTAAGTGATTGGCTAGCAATTACTAGCCATGAATCATTCATCCCTCCCTTTACTCAGGATTTCAATCCTACCGTCACTTTAAAAAAATCCTAAAGATAAGTAGAAAATACAAATAAACAATCAATAAAACAACAGCAGAGCAGATTTATAACTGCAGTTAAAAGATCAAAAACAGTACAAAAACAGCAGCAATCAAAGATCTAGCTGAAGAAATTATACATTAAAATACTCACTTTAAAAAAAAAGAATATCTTGGCAATTCTTCAAAAGGAAAGCAGCAATTCAGCCCTGTAACATTTTCCTAAAGGAAAAATAACTTTTTCCCCAAACAACATTGTGCTGTCTCAGCACTGCTACAGAAAATGTTCTTTCCTTCTTGTCCACATGGGATATTTCAGACACTGGAAGGGACATGGAGTAAAGCCTGAAGCCAGTCAGTGAAGTCTGTGAAGTACACAGTTATAGCACTATCATTCTCCTTTAATTGCCATGACAACATCCTTTAGAATCTTGGGATTTGTAGTTTGCTGAGGTACTAGTGCTTTCTGGCTGAGAACTGTAAATACCAATCCTTAAACTGCAGATCCCTGAATTTAATAGGATGTTGCCTTGACAGTTCAAGTGGAAACGTAATGCTATAATTATGCAGTGTCAGAGAGCCCTAGGACATGAATGACCACAGGCATGCCTAGCTTCCGAAAAACAAAAATAGCTGCAATATTGAGTAAAGCTGGTAAATGGCAGTCCTTGTTATTAGTATTACAATAACCTTCATCTGCTACAAAACTGATTGATTAATATACTGGTTTCGTTGTTTCCTCAGATCAGAAAATGGAAATGAGAGGGAGGGTTATAGTCACCAGTATGCAGGAGAAACCTCCCTCTTATTTCCATCTTCTGATCTCGAAGCATTCACCAAGCATTTCTGTGTAGATGCAGCAGGAAAGATGAGATGAATCCCTCTAGCATCAAGACACTCAGCTTACTGCTTTATGAGATCCAATTTATTCATTAGAATTTTGTTTAGATTCTCGACATCTGGTGAACTTTTCAAAGAACCTTTATCAGATTTTGAGCACATTGGGCCCTTGGTATCCGCTGGGGTTTGATTCTAGGAACCCCTGTGGATACGAAAAACCTTGGATGCTCAAGTCCCATTATATACAGTGGTACAGTAAAGTGGTGTCCCTTGACAAAATCAAGGTTTGCTTTTTGATTTTTTTTTTTAATGCAAGCTGTGGATGATTGAATCTGTGGATGCAGGATCTATGGATACGGAGGGCTGACAGTATATATTTTGCTCTGTTTCTGTTACTCTCCTGTGATTTTTAATTGTTTTGTTTGCTTTTTTGTGATGTTTGCATTGCTGTTTTAAGTGAGTTTTAAATTTTCAAACCATCTTGGTGTTTATTTGAATGGGAAATATGATACTGAAGCCATGTACTTAATAGTAATACCAGTAAACACAGTGGCAGGGTAGGTTGGTGTCATAATTGATCAGTCCACATATACTGGCAACATTCAGTTGTAATGGTCAATTGTTTTCTCATTATATGATTAAACCTCTGGCTCATACATTCCAACATCCCCTCTTCTTTTATGCAGCCATGGGGATAACATTAGAAGTGTTTGCTTTCTTTAACAACCTGAAGTTAAGTTACATGAAGCTTTGGGCAAACTATGGTTAGTGTTAATTTATTTAATAAAACAGTTCTTTTTAAACTTCCTTATTAAGGTGGCTTATTTCAGTTAATAAATCATAGTTAACTTGAATCAATCGGGGTTTGGACATAACTCTGAACTATAGTTAATGAGAAAAAGAAGCAAAAGTTGCTGCCTCATTGTGGCAGTATCAGGATAGGAATTGCAACATCTCATTAATGTGGTGATAAACTATAGTTTAATGTTGCATTCAGATGCAGTTTTGATTGTCCATATGTTTGTAGTTGGGGTAGGATGGCTTGCATGGACAAAGAATTTTTTTTAAATAGCTGCATATTAAGGTGCATTGTGGAAAAAGATCAGCTTCAAAAAAGCAGCTTAAATTAAGAATGAACTGACAGGACTCTGTTTATTTACAGTGATGAATCAGTCTGCTTTGCTATTCAGAAAGGCTTACAGGCATCCAGAAGTAACATTAAGTTTTTTAAACATAATGATATGGCTGACCTTGAACATCTACTAAAAGAACAAGAGATTGAAGATCAAAAGGTACAGTTTCTTTGAAGAAACTAGTGTATAATAGATTGTATTTTTTAATAAGAAAATGTATCTAAATTGCTTCATTGCTCATTTTCTTCTAAGCTATTTTGAAAATTGAATGTTGAAATAGATTTGGCTGCTGTGTTTCATTACTGTGATTGTAATGTTTGGGAAGCAGTAGTGAAGTAAGTTAACAAACAAGATGCAGTTTGCCAACTTTTTATCTGTTGAAAAAAATTAAAATAAAATAAGTGAAATTATTATCACTGATACAGTTACAGTATTAAAAAAATCAATTTCTTCATTTTCTTTCACCAAAAAGTGGTAAGGTTCACTTTTGTACAACATCTGTATTGACAGAATCTGTGTTGAACTCATTAAGGTGGTATAACATAACAGACCAAATGTTTCTTTAACAAACTGTGGTTGTTGTTTTTACAGAATCCTCGAAAAGCTCGGGTAACACGAAGATTTATTGTGGTAGAAGGTTTGTTTGTTAACACTGGAGATATATGTCCTCTTCCAGAATTGGTAAGTAGGTAGTTCTTACTTTATATATCTGCAGTTTGTTGTTTTGTTGTTGTGTGCCTTCAAGTCGCTTCCAACTTATGAGAACCCTAAGATGACCCTATCATTGGGTTTTCCTAGTAAAATTTATTTCAGAAGAGGTTTTAATAGTATTAAAACTGGGCAAAAATTCTGTTCCTGGGAAGGTACAAAAATATGTTGTAGGAGAGTGCTCTGCATCTTCTTTTCCTACCTTCTCCCAAATTTTAGGAGAAGTATCAATGATGTAAAATAAGGACTATTAAAATATTCTTACATACATACATATGATAGCACATCATTATTCTAAGCTGCATATGCACAGGTACCTTCAGTATTGCTGCACACCTGATCACAAGAAAATTGGCCTGAAAAAATAGTGATAAAATGGCTCTGGAAGATAATCAGTGAGTTACCAAGCCAATCTGAGAGAAGGTTATATCCTTTGCGTATTCAATGTAAATATATTCAGGTTCTTAATATATAACGTGACTGTAGCTAGTTTCTGTGATTTGGGAATTTATGCAAGGTTCCTTTTCCTGAGCATTCAGTAATCTTGTATTTTCATGTGTCATGTCCAAATTGAATTTATCTGCAGGTGAAGTTAAAATACAAATACAAAGTGAGATTATTTTTGGAAGAAAGTTTTTCCTTTGGAGTATTGGGAGAACATGGGCGAGGAGTTACAGAACATTTTGGAATAAATGTGAGTGGCATTTTTCAGTGAAAATAAATTATTGTGCCAGGCATGTGGTAGGAAAAAGCAAATTCTGGTATATACTATCTTGTTGATAGCAGTGACTTTGGCAGCCACTGAAATGTGAATATAAAATGTGTGTATAAAATACACATATTAAATCACAAATAACCCCATAACTATTGGATTTTCTTAGAAACAGCAATTTATAGATAGTAACAAAATTGTAAAGCAGGGGTGGGAAACCTCAGGCCCTGAATCTGGCCCCCTGCCTTTCTAATCTGGACCTCCCAGGTAGCCACAAATACCATTGTTTGGTGGTTTCCTTGCTTTTTTTTGGGCTTTTCCTGTTCTGAAACATTGAAATACCTGTTTTAATGTTCTAATACCTGTTCTAACACAAGAAGCCACGTGCTGAATTTTTGGCATCTCCCCTTTGCCCCTCACATCACTGGAATGTGGCCCCTGAATTTGGCCCTTGAGCTGAAAGAGATTTCCAACCGTTTGTGTAAACCATGTTTCAGAACTCACCTTTGCTAAAGTGACCTATTGCAGTGTACCATGTTGCTTTTCTGTTTATTGCATAGGCAGCCTTCAGATTCATCAGTAATCTGTTTTTACTGTGACAAAGGAGGGGGAAATGTTAATATAAGAACATACTTGTACCATTCAGCTTAACATTTGAAATGTCATTTAACAGAATATCTGCATGATGTGCATTTACACATAATTTAGTTTCTTTTAAAAAAAATCTTTATGGTGTTCTGCTGAATATTAACCAGAATCCAGAGGGTGGACTGTACTGTGCATGCTCAGAGTTTTTAGCATTCTTCTCCCAGCAAAATTCCTTGACCTGTTAGAGTAGCACTGTTAGAGTAGCACGTATCGAGATGAGCAGGCCTAACTCTGAAAGGAAAAATTGACACACTCCTTTGTATGGAAGGAAAGGGCTTTACATCTTCTCTTGGATCCTGGATAACTTGTTTCCTCCTAATTATTCTGAAAGGATCATGTTGTGATCTTCAATACAATAACACTTGGGAGAAATGCACAAACTAAATGTATTTCAGAGTAGAGTGCAGAACAGCTTTATATATAGTCCAAAACACACTGAAGAAATAATCCAGTTTGAGACCGCTTTAACTGCCTTTGCTCAGTGCCAGAGAATCCTGGGAATTGTAGTTTATTGTGGCACCAGAACTCTCTGACAGAGAAGGGTGAGTGTCTCACAAAACTACAGTTCACAGGATTCCCTAGCATTGAGCCAGAGCAATTAAAGCAATATCAAACTATTATTTCTGCAATGTGTTTTGTACCATACATTTGTTCCATTCGATCAGGGGCCGGCAACCTACGGCCCCCGGGCCGGCTCCAGTGCAGGGCCCTGCGCTTACTGGCCCAGGCGGACCCCCTGCCGCCGCCGCGAGTTTTGGTCGCCGTGCAGCCACGCACACCAAGAGCGCCATTTTGTTTTACAAAATGGCGGCCGCGACATGCGCAGAGGCAGCTGTGGCAGTGTGCGCAGTGGCGGCAGCAGCACGCGCGGGGGGTCACGCGCGGCAGTGGGGATTACGCACG
>CM034703.1:75215084-75243414 GCA_020142125.1 Phrynosoma platyrhinos
TAAAAAATTGTAAGCATCTAAATGCTTTAGGAGGCAGCTTTACCTTTCTTACACCTGTATGGCTGGCTACCAAACATTTTCTAACTCTCAGCCATTGTTCTTTATGTGCAATAGATTGATGATATCGATCTTATAAGTGCGAATATGGAAAATGCTTTGGCATCTATTGGAGGATTTTGCTGTGGGAGATCCTTTGTCGTTGACCATCAGGTGTGTTTAAAATCCTAAAATGAATACTTTACCTTGCTATGGAGTTAAATTCCAGTAGTAATCTGTAACCAGCAAGGGCCAGGGGGTATATCCTGTTACTCTTCCTAACACTGGTGATAATTGAGTACATATACTCTTCATTTTATCAACTAAGAACTACAACGATCAGGAGATAGTTCCGGGAGGATAGTGCCTCAGGGGGGCTCAGGGGGATGGTTGGGGAGTTGGTGCTTTCATAGCTTTTTTATAGCTCAGGGGGATGGTTGGGGAGTTGGTGCTTTCATTGAATACAGAGGCTTTTAGTGTTTTCACCATTATGCCTGGATTCCCTGGAGTCCGTACATGGGAAGCAGTTCATCCAGTAGGGTGTGATGAAAAGAAGAGTACTAGAAGAACTAGAAGAACGGACATTGGCATAGAGGGAAAACATCAAATCTGTTTTCTCTTGGTTTCATGGCTAGAGTTATGGTAGGCACAGGGCTATTGAGATATCAGGTGACTGAAGGAAGTCTTAAAGCATGTAAAGAGGCACAGCCTTGGTGGTTGGCAGTAAGTTTTGCTGTTGCAGTGGCAGCACCAAAAGTCACGGTGCTGTTGTAAATCCAACGAAATACGGATCCTAAAATGATTCATACTGTATTCCTCGGTGGGTAGGTTTCTCATCCAGCAGGCCATAGCATATATACACAGACATTGCCGAGGTGGACATAGAATCAACTTTGAAGTAATTAGATCTTGGGACTGGGGAAACTATTTAAATAAATTCACCTTGTTCATTATAGAAGAGATTCTGGCAGGTTTACTCATGCTTTATTGTATTTCCTTTCAGAGATTGTCAGGCCAGGGTTACTGCTTTTCAGCCTCTTTGCCTCCCTTATTAGCTGCTGCTGCCATAGAGGGCCTCAATATCATGGAAGAAAACCCAGGTACCATTCTCCAGAATTTTAAGCAATACAAAAGCAACTCAGATGACTTTTGTATTGCTTCTTCTATTCCTTCATCCAAGTCATTGATAAAGATGTTGAATAGCACTGGGCCCAGGACAGAACCCTGTGGCACCCCACTTGTCACTTCTCTCCAGGACAAAGAGAAGCCATTGGTGAGCACCCTTTGGATTTGGCCATTCAACTAGTTACAAATCAACCTACCAGTTCCATTGTCTGGCTCACCGTTTACTAGCTTGTTTGCAAGAATATCATGGGGAACCTTGTCAAAGGCATTAATGAAATCAAGATATCTACATCAACAGCATTCTCTTCATCTATCAAGCTTGCAGCTCTTTTTTTTTTTTCCAGAGGGATAATATTAGTGTGGTATTACTTGGTTTTGAGATATCCATGCTGACTTTAGTGATCATGGCATTCCTTTCTAACTGCTTATAAGCTATTTAATGATCTGCTCTGGAATCTTTCCTAATTAATAATAATAATAATAATAATAATAATAATAATAATAATAATAATAATAATAAAATATTATTTCTATCCTGCCCCTCTACCAAAACAATCGGGGCAGCTTACAGATTTAAAATATTACAATATACGATCCCCCCCCCAAAAAACCTCTCACCCCTTAAAATAGCATTAAATATCGTGCATTTAAACAATAAAACAATAAAAACAATCAATAATAACATCTAAAAATCATAATAGCAGACAGGCAGCAAATTGTGCATGTCGCAGAGGGTAGAGATAGGGCGAGTTCACTCCTTAGGCTGGGAAGAACTAGTCTGGAAAGGCCTGCCGGAAGAGATCCGTTTTTACAACTTTTTTAAAGCTGTTTAAGCTGGTAATCTTAATATTGATGTCAGACTGACTGGGCAGTAATTGTTTAGGTCTTCTCCCTCCCCCCCTTTTGTTTGTTTGTTTGTTTGTTTTTTGAAGATAGGGACATTCACCTTCCTCCAGTCTGCTGGAATTTTTTCTGTTATCCAGGACTTTTCAAAGATTATTGGTTCTGAGATTATTTCTGCTAGTTCTTTTAAGATCCTTGGATGTAGTTCATTTAGTCCTGGAGACTTGAATTCATTTAGAATAGCCAGGTATTCCTGTACTATCTTTTTACCTATTATGTGTTTCATTTCCCCAGCTACATCATCTACTCCATATTCCCCCATTTGAACACAGTTTTCCTTTTGGGAAAAGACTGAGGCAAAGAATGTGTTAAGTAATTCTGCCTTTTCTTTATTCATTGCTATCATTTTGCCATCTTCTCCACACAGTGGCCCTACTATTTCCTTCTTCCTTTTGCTACGACATAACCAAAAAATCCCTTTTTAACCTCTCTAGCTGAGTTCTTTCTGTGCTGTATTTTTTCTGTCTTTCTCCCTACATGTGCTGGGTATTTGTTCAAATTCCTCTTTGGAGATTTCCCCTTTCCCACTTCTTGTACGTGTCCCTGTTGAGCCTTAGCTGAGATGAAAGTTCTTTAGACATCCATCCTGATTTCTTTAGGCACCTCTCATTTTTCCTTCTCATTGGAACTGTTTGAAATTATGCCTTCAATATCTCACTTTTAAGAAACTCCCATCCATCATGAACTTCCTTCATTTGGGATCACACTGAGTATTTCCCTGAAATCAGCTTTATTAAAGACTAGAATGGCTTCCCCTTTCCCCAGTACAGTAAAACAAACTCCAGGAGAACATGCTCACTCTTGCCTAAGGTTCCTACTACTTCCACCCCAGTAACCAGGTCATCATTATTAGTTAGAATCAGATCTAAAATAGATGATCCCCTTGTTCCCTCTTCCACCTGGATAATGAAATTGTCTGCAGTGCAAATGAGGAATTCATTGGACCTTATACACTTGGTAGAGTTTGACATCCAGCAAATATCAGGCTAGTTGAAATCTCCCATTACTATTACATTTCTCCTTTCTGAATGTTTGATTATCTGTTCCAAGAAGGCATAATCCAAGTCCTTAGTCTGGCCTGGAGATCTGTAGTAGACTCCCACAATGACATCATTGTTTCTCTCCTTAATTTTTACCCAGATGCTCTCAACCTGGTTTAGAGGATTTGAGTCATGGATCTCTTCAAAGATGTAAACATCCTTGACATAATGCTGTTCCTTCTCCTTTCCTGCTTGGCCTATTTCTCTGAAATAGGTCATGCCCCTCTATTACTATATTTGGATCATGAGATTTATCCCAACACGTTTCCTGCGTTAAGAGTTCCATGTTCATCTTGTTCATTTCCCATGCTCTGTGCATTAGTGTAGAGACATCCAAGACTATGGGTCAGTCTTAGCTGCTTGTTGAAGTTTTTTTTCCTCCCACTGTTGGGCTCTTGTACTGTTTGCCCATTTCCCTCTATAGCATTCAGGCTATTACTTCCCACACTTGATGAATTCCTGCCTCAAAGAATACTGTTGCCCTCCCTTACATAACTTAGTTTAAAGTCCTTCTGATCAGGCTTGTGAGACTCCTAGCAAAACACCTCTCTGCTAACTGCTGTGGGGTTCAGGAAGTCCAACTTCATGAAACCACAGACCATGGTCCTAGAAGCCAAATTGCTCCCGGTGACACCATGCGCAGAACCAGTTGTTCACTATTTTTCTGTCCCTGGTCTGGGAGGAGAGATGAAATGACTGTGCATCTTTCAGCTTACAACCTAAAGCCTCATAATTCCTTGTGATATTCTGAAGGTTATGCCTTGCAGTGTCATTGGTGACCACATGAACTATGGGGCTTGTCAGTGGGCTTGTTGCATCTTGTCAGCCTGTTTGTTACATGGTGGATTTTTGGAGACAGTACACCTATCAAGACATCCTGTAAGGCCTGCAAACCACTGCTTTTGTTCCCCTCAGCAAGAAGGCCCCCCCACAAACGTCTCCTCTAAGAATGGCAAGGGCCATTCCATGTGCTGAATCTTCCAAGGTCACCCACACATTCTCTGAAGACTAACACTGTTGCTCTTGTTCCTGTTCCTTGACATCACTGATAAGGGAAGAGCTGAAATTGATTCTGTAACTCTGAACTTACAGAATGATCTCTGTTCTTTCTTCTTTTATGTGTTACATTCTCCCCACTGCCTACCCTCCTGACTTTGGGAACTGACCACCTCCACAGAGACATCCCCTATGTTTTCCTCATCCAAGACAGCCTACTCAGTTCTCTCAAGACCTCAAGAAAACCATATGCAAAAGAATAGATATACAGGCTTCAAGTTTCTGGACTTTTTCTTCCAACAGGGCTATTAACTTGCATTTACTGTAGGTGTAGCTACCCACATCCACTGGCAAAAGCACAAACATACCGCAGCTGTTGCATGTGACAGCAGCAGCTCCCTCACCGTCCATATTCAGTAGGCTGTGTGTGTGTGTTTTGGGGGTTGTGTACCTTTCTGACTTAGGGTGACCCTATCATGGGGTTTGGGGCCAAATTTGGATTTGTTATTGTCTTCCTCTGTGGCTAAGAGGGTGTGACTTTCCCAAGGCCACCCAATGGGTTTCCATTGCCAAGCAGGAATTTTGTGGCTCTCAACAAATACATAGAATTGTGTTATACAGATCTGAAATGACGACACTCTGGAATATATTTTACAATTTCGCCATTGGGATTAATCCTGTGCTGGATTGGGCTACACTCTCCAGAAGAACACAGTTCGGATGTATTCCTGGATCCAGTGGTAAATGTGGATACTAAGGATTCAACAGTTGCTAGGCGTGCATTTTCACAATTAAAACTAGCATGCCAAATGTGTCTGTTCCTTCGAATGTCTGATTTGGCCATGGTGATGCATATCTTTGTTACATCCCTTTTGTATTACTGCCACATGCTCTGTGTGGCTGCCTTTGAAGAGTGTTTAGAAGCTTCATCTGGTCCAATGAGCTGTAGCCAAATTGTTAACAGGAGCTGCATACAGGGAACACGTAACTCCTTTGTTACAATAACTCCATTGGCTGCCAGTCTGTTTCCAGACACAATTCATGGCCCTAATTATGACTTATAAAGCTATACCCAACTCTTGTCCAGGCTATCTGAAAGATTATCTTCCCATATGAACCTTCTTGAACTTAGAGATCTTCACAGAAGGCAGTTTTCTCAACCCCATCACCCTCATAGGCACATCTGGTGCTTTTTCTGTGACTGTTCCTACATTCTGAAAGGGCAATGTGGGTAGTAATAATGGCAGATCGTGTCAGTGGTGACATGCTTCTGCAAGCACACCTTCTTTTCAAGGATATCTGTTATTTGTTCCCTGTAGCTGAATCTGAGGGCTGCATGTTTATTCAGATGAAAGCCAAGAGCCCCCTCCCCAATCCATCCGTTTCCCTTATGTCCTCTGAAGTTGGAACCTGGGAAAACTCCAGGACTAGACCTAAATAGCTTCTGAAATTGCTTTCAGCTTAGCTACTAAAATTGAAACTCAATTTTTCTTTTCTCCCTAGGCATTTTTCAAGTTTTACAACAAAAATGTAAGCAAATGCACAAAGCTTTACAAGGGTAAGTGTTGTGTGACTTCTAAATGACTTCTAAAGAGTGCACAGTCATGCACAATTATGCAAACATTAGAATAAGATCTGATATTATTTGAGCCACTTCCGAAATACAACTTTTCCCTTTATTTATTTATTTATTTATTGCATTGATACACCTCCTTTTTCCCAGTTTGGGATACAGAAATATACAATTGCAGTTGCAAACATGAGAACCTTTATTTTAGAGTAGAATGAAGCATCAGTTTCTTGACATACTAGGAGCAATTTATATAGAATTGAAAAAGCTTCTCCAGTGCATTTTAGTAACAGGCATGGATGAAAGTAACCAGAGC
Organism: Phrynosoma platyrhinos; assembly: GCA_020142125.1. Taxonomy (NCBI): domain Eukaryota; kingdom Metazoa; phylum Chordata; class Lepidosauria; order Squamata; family Phrynosomatidae; genus Phrynosoma; species Phrynosoma platyrhinos. The sequence continues at coordinate 75,221,071 of CM034703.1, forward strand.
TCCTCTGCTCATTCTGCTTTAAACTTTAGTTAGGATAGCTAAATACAAACTGTATAAAATAGCTTTGGTTGACTCTTAGATCTGTTTTCCACCTGAACATTGAATTATTAACAAATAGTTTAGGTATCCCGCTGATTTCAAAGGTACAGCCTTTGTCTAGAATCCTGTGGACATTGATGGTCTAGTTCTCTGATGGCAAACCTATGGTGTGTTTGCCAGAGATAGCACGCAAAGCCATTTCCCCAGCACGTGGAGGGCAGGGAGGAGGAGGAAGAGGTGTGCACCTGTACACTCTCATGAGTCTTGGGGAATTAACTAGCGGTATGATATGTATGATGTACCAGAAGCCATTGTCTCTGTTCAACCTATTACGGATGGTCTGGAGTTTGTAGATATATTCCTATTCTGCTGTTTCTCTTTTCAGTCTTCCTTTGTAGTTTGTTTTTGTTTATTTGTTCAAGGACTACAGCTGAGAAACAGAGAAACAGCAGAACTTCAAGAGGTCCTTGAACAAATAATTTTTAAAAAAATACAAAGTGGAACGGCAAATAGCAGAATTGTAATATATCTACAAACTCCAGTCCATCAACAACGAGTTGAACAAAAAAAAAGTTTCTTGGAACACTACATTCTCTGAGTTAGTCTCAAAAATGCTACACTACTCCTTTGCATATCCATCCTTGTATTGAGATATTTTTTTTAGAGTTACAGAGAAGATCTTAGGCAACAAAGTCTATTCTTAAATTCTATTCTATAATTCTCTTTACTCCAGGCATGTACCTCTTATCTACCTATTTCTAGTTTTTTATTAAACTCTAACCTCATACTTTTATTACATTTCTTCTAGCTTGGATTTTTTTTTAGTATATGTGTGTGTGAACAGATAATGCCAAATTCCAAGATAACTGTTTGCCAATGTTAAATAGCTTTTACAGTTAGTGGTTTACAGATAAAGCCAGCCCCTTTTCTAACACAAGCATTAACTGATCTTTTGTTTGAAAGAGTTATGTCTGGCTGTTGGCATTGCTTATTGTTGGATATGTACATAACTCAAGTGATGGTTTATTTTAAGTAACAGACAGAGGGAACCTAAATGTCCACTTGGGATTTGCATAGCACCACTAGAAATTCATAAATTATTTATTAGAAGTCCCTGTTCAGGCAAAACTGCAAACATCAAAACTTTGAATTGTCTTGGGTTCCAAGTAGTTCCTGACTTTAAAGTATCAAACTTTCTTTTGCATCATTATCTTTTTCCCTCTCTGAAACAGACAGTGCTAATTATATATGTTTGTTATAAGTGTGTCAAAATTCAACATGAAACTTAAGCATCTTACTTCTTTGTATGAGCAAGACAATTGGACTTGATTCTGAGTCATATGAAAAAGGAAAACATTGGTTTTTCTGGTTATTTAATAAACACCCTGTTTGAAGATTTGAGACATCAGGCTCCTTACATATTTATATTAAAATCTTCTTAGTGAATTATATTTTGGGCTTAGAGTTGCTTGAATGATTTGGTTTGTGACTAGATAGTAGTTGCTTTATACCGTTACCCAAATACAGACATTCCTTTCTTTAAATGCCTTTCAGAACAAACTGTTGCCGGATTGGAAACTTCAAGCAATATACTTTCCAAGAAACATTACATTTAGCTTTTAGAAACAGATTTCTCTGAAGATGATTATTAACTTATTTTGCAAAAATAATTATTTATGAATGCTGTTGAAGTCAAGCATAACTCTTAGTTGATGACTCTAACAATTGTATGAATTGTTCTTCCATCTCTTATTTAGGGCATTGTCCACTTTCCCAATCCGAAGTTGTCTTGCCAGTAAAGCAAAAGCTGAGATGGTAACATCCAATAGATGTAATGTAGAAAGGAGACAAAATCTCAGACTATTGAAAAGAAAGACGATTTATTAATGAAAACAGGCTAGGCCTGGAGATATTCTTATGGCCATCTTCAGAGGATTACAACTTTTAAATCCAATCAAAATCAGGGATTTTAAAAATCAAGGAATCTAAAAAGCGTATGCCTGGCAACTGATAATTTACAAAGTAGGAGACTTACTTTGCATGTGAAGGGACTAGCATCTCCACTTCCCAATCTTCAGAGGACTGCTCCTCCCATGCCCTCTGCCTCTCTCTCTCTCAAAAAAATATCAAGCACATGCACATGTGAACATGCACACACAACACTATGCTGGAGATGCCTCCTTCACCCTTCAGGGGGGATGTTTTGAGGTCCCATTGCCTTCTTTAGTAGACCAGTTATAAGACTTTCCCAAACAGGAAGTTATCAGTAGTTATGTCTAGTTTGGAAACCTCCCTCTCTTGGCCTAAGGCAGGCCAAGGGGCAGGTCCCCAAATCCAGTGAATTAGCCCCTAGAGGCCATTTTTTCAGCCAAAAAAAAGGATAAAAAGTTCAAAGCCTGATCATTTGGACACACTAGGGAGCCCTTGAGTCTTAAGACACCCGGTCACCTTATCTTTCTCAAAATGTTTGGCAGCTAGATCAAAAACACATTTAAGCAGTCGGAGTGTATATGGGAGACCACTGTAGGACCAATGCCAAGTCATGATGTGACTGCTCAGTGATGTCATGGAAATGTAACCCTTGATCTAACCTAAGAAAGTGATCTTTCTCTAGCAGAAGTTAAGATGCTATGCTCATAAGAAAGTAGTTATGCTCCTAAAATTATTTATTTTGAATGCTGATATATATTTAGTCCAAAGCAGTATGAGGAAATTGGTCTGATCTAGGGAAACTTTTCTTGCTGAAGTAGAATATTTGAACAAGTGATGTTAATTATGTAGGAAAGTTGTTCCACTCCTATAGTTATTTATTTTGCATACTGGTGTAGGCTGATGTGGATATGAAGAAAATAAATGAAAAGGAAAAATGGAATTTTTGTGTGTGTTTGTCGCAAAAGGTTATGGCACAACATGGATCCATTCATGTGAACTGTGAGGAGGGGAGGCAGTCATAATGGGACTGATAGCTTGGACTTGATTAACCAGTTAGTTCCAGCTGTTTGCTCTTACACTAAAAGAAGTGGTTCCATTACATTCAGTTCTCTGTTATAGCAAAATTAATTCTAACTTTACAAATATTCTGTTTTCAGTTACTGCTGAATATGTTGATGTTGTGTGTTTGCTTTGTGTAGGATTCCTGGACTGCGAGTTGTGGGACAATCGCTTTCTCCTGCATTGCACCTCCAGTTGGAAGAAAGCACTGGAACTCGAGAGGGTGATGTGAGGTTACTGAAGGAAATTGTAGATTATGTAAGATTTCATTTTGAAAATGCTAGAATACTAACCATTCAAAGAATATGGTGTATTTATCAACCATGTCTTCTTGAATTTCTTTAGCAGCTGAGGTAAAATGATATTTCAAAAGTAGCAACAATTAACTATGATTGATCACTTTTTAATGAGACATCTCAAAGACAATGGAAAGTGTCAGGGCCTCAGCACACGGAGGCCCTGGAGCCGCCGCCAGACGGAGCGCCACGGGGATGCAGCCTCCGCATCCCGGCGCTCCTGCGGCAGCTCTGGAAGGAGCGCTAAATCAGCGCTCCTTCCTCAAGACAGGGAAAGCGCGCCCTAAAAGCGGCGGGCGCACTTTCCCTGACTCAAACGCCGCGGCGCATCCGGTCGCCGCGTGGCTGCCCCTCCTCTTCAGGGCCCGGAAGACGGCTCAATTAGCCGTCTGCCGAGGCCCTCAGTGTGCTAGGAGCAGAACTCAAGATGCTCAGAACTGCTGTGTGATCTTGTGCTCCCTGGACAGCATTACTTCAAAACACAACTACCCACCTGAATTCTGAATTTATTCTGTTGGAAGTTGTTGTTTTGGGGGGAGGATGTTGCAAGACAGTGGAGGAGAGATAGGCTACATGCCTCTTAGCTGAGATTTCACTTGGCAGGGATTAGGGAAGGAATCAAATATAAAGTAGCACAGGAATATTGAAGGAATATAGTCCAAGCAGAGTTTCTCCTGTATGACTTTTCTGAATTTGGAGATCAAATTTACTCTTTAAGTGCTAGGATAAATTGTGAATTCAGACATTGTCAGTTGGTGGATGATGTGTGTTGCAGTGATGAATTACCATCCAGCAGAGTTGACAGGACAAGCTGACTCTTCTCCTGCACATCCTCCAGACTTTTCCTCCCATCTGGAAACTTGATGAAGCTCCTGCCTCAGTTCTCCTGCTGTTCAGAAGTCATAAAACCACTCCAGTTGTATGCTAATAAATGAAGCTTTATTGCTACAACTATAAGTTCTACATTCAGCTATGTACAGTCCATATTGTTTACAAAAACAGTTCCCTGCAACACTCACACAGAAGTAGCTAGAAAACCACCAGCAGCTCCCAGCACACCCACCAGAGTTAGACAAAGGATTTTGTCTCCCCCCCCCAAGCTTCCACCCATTTGGGCGTAACCCTCTTTGCTCATTGGTTGTGTTCTTTTTCCCAGACCCTAAGTCTGTGTCATGACCCATGTGACCTGTGATGTGTCAAAATAGTGATGTAATGTGTTTTTGATCTGTTCCTTCTCTTTTCTCATAACACCAACTTGTTGATCCTCCTCTGGTGCTATGTTTATGTCTGCAAGACACCTGGTGTTTGTCTGGTCTGTTTTTCTCTCAATGCCTTCTCAGGAAAATTTCTCCATACATATGCACATTTCCACTCATGACTCTAAGTCCCATTCACAAACTCCTGACATGTGAAATCATAGTTTCAGTGTAGCCTGTATGATGCAGTGATTATTATAGAAAGAATAGTAGGGAGAATATATGGTTACTACATATATCTATATATTTATTTATATATGGTTACTACATATAAATAAATGATCATTGTATATATGTTAGAGTTGTGGTTTTATTCTTTTGGTACATTGTTGTCATATAATTCATTACATTGTCACTTTCTCCCTGCTATTCTTTCTGTGTTGTGAAACCCTCCTGTTGTGTGTTCACAGAGATTATTATGCCAGTAATTTTAGTCTAACATACACAGCTCAAATTCCCATTATCTCTCTTGCATAAATTACAGCATACTACCAGAGAACATAATTCTCTGCATTGACTCAGGAGATTATCACACGTGGCTTTTAAACCACCATTAAAGTTGGAAAATACCTCCTTTGGCGATACTTATGACACAATGCTGTCTCCATCTCGTTGCTGACTTGGCCTCAAAAGCATTGTTACAGCACACCTTGTCATGACAGGGAAAACCATCAGTAAGCTCTCATATACTCTGCTGTAGTGTCAATCTCCAGGTGGTAAATTCCTCTCATGACAATTCCAGTATTGGGCAGTGTCAATGTCTCCTCCTCTTCCCCCTCCCCCTTATTACTCCAGAGCTGGTTGGTTTTTTCTTTTTCTTTTCTTTTTACTTTCATCCTTTTTATTTCTTTTTTTAAAAAATTAGCATACCTCCAGAACTGTGTTAAAAATTTACATTTAAAACCCCCGAAGGGCATGCTGGGTGGGGCATAAGGCAGGAAGGGGAGTTAGAGAAGAGTAGGAATGACAGTACAAGGGCCCAGGCATGCTATTGAAGAGACATGCAACAGGGAATGCTCACCGCGATTGCAGTGAGAATGAGGCTCATGTGATAAACTCCTCAGTCTATTTTGAACAGAAAGGTCCTAAGTACTCACTATTAACTGAATTAGTAAGGGGAGAAATATTAATTGTTACTAAAAAATGGTAAAGGAGAAAATATGAGTCTTAAAGGTGGTATAAGACACTTCTCTCATTCTACCTGTATTTTATATCAAAATAGATTAACATTGCTATCTGTTTGAAAATGGTTACCTAATTAGGTCATTCTCATTTTACAACAAAGGACCTGTTAGAACATTATTCCCTGTCTACTATCCAACCGTATCTTTCAGGTATCACATGGTGATATCTGAATCAAGTTTTGAGTTTCTGCATGTCCTCTTTGTAGTGTCTGTCATTAGAGTCAGCAGGTTCCTGTTTGCCTAAACTCCCAGTTCAGGCATTGTTCTAATCAGGGAGAGCAGGCAAATGAGCCCAAAATGCTTCTGAATTGTATGCCCACTTGTAAAAAAAAGTATGGCTTATCATTAATGGTTTATTATTAAGTGAATAACCCTCAGGTTTATGAGCTCACACTGCTGTTCTCCTGATGCAATTTCTATGAGGATTAGAAATTAAGATAATTCTATATTTTTGGAAGTTGGTTTGTATCAGTAAAACAAGTTGACCTTCCAGATGCTTTGGATATCAGCTTCCAGAAGCCCAGGCTAGAATGGGCAATAATAGAGATTCTGGAAATTGAAGTCCAGGCCATCTGGAGGGCTTAAAGTTGACAACTTTTGCAGTAAAATGTGGTTTGTTTGTTCCAGCTGCAAAGGCCCTCAGAGCGTTTTACAGATTGCTAATTTGACAATTCCCTGCCCTCAGGTTTACAATCTAAAAAGGCATGAGACAAAAAGAGAAAGGAATGGCAGTGGTGAAGGGGCTCAAATCCACCAGATACTGCCGACTCTTCTCTCCTTCCAGACTAGGGTGGTGGCATTTGGAATGGAGGGAGCGCCTTTCTGGGGCTAGGCATGGTGGAGTTGTGCCTGCCTCTTTGTCTTTCTTTTTAAGGCCAAGGTGATAGCAGTCAAGATGGAGGAAGGGCCTTTCATCTGCCTCTAGAGCTAGGCAATCACAGTTTTCTCTGTGCTCAGACATTATTGGAAACTATAGTTAGTGGTAAGTAGAAGCAGAGGAGAGTGAAGGGAAGAGCTGGAACTCCTAAGCTATGTTTAAGCATTGCATGCAAATGTGAGTAAGCTATTTTGTTTAATCTGAAGAAAGGAACAGTGAGGACTGATGTAGGAGGAATAAGTGCTGACCCATCTGTATGGTACTGGATATTGTTCATTGTATTTTTGGTTGTGTATCTGTCCTTCCAGTGTATGAACAGAGGTATCGCATTAACTCAGGCTCGCTATCTGGAGAAAGAAGAGAAATTTCTTCCACCACCAAGGTTAGTAAATATTAACCTTCCTATTCTATCTTGTACTTTTTTATGTCATTCATTCTGTATGCAAATAGCCTATGGCAGGGGTAGGCAACCTTTCCCCTTTAAGGGCCGAGGGACTTCAACTCCCAGAATCCAAGGAGCTATTGGCCAACATGGGACTATTGGCCAACATGGCTGAGGCTTCTGGGAGCTGAAGTCCCTCGGCCCTTAAAGGGGAAAGGTTGCCTACCCCTGGCCTATGGCCTGAGCAATAATAATAATAGTTACTACTAGTAGTAGTGCTACCTTCCTGACAGAACAAAACTATTGAGCTTCAGTGTATGTCTAATTATGTGTTGACTGGAATGATTGGTTTACTGTAGTTTGTTTTATTATAATACATTGTTCTACTGAATAGATAGTCCAGGGGTAGCAACCTTTCCCCTTTAAGGGCCGAGGGACTTCAGCTCCCAGAAACCTCAGGCATGTTGGCCAATAGCTCCTGGGATTCTGGGAGCTGAAGTCCCTCGGCCCTTAAAGGGGAAAGGTTGCCCACCCCTGAGATAGACTCTCATGAAAGGTTTGCTGATTCTCTTGCAGATCAGTACTTTACCATTCTTCAACCATCATGATAGTTACAGGTGATATCTGAGATTGCTGTAATATATATGCTTCTTCTTCGTTGTCTCTTCAAATCACACAAATGGGTTATATCTGCACCTGCGCAGCTAGTTCGGCAACTTCTAATATCGCTAGGCAGAACTTCACTTGCAACTTTTTGGCTGTAGCTCTGCCCATCCCTATAAAGCCCCTGGCATTCCTGCTCTTTCTCCAGTTCTCTTTGTCTGCCACGTTAGCAGCTAACAAGGAACTTCATTCTGTTGGAGTTGCTCATTTCACTTTCAATTTAACCTAACAGCTTGAACTTTGACCATTTTCTGCGCATGACTCCAGGCACCAGAAGAGACTACCTGTGACTGGTCAAAGGTTCTCTAAGTGGGTGGCTGGTACCATCCACTTGTGTTACGAACTTTCAGGTAGAACCCTTTCAGCCTGAGTGCAAACACATTCAACTAGGGTGGTAGCTACATCCTCTGCTTTTCTGACTGGGGTGTCTTTGGAGGATGTTTGCAGGGCTTCTGTCTGGTCCCAGCCATTTACTTTCATCAAACATTATAGGCTGAACACCAGGGCCAGGCGGGATGCAGCCTTTGGGAGGGCAGTGTTGCTTTCTGGGTTACACTAAAGTTTTTTCTACATTGCATATTTTATATGCTCTAAAACCAAGACAAATGACACCAATAAATGCACTTTCAAAGTTGTAAAGTTTTATTATTGTTAATAAAATACAACTGTTTGAACTTTCAATTGGTGTCATGACACTCCCTCCTCCATTGACCGAAGCTTGTCAGTCTAACCCATTTGTGTGTTTCGCATAGAGCACAAAGAAGAAGGACAGGTTGCTTACCTGTAACTGTATTTCTTTGAGTGGTCATTTGCAAATTCACACAAATCCCAACCATCCTCCCCTTGGACGTGTCCTGTTCATTACTAAGATTCTTCTTTCTCTGCTATGCAGCGTATGCTACAGAATTGGAGAAAGAGCAAGAACGCCAGGGGCTTTATAGGGGTGGGTTGAGCTACCACCAAAAAGTTGCAAGTGAAGTTCTGTCTAGCGATACTAGACATTTCCGAACTAGCTGTGCAAGTGCAGATGTAACCCATTTGTTTGAATTCGCAGATGACCACTCAAAGAAATACAGTTAAGGTAAGCAACCTGTCCATTTCCTACCTATGTAGTCATCCCACTCGTATTCTTAAAAGCATGTCAGAATTACAATCTTAATAATCCATATCTTTAAATTCATAAAAAGCAAAAATACAAATAGCAAGTGAAAAACAGATAATACTTGATAGCAACAGCAACAGTGTTAAGTGACTGAAGAAAGTGTAATGTCTTCAAGCATCAGAAAAGCACTGTTAAAAATAAAGTTGTTGGTGCCAAAAGTTCTGACACAGGGAGTCTTTTTACGTGTTCCCACTAACTGTATCTCAGATGCCTTGGTACACACAAGAGAGTTGTAGCAATTGTTTATGTCAGGCAAATTCACATAGAGGAGACTGTCCCTCAAGTTGCCTGGCCCGGAGCCATTTGGCATTTTAAGCTAAGAACTACCATCTTGATTTGTACTCAATGGCTGTAATAAAGAAATTGAATTGATTTGTACTCAGAAACAAACCAGTAACCAATATTATGAAGAAGTCACACAGTATGACCCCTTGGACCTGGTCAAAATTATGGCTGCAGTATTCTGCACCAACTGAAGTTTCCAAATAATTTCACTGGCAGCACACATTCCAGTACATCAGTCATATGTCTTCATTACATCGCATCAACATAACCAGAGCTGCCCACACCAGTATGCATATTTGAAAGACCCTTTGTTGTGCAATAACAAGAATTAATTTACCATTTTTGCCCCTACCAGCATTCGAGTTGTAGTGACAGTAGAACAAACAGAACAGGAGCTGAACAAAGCTGCCTCACTGATCAGAGAAGCTGCCGAGTGTGTACTGAACTGAGGCCTACAGAAGTGGATGTTATTGCTCACAGAACAGTGGGGACCTGTTTTCTACTGTGCAATAAATCAGCTTGCACTCCAAAGGTTCTTCAGCATCATCTAATGGAACTGAAACTTGACTTCCACTGAGTCATTCCAGAATAAAAAGATGTCACAGATGTGGAAATACTAAACATACACTGTATGTACAGAACTCAGCTCTATTTTTATGCATTGTTTAAATTGGAGATCATTGTTAGGCTGATATATCACATTCTTTTCACTTCAGTTCTTAAAAGAGCATCATTCCTTTCCATAATTCTCTAAATGTGTTAAATAAAACAAGCTATTTTTAAGAGTTTATGTGTAATGCTAATGAGCATGAAAAGAATATGAAAACTTAAAGAATATTCTTAATTTAACTATAGTACTCTTAATGAAAATATTGAAAATAACATCTTTTCCACACACAAAAGTTCCTGTTATTGTTGAGCTGTGTAGTTAAATGCTATTATGGGATCCTTCTTATGAATTATATACTTATATAGCTTTTATTACATTTGGTATGTGGGAATTTATACACTAATTTTTTAAAAAAGATGTTTTGATTTTTTAAATTCTCAGAGGCAGTTCTCAAGCAGTTTGTCAAGTTTACGTCAAGCATCACATCTCATGGCACTGCCTCATAAGTTGACCTCTGCATTGATTTGACCATACACTTAACCTTTATGCCAGTGTCCCAGTCACTAATGCTGAGAAGACATGGAAATTATAAGAGAAATGTGGAGTTCTCATTGATTAATGGATTGAACATACAGGGGTTTCTGCATGGAGATACCCTCTGCATAGAAAAGAGTGGCAAGATCAGCATGTGTGGTTTGTCTATGTACTAAAGCTCACATAGAGATCAAATACCTTCATTTGTATGAGTACATGATCTTTTCCACATACTGTAAATTCATGAACAAGTTCATTTGGTCATGAACATTGTATTGTGTACATTTGCTCATCAGTGTCTCTGGGCATCGTAAATTGCAATTGCTTATATTTCATTTCAAGGGCACACATCCCTCTGAAATCCAAAAGCTCCAAATTCTCTATCCAGAAAGCATTGCTTTGTGACCTCCATTAAGGTCCATGATAACGATTTACTGGTGGATGCAGGTAAGATGCAGCCATTCATATTATAGAAATTACAATATGTCAATTTTTATCTTCTGTCCTCTCAACCTTCAGGAAAGTTGGCATGCTGTAATTTATGTAATCTGAATTATATGTTCCAATTCTCCAAACTTCTGTCAAAGATTGCTTTGAAGACACTCAATTATATCTTTGTTGTTTCTACACTCTTGTGCCTTTTTTGGTTGCTGCTGTGTGGATTCCAGTGCTATATTTGAGACTTATTATTTTTTAAATAAAAATATATATTTGATCCAGTGTTTTGTCTCCTCCTTATATCTTCATATTCTGCTTAATGTTTCACAGTAATTGTCAGTCTTCACTGCTGTATCCATGTCTCTCATTAAATGTGTAGTAGTAGAAAGCATGTTGTAGTGATTTGAGCATTGGATGTGGCATGTTGTAGTGGTTTGAGCATTGGATGTGACTCTGGAGAGTAACCCACTGAATGGCCTTGGCCAAGCCATACACTCATCCTCAAAGGAAAGCAAAGACAAATCCCCTCTGAACAGATCTTGCCAAGAAGAACCCATCATTATTGCAAGCTATATATGTACCTCATATTTTTGATGTTGGTTTAAAGAAAGACTGAAGGAAAAAAAAGTTGGGGTCATGTTTCAGTTGGGGGTGACAGGCCCTCAACAAATAACTGGACACATCAACCCCTTCTCTTTTTGCAAAGAAAGGAATATGCAGGATACCTTGTTAATGACGGAAGTAATAGTGTGATGGTTTGTTGTGTGTCTTCAATTTGTTTCCAATGTATGGTGCTCCCATCACCTTTCTTTTCTTTTTTGGTAAGGTATTGTTCAGACTGGGTTTGCCTTTGCCTCCCTCAGAGGCTGAGAAAGTGACTTGCCCAAGGTCACCCAGTGGGTTTCCATAGCTGAGCAGGGATTCAAACTCTGTTCTCACAAGTTGTAGTCCCAATGCTTAAACCACTAAACCACACTGGCTCCTGTGTTTGATGGTAGTTACCACCAAAAAGAATGAATTACAAGGAATATGATAGTACCTTGTGGAAATATTCACATCTGGTTATGCTGTCAACAGGTGCCAGCTTGCCTTTGTTTACTTAATTTTTGTGCCAAGTGTTGAATGGCGTGTATACTTTGAATGGTAACAAATGTCAATTCAGTTCATTATTGTATATTTCAGAGGAAGGCAAAATCACCTCTGAGTATTCCTTGCCCAAGATAATCCTACCAAATCTGTTTTTGCACCAGAGGCTAAGGGCCTTTGCAGACTGCCAGAAATAGTGCAAATTGAGTCCACTTTAAGGGTTAGGGTTAGTGCTAGGGAATCATGGGAATTTTTTTTTTTTTTCTGAGACATTGAGCCTTCTCTGTCAGAGAGCTCTGGTGCCACAATAAAATACAGTTCCCATATTTCCTAGCACTGAGTCAGGACAGTTAAAGTGGACTCAATTTGCACTATTTCTGGCAGTCGGCAAAGGCCCTAAAATAATCTCTATTTACATCATTCTCTTGCTGGTTCCCAGGGAAGACATGAAGCTAAATCCAGCTTCAAATCCCACCTAGAATAGATCTAATGGGTCAATGAGATTCACATAAGTGTTGACATACTATTCAGCAAACTAGCAGTTTCTGTGTCATTGCTTCCCTCTTTGAATCCCAACTAGGACTTGCATCTCCTACTACTTTCTTCTTGCTTGCTCTCCACTTTCTGCTTCTCTCTTGGAATTCCAGGGGAACATCAGGTTAATAAGTAATCTCTGACAACTCTGGCCCCAACGGTCAGACACAACTTGACAACCTTGTCAATAGGGAATACCTTTACTTAGCAGGATAATTAGAGGTAAAAAGATGAGGGTGGTTCATGGTTGAATATTATTTTATGCACAGAAATAAAAGCCAAGAGGCAGGACAATTTTCTTAATTATAGTTACATTCTTAGTCAACACAGGGAAGAAAATAAATATGCCTGTTTGTACATTAATAACCCATCAGAAGACCAATGTGTGTCTATCCATATTTAGAGACATGGCAGCAGACCAAAGCACAACTCACTGCAAAACAGCCGATTGCTACCACATTAAATGACTCCTTATTCTTAAATAGCATTTGTCTTTAATTGGCATTAAATAACCAAAACCCTTGCTCCTTAGAGGAGGCATTATTGAATATCTAATTATTTTATGGTCTAGTAGGACATAAATTTAAAGGGGAGGAAGAGAGAGTTAGTTTGAGAGATTCCCGAGGTTCAAAAAATACGGAACGCCTTTCCTTGTGACTGGGATGTTAATAATCTTATGTTGCTTTTCTTCCTGAGTTTTATTTACTGTCTTTCTTTGCCAAGTGAAATTTGATATTCTGGGAAGGTTTTTTAAATAGCTTTTATTTTGGAGACCTGTGTTGACATATTTTGAGAAAAGAAACTCAGGAGTGAATCTGGGAGTTTTAAGATATTAGTCTTCAGAAATAATGCAAGGCACAAAGAAACATGGTTAGTCATGCTTTAGTAAAAGGTCCCCCAATACTGTAACTGGAATTTAGGGCAAATTTATGTAATTTGTTTCCAATGCCAGGATGAATTATCTGTTAAATCAGACTTCTTTTGGAACCGTTCTTCTGGGAGCAACTCTCCTAGGAAGACGTTTGAGAGCATATTATAGCATCGTGGACTATGATATTTGAACAAGCTCATCTACAAGAGAAAAAAGTGGAATTATTGAGCCTTTCCAGTTTTTGTTTTGATTTTTGCCTGCCTATTCCCAGGTCTGCATCCAAATCCTTTCTTGAAATATCTTCCATTTTCTTCACTCACCCAACATGTGTCCTTCCCCGCTCCATCCCATTGATCACGTGTCATGAAACATTTCAGAAACTCATTTTCAGCTATTCCCACTGAGCATTTTTTATTATTCAGGAGTTATACTCAAAATGTTAAAATGCATTAGCAATATTATACAGGTTGAATCTCCCTTATCTGAAATGCTTGGGACTAGAAAAGTTTTGGATTTTTTCAGATTTGTGAATATTTGCATATACATAATGAGATATCTTGGAGATGGGACTTGAGTCTAAACATGAAATTTATGTTTTGTATGAACCTTATACACATAGCTTGAAGATAATTTTACACATGATATTTTTAATACATTCAGAAAGCAAAGATGTCATTATCTCAGCCACTCATTTGGACAATTTTAGATTTCAGAAATCCAGATAAGGGAGAGTGAACCTGTACTTGTTAAACATTAGGATCATTTGTTTGGATGAAACATTTATCTTCCCCTTGCTTGATCTCTGTTGAATCTGGAAACAATAGCTATGTCTATGTGTTGCAGACATCTTACCTAGTTCCAGGGTAATAGAAAAAACAGCCAAGTAGGGATGCATTTCATTTCAGAAAATACAGAGTTAATTTAGACTGGTTTAGGGAGTAGAAATGAAAAGTCCCTGGCAATGCCAGGAGTTCCCAATAAATTCTTGGGATGAGAAAACATCATGTAGGGTACGCAGAGGGGTGGGATAAAAATAATGTTTATTATTATTATTATTATTATTATTATTATTATTATTATTATTATTACCACATCTTCAAATGCTTTGTGGACACATAAACCCAGATTTATCATCCCATTCTGTTTACCAACACATACAAGGAGAAACATTGCCACTTAAAAAGAGAGAGAGCTTAAATTAGGGCTGTGGAAAGTGTAGTTCTCAAGATGTTTGTGGATTTTGATTCTAATAATTCCTCTTTACTTCCTACACAGGTTAGGGCTAATAAAAATTATAGTCCAAATCTGCAGGGTTGCATGTTCCCCATCCCTAGCTTAAAACAAAATCCAGCTAAAACCCCAATGAGATTGTTTTTTTAAAAAAGCTTTAAAACCAATAAATGAGCTATCCTATTAAAATAATCATATTGGGTGAGAACACTCATAACGCATAATGACAGTACAGAGTTAATACAGCCCTATCCAACTCCACCACTAACAATTATACACACAACCCTGAACCTTTTACATAGGTCTCTGTTTCAGGGTAAGATGGTCCAAAGGCATCTTCCTGCACTAGAAGGCTGTGTACATTTTAATATCTAGAAATAAATGTAGGGAATGGACAAGCCAGAGCTGCAAAGTTCCACTGCATTGGCAAAATGGCAGCTGTGACAAGGACCTATTGGCTAGTTCCTATATCATCACTAGCATTCCCAGTCTCCAATGTCCTGAGTAGTGGTGCAATTGATTTTAAAATATTCATGAATTTCATAAACATGAATTTCTTTGTTTTATTTGTTTGCTGTAGCACAAGAAGAACAGGACAGAGCAGATCTAGCACTCAAAATAAGCTGTGAATTTACACACCCTGTGACTAAAAAACCTGGTGCAATCTCTGAAGTATACTGGTTTGTTTTTTTTCTCCCAGAGTTAGAAGAGAAGGACTGAACCCTCAACCCACTCCACCTCCAGCTTCAGACAAGAGGTATTTGGAAAGCACTGCCATTGTAAGATATCCTTTGCTTTAATTGCTTTCCAGCAGGCGCTAGACTAGAAAGCAAGTTTTGAGACAGCAATGCTATACCCCAGTGAGCTGGTGCCAAAACAGTCCTTATGTAAGAAAATTAGATTATCTGCTAGTATACAGTTACTTCTGTTTCCTTCCCATGTCAAAGGCTGAAAATTGAATCAACAAAAACACTTGGAAAATAAATGGCTGATTTTTAAAAACTGAAATCTGTAGTTCTGAAGCCACTATGGGAGTTAAAAGCTGTAACACACAATGAAACTGTTAAGTAAGAAGTGGAGTTTTGCCGGAAAAGCTTTGATTCCCCCACCCCTCCCTTTTGTGCTTTTGAAATGTGATCCTGGTCACTTGAAAGAATAGTGGACTGTCTTCTTATTCTTCCTTTTGTCACTCCATCTGGACTTTATTAGCTCAAAAAGGGTTGTGGGATGTTGGCAGTTGCTGATTTCTGAAGCTTTGCTACTGCAAACTAAGTTTGCATCCTGTGATGATTCACAAAATGTACAGGAGCTGTCAATGCTGCTCCAGCAAAGGAAATATTTAGGGTTAACCCCAAGGATTTGTGTTTTTATCAACTGCAGTGCTCTGATAAAAGAAAATGTCAGGAGTGAATGAGAGAGAGAAAGAAAATTTGCTCACAGTATGAAGGCAGTAGACTCAACTTATTTTAAAAAAAAAAAAAAAACCAGCTTGTTCAAAGACTTTTTGTTTGTTTGTTTCTAATTTCTTAGACACTATTTTCTATGACTCAAGGCATCTGTTGGGTGTTGGATCTGGCTGTAGAGACCCAACTTACTACAGCATCTTACAATTAGCTCCTGTAGAGGTCCAACTAACTATGACATATTATGTAATTATTATTATTATGTATTATGTATGTAAAGCAAAGCAAAGCAGCTTCATTTATATACCACTTCATACCGTGCTATGGAGTGTCTAAGCGGTTTACAACTGTATGCTCATTGCCCCCTAACAGCTGGGTACTCATTTTAGCGACCTTGGAAGGATGCAGGCCTGAGTCTAGCCTGAACCCTGGCTAGTACTGAACTCACAACCTTGTGGTTTATGAGTGAGTGGCTGCAATACAGGCATTTAACCACTCCACCACCAGGGCTCCTGTATACCTAGCTATGTATAAAGCATTTGAACATGTGGTAGTGCAAAAAATAACTGAATTTCAAAAATGCATAACATGACACCGACAAGAGCGTCTGATGCACACTGTGTAACAGTGCACATTATGCATCAGGGCACTGGTGTGCATTGTATGCTGGTGTGCATTCAGCACTGATCCTGCACTGTGTATCAATTGTATACTATCATGCATTGTCCACTAATGTGCAGTGAATAGTGATGTGCATTGCAAACAGATATGCATCACACACCAATGAACATTGGGAACTTAGCCAGCTCTGTTACACAGTAATGTAACAGCATCCCTTTACTGGATATGGACATTATGCAATTGCACAATTTTAATTCTTTTAGATATAAGTCCAGTTAAAAAGCCTCAAAACCTCAACAGGATTCAGGTGAAAATATGCAAAGCCTAAAAATGCAAACATTAGATCAGGGGTAGGCAACCTTTTTGAGCTGGGGGCCGGGTTGCTGTCCCTCAGACAATTGGGGGGCCGAAACACCAAAAATAAATAAATAAAAATTAAATTTAAAAAATTAAAAAAAAATAAAACATTAAAAAAATATGCATGCACACTCTCTCAGCTCCAGAAAAGCCATGGCAAAACCCCTGTGGAGATTTTGCCAAGAAAACCCCAAGAAAAGTAATAACAACAATAATATCATTGTGGCGGGTGGGTGGCAGTGGCAGCGGCAGGAAAGGCCTGGGGCCAGTCCAAAGGCCTCAGGGGGCCACATCCAGCCCCTGGGCCTTAGGTTGCCTACCCCTGCACTAGATAATACAAAGTCATACCTTATGGTCTGAGCATTGGATGGTGACTCTGGAGAATACAGTTCGAATCCCCACTCAGTCATGAAACCCACTGGCTGAGCCTGGGCAAGTCACACTCTCAGCCTTAGAGGATGGCAATGGCAAACTACCTCTAAAGAAACTTGCCAAGAAAGCCCCATGATGAGTTCATCTTAGGGTCATCATAAGTTGGAAACAGCATACAACAACAAATCTACTTTATTATTTTAAAGTAACAAAAAGATGTTGGATGCAATATACAGAAGAGCTATATAAAAAATGAAAAAATTAACAACACATGGAAGAATAAATCATACAAAGATGATCCCCAAATTCCAGAAAACAAGATGAAAACTGCAATAACAGAAATTGGATAGAATAAATCACCTGGAACAAACAATATTCCAACTGAACTGATACAATCCACACAGACAGAATCAACTCTAGTGATAACTAAAATATGCCAATGGAAAATGATCTCCATCACAAAAAAGGAGATACAAAAGACTGCAGCAATTATAGGACCATAGCATTAATTCCCCACACCAGCTAAATTCTGCACAAAATTCTGCAGTATAGACTCCAATCAAATATGGAGAGAGATCCTAGAGGCTCAAGCAGGATTTGGCAGAGGCACTAGGGACCACATTGCAAACATACAATGGTTACTGGAGCACACCAAGGTATTCCAGGGAAAAAAAATCAGCATATGCTTTATAGATTATAACAAAGCATTTGACTGTATAGATCACAAAAAGATATGGAACACTCTTAAAAACAGTCCTGATGAGAAATCTGTATTTAGGACAAGAGATTACTTGTAGAACAGAATATGAAGAAACAGAATGGTTCTCAATTGGCAAAGGGGTCAAGCAAGGATGTATATTGTCACCCTACTTGTTCTACTTGTATGCAGAAAATATAGGTACAGATATAGAAGAAGGAGGAGTGAAGATGAGAGGAAGGAACATCAACAAGTATGACACCATACTACTAGGGGAAAACATCATAGACTTGGAACAATTACTAAGAAAGGTCAAAGAAGAAAGTACAACAGCAGGCTTGCTGCTGAACATAAAGAAAACAAAAATAATGACCACTGAGGATCTACATAAATTCAACTTAGACAATGAGGAAATTGGAGTAGTTAAAGATTTTCCATACCTTGGATCAAACATTGATCAGAATAGAGACTGCAGCCAAGAAATAAGAAGAAGGCTAGAAATGGAAAGGACAGCTATGAAAGAACTGCTTGGGAACACAAGGGAGGGGTGATGCTGTTTTCCTTTGTAGTAGAAACTGCCTTGAAGAATGGCTGCAGTATAAAAGAAGAATACAATGAATTTAATTAAAGAACCAAAGCTATTGTGTGAGTTTACACCAGGGGTCAGCAACCTATGGCCCAGGCTGACGACCCCTGCGGACCTGCACCGCCACTGTGTGCATCACAGCCGCCATTTTGTTTTCCAAAATGGCAGCCGGGACTCATTTGCGCATGCGCAGTACTCGGCACATGCACAAACAAGTCGTGGCTGCCATTTTGGAAAACAAAATGGTGGCAGCGACTCGCTCACACATGCGCAGTACGCCGGAAGTACTCGCTTGCGCATGCATGTACAATACTTCTGGTGTACTGCTCTCATGCGTGCACACATGTGCAATACTTTCAGCGTATTGCTCGCGTGCGTACGTGGCACCATTCCCCCACCCCCACCCTTGGCCCGCAGAAGACCTGAGGACCAGTGGACCGGCCCCAGGTAAGGAAAATTTGCCAACCTCTGGTTTACACAATTTATGCATACACACTTTGCTGGGTCCCATGAGCTCAGCAATAAAGATTTTCACGTCTTTCTCTGAATGGAGATACAGAGATGTGGACAGAAATTGGATACACACTTACTTGGCAATAAGCCCAGTACTCAATAGGGCTTACTTTTTAATAGAGGTGTACAGCAGGAGGAAAGAACACTTGGCCCTTCAAGCAAGTACTTCTGGGCACATAACTAGGAAACATTGCCTTTTTTGACTAAAATTCCCAGGATTCCTCAGCCAGAATGGTCAGTTTCCATGCTGGTTGGAGGATTCTGAGAGTTGTGGTCCCAATATTAACTTTTGCAGGCTCTGGTTGGATTGAAACTCCCATCAGTTCTAGGTAACATAACCAAAGGATGTTGGGAATTTCCATTCAATAACATTTGGAGGGCTTGGATATTTCCCACCCTGGATTGCTCTCTTAGTGGCCATGTGCATGCAAGATGTCACCTAGGACATCAGGTTACTGAGTGCAGCTATTTTTCTCTCCATAACAAAGCCAGCCATTGTCCTGTGGGGGGGAAATGAGTATCTGCATCATATTCCCTAATTCAGATTCCAAGAAATGGCCAAGCATCCCAGAATGGAATATCTTTTCTCAGAAAGCCAGCTATCAGAATAAGGAAACAATCATTATATGAGCACATAATCCTTTTTGAACTTTTAAAAAAGATTTTTAAGTAGTTCCAGAATGCACCTAAATAAAATTTTGGAATAAACAAAATATACATATAGCTGGAAGAAATGGGCATGTTGACATGACTGAAATAAATGTGATTGTATCAGTAACAGATAGATGCTATTTTATAACACAAAATAGATTAGAGAAAACTGTTCATGGGAAAACTATTTACATGCTGTTTGAACAGTTATTCCATGATGTTTTAGCAGCCAACTTGCTTATATTTTGTTTAAATTGTTTGAACAGTTATTTCCATGATGTTTTAGCAGCCAACTTGCTTATATTTTGTTTAAATTGTGAGGGACTTGGAGGGAAAATATTCTTTCAAAAAAAGAAAGAAAGAAAGAAACAGGCTTAATAATCATCCCTTGCTTAGTTAAAACATCCTTCTGCAGTTTGTTTCAGGTTTGCTGGTTTTCTCCTTCAGCCAAGAATCTGACAAGTTAAATTACAACTTCAGCGGAGTGAAATAAAACACTAATTTTCCAACGTACTAGTTCTTCATGTGTGCATATGGGGCATTTCTGTTCACTAACACCAAATGCAACCATACGGTCTTGCTTGTGGAGCTGAAGACGAAAAGTATGAGGCCAGGTTGATCTTGTGTTGACAGACCCAGAAGCTTGTGTGACTGTAGCCATACAAACTGGCATGCAGAGAATGGCAACTATTTAACTTTAGCAGTTCCAGATATTGTGTGCCAATGTACACTGCTCAGTCCTTGCATCAAGGCAGGATTCTCCACACCCACTCTATAAAGACATTTCCAGACAGAAGGTTCCTCACACTATCACTCAAAAGGCTCTTGCCTCTTTTCCTTCTGAACAAATTTTGGACAGTAAGAAAAAAAGAACAGATGTAGAAACAGCTTAAATACCCTAAAGGCACCATATCCAAGCAGATCTTGGAAGCTAAGCAGGGTCAGCCCTGGTTAGTACTTGAATGGGAATGCCAGGTGCTTTATTTCAGAAGAAGGAACTAGAAAAACCACTTCTGAGTATTCCTTGCCTAAAGAAACCCTATGAAATTAATTGGATCACAATAAGGTGATGGGTGGAAAAACAAGGAAGGTTATGAATGGATGTTGGCATCATCTGACCCCACCCCTGGAAAAAACACAATTTTTGCCATGTTTTTGTTCCTCTTGGGCTGTTGTTCCTGTTAAAGATAGGAATGAGAAGTGACTTATTGGCTGAGTTTTGTTGTAAAAAAAGGCCACTGCCCAGGGAGGTTAAAAATATTGTAAAAGGTTGCCCATGATCCCTAAAGAGTTTAGAGAGCATTGGGAGGGTGGAAGGGGCTTTGGGCCTCCAAGGTCTCCTGGGAGAACAATGAGGGCCTTCCTAACCTCTGAATGTTGTCTCCCACCATTTGAGCCCATTATAGTCTTTTCTGATCGGTAATAGCCTAGCATCACAGGCAAAATGAAGTCATCCTCATCTCTGGTAAGTGGGAATGCCTATCAGTAGCTACCTAAGCATTATACAAGAGGAGAACATTCATCAACAAAAAAAGAGGGGGATTTGCACTCTAGAAGATAAGGATACAAGCTTGTTGTGTGTCTCCCAAATTACAGTGACCTAAGAGTGTGACTTGCCCAAGGTCACCCACTGGCTTTCCATGGCCGATCAGGGACTCTCCAGAGTCATAGTTCAACACGCAAACCACTACATCAAGATACAGGCAAATAGAATAATTTCAAATGAAAGACAGCTCTCAGTAGAGGATTGCCCTCTTCTCTGACATCCCCTCATATGGAACACTTCTCTTTGTAAAATAAGAGACATAGCTACCCCAGCTGCTACAAAATGAACCAGGGGCTTTCTTCATTTATCTACCACTGAGCAACAATTCCTTCATGAAAGGAGTCATCATTTAAATCAGGTCCAAAGGGAGACAATAGGAGATAGATAGATAGATAGATAGATAGATAGATAGATAGATAGATAGATAGATAGATATAAAGAGAAAGAGAGAGCAGGATATGGAATATAAGAACTAGCTCACACAAACATTCCAGGCGTTTGCTTGGCATTCTATAAAGAACAGGATCTAGTGTGCCATATGAGACCCGCTGTTATTCTCCAGCTGCAGTGCAGTTCTTGGCTAATGTGGAGCAGACATCAAGAAAGTACTGTGAGAGACTATTTCTTACAAAACAAACTTAAGGCATATCTCTCCAGAAAGTGTTAAGGCTGGTTAATCTGGTGAAATGTCTTGGCTTGCAGAAATAGAATGTTCATTTCAACAAGTAAGGTTTCAGTTTGACCGCTTGCATCTATTTCCCCTGGAACAATAACATGGTGCTGGAACACTTGCATGGAATGGGAAGCCCAAGTTCCATCCCTGCAACTTTGTTTCAAAGAAGCAGACAGCAAGTGATAGCAGGAGACCAAGGTAATTCACTGCCAGGTGGAGCAGACAATTCTGGGCTGGATGGACAAGCAGTTTAGCCTGATATAAGGCAGCCATTTCTACTCCTAAGCTTTGCATTGCTAGTGTTGGCCATCCAAATTAAAACTTTAACTGGTGTCAAATTTGGCATTATATATGTGCATGCATGTGTATGTGTAGTGATAATACATAATAAAACACCTATTTGGTAAAGGTTCAGATAAGATGGGGCTAGAAAGGACTTTTAGTCCATGACTTTTCCCAACATTCACTATGTTTAAAGTGACCTGTT
>CM034703.1:75314053-75325109 GCA_020142125.1 Phrynosoma platyrhinos
CCCCCCCCATCATCAGAGGTTGGTGGCCTGGAGGCTTCTCCATCTAAGGCCATTATTGTTAAGCACTGAGGGGGAAAGCTGTGTGGATGGTTTTTAAATCCATACACTTCTCTGTAATAGGTCATTCTTTTTCTTTCTGCCCTGCCTCTTCAGCTCTGCATAAGGTTCAGATATTATCTTCCCCTGCTACTGTATGGTATTTTGGTCAAAGTTTGGAAAAGTTAATTTCTTGGACTGTTATGCTCAGAATTTCCAGCCAAGCAGAGTCATGCTGGCTGGGGTATTCAGGTAATTGTTAAAAAAAATGTTCCAAGCTCTGGTCCTGTTCACTTAGCTGCTTTCCTGTCAGGCATTTTCAGAACATGGCAAGATGAGGTGTGAGAAGTTACAATGTTTATTTTCCAAAGCCCCAAGACTGACAGCAAAGCTGTTCTCAGTTTTCATGGGGCACACAAGAAGGTTGCAGACAGTGTGTAGGAATGGTCACTTAGCATGTGTCATTTCTTCTGGGTTAAAGAGGCAAGCTAAAGGTGCCCTGTCTGTGGATTCCCCAAATCTTG
Organism: Phrynosoma platyrhinos; assembly: GCA_020142125.1. Classification (NCBI taxonomy): domain Eukaryota; kingdom Metazoa; phylum Chordata; class Lepidosauria; order Squamata; family Phrynosomatidae; genus Phrynosoma; species Phrynosoma platyrhinos. Next base: position 75,314,614 of record CM034703.1, read on the forward strand.
GCAGCAATACTGTTCCATTTTTTGCTCTCAGATGGTGAGTTTAGCCATAGGACTGGAAAGGTTATAGTGTAAACATGTGGTGTCCTCTCTACTATCAGACATTCTATTGTATGGTTTATTGTTTGTGGGAGCTGATGTTTTTGTCAGTGCATTTTTATCTAAATGATTCTGTAGTGTCAGTGTAGCTTTTTATTGTGATGCAGCAAATGACAGTACTCAAAATTCCAATGTACTATGGTATAAGTATGCCCCAAATCTGTAGGAGTGTGTGTAAGTGCAAAACAAAGAGCTATAATGTTCACCTTTAAGCCTCCTTAGCACTTTCTGATTTGACTTTCTTTAGTAATTGTAAAATTTAAAGATATAAATCTGAACACCAAAGTGAGGATTGTTCTAGCAGTTATATTCCCCATCACTGTGAAAGCTGGATGGTGTAGAAAGCTGATAGAAAGAACACCCAGAGCCAGAAAACATAGAATATGTTTGGAAAAAGAAAAATAGAACAGACACAATGCAACATTTGTTGTAACTAATTTTTGTCCCAGCTTTTCTTTCATGTTTTTTTAAATACTGAACCTGCTACATAGATTAAACTGAAATATACTGTTTCAAGCTCTTCATATGATAGTTTAATATAACCCTATCTTGGAGGTCATATTCTGTGTAAATTTTAGAACTGTAACATAGCTGGGGACTAAATGTCTATTTGCCTGATAAGAGTTAATAGCAAGGATAGAAATCTGGTGGCTTTCCAGATATTGTTATTATCTCTCTTATTTTTTAGTTAAGAGGGAGTGATATTCATGGGGGTAGTCATACATCGACAGGTGACTTGAAGGCACATACACACATGCACAGATGTCTTTACCTGACTGGGACTAACTTCTGCATAAAAAATGCATAGGATCGTGATGGCATTGTACCTTTCCCCCATCCTCCGCTAGCATTGAAAGAGTCAGGTTTTGATCCTAGATCTAGCAGTGGAAAAATAACAGTCATTATAATCACTTCCAGTTCTATTGGATGGCAATAAGCAACAACAAAAACGTTTCAAAACAAGACCTTAGAGAATCACATGGCACATGAAGTGAAATAGTATTTACTTAACATCTGCTAAATTTAATATTTTTCTAGGAGCAGAATAAGAACCAGAAATTTCTGTGTTCCCCATGACTAAGGAGGTTCTGAAGGATTTTCTTCTATAGACATAAACTCATGTTGCTTATGTGATTCTGCCTGTACAGGCTGAGTTTCCCTTACCCAAAATGTTTAGGGCCAGAAGTGTTTTGGATTTGGGGTATTTTTTTTAAAAAAAAGATTTGGAATACCTGTATTTGCATATACTTACATAATGAGATACACTGGAGATGGGACCTAAGTCTGAACACAAAATTCATTTATGTTTCATATGCACCTTATGCATCTAGCCTAAAGGTAGTTTTATACAATATTTTTAGTACTGTTGTGCATGGCATTGAACCATCATAAAGCAAAGGTGAAAAAGTTTAGTTTTTTGGAGTAATTCGAATTTTTGAATTGCAAATAAGGGAGACTTAACCTGTAGTTGTCTCCTTCCTTGAGTCACAGTACACCTCTGTGGAGCTTTAAAGAAAGGGGATGTAATTAGCAACAAGCCTTTGTTTGAATGCGTTCTTTAGTTACAATCATATAATACCTTTATAAGTTTTCAACCTTAGTAAATAAGTGAACAGATGTTATTAACCCACAAAAAATGTTACAGCTTGTCTCACCATTCTTACCTTTGATAGATGTTTGTGACACTCATCATATTTGCAAGCTCATTGTTGTTGTTGTTGTTGTCAAGTGATTTTTGACTTATGCCAACCCTTACACCTGATTCTTTCAACCTAGATGAGATGAGAAAGGTTCCTCTTATGTAAATGTGTCTGTATCTGTAGATATATATTGACAATTCACTGCCTGACAGAGTTCTTCAGGATCCTGATTTATTATTCATAGGCAGGTATGCTGGTACACTTTACTCAGTTAGACTTCCACAGGGCACCTTCTGCAAGTGGGAATGAATGAGCTAACTATTGTCCTAGCAAGGCAGAAAAATGAGCAGGAACTCGTGACTTGTCTGTACCAAGTCAGAGTTGAAGTTAGTTTCTGAATCTGGGCTTGTTCAATAACAAGTTAAGATCTGGGTTCAGACGTAATGTTAAGCATTTGTGACTTAGCAAGTTCCAACCTGGTTTACATGCTTCTATTTGCAGGAGGACCCATGTAGCAGTGCTTGGATAGCATTCATGAACTCTTCTTTTTGTGAATGACAAACCTAGATTCTGATAAATTCTGTTCTACCTTTCTGTGGGAACATGACATTTGTCTTGCTTTTAAATTCACAGATCTGCTTTCAACCTTTTGAATTGACAAATGAGCATGTTTCATGTTGCAGGTCAATTTATGATAATTACTACTTTTGAAAAAATGTATATTGTTTAAAAAGTGTTAATTGTTTATATTTTTTTTAAAAAAAAGAATATTGATAGGAATATTGAAATATCTTCTATAGTAGGATGGATGGATGGATAGATGGATAGCCACATGTCTTTGGACTTTATTTCCTAACCACTATGCTGGGAAGAGCTGATGGTTAAATCCCAAACAAAGGACAGGCATCAGATGATGGAAGGGCCACTGGATTTTGTGCCTGTTCAAGAGCTATATGGAAATTAAAAGCCTGAGTACGTCTATGTGTGTAAGAAGCAGCATGGTGTAGTGATTTGAGCATTAGACTATGACTCTGGAGACCAGGATTCAAATCCTAACTCAGCCATATAAATCCACTGTATTTCCTTGGGCAAGTTACACTCTCTCAGCATTGGGAGGGCAGTGGCAAACCCCCTCTGAAGAAACATGCCATGAAAAGCCCATGATAGGTTTGCCTTAGGGTCATTATAAGTCAGAAACAATTTGAAGGCACACAACAGTACTTCTATACCACCAAACTCTCTCGAATACCTAATGGCTGTAACTGAAACATTTTCTTCAGTAGGTTTAGGCCAATTCTGCATATCCTGCTAGAGTAGTTTTAAGCTTTTCAGTAATGATTCATCTATTAAGTATTATCTCACAATGAATTGGCTGCTCTAACTGAATTTCCTTGCTTTTTCCAGTTTAATGCCTTGACATTTTTTTACTTTTGTGTATTTAAATAGAATGGCTTTGCATGCTGTGTAAAGAAAAAATAAATTCAGCCATGGATCTATAACAGGCTGGAGTGGGATTAATTGAGTGTGAAAGTTGACTTTTCAACACAGGCGATATAACTGTCCAACTGAAACATAAAACTATCCCAGAAAATGTTTTATTTTTTTGTTATGAAGATCATGCATTACATTTTTCAAGTTAAGAATAATGAGTGTGGAAGTAGCCAATGAGCATTTTAAAAATCAGTACATTAAAAAAAAAAGAAATTAAAATGATAAAATTGCATGATGAAAATTAAGGCCTTTCTCAGGGGGCCTTCTGGATGTGTAATGGACAGTTAACATGTTTTACATTTTGAGGCCCTTTCCTATGGTGAGCAAATTGTGCTCAATGTATTTGATACTGTGTGCCTATACAGCTTGTATGTATTTGTCAAGTAGTACTTTGCCAGTGGATGCTGGAAGGTGATTTCTGTACCTCTCCAAAGGTGCTGTGGATCAGTTTTCCATTATATGTATATAAGCTTTACAAATTGATACTCTGTGCTCACATTTTCATGTAAGATTCTCTTTCTTTTTGCTGGCCAGAGAGGCAGATTCCACCCACTCACCCTTTTCACTGAATACTTTGAAGATCTGATATTTGTTTGTGTGAATAGTGTATGTCTTCTGCTGAAGCAGAATATTCATCTTTGCTTTGTTACTGGTGCTAGAAGAAAAGAAGGGCAATGATAACCTCCCTCTGAATAAGTCTTGCCAAGAAAAGCCTATGATAGGTTCACCTTAAGGTTGACAAAGGTGGAAATTTCTTGAAGGTTCACAACAACAGTGCATTACGGCTAAATTTCAGGAGCTTACCAAAGAATACATTTTGTCCATGTTTGACTGTAGTTGAATCACAGCTATGGGCTAGTTGAGTGTAGTGTGAACATTAGTAAGGACAGCAAGACTTAATTTCTTAAAGAAAGGATATAAGCAGCTGAATTCCGTATGTTATAAAAAGTTTTTCTGACCTAAAACAGGCTTGCATGCAGACTAACACTGCAACTTCAGTGGGTATAACATGTTTCTGCCAGAGTGCTGACCAGGTAAGTATCTATAGGGAAGAGTTTGCCTGCCAGTGTGTGACTCGGGAAGAACAATAGGAGCAGTAATGTAAATAGGTCAGATACTTGATCTGTAAGAGGTCCCAGGAATACCATGGAATATTTATATTAAAAACCCCACTTAATTAGTTTAATTACTGATATGCTAAAAATGTAATTTAGCATTGTTAATGTTTGTTATTGTGAGCCTTCAAGTAGTTTCTGACTTTTGATGACCCTCGGGTGACCCTATAATGGTTTTTTCTGGTATTGACCATGTGTAACTCATCCGTGGTCACGTAGTGGGTTTCCATGGCCAAACGGTGAATCAAACCCTGATCTCCAGCATTGTGGTCCAATGCTTAAACCACAACATCAATCTAGCTCTCATTGTTCATGTTATTAGGGGTGGGGGGAGAGATGTAATTTATGGCAGCAATTGTTGCTGTAACTTTAAAAATAAACTAGAGGATGGTGTATATTTGTCAATTTAACTGAAGAAAAATGCTGTAATTGGGATACAGAGATCGTGTGTGTGTGTGTCCATGCTTGCACAAATGTGTGCACATATTCAAGGTGATTTGGTACAACAACTTCTGGTACAACCACTTCTAAAAGAGCCCTTGCTGGACCCCCTAGACTTAAACAATTATAGACTGGTATCAAATCTCCATTTTTTGGGTAAGGTGATTGAGAGGGCAGTTACTTTCCAACCCCAAGTAGTTTGGGATGATAACAAATTATCTAGACCAGGGGTGGACAACCTAAGGCATGGGGGCTGAATGTGCCCCCCCCCGAGGCCTTTGGACCGGCCCCAGGCCGGTCCTGCCGCCACCGCCCACCACCATGATGATATTGATTATTGTTGTTATTACTTGTTCTTGGGGTTTTCTAGGCAAAATCTCCACAGGGGTTTTGCCATGGCTTTTCTGGGGCTGAGAGAGCGTGCATGCATATTTTATTTATTTATTTATTTATTTATTTATTTATGGTGCTTCAGTCCCCCAATTGTCTGAGGGACAGCAACCTGGCCCCTGGCTCATAAAGGTTGCCTACCCCTGATCTAGACCCATTTCAAACCAGCTTCAGAGCAGGATAGTGTGTCTCCTTTGAATGAATGCCTGGAGGAGGTAATAGGCTGGATGAGGAAAAACAAATTGAAGTTGAATTCAGACAAGACAGATGTGCTTGAAGTTAAAGGTCCTAACCTGGGTTTGGAGGTGTTGTCAACCAGTCCTGGATGGGGTTACACTCCCCCTGAAAAACTATGTTTCTGGTTTGGGGTGCATCTGGATCTGTCCCTCCAAATGGCAGCTCAGATAGATGCGATGGCCAAAAGTGCTTATTATCAGTGTTGACTGATTTGCTCCCCTACCTAGGACTGGAGGACTTAAAGATGGTAGTTCACATGTTGATAACCTCAAGGCTGGACTTTTGCAATACAATATCCATTGGGCTACCTCTGCACCAGCTTCAGGAACTTCCTTTAGTTCAAAACATGCCAGCCAGATTGATTACTGGGACATCCAGGAGTGATCATATTACAGCAGTAATTACTCCACTGGCTGCCAGTTAGTTTCCAGGCAAGGTACAAAGTGTTGGTTATTCCTTTAAAGCCCTACATGGTTTGGGCCAGGTTACCTATAGGATTGCTTCCTCCCATATAATCTACCTCATACATTCAGGTTCTCTGGCAGACATTTACTCTAGTCAGCCAGGACTAGATTGGCAACTGTCAACCAGAGGACTTTTTCTTCAGCCACTCCTAGACTGTGGAATGATCTGCTGGAAGAGGTTCAGTAGCTAAATATGTTGTCCAAATTCAAAAAAGTATTAGAGACCAGTTTCTTCTGGCAGGCTTATTCAGATTATTTTTAAATTGTGAATTTTAAATGTATATTGTTTTAATATGTGCACATCTTGTTTGTCCTGTTAATTGATGTGTGTTTTAACTAATGTCTTTTAAACTTGCCTGTTAAATATTGTTCCCTGCCTTGATCCTTGGGGAGAAGCTGGTAAGAAATAAATAATTTAGATCTGAACAAGCCTGAACCTGGAAGCATGTACAGGATGACTTGCTATAATGTATTGTTGCCTAAAAGGCTGGTTTGTTACCCTCTGCTTCCTTGCTTTGGCTAGAACAGGGACCGGCAACCTACGGCCCCCAGGCCGGTTAAGGGCCAGGTTGCTGGACTTACTGGCCCAGGCCGATCGATCCCTGCCGCCAACAGCGCCGCCACTGCGTGTTTTCTGTTACGTGTGGCCGCGACTCGTTTGCGCATGCGCAGGAGTACTGCGCATGCACAAACGCGTTGCGGCCACCATTTTGATTTTCAAAATGGCAGCCATGACATGTGCGACGGCGGCGTGCATGGGGGGGTCGCGCATGACGGCGCGTGCACCGCCATCCCCCCCCTCGGCCCAGCGGAGACCTGGGCTTCGGGGGACCAGCCCAGGTCGCAAAAAGGTTGCCTACCCCTGGGCTAGAACTTTGTATCAGTGTTGAAAGCTGCACCTGACATAGTTTTCAGCTTCTGAATGAAGTAAAGTTGCCATATGCATCATTTTAAGTTTATAATTACATTTGTTTGCTATTTGTAGTTAATTAACATAGTCAGAGAGCATTTGAAACTCTTCATAGTATCCTTCGACATTTTTCTATCTCCCTTTAATCCCAATAATAAAGAATGTATAAGACAAAGCAGCTGCAATAGAAATGTTTAGAGTATATTATAAGAAGTTATTTTTAACCTTTGAATTGTCATGGCTGGTCCCTCTGATTCTGAATAAGTGAGATCAGATAGAACACTAACTTTTCAGTAGAAACTAACAAATTCTGCTGAAGGGTATAGTAGTTTTATGATTAGGAATATCCAAAAGGGAAGATGCACAGCTGCCTGACAAATGTCTTTAATTTAAAATCATGACATGGAATGGAGCAATGGGTCTCTGGAGTGTGTGTGTAAAAAAACCCCTCAGTGTTTTTGTTTGTACTACTCCATCATTATCCTCCCTTATTGGCCTTTGGTTATGGAAGTGTCTGTAGTTTACATTGCCTTCAGAAAAAAAAGGAAGTAAAAAAACCCCACAAAAAAACCCCATTGATTTAATATTCTTTTCTGTGTTGAATGGTTTAATGTTTGGTTCCATGAATATGTGTCCTGTGTCAGTCATAGTGTGGTAGTTAACATGATACTTAGGGAATTATTTAAAAAATCTCTGTGGTCAATTTAGGCTCTAAAATGGGCTGTAAAGTTTTGGAGGGGGGAGTTGCTAGTTAAGGCAGCTAGTTGGGTAGTTTCAAACTAAATGTGAAGATGAACTTTACCTTCAAACTGTATGTGAAACTAAAATATAACCCACAATACATTTTATAGAAGTTGATCTGTTTATAGAAGCTGATCTATTTAAATACTCAAGGCTATTGTATTTTGATCTATTGGAACCATACATTGTTATACTCTGGAAGATTTCTAAATGAGAAAATAGCATTCTGTTTCTACCATTTGTGGTGTAGTAGTTTGGGTGTTGAACTAGGACTCTGGGGACCATGGTTCAAATCGCCACTCATCTGGTTAGACCACTGCTGAAAAAGTCCTCCCTGGATCCTCTGGACTTTAATAATTACAGACCGGTGTGAAATCTTCCCTTTTTTGGGCAAAGTGATGAGAAGACAGTTGCATTCCAACTCTAGGCCTTTTTGGATGACATGGACTTCCTTGACCCATTTCAACCCAGCCTCACAGCAGGATATAGAATTGAGACTGCTATGTTCACCTTAGTGGATGATCTTTGTCTAAACACTGAAAAGGGGAGTAGGTCCCTGGTGGTGACCTTGAACCTCTCAGCAGTATTTGAAACACTCAGCAGTATTTGATACGCTGAGCAGCATTAGCCCATGGTATCCTTCTGGAATGCCTGAGGGGGTTGGGAATCTGAAGCATTGTGTTACAGTGGTTCTTGTCCTACCTCTCAAGCAGGTTCCAGATGGTGGTGCTTGGGGATAGCTGCCCCTCAAAAAAGGAGCTGTTATATTGCATACCGCAAGGTGCCATTCTATCTCCAGTGCTATTCAACATCTACATGAAACAGCTGGGAGAGATCATCTACGGGCATGGGGCCATGAGCTGTTATCAGTATGGTGATGACATCCAAATATACTTCTCCATGCCTTCAAAAACAGCTTCAGCTAAGGATAGTGTATCTCCTCTGAATGAATGCTTGGAAGAGCAGGGGGCTGGATAAAGAAAAACAAATTAAAACTGACTCCAGACAAGACAGAGGTGCTTACTATCTAGGGTCCTAATCTGGGGCTGGAGGTGTGTCAACCAGTTCTGGATGGGGTTACACTCTCTCTGAAAGACTGTGTTTGCAATTTGAAAGAGCTTCTGGATCCGTCACGCCAAATGTCAGCTCAAATAAATAAGATGTTCAGGAATGCTTGTTACCAACTTTGGCTGATATGCCAACTGTGCCCCTTCCTAGAACTGGAGGACCTAAAGATGGCGGTGCACTCACTGGTAATCTCAAGGCTGGACATCTACAATGCACTCTACATTGAGCTACCTTTGTACCAAGTCCAGAAACTGATGGCAACTAGATTGATTATAGGTACATCACAACAAATTTTAAAATCACTTCACTTTCTGCCAATTAATTTCTGGGCAAGATTCAAAGTGTTGGTTAGTACCTTTAAAGCCCTACATGGTTTGGGTACAGATTACCTTCAGGATCACTTTCTCCCATACAATCCATCCTGTACACTCAGTTCCTCTGGGAAATGTTTGCTCCAATTGGCCAGGACTAGACTGGTAACAGTTTCCCAGAGGACTTTTTCATTTGCTGTCCCCAGACTTTGTAATGGCCTGCCAGAGGAGATACAATAGCTGAAAATACTGGCTGCTTTTAAAACAGCACTAAAGGAATACCTATTCCATCAGGCCTACCCAGCCATTTCTTAAATCTTGATTTTAATTGGCGTATTTTAATTAATGTATTATATGAATGTATTGTATTGGTTTTATAGTATTGCATTTTAATTGTTTGTTTTATGGTGTGTGTGTGTGTGTGTGTGTGTGCATGTGTGTTTTGTATTTTAACATGTTGTACCCTACCTCAAGTCTTGAAGAGAGGAAGAAACAAATAAAATTTATCATCATCATCATCATCTGTAAAAATGTTGTTAAGAAAACCTCATGATAGGTTGGAAATGACTTGAAGGCATACAACAACAGTTTGAATAGACTTTTGCTTCCTAACTATAGTAGACTATGAATATGCTTGGATGATAGACGTTATACAGAAGAATTTGTAAATTCTTTATGATACACATTAGCTGAGAATATCCTCCAGGACTATCAGGTAAACTTGTTTAAACCAGTTTAAATTATCAGATGGGATATGTTTTGAGGTAATTCAATACAGTGAAAGAAACACACACACACACACCAGCATTTACTGCTTAAGGATTGGTTCAGATAATGGTGAAGATTAAGATGCATTACATGCACACTGCCATAATCTTGTATAAACAAGATGTTTGTGGGTCAGGTATGAACTAAGAGCTACTTTCCAACTTTGCTGATGCTGAGTGGATACTTTGTAGAGCAGGGCATCTCATCCTATCTCATGTGAGAGACTGACATTTTTTCCAGTGTGCTATGGGCCAGCATTGGGTATAATTACTCATTTTTGTGCTCACTAGGTATAATTACTTTTTCCCCTGGATAATTGCCAGGGACCAGCAGCCGATATAGATTCATGGACCACCACATCGAATAGCACTGCTCTAGTTTTCTCAAATAGAGAGGCTCTGGATGTTTCTTAATTTCCCTGGTATTCATCCACCATGACCAATGGTCAAAAATTCTGGGACCTGAAGTGTGGGGACATCTGGACACTCTGTGGTTAAGAACCCTTGCTCTCTAGATCTTTGAGAAGTGTTTCGAGGATAGTGAAGAACCATGGTTACCCAAGGAAATGCACTGACGGGGGGAGCGTGACCCAGTTGGTGCTTTTGGATCTCTCAGTGGCCTTTGATATGGTAGACCACAACATTCTTTTGGAGTGTCTGAGAGAATTGAGAGTGGGAGGCACTGCCCTTCAGTGGCTCTGCTCCTTTCTGTCGAGCAGGTTCCAGAGGGTGGTACTCGGGACAGCTGCTCATCAAAAATAGAGCTAAAATATTGCATTCCTCAGGGAGCCATCCTGTCCCTGATGTTATTTAATATTTATATGA
>CM034703.1:75326293-75347254 GCA_020142125.1 Phrynosoma platyrhinos
GTCTGAGCAGCAGCAGTGCCAGGGCAGGGCAGCCACCTTTCCACCACTTCTGGGAGAGGAAGCAGGGCTGCTGGAAGAGGAAGAAGAGGAAGGAGGAAAAGGAGAAGGACCCCCACCCTGACAACCCCCCTTCTTCCTTGGCCTCTGCCTCAGCCTCCTCTTTGGCCAGTCCTAGGGAGGGACCCATCATGACTGGGCTTCTAGGAACTTAGATGTTGCTGTGTGCATTCAAGTCATTTCAAAGTTATGGCTTCCTTAAGGCCAACCTATCACGGGGGGTTCTTGGCAAGGTTTTTTCAGAGGAGGTTTGCTGCAGTGGCAGGGGACATAGAGGAGGAGGAAGAGGAAGGTAGGAAGAGGAAGGAAGGAGGGGGAGAGAACTGGGCACAGATAAGAGAGGAGGAAAAGGAAGGAAGAGAAAGGTGGGGGTAAAACCTTGAGGCAAACCTCTCATGGGGCTTTCTCGGCAAGATTTGCTCAGAGGGTATTTCTGCCATTGCCCTCCCTAAGGAAGCTGAGAGAGTGTGACTTGCCCAAGGTCACTCAGTGGGTTTCCATGGCTGAGCTGGGAATTGAGCCCTGCTCTTCAGAGTCACACGCTTAAACCATTGCACCATGCTGGCTGTTGTTATTATTGTGTGATTGTTGTTGTTATGTGCCTCCAAGTCATTTCCAATATTTATAAGTATATGTATATGGCTTTTCTGTCCAGGAGGCTGTCCCCAAAGTCCTCCATTTTGAGCATGATTATGGTTGCGATCCTCCTGCAGGGTTTTCTTCACAAGTCCCACCTTCAGAATGGGAAGCCCTACTCCCAAAAGCCCCACCTGCAGAAGCCCTGCCCTGGAATATGGAAGCCCCACCCCTGGCACCTGGTGCCACCCAGTGAAGGAATACCACTGAATTTGGGCACTCGGTCTCGAAAAGGTTCGCCATCACTGCACTGGGCCCTGTCTCTAAAAAATACGGGATAGCCTGAAGATTGTTTTCTTGAATTGGACTTAAGACAATATTGGGTAATGGAGGTTCCTAGGAGCTGATTCCTAACCCACATCTGTACAGATTTCCTTTGTCTTTCAGTTGCTGGCCAGTATATCTGAGTACCAGGATACAACAAGATTGGAAAATGTTGCACATATGTGTATATTCAGTTAATGGGCCAGTTCCTGAAGATTGTGTGAGACAGGCTTGTACTCTCATAAAATATTTTCACCAGTCTGGATTGGCTTGCAATCAGACCAATATTAGTCTAAGCCATGACTGCATTTCTTCAGACGTTTTTTGGTATAGAAACATTTAACCACACAAAAAAGATCATTTGTTTTAAACAGGGACCTCTTGAAGAGCTCTAATCATATACAGGCAACAAAACTGTGGAACCCATCAAATTGAATTTGCAGTGGTTTCACAGCTCTTTATTTAACGGTTGTTACTCAACATTCTTTGTTAATCTTTCTTTCTTTCTCTCATGTTCATTTACCATTTGTACTTGGCTTTGACACTGACATTTCTGAGTAGGGAATGGAAACGAAGAGAGAATAGTTCCTGAGAATAGTTCCTGTTTGTATGTAAAAGATTGTCTAGTGCCATTTCTGGTTTTGTAGGCATGTGTACTTTAAACACAGTCTGACGAGTCTGCATCTTTACAATACTATGTGTTCTCAGTCACATTTTGGGTTTGGTTTTAGGTCTCAAACTGTCTGGGGGGGGCAAACCACCTTGCATTAAGATTGGCCCTGCATCCCCCTTCATTATTCATTGTAAGCCTCCCAGAAATTTAGTATTCCATCAAGACTTGGCATGTCTACAGTATTTCTTCCTTCAGTGCTTTGATATTAATAGGTTATTGAATGGGATCAAAATTGTGCTTCTTCTAGTGAAACCAAACTCTTCAGGCTGTTCACTAAAGCACTTTTGGGGTGGTCTGCATATATGAAGAAATGGATTATAAGAATATTTCTGTTATTATTTAAATTTATGATGGGGAAAGGGAAGGTGACCAGATGAGTAGTCTGTAGTTATCTTACATGTTAACCTTCTGTAAGTGTGTTTTGTAAATATTTTGTTAATTTAGTATTGTTGTTGTTAACTGCCTTTGAGTCAATCTTGACTCATGATGATCCTTGTGGATGAGACATCTCCAAGACACACTATTCACTATTGCTCAGGTCCTGCAGGCTCAAGCCCGTGGTCTCCCTGTTTGAGTCTAGTTATCTGGCGTGCCATCTTCCTCTCTTTCTGCTGCTTTCCACTTTTCTTAGTGTCATTGTCTTTCCCAATGAGTCTTTCCTTCTCATGGTGTGACCAAAGTATGACAAGTTCAATTTAGATATCTTGGCTTCCGGGGAGGCTTTTGGTTTGATCTGTTCTTTGTTTGCCTTTTTGGCTGTCCATGGTGTCCTCAGCATTCTTCTCCAGCACCACATCTCAAATAAGTTGATTTTCTTTCTATCTATTCTTTTTTATTGTCCAGCTCTCACATCCATACATAATGATGGGGAATATAATGGCTTGGACAATCCTAACTTTAGTATTCAGTGTTATGTCTTTGCCACACACTTGATCTTAGCCAGAAGGCTGAAAAGTGGTTACGTCTCTGCATTTTAGGATCTTGTTTAGTTTTTTCATAGTTGCCCTTCCCAGTCCTTTTCTTCTGATTTCTTGACTGTAGTGTCCAAGGTATGGGAACTCTTTGAGTATTTCTATTTTGTCATTATCTAGGATGAATTCATGTAGATCTTCTGCAGTTATTATTTTTGCTTTCTTAATGTTTAGCATGAATCCTACCATAGCACGTTCTTCTTTAACTTTGTTTAGTAATGCAATATGGTGTTGTCTGTGTATCTTAGGTTGTGAACACAGTCAGCCCTCCATTTTTGCAGGGGATCCATTCCAGACCCCCCACTCCCCTGCAAAAGCAGAGATTCACAAATATTGATTTAAACAGATTAATTTAAGCAGAGGTTGCCCCTCTGTGAATATGTAAAACCACAGACTTCAAGTCTGTGAGAACGGAGGGCTGACTGTATTTCTTCCTCTTATCTTCACTCCTGCCTCTGAGTCTAAGCCTGTACTGCATATGATGTTTTCTGTATACATGTTGAATAAATAAAGTGATAGAATGCATCCTTGCTTTACTCCTTTGCATACTGAGAACCATTCTGTTTTTCTGTATTCAGCTCTGACTGCATAGATAGTATTAGAACTACTCTAAGAACACTTGCTTTTTAGGCTGTCTTTCTATTGGCACCATCATGCTTATGGAATCATAGAATCATAGAAGTGGAAAAGACCACAAGGACCATCCAGTCCAACCTCCTGCCATGCAGGAACTCACAATCAAAGCACCCCCGACAGATTGTCTTATGCCTTGTGTGTATGTGTGTATTGAAGTTGCCTGCCAACTTATGGTGACCCCATGAATTTCATAGGGTTTTATTAGGTAAGTACTACTCAGAGGTGGTCTTTCCAGTCCCTTCCTTTGAAAACTTACAGGGATATAAATTGGTGAATACAAGCTATATGTTCACAGTGCATGTGATAAAGTAACTGCACATATGTATGTTTTGCCATATGCCATCATATCTTACCACTTAGCTAGAAACCTTTGTATATTTGATTGTATAATTCTTTCTATGCAGAAGAAATATTTATTTGTGAAGGGACACAGAGCAATAGCTTGATACATGGGATGGAGTTGCACAGGTTTCATTGGGGTTTAAATTCATATCTAGTTTTACTTAAATTATTGGAATGGTGAATTGGAAGAAGACTGTGACTGTAGGTGCAGCAAGCTAATGATAAGAAATATAGGCAGTAAAGGTCCATATGTCCCCATATCCTCCTCATTCAAAAACAACCCCCCTCCAAGTCTTTCAGGGTTTCCTTGTGAAACATCAAAAATAGAAAAATGTTCACCATATTCCTCCTCTACTTCCTGTTAACCATGTGTAAGGATTTATCTTGGTACAGAAGTGTTTTTCTGTGCATCTTTGGTTTTGCCTATCACTGTTTTGATTCTCATTTTTCTAAGCTAAAGGAAGAACATGATTTTGTGTTCTGCTAATTTATTTATTTTTCTGGCCAAAATCTGGTAACTTTTAATTTAATAAAGTCATGTTGATGAATTTATTTTTCTGCTAGACTTTTCCCAATTTTTCAGACACTGCTTTCATTTACAGCTGTTTTGAACTGCTGAACTGTAATACATTTTCGTTTAGAGGAGTTTGGGCAGATTGACTAAGATGAGAGAATTATGAAAGAATGACACTATACCAAGGTTTGTGGGGTATAGATAGCAGAAAAATGTTGTAAGAATTATTATTCTTATGACTCATGTGATTGTCCTTATGACTGTGCATATAAAAATTCAAATTTAATTAATTTCTTTGTCAAACCTATTCTGATTTTCTGCCTTTTCATTGTATGTGTATGTGCTTTAAGGTTGTGTATGTATGTGCCTTTTGACTCATGGTGACCTATGAATTCCATAGACAAGGAATAAATATTCAGAGGTGGTTTTGCCAGTTTCTTCCTTTGAAATATAGTCTACAGTAGTGGTTCTCAAACTTTTTACCCTTGCAGCCCCCTTTACAACTACATGTGGACATCACACCTCCTGTATGAATAAAAATATTTTGCTTGTTTAGTGTGTGTATTTTCATTCACAAATTCATGTATATTCGTGAATATACTTTAATATTGTGGGCCCTTGGTATCTTCTGTGGTTTCATTACGGATCCCTTGTGGATACCAAAATTGTGTCCTTTTAAAATGACAAAATCATTTTATGTTTGTTTTTTGGAATTTATATAGCTTTTGAATATTTTCAAGCCATGGATGCTTGAATCTGTGGATAAAGATTCATGGATACGGAAGGCTGATTGTATATTCATGGAGCAGTGTCTCATCTCAATATCCTTGACAGTAATGGGATGGGAGCAGTGACTAGCAGCCCCCTTGAACAACTTTTGCACTCTCCTTGGGTTACTGCCCCACAATTTGAGAGCCACTGGCCTACAGCACCTAGTTTTTGTTGGTTTCCCATCCAAGTACTAACCAGAGTTGACACTACTTAGGTTCCAAGATCAGACAGTATCTGATGCCTTTAGAGTATTTGGCTTACTTTCCTTAAATAAAAACCTTTAGCTTGGGTGGATTCCACTTGGTTGTTCTTTCCTGTGGCCTGTTTTCATTCTTGTAAAGCAGACATGGGAATTATACAGCTCTCCAGATGTTTTCAGACTACACTCCCAAGAATCCTAGATAGTACAGCTAATGATGAGGACTGCTGGGAGTTGCAGTCCAACAACATCTGGTCAGCTATATGATGCTTACTCTTGCTAAGAAGAAATCAGACTCTTTTCAGGTACTGTACTCCTTTGTTTCAAGTAGTGTGCGCTTCAGTAACATGATAAGTGTTTCTCTAAGAGGCAGTGCAGTCCATTTTGGTCTGACACTTTTGCATACCTGTTTTGCATCCAGAATCAGAAATTTGGATGGGATTCAGTGAGTCATCAAGAACAGCCTTACCTTAAGGCAAGAATTTCCACAGCTGGGAAAGCATGTCAGTTGCTTAGGCATCAGCACTACATTTTCAGGCATCTGCGATTTTTCTAGCAGTGAAATGGATATCCTATACCCAAGATATCTCTGCCAGATGGCTTTTCTGTCTCTCCTCAGAAACCTCTCTCCACATCCTCTCAAGGCAATGTATTCTTCCAAGAAGATCTACTTCCCTCTAGGCATGGAAACACTAAAAACCTCCAGATTTTGTTAGACTGCAGTTCCCATCACTCCTAACCAGCATAGCCATTGGTAAGGAATTCTGGGAGCAGCAGTCCTACAACAGCTGCAATTCTCAACCTGCATCCAGTCCAAAACCTGCATCTAGTTCAACACTCTGCCTTACCTGTTTTCAACCAATAAGTGTCTGAGCAATGTTTCCCCCTTTCTTGCCTCCCTGCCCAGCATTTTGTAAAAGAAGTGTCTTTAAAAACTAATTTATTTTCCCTGTTGCCTCTTAGAGTGTAAACTAGATGCTTCTGGAGGAGCCAGATCTATTTGTTCACATTTTTACTCCATTCCAATATACAATCTAGGTGTCCAATTTTTTACACAAGATAGGGGGGAGGCTTTGACCCACACTAGTTTCTCAGGCCCATTTATTCCATAATTGAGGCAGTGTGTAGCACTGATTATGGCAAGGAAACAATACTCAAATGGTTCTCATAATCCACTGCCTCTTTTACCATCTGTATTCTTCCAGTATCTTCTCTTGATGCTGGGTACTGAGGAGAAGTGGCAGGAAGTGGAGCAGTGTTGGCAACTGAGCGGTAGTGTTTCTGGCATCACTTGTGGAGCATAAAAATAAAAAGTGACAGTGTCTGACTCTCCATACTAGTTGCTGTAGGAGTTCTTTCCTTGTGATAGAATGAGCACCATGGTATAGCATGGCTGCATTTCTCACACCCTTAAAATTACCCAGAGCTCTATGGGGTTCTTTCTAGCATTGTGAAAAAAATTATAATTGTTTTCTGGTTTTCTTTTTCCACTTCTCATTGCACTTCCCCCCATTCTCTGTTCTTATTGGCAGAATCTATCAATAAATGCATGTTTTACTAATGCAAATAACAGCTGCAGAGGAGGCTGAGTAGTATCAGGATTGCTAGGGACAGGAAGAGAAAATTTAACTACTGTATATACTCGACTATAAGTTGACCTCATGTATAAGTCAAGGGCAGGTTTTGGGGTCCAAAGTATGCATTTTGATTTGACACATGGATAAGTCGAGGGTAAAACTTAGGGGCTTGCAACAAAGGATCTAAAGGCTGAAGCAAAGGAAAACAATGCAATATATATTTGTGCTCAAAATAAAGGCTGACTGGATGAGAGAGTAGAGTCAGTGATTCCAGAACAGATTATATTTTTGCCTTTCACCAGGGGATGGTTCCTTTTTTAAAAAAATAGAGTTGTAGTGCAGTCCTTACAATACCTACATTGACTCATGGATAAGCTGACTCAGGTTTTTTGGGTCACTTTTTTGACTAAAATTTCTAGATTTATACATGAGTATATACAGTATTTTCCTTCCCCAGTATGTTTTATATGCCTTTTGTAGGTTCCAGATTAGTGTTCTCTTTCAGTTCTCATATGCTGAGTTAATAATCATTTGTTGTATATGCAGCCTTTATCCCACAATTTGAGAGGGAATGGGGCTCAATTCAAAGTAGAGGCAGTTCAGCCTTATGGAATTAAAAAGAAGTGTAAAGTGACCTAAGTACTTGCTGATTACCTGTATATGTGTATCTTTGTATTCACCAAACTACTAAGAGATAGATGTGGATTTTACTACTTTGTAAACAACAACTTAATCATAGAATCATAGAGTTGGAAGAGACCACAAGGGCCATCCAGTCCAACCTCCTGCCATGCAGGAACTTCCAATCAAAGCAACCCCAACAGATGTCCATCCAGCCTCTGCTTAAAGACCTCCAACTTGAAGGCACACAAACAACTGGTAAGAATGCTACCTGCACACATTCCCTTTCTTAACTTCCCGAATAAAAGGGCTAGATGCTTTTTTTTTTCCAAAAAAGAAAAGAAAAGAAAAGAAAAAATGAATATTTATGGAAGGGAATTGAAATCTCTCTCTCTAATGGTAGTCCCTGAAGCTCCTACCTATATATCTTTATGCTAATTCTCCACTTTGTTTCAGTCCTATTGCATTATTTTGTGCCACACTAAGACCAATGCTTAAGCAGCTTCTCACATGCTCCCAGGAGTGAAAGAAAAATGCTTATGACAAATAAATAATTTCTATCTCTTGTATATTTTGTCCCTCCGTCCAGTTTTTTTGAGTTACACTGAAAAATGAGTACTGTTTCAAATGTGGTCAGGCTTGACCCCAAAAATGTATACCTCAAAAGTATATATAGCAATAGCAATAGCAAGTACATTTTTATATGGCTTATCAGTGAACTCAAGCACTCCCCAAGCTCTTTACAATGTGTATATGTTAGGAAAAAGTGCCAAAATTGTGTATGTGGAGAGAAATCCACCTAAAGTCGCTATATACACAGCACCGTCATGAGTGCTTTGATTGTGTGCCCTTCATGGCAGGGGGTTGGACTGGATAGCCTTGTGGTACCTTCAACTCTGACACTATGATTCAATAATATGGAGAAAAATATGTAAAGTTGAAAAAAGTGTATTCCAAAAAGCAAGTATGTGAAGAAGTATTTGTAAAAATGTATGCATTCTTGGGAGCATTTGGAAAGGCAAAATGGACAGTGGTAGGAGCAGCAGTGGCAATCAGACAAGCTAAGAATCACCAATCCATATGTTTGGAGCATTTTTGTTCTGCTTCTGCATGGTTGGTGGGATCCAATATGAAATCAGTGTGCAATATACTCTCCACATGCCAGACTTCCCACAAAGGTATGTGAACAGGAAAAAAATGTGAATGCTTTCTCACTGTTTTGCTTGAAAGATTCAACTCAAGCTCTTTTTGCAACCCCATGTGAATGCAATTTAAGCATTCTTGTGTTGCTTGTTTTTCCTTCCTCACCATCTGGTTTCTCTCGACCTCCCTTCTTTTCAGGATAAAAGTGTTTTTCCAAGTAACATTTTAAAAGTCAGACATGTCCTCTGAATGTTTAACTAGCTCTGAAACGCACTAATGAAATTTGTCTTCATGGAGAGGGGCCCCTTATCCTAATACTCTTTTCTCTCTCTCATTGATTGGAAGCTGTGGACAAGTTAGAATGGCAGGAATGTAGTATCTGTTCTTTCATACAATTAATATTATTTGAAGGCTCATTAAATGAATCATGATATAGAATTATAATAAAACAGTTTTGTAGTTTTATATTACTTGTAGTTGTAATATTATTATGGGGGCAGAATAGTTTCCCTTATTCTTTTGCTGTGCACTAAAAATGGTATTTAAGGCTGTCCATGATATTGATCTTTTATTTTTCCATAGAAAGTGAATAATAAAATAGTTTGGATTTGTCTGTTGTTTCTTTGGAACAACCTTTGTTTATACTCTGTGTCTATGCACAGTCCCCAAATGGCTGAATTCTGAATTTTAAAAGAAAGGCATTGTAAGGTTCACTTGTGATAGCGCCCCCAAATCCCCAAATCTATGATAGCACATGCTCATTTAATGGATTGCCTTCATGTTTACAAGCTAGTTATTGTATTTGTATTTATATCCCTTGGTTGCTAATTTGTGCAGATTATAGAGTTACACTTTCCCTTGCAAAAGATCCAGGTGTTTCTACAGAGGTGCAGTTTTTCAATACTTTTCAAGCTTCACAAGGCTCTTCATCTTAGAAGATCAAATTCTGAGATGTTTTACCATTAGATTTAGTAAAGAAAATAGACAAATCTTGCAACAGATGTAAAGCATATCTGCCATTATTCCTAATTGATAAAGTATGTTGTAATCACCATCTTTTTGGAGCCAGACAAAGCACTAGCACAGCTGTGAGTAAATGCTGTGAACCATTTAATCGAGCTATCAGGTGTTGACCTGTTAAGGATATCCGGATGTCCCAAATCTCACTACATAATGCCAAGGAAGCTTCAAAATGGTTTATCCTGTGCAGCTGGTTTACCTTGGGACTCAGTGCTAAATTTAATGTTGCTGAATTCGCACATTTGAAATTCATTGCTAATAAGTGGCTTTAAAGTTGGTGATTTATATTTTAGGCAGCCTGTATTTTAGTGTGAGTCAGCATTGGTTAGACTTGTGACAGCTTAGCTCATTCTTTACTGCATTTCCTTTTCTTGCAAGGATTTGGTTATTCTTTGAAAAAGCCAGTTATATTTCTTGCTACTGTATTATTGTCATTTTAAATTTTTAGTGCTGTATACAATTGAGTCACTAAGGCTAGCCTTTCCCGGGCTTCTTAGAAACAAAATACAATTAAATGCATCACTTGTAGCATTTCCCTGGTCACAGTGCCCATTGACTTTTTGTATTTAAATGTTTGGAATATTTGAGGATGTGGTGATTTGGGAACTCATAGGGCCTGAACAGACTGCCAGAAATAATCCATCTTCGGACCACTTTAACTGTCCTGGCTCAATGCTTGGGAATTGTAGTTCTTCTGAGACATTGAGCCTTCTCTGTCAGGGAGCTCTGGTGTCACAATAAAATACAGTTCCCATGATTCCCTAGCACTAAGCCAGGGCAATTTAAGTGGTCTCAAAATGGATTATTTCTGGCAGTCTGTTCAGGCCCATAGTCTCTCCCATGGGAGGTAAAGGAAATACTATTTTCTATAGAAATCTTCAGATGTAGTCATGTTACTTCATAGGGTTTCCAGATCTCCAGACCTAACCTTCAGTCTCCAGTTTTCATGGGCCATCTTCAGGACATGGTGCCCATTTTCTTGTTTTGGTGGATTTAATTCCAAACAAGAAGATGTGTGCAGATCTCCAGTTCTGCTGGTAGAACGGAAACTTGACTTTTGTTGCAATTTGCAAAGATGTGTATGTATCTATATATTTACTTAGTTCCCCTTCCCACCCAGCTCTCATAGTGCCAGGGCTCACCCTCTGCTCTGTATCCACCTTCTGGCTAGAAGCAAGCAGGCTAGATTAAATAGTCTTTATCTTTAAATGGGTGAGAAAGAAGAATTCCCATATTTCACATTTCTCTGTGAACAGCCCCTCTAGAGAAGAGTTCTCTCTTAATTTCCAAACAGGACAATATAGTATGTGTGTTGTGTTTGAATGACTAGCTGTGAGCAGCTCTGTTTGGTACTTAATACATAATCATTAATGCTGAGGCCATCCCTAGGTATCAGTTTTTGGTCCTGAAACCTCAGGGCCTTTAATGATCTTGAACTGACAACCCTAGTAATTCATGAGTCTTTTTCCCAATAAGGATATATCCCATATCATTGTTAGACTCTTCACACATTGACCCTTTGGCCAAATTAAAAACAGTTCTTCTATGAGTTAAATAAATTTCCTATTAGTGTAAGGGTGTACAAGGCATGATCCTCACTTTGTTGTTGGATTACAACTCACAGTGTTTCACCATTTGCTCTGCTGGCTAGGGCTAATGATGATTGTAGGCTAAAAATAGCTGGAGGGCCTTAGGATGTTTACCTCTGATCAAATAGGACAGCCATGGAGTCAAGTCAAAAGGACACAAATAAATGTCAATATATTTATATCTCATAGTGTCACCCAATACATACTCATTTGGGTAATTTTGTAGCAATTCATTTAATTTTTTTCTTTTTTCTTTGTTTTAAATTATTATTAGTTCAAAGACTTGCATAGTTAATATGCTAAACTTTTAAACTGTATTTATCCATAGGCTATTGCAAATACCAACCTAACAGCCAATATTATGCTGTATTTGCAATGGAGAATTTTTATATTTGTTTACTTTATATTGCACCATTATTCCAAGGCAGTTTATATTGTTTACAGAGAAACAGTATAGTATTATAATCCACAGTTCTACTGATTTAACTTCTGGAACTTAAGTTGCATAACGTTTGTAGTGTTCCACATCACATGAAAAGCAGCTCCCCAAGCTCTCCAGATTTGTGAAAATGTGGGGGCTACAATCTCACCATTTTCAGAAGTCTGCTTTCCCACCAATGGGGGCCCATCGGTGGAATTTGTGCAGTTGCCATTATAAACCCATCTCTAAGAGAAATCCATTTAAACTTCCAAGTGTTTAAACTTCCAAAGGATTGCATTTTAAGAGACTAAACTTTGAAGTAGGACATTTCTTGTTTGTATCAGCTGTCTGCCAAATAATATGGGGCCAATGAAGGTACCTTACCTTGGCCTTGCAAAGATTGCTGCAATAAAGCATATGAAGCTCTTCAAAAAATTCCAGAGCACTACATAAAACACTAGTGTTAGAATGGAGAGCCTTTTTCTCTTTATTCTTTTATATTTAAATTCACAGACACATTATAGGTTGGGATAATGCAATAGATTATAACAGTTGTGATAACTGTATTGTACACTGTATATCATGTTTATTAAAATTGCCAGTTTTTAGAATTTTGACTGTCTACTAATAATTATCTTATCCAGAGTCCCTTTCACATCACATAATTATAGTAGTACGATTCCATGTTAACTGCCATGGGTCCAGAGTACTGGGATTTGCAGTTTAAGGAGCAGGTGTTCAGCATTCTCATCCAGGGAGCTCTTAGTAACCAAACTACAAACTCTAGGATTGTATAGGATGCTGATACAGTAGTTAAAAAGGAATCATAGGGCTATAATTATGTGGTGTAAAAGGGCCACATGTGCTCCCAAGGGGAGGTTCCATTGTATAAGTATCATTCTAACATTCATTTCTGTAAGGCTCATGCAGCTTCTTGGTAGATTGCGCACCATTTACATTTTTAAAGGATATCTGTTTGACAAATTGGCTGTAATAGATTTTACTGTTGCTCGTCTCCATATATTTTAATAAATGCATTCACTCATCTTTCCTCTTAGTCATGGAAGACAGATGTTCTCATACCCACTGGGAAATTAGTCTCCAGTAATTTTTTAAAAAAAATGTTTAAAAAATTTGTCAGCCATGAAAATGGTTTGGGAATTGTGTAAATCCATTGTATAGTATTATTCCATATGTTCAGCTGAGTATTTATGACAGGATTGTGCAAGATGATCAATGGAATTTTTCCATCTATAATTACTCAACACAGTGCCAGCTAGTCTTGTATCTGTTTATGTGGTTATGTATTTTAAAAATATGGTTGGGTATTTCACTTGCCCTCTATAGAAACATTACTCTGGATGGAACTGTGGAAGTTAAAGTGAAATATAACATAGTGTATTATAATAATGTAGTTTAGAAGGACCCTTAATCTATGTATGTAACAATGCAAAATAAGTTATATAGGATGAAAAATTGACTGGCATCCAGTTAGGTAGTTACATCTTTGTAAACTGACTTATGGTCATATGAGGTTGAATTGCAACATTGTCCGATGTTTGTATTCTTAGGAGGGGAGCAGAGATGTAGCTATGGGCCTGAGCAGGAAAAAACGGCTCGATCCTGCTTTTTCCCAAAGTGGGATGAAACCCCGCTGCCTGCACAGCCCATTCCTAAGATCAAATGTTCATGGCCTGACTGCACTGTGTGGCATCAAGCCACACCACTTGGTAATTTTTTGTTGTTGCACTACCAACATACATACACACCATTTCACGAACACACCATACAACCCCCCTAGTCCACCTGGCAACTCCCACATCCACTCAGATGCCATCCCATTGAATAGCTGCCCCTTTGATCAGCCACACAATCACACGTGCGATACTCCACTGGTACAGGGATTGGTGCATTGGTGTGTGAGTGATACACTGGCAAAGCACAATTATGGAGGCCTCCCATAGGTGCTCTTTCACCCCATGCCTCCTTGTTGGAGTGTCTGGTTTGTGTATATTGTAATTACATCTATTGGTGTTGGCACACTTTCATTTCTTTGCTTTGCTGCAGAACCGCACTCATGTCAGGGCGTTTATATGCAGAGGTAAAGATGTGCATCTTCCACAGTAAGCTGAACTATCCTGGGTTCTGTTTGTTCTGATTTTTAGCCCCAGAGTGCAGCTTCAGTCTAGTTTCCGCCTGCTTTGGAGACGTGTAGCAGGCAGCTGGGGGTTGTCTCTTCTTCCTCTTCCTCTTTCTCCTCCCTTCATCTCTTCCCTCCACCAGCTCTTCCTTCTCCCTGCTCCTCTTTCCTCCTCTACTTTTTCCCTCCACTGGCTCGTCCTGCTCCTCTTTGTCATCACTTTTCCTCCTCCTCCTTCTCTTCCCCTCACCATTGTCACCTTCACTCTTTCTCCTTCCTCCTCCTCTTCCTTCCTCCTCCTCTTTGGCACCCCAGCCCCCTGAAGCCTGTCTTGCTCCTCTCACAGTGGCGGGCAACAAAGGACTGCCTCCTCTTCTTTGTCCTCTTCCCCCCACCGCTTCCCTCCACCTCCTCCTGCTGTTTAACCCTGCTTCTTGCCTCCTCGTCCTCCTCCTCCTCGTCTTCTCCTGCCTCTTCTGCACCCCTGATGCACTTGCCATCTGTGGATGCTCAAATCCGTGGATGGCAAGTCCGCAGATATGGAGGACAGACTGTACTATTGCAATAGGAGTTTACAAGAAGACAGTCTATTTAGGTTACTTTCAGATTAATCCGCCTAAATAGTTCTGATGTCTGATAAGACCCCTTGTGGCCTAAGACTCAGCTTCTCTATCTTCCATATTTTGGCTGTCCCAGGAATGATCTGTAACAAGATGGTGTTCTATTCTATCTCATTTAAATGCTGTGTTTTCTACAATTCCAAGGACTGCTTTGTTTATTCCTCTGTTCTAATGAATGAAGCAACTTCATTGCTTGAGTTCTTGAGAACCTGGTGTGACAGACCACCCAAGACTGAAATGGCTACACTATTTGTAGTCTGTGGTGCCATCAGCTGCATTTCATATGCGACTGTCCTTGAGACTCCATTTTATTATTTTCTAAATTCACACAGCAGGAAATGGTGCAGGGCCACAGCAGGAAATAGTAGACAGTAGCATTTATTTAATGTGGAATGTCTTTTTATATGGCATTCCAAGGTTCTGTTTTATGTGAATATTATTTACATCCTCATGGAGCCTGGAACTAAAATAATTAAAATGCAAGTGAATGCTTCCCCATCATCAAGTGAAGATACGTCTTAACATATATCTTCAGAATTACAATTTACCTCTTCAGGATGAAGACTGATGAATAATTATAACCACTTTATTTGTAACTTTAATTTTAGACTGAAACATGAAGATTTTGCTGACCCAACTGTTCTTTTAATAGTTCAGTAAACTTGAAGAGAAATGTTAAGGATATAGTCTAATTTTCTTAGCTATCAGTTTAAAAACAGTCTTTGGCAAGAGTTGTTTGCTGAGTTAATGTTACTGACACACATATTTAATTACTTATATGAAAAAATTAATTCTGAAGTATAGCCCATAGGAAAACAATTATTTTTAAGCTATTGCACTGTTTCATTAAAATACTCAAAATCAAATATAAATCAAATATAAAAGGTTGAAAACACAGCAATATACAATAAAAGTACACATAAAAAGCAAAAATAGCCATGTTGATCCATGTGAAAGGGGGAGAAAGAGAGAATACTCAAGACTCACAGTTAGGTAACATCTTTATTAGGATGAACCAAAATGTGAGAGAAGTTTGTGTATGCTTTCAAGTTCTCCAGAATTCTTCATCAAAGATGATATAAACATATGGGCTGGGAAATGGAACAAAAAAGATGCAAAAAATAAGGCCAGATTTTGGGCACATAAGATGTGCAGATGGTGACTAAATTAATTAGTCACCTACTAATTGTGGCAAGTGTTGGGTTTCACCAAGAGGACAATGCATTTCTGAAAACTTGGAAGCCTGCCTCTTGCCTAGGAACCTGTGTATTTTTTAAGAGGCAAAAGTTAAGGTTAAGCCAGTGGTTCTCCTACTGTGGGGCAGGAGAGTTCCTCAAGGGGGACACAAGACTTGGATGCCCTGATCCTGCCTCCTCGTCTTCTTCTGCTTTCCCAACCTTATTTGTGCTGAAATGGAAGAGAAAGGCAAGAAGGGTGTTTAAAGCCTTTGCCTTAGGGAGAAGGAGGAGATTTATTTCCTTATAAGATGTTAAAATATGAAAATACATAAATGTGTGAATGAAAATATGCAACCTAAACAAACCAAATATATTTATTCATATACTATATATACTACATCAAGTGAAGGGGTTTGTGATGTCCAGATGTAGATGTAAAGGGGGTCACAAGGTAAGATGTTGGAGGACCATTAGTTTAGGCTACAGTTGGCCTTGACCCTATTTGAAATGAGAGAAGTTTTGAGTTGGATATAGCTGATCCTATTGTCTTGCTACAGAGCTAGTATGGTGTGGAGGTTTGAGTTTTGTACTGTGACTCTGGAGACCAGTGTTAGATTTCCAGCTTGGCCATGAAACCTACTAAGTGACCTTGGGCAAGTTACATGCTCAGCCTCGGAAGGCAATGGCAAACCTCCTCTGAACAAATCATGTCAAGAACACTTAAAGATTTGCTTTAGGGTTGCCATAACTTGAAGGCACACAGCAGCAACAATTATCTTGATAAACTGCCTGGAAAGCATAACTCTCAAGATAGGCTAAGTACATAGGAAACTTCAAAATGCTGAAAACTAAGGAGTCAGTATTTGTTATTAGTGAATTTTGGTGGACAGAGGAATTTCGGTGGTTTTTCAATTGGAATAGGAACTATGCCCAGAAATGGATACTCTGCATGCAACTCAGCTCTTGATCCAGCTGCTGTAACTGTGTATCTGTAGGTGGACTGGCTCCTCTGAGCATGTTACTTTTGTAATGGGAGCTGTGTCAATTCATTTCTAGGAGTTTAATAACTGGTGAATAAATGAACTTTTAAACACAGAATTTGTAGACATGCTGATGCTAGAAGATGAAGAATCAAGAAAATATATATCAGTTCAAAAGACATGAAAACAACTGGTCTTAGTTATGTGTCTTAGGGCGTAAGCAGACTGCCAGAAATAGTGCACATTAAATTGAGGCACTGCCCTTGCTCAGTGCTAGGGAATCATGGGAACTGTAATTTATTGTGGCACCAGAGCTCTCTGACAGAGAAGGCTCAATATCTTAGAAAAAAATACAATTCCCATGATTCCCTAGCACTGAGCCAGGGCAGTGCCTCAGTTTAATGTGCACTATTTCTGACAGTCTGCTTAGGCCTTTAGTCATGCAAAATAAACTCCAAAGGTCTATTTAAAATGTTACTAACTCTGGATCTAACCTGTTTTTAGACTCTCTGAAATCAATGGGACTTAAGTTAGACCTTGACTTAAGTCATACTGATTTCAGCAAGTATGAATAAGAGTGAATCTAGCTCAGTATATCCTTTGGAGGGTTTTTTGTGTGTGATAATTCTGATGAATAATGCAAGGCAGGTTTGTCATAAAGGGATTTGAAAGATTTCAGAAAAAGCATGTTCTGTTGATAACCTTTTGCTTGAGTATATATTACATATACAGATATATCTTTTTGTGTATTTGTTGCATAGCATGTTGTTGGGGAACCACAGTCTTCTAAGTGGTTTGTATTTTAGTTAATTTATTAACACATTGTAGGGTTTTGGTTTGCTAATAAGTGATTTTTATCACTACCTTGTAAACTTTAAGGTGTCTTCATTTTAAAAAGAGTTTATTTCATAGCCCTTTTGGTCTTTCTGTATTTTAAAATATATTTTCCACATTGATTGTTTCAAAAATCAAACATAATGAGAAACAAATGTACACTTGTGGGGAATCTGTGGTCTCTAGACACTTTCAAAATGATCCAATTCCTATTGGCCCCAGATGACATAATTGATACTTGGATTATGGGAGTGGCAGGATTATGGGAGTTGCAGTCTGACCACATCTGGACAGGTGTCTGTTTCCCATCACTGATTTACAGTAAAGACAAGAGACCCATTGAAATGACTGAGATTTGTTAGTACAGGTTGAGTCTCCCTTATCTGCAGTTCCAAAATCTGAAATATTCGAAAATACAAAATTATTCACAAGGTACTGAGTAGCTGAGACAGTGGCACCTCTGCTGTCTGATGATTCACTGTACACAAACTATTTCATTCACAAAAGTACAGTCTGCCCATCCCAATCGTGGGCTTGCCAATTGCGAATTTAATCATCTGCGGACGGCAGTGCATGCACCTGGCTGCAGTCATTGAAAACCACAGGACTTGAGATCCCATGGTTTTGTTTTGTTTTGTTTTATCTGTATGTGGGGGGGGGGAATCTGGAATGGAAGCCCTGTGGATACTAAGGGCCGACTATATTAAAAAATAGTGTGTATAAAATTGCTTTCAGGCTATGTCTATAAAGTGTATATGAAACATAAATGAATTTAATGGAACTTGGATTCCATCTGCAAGATAATTCATTATGTACAGTTGCCCCTCTGTTTTCACAGGGGATCCGTTCTGGATCCCTCTGCGAAAATGGAAACCTGCACATATTCAAGCCCCATAGGCTTGAATGGAGGCACAGGGATGTGAGGGCACACCCCATTGTATGCCCCTCCGTTTGTCCCTCATGCATAAGTGAGGGATGCAGATCCGAAATCCACAAAAACGGAGGGGCTACTGTATATGGAAATACTACAACACCTGAAAAACTCCAAAATCCAACACTTCTGGTCCCAAGTATTTTGAGTAAGGGCACCCAACCTGTCATAATTAACTTTGGGTCTGATCTACAGAAGACTGCCGTTTGATTTGTATGTATGTATATTTGCCTTCAAGCTGCATTGACTTTTGGCAACCCTATAAATTTCTTAATCCATTGCCCCCCTTTGACATATGGTATATACTGTAGTACTTGGTATTCATTGGCAGACCATCATCCAGGTACTAGCTAGGCCTGACCCTTCTTAGCTTCCAAGATTTGATGAGATCTGGTCCATTCAGGGTATTTAGCCCTCATAAGATTGGATTTAGCTCGACATGTCAAGGCTCTGCAAACACATCTGAAAGTGAACAGTGCCATGATAGATTCAAGTCATGGACTGAAATTACAATTTGTTTGGGAGGACAGTGATCCTGTTCTGTCAGAATCTCTGACCTACTACATGGGTAGGCTGCAGGGAGGAAGAAAGGTATCTTGGGGCCTCTGCAGATGGGTGGCCATGGGCAGCCCTGAGAAGCTGCAGATTGGGGCCGAGCCTGCCGCATGCCTCAGCCCCGATCCACTCTTTTTCCAGTCCTGGAAGGAGTGCTAAAATAATGCTCCTTCCGCAAGGTGCAGAAAGGGCACCGCAAGAGGCCTCTTCGATGTCTCTTCCGGCTCCACGTGTCTGGACGCTGAGCTGGAAGGACGTCATTGGAGCGCCCATTGTGTGGAACGATGGAAGCTCCGATGACATCCTCAGGAAGGGGTTGGGGCACCTGGCGTCCTGGGATTAAAGGGGCTAGTTCTGTCCATACTAACATTAATTTTAGTTAATATACAGTTTAATATCTGTACTGAAGTACAGTTGTCCCTCCCCGTTCATGGACTTCGAATCCGCGGTCTTGCTCTTCGTGGGGAGGGACAAGTGCCTATATTTAAAATGGATGCATGCCCCTGTACGCACACCATTAGTTTCAATGGGGCTTCAATATTGGTGAGCTGCCATTTTTTGCGGGATGGTGGTGATCCAGAACAGATGCCCTGCAAATTGGGAGAGTCAGCTATAATTTCACACTGCATGCTTGAAGATGAGTGCTGGTAATGCATTTTGAGCTAACACTATTGATGACATTATTTGCCTGAAGAAATTATTCAGAAAACTTATGTAGCTACAGTCGTCCCTCCTATTTCATGGACATCCTATCCTCTGTCTTGATTTTCCATAGACAGGAAGCCCGGAGGGAAATTATGGTTAATGGGGCTTGAATATTTGTGTTTTTTCATTTTCATTGGGAGAGGTGTCTTGAGCAGATCTCCCATAAAAATGACTGTTGGCTGTACTATAGTTTACTTGTTGACTCCCTCTTTCCTGTTCTTTTTGTGGTTCTAAGACAGAGGTAGGCAACCTTTCCCCTTTAAGGGCCAAGGGACTTCAGCTCCCAGAAGCCTCAACCTTGTTGGCCAATAGTCCCATGTTGGCCAATAGCTCCTGGGATTCTGGGAGCTGAAGTCCCTCGGCCCTTAAAGGGGAAAGGTTGCCTACCCCTGTTCTAAGAGTTCCATTGCTCATGGCACTTCCTCATCTTCAATCATTTCTATGTTCACGTTAGTAGAGAGTGTGTGCATGGATTTGTTATCACCATGAAAAGAAATGTTGGAGCAGTTGCACATAAGGAATTGTGTTATGGACATCACAGTGCATGTAGGTTTCACTGGAAAAATTTGCAAGTTCTAGTCCAGAGGTAGGCAACCTTTCCCCTTTAAGGGCCGAGGGACTTCAGCTCCCAGAATCCCAGGAGTTATTGGCCAATATGGGCCTATTGGCCAACATGGCTGAGGCTTCTGGGAGCTGAAGTCCCTCGGCCCTTAAAGGGGAAAGGTTGCCTACCCCTGTTCTAGTCCATTACAAAATAATGAAATCTGTGTTATTGAAGCCATTGTTTTATTTAACTATGTTCTAAAGGTCTTCTCATTCCTAGTTGTTGTTCTAGGTTAGTCTTTCTGGTGAGAATTTGATTTTAGAGATGCAGATTAATCCACAAGCAGAGCAGATGTAGATCTTTTCCTGGGCTGTGACTCTCCATGCTAGTGATAAGAAGCTTCATACTTGAACAATCTCTTAGATGGTGTTGCAGATAATGTATATAGAAAACTAGACCTTCAGATACCATGCTCCTCTTCACTTTGGCATGCTTGCCTTCTATTAACAAGGAAACTGATATTCTGACATTCTGCTGCATGTATAAATTGTTCCTCAGAATGCATTAAGTCAGGGATAGGCAACCTTTCCCCTTTAAGGGCCGAGGGACTTCAGCTCCCAGAATCCCAGGCGCTATTGGCCAACATGGGACTATTGGCCAACATGGCTGAGGCTTCTGGGAGCTGAAGTCTCTTGGCCCTTAAAGGGGAAAGGTTGCCTATCCCTGCATTAAGTGGTTCTGTTTTCCTTGGTTTTGGATGTTTCAGGATAAGCTTTGCTCAGGTACTTTTGGAATTGGTCTGTTGACCACACCAATACTGGAAAGCTTTGCATGTGGGAGACAAATCATAAACCACCTAGAGAGTTGAGAGTATTGTTAGAAGCTTGGTGAAATGAAATTTAGCATGTTTGGAAGGTGGTATTCTGGTGATATTTTTGAAAATTTCACCTGATCCCTATGTAGCACTACTTTACACTAGTAGAGGGGTTAGATCAGGGATAGGCAACCTAAGGCCCGGGGGCTGGATGCAGCCCCCCGAG
>CM034703.1:75363486-75379605 GCA_020142125.1 Phrynosoma platyrhinos
AAAGGTATTCCCTGTTGACAAGGTTGTCAAGTCGTGTCTGACCATAGGCATTATAATTGCTCCTAAATATCATGGCCAGTCTGGAGACAGGTGATCCTGGGATGCTGATCTGCAGGTTGCTTAGAGGCCAGGTTATAGTCAACTGTGGCATGTTAGCAGCTTCAGATTATAAAATAACTAACTAACCCATGGAAGTTTCCCTACTTAAATTCTTGAATGTGCTTTTTATCTTCTCACAGAGACAGAAGAGTAATTGTTTACAAGCTACACAGGTTTTGTTTCTAGATGATGATGGTGGAGCTACTAGGAGAAGAACAATTTTGACATAACAAATACATTTTTCTTCAGTTCCCAATTTTCCAGCACTGCAGACAGTGAGATGCTGAAAATAATTCACATCTAGAACTGATATAATATATTTGCTTTGTTAGCATTCACTTGGTAATGTTGCCTTCCCTTTTTCTTTGGATGCCTAAACTGTATTTCTAAAGGCACAGCTGAAGGTCTAAGTTTTACATTCCTATGATGCTAGAAATCTGGGAAATGGGAAACATTTTTTTGTATGAAGAGGAGCTATTTTCTTATTCATGAGGCAATACTTCCTTGCCCCAATAGATTAAATAGGTGAGCTAGAGCTATAATTTTGCTCATAACAACACAGCAAAAAATTGGGTATAATTACTGAAGTATTCTAAATTTTATTTTCTTAGTTTATCATTTCTACAACCTTTTCAATTGTAAATACTTATTCTTACCTCATTTATTCTCTCATTATCATAAGATGGTATTCTTCTGATAGTACAAAAAATTCTAAATGCAAAAGCCTTTGTATGTTGGATGCCACTTTTTGGAGTACCTATAATAAAGGCCATATATCTCTGACTGTAGATTTTAAAAATGATCATATTTCTCAATTTTTTTGGCGCATAAAATTAAATTCTTATCAGATTTCTTTTCATCATTTATTTAAATGTAACACTAACTGAAGTGTCATTAGTGGTGAGCCACAGGTGATAAGTCACCATTAGTTCCTAATTTTAACTGCAACATTCCATGATATAAATAACGTTTCTCTCAAGTCATCTGTTTTTCATTTAGGAGGGACTTTATCCACCCTCACAATATGGAGTAGAAATTACAAGGCATGTATGCTCCCTGTTTCAGAATTAATCTACAAAGAGGTTTCTATCAACATCAAAGGGAGACCCTCTGACTCTCTTAGATCTGGTTTGTATATTGTGGGGATCCAAGCATTTGGATCCAGGCCATTTGTTTTTTGTTTTGTTTTTACAGCTAATTGTCCATATCACTGGGAGGAGAAGGGCCAGTTTGTAAATCAAGTCTGTCCATTACAGAAAATAGATTATTCAGACTAGAAGGATCCAGGTGTATTTATATTTTAATTACAAAAGGAATTTTTATTGGGATACTCATGGACACTGCACTACAATTCAATAATGGGATTGGACCAGTTAGCATGGCCTACCCCCAACAAATCTTTCAACCCTTAAATGAATGGAAGAAGATGGAATTTAAGTGGCAGATCAAAATAAAAGAACATCTTAGAAAGAAACCTAGTTGGCAAACAACAAGATTTTTTTTTCCATCCCTGCTCTCCCTGATCTGATTTGTGATTTGTGTTGCTCTATGGTGTATTCTAATATTTGTATGGATACTCCAGGCAAGATTATTTATTTATTTGTAAAAAGATTTATTTATTTTTGCACAAAGTTATCCAAATGACCATATGTTCTAATGTTTTTAACTGGATCTGTTATTCATGTGTTTTGACATGTCACATACAAATGGTAAAGAGATTCAAGCCAACCACATACTTGAAAATATATGTACAGTTGTCCCTCCCCTTTCACAGACTTAGAGTCTGCAGTCTCACTTTTCACAGGGAGGGACAAGGGCTACATTTTAAATGGCCGCGTGCACGCTATTAGTTTCAGTGGGGCTCGAATATTTGTGAGCTGCCGTTTTTTTTGGGGGGGGTGTATCCACAACAGATCTCCTGTGGATTGGGAGGGGCAACTGTAATCAAGATTGCTGTACTGACTGCTTGTTTGCAACTGACCCGATTGTTATGCAGAGGGGCAGGGTATAAATAAATGTTATTATTATTATTATATTATTCAAGATGTTGATCTTAATATACAAATCCCTAAATACTGAGGGATCATCTTCCTGTGTATGTGCCCAGTTACCCCCTGAGATCTTTGCTGTTGTTATTGTTGTGTGTTTTCAATTTGCAACATTTGTTCCAAGGGGATCTGTCATAGCCTTCTTCGGAGGCTGAATGACTGTAACTAAAGTTACCCAGTAGGTTTCCATGACTGAGCAGGGATTTAAATTCTAGTCTCTCAGATTGTAACAAGCCACTACAGCACATTGACTCACCAGGTGTACCTGAGGTGTACCTGAGGTATACCTGTAAATAAATTCTACCATGATGATTTGTATATCCTGTAGCTTTATGTATGTATACATTTTTGATTCTTACATGGCAGTTCACTGCAAAACTGTCATCAAAGAACCAAAAAGTACATGTAAAACTATGGTTTATATGTGGCATCATAATAGAATTATTAAAGGACTATACAACCTCAGCAACCATCAGATTGTAATCTAAGGAATAAAACCATAAAGTTAAACTAGAACAGGATTTTTTCAGTGGCACCCCCTTCCGAACAATAATACAATAGTTATCCTTTCTTGAAATTTAAGATACTTTTCAGATGCCACTCTTTTTTTCCCCAGACACCATCCAGCAAACTCTGTTGACATAATTTTCACTGTTTTTCATTTGCTATGATAAAGTGGATGTTAAAGTGGAAGCTGCAGCAAGAGAAATTGGTAAAAACAAATCACCAGGAACAGATGATATTCCAATTGAATTGCTACCATGCACACAGGCAAAAACAACTCTAGTGCTAACTAACATATGCCAACAAATATGGAAAGCAAAACGGTGGTCAATAGATTGGAAATGATGATTATATATCCACAAAAAAGGAGATACAAAAGATAGCAGCAATTATAGGACCATAGTATTAATCTCCCATGCATAGACTCAAATCATGCATGGAGAAAGAAATCCCAGAGGTCCAGTTGGGGTTCAGGAAAGGAGGAGGCACTAGGGACCACATTGTAAATGTACAATTGCTAATGAAGCACACAAAGGAATTCCAGGGGAAAAATTACCATGTTGTTTATAGATCACAACAAAGCATTTGACTATAGATTACAAAAAGCTATGGATGGCTTTAAAGGTCATGGGAATACCATTACATCTGATAGTCCTGATGGAAAATTTGTACTTAGGACAAGAGGCTACTATTAGAACAGAATTTGGAGAAACAGATTGGTCCCCAACTAGCAAAGGGGTCATGCAAGGATGCATTCCATCACCCTACTTGTTCAACTTGTACACAGAAAACATCACAAGAATAGCAGGCTTAGACTCAGGAAAAGGAGGAGTGAAAAAGGAGAAAGGAACATTATCAATCTTAGCTATGCAGACAACACTATGTTACTAGTGGAAAACATCACAGACTTGGAACAATTTCTAAAGAAGGTCAAAGATGAAATTGAAAAGCAGGCTTAATGCTGAACATAAAGAAAACAAAAATAATCACCATGGAAGAAATAAATAAATTCAATCTAGACAATGAAGAAATTGAAATAGTTAAAAGAGTTCCAGTATCCAATATTGATAAGAAGGGTGACTGCAACGAAGAAGTAAGAAGACTAGGAATGGGAAGAGCAGCTATGAAAGAATTAGATAAGATCCTAAAGAGTAAAGATATACAGCTGTACACTAAAGTCAGAATCTTCCAAGCATAGTATTTCCCATCACCATGTAGGGATGTGGGAGCTGGACAGTGAAAAAAAGTATAAGAAAAAAGGCACACCCTAATTTGAGATGTGGTGCTGAAGAAGAGTGCGGGGGATACTATGGACAGCCAAAAATGTGAACAAATATGTTCTTGAATAGATCAAACTAGAACTCTCCTTGGAAGCCAAAATGATGAAACTGAGGCTGTTGTACTTTGGCCACATCATGCGAAGGCATGACTTATTCAAAAAGACAACAATGCTTGGAAAGGTGGAGAGCAGTAGAAGAGAGAAAGACTGCACACCATATGAATAGACTCAGTCAGGGAGGTCATGGGCCTCATTTTGCAGGACCTAAGCAGAGCAGACAGAGTCTTGGAGATGTCTCATTCACAGGAACACTATGAGTCAGTGCCAGCTCAAGGGCAATTAACAGCAAAACAACATGATAAGGTATTTCACAAAGTATTTATTAGAGTACCTTTTTAGTGGGAGCATTGATTAACAATAAAGACTGATAATAAAGACTTCCTATTTATCTAAATAGAAGGATGCCCAGCTTTGTCCTTCTTTTTTGGCTCTTAAGCAGCTGTCTTGTCATATTTGAAAAGTTCCACTTACACTCTCAGAATAAAGATGGACAACATAATATGTTCAGTGGCAGTCAGCATGCAGGCAGATATGAGAATGCCAGCAGCAATTACTGGCTTTCAGTACCCATTCGTTTCAGATTTAGATTAATTTTTCCTTTGGAGAAGCTTCCCATACCTTTTGATTAAACAAAACCACTATAGTTTTTGATTGACAGCTTGATTAATCTTTTAGCATTTTTGTCAGATGTGCATAAACCAAAGGTGACAAAACACTTGATGGGATTTTGTCTCTTGACTGTGGACTGGAAAGTTGCTAGGAAACATGAAGTCATTGCTAAACCACTTCTCTGCTGACTTCAAACCAGTGTGTGGTTTTGTAATGGCAGACTACAGGGAACTAGCAGATAGCTGTACTCTTCTAACCACCATTTCCTAAATTACACACTGTTTGTGTGTGTGCATTGAGGAGAGGGGGTGTATAAATACGACCACTGTTCTTTAAACCAAGGAAAGACAAAAAGTCAAAATGCCTGATTGCATGAAATTCAAATTAGTTCCGAAGAGCAGTTTTCTTGTCTTAACTTTGCTAACCAATTAGTAGCTGATAGTGCTTGTTTGTGGGATAGGCTTTTTAAGAGCTGCAAGTGATTTCTGTAAATGCAAACTGAGTTGGTGTCCTTTGAAATACGAAGTGGAAAGTTGGGGCAGTTGTAACAGCTCAGACTAAGAGCACTTGTCATCAACCTAAGTATTTATTTTCATGGTGAAGATTTATTAAAGTCGGGCCTTGAGGAAATAGTTATTGGAGTAAGTGGAATGCATTGAGAAATGTGAGTCTCATGATTCTCTCGTATTTTATTTCTTCTCATTTATTGTACCATTTATTTTTCAGCAATTTTTTTGCCCAAGCTCATTCTGCTTCGTTCTTCATTTAAATGTTTTGGATTCTCCCTCCTCCTACTGCCTTACAGCAGGGCTGTGCAACAACCATGCCTTGACTTGTATGACATGCTCAGTGCCTTGTGTGAGGCCCCTAAAGCAGAGTTCAGCACCATTCAGGAAGTGCTGAGTATCATTATGGATCTGGCCACTATGGTGGATGTGCTGGGAGGTCCAACAGAGGAATCAGTCATGAATGAATTTTCCTTTCATACTTGTTCCCCGAATCTCTGGTGCAAATATTTCTTCCTTCCTGGCTTTCCAAGCTGAATCTCCACCTTTTGCCTATGCTTTTAAATAGGCAGTTTGAGCAGTTCTGCAAAGAAAAAGGGAATACACTGCAGTAGGAACATAAACTGTGACATTGCAAACAGGAACCTTTATTTCAGAATTCTTACAGTGCTGATAGGGAGTGATTGCAAGCAGTTGTGTGAAGCCACAGTTGCTTGAAACAGTGCTGCCTCATGCAATATGACTTGAAAGCTTGCTGAAAATATACTGTACTTGTGGTTCTCTTTGTAACCAGTGGCGCCAGGGAATTGGTCCCAGGGTTTTAATTTTTCCCCTTTAAAATGCTTCATATTGTATTACATTATTAAGTTTTTAAAGTGCTATTGTTTCATGTATGGATCATTAAAGGCTTTGAGGTATGCCTTCACACTTATAAGAAGTATGGATGTCATCAGGATCCCAAGTGGAGTATGTTTTCTGTATCTTTATTTTAATGTCGTTCTTGACTCTCTGCCCAGGTTTTCCTCTCTGCTAGAACAGAAATTAATCTAGTTTTCCCTTTTGAGAGCACAAAGAAGCCTTCTTTTTACTTATAGTGAATTATGGTTTTACTGTAGGCAACATAACGGTATATTATTGTTTTATTTTATTTATTTATTTTTTGAAAAGTAGGAACAGTTCATTTATTTTTATGAATGTCTCAATTGTAAGAAAAGGTGCTGTGTCTAATCATGAATTATTAGGTTATATTTTGAACTCATTCCCCTATTTTTAAAAATATCTTTTGATGGCAAAACCTTCTTGAATATAAAACTTTTTGAATATATAGTTCAATATTAATCTCTCTCCCTTTTTTTTAAAAAAAAGTGCAATTCATTTGTCAGCCTTTAAAGTATAAGATTATATAAACTGAGATTTTGAGTTTTATTTAGTTGAATTGGTATTATAAGGATAGATCGAAATGAGGAATGTTGAAATACTGTATATGGAGAAAGCCAACTAGATAGCTATCTGGTATAAACTGGGAAAACTGAGCCCATAAAACTTAATAATAAGCCTGATAAATTTGCAGCAATAGGCTGAAAAATCAAAGTGAAGGAAGACTCATATAGCCATACCTAGATGGAAGAGTTGATGTTCTTTTTAAGACTGCATATTTGAACAAACAATCTAACAATCAAACAGCCTTTCCATCCAATAAGTATGCTTACATTACAAGACTTGAATGAATCCTATTTTTAAAAAGTTGTGTGCCTTCTAGTTATTTCTGTCTTATGGGGACCCTAAGATGAACCTACCATGGAGTTTTGTTATCAAGATCTGTTGAGAAAGAGGTTTTCCATGCCTTCATCTGTGGCCAAGAGATTGTAACTTGCCTGAGGTCACCCAGTAGATTCTCATTGCTGAGCGGGGATTCAATCCCTGGTCTCACAGACTCTCAGTCCAACTTTCAAACCACTACACCATGCTGGCCCTTCCCTTTGTTACCTATCTTTAAATGTTAGGAAGAAGAGGGTTAAATGGTCTCTTCTCCCACAGTTCCTCTCTTTACCCAGCCGTCATTTGGCTTGTTCATTTTTTAAAAAAAAGAATTGCCCAAAGAATGTTCACACACATTTGCCATGTTATATGGAAACATTATGCTATTGAAAAATATGCCCTATTTATCCAGCTAAACTGGGAAAATCCACAAAGCCCTGCAACTTTCCCAACCTGGAATTTATTATGCAGATAGATATAAAATCAGCAGCCCCCAAATAGAGGGTGATTTGTTTGTTCATGTGACAGAAAAAAGTGGGTTCAATAAATTGGAATAAGGTCCATCATATTATACTAGTATGCAAATCATTCAATAAATACTGTCAGCAAATTGGTCAACACATTCCTAGCATGGTCTCATCATGTGTTCATTATTGAAAAGTGGATCTTTTGTCCTCTTTTCTTTTGGTAACACTTGCATTTCTTTTCCAAGACATCTGTCTTAACTTCACATTCATACATGTGAAAGAGAAGGGGAGAATTCTAGAACTTGTTTTTCCCCTCTCAGTTAGCATAAAGTGGCAGCAAGTAGATGGTGAG
Source organism: Phrynosoma platyrhinos (assembly GCA_020142125.1). Classification (NCBI taxonomy): domain Eukaryota; kingdom Metazoa; phylum Chordata; class Lepidosauria; order Squamata; family Phrynosomatidae; genus Phrynosoma; species Phrynosoma platyrhinos. The sequence goes on from CM034703.1 coordinate 75,371,169, forward strand.
TATGAGCAATCAAAGGGAGAAATGGGGACAAATACAGATACTCTGGTCCTCTTTTTCATTAATTTTCATTACCTTTGCTACCTAGGTTTTATGCTCTACTTCACTAAAATTAAATATACTTCTAAACTCCTGTTTTGAATTCTAGTTAGGCCTCAGGTTTTTGGGAGTATTTCAGGACTCATTATAGTTAGCATTCCTGATGGACAAATGTAACACTGGAGCCCTGGTGGCCCAGTGGTTAAATGCCTGTACTGTGGCCACAAGGTTGTGACAATCCTAGGGACTCCAACGTCCACTCAATCTTGCATCCTTCCACAGGTCGCTAAAATGAGTATCCAGCTTGTTGGGGCAATTTGCTTACACATTGTAAACTGCTTAGGGAATGCTTAGTTCACTGACAAGTGGCATAGAAATGTTCTTGCTGTTGCTATTGTTATAGGATGGGTGTGTTCTATAAGATGGCACAGTAAGTTGCTGCCGAATCACTGGGCGACCGCAGCCCAGGTCCCAGCTGGGCTCAGCCGGCCCTTTTTAGAAAATAGAAACTTTCTGTTTTCTAAAAAGGGCCGGCTGAACATGGCTGCAACCCAGGCTGCACTCACCCAGAAATTCAGTAGTGACTTACTCTGTGATAATTCCTGCCCCCATCCAGCATTTTGGCTGCATGCTGGGAGGCTTTTTCCATTTTAAAAGGTAATGTGATAAACTCCATGGTGAATCATGATTTAGCTACATAAAAATAATTTAAAAGCCACATGTAACATATTTTTAAACAGCCCTTCTGAAGCAAAATACAGCCAGCCCTCCATTTTCACAGAGGATCCGTTCCCCCCCCCCCAAAAAACTGAGACTAGCCAATATTTAAGCCCTATAGGCTTGAATAAGACATTTCCCCATAGGTGTGCATGGGCGCATGCCACAAAGGCACACCCCATTGATCTTAACAGAGGTCACCCCTCCATGAATATCCAAAACCACAGATCTCAAGTCCATGAGAACAGAGGGATGACTGTATAGAGGAAGACAATATAGCATCTTTTGGCGGGTAGCTCCAGAGCCATGATGCTGTTAGAGATAAGGCTATGACAAAAGGCAGGCCTCTAAGCAGTTCTTAAATCCATGAGAGCAGGTTCAAATGGGAGAAAATTGTTTTCCAAAGGTATCCTGACCTCAGACTGATCAGGCCTGTATAATTATTATTCATATTATTATTAGTTACTTAGCCAAGTACCAGGATTTTGAATGGTGGCCGGAAAAATGAAGCCTGTTTAGTTGGTACAAAACTAGTGTAATATGGTCTAAAGCAGGGGCCGGCAACCTACGGCTCCCGGGCTGGTTCTGGCCCAGGTTGCTGGACTTACCGGCCCAGGCAGACTCCTGCCGCCTCATGTTTTGCCCTCTGTGCGGCCGTGCGCGCCATGGCCGCCATTTTGATTTCCAAAATGGCGGCTGCGACATGTATCACGGCGGCGGCAGCGCACGCAGGGGGGGCGCGTGTGGTGGCGGGGTGTGTGTGAGCACGCGTGCTGCCATTCCCCCCCCCTTGGCCTGGTGGAGACCAGGACTTCGGGGGACCGGCCCAGGTCTCCAAAAGGTTGCCTACCCCTGGTCTAAAGAAAGTGCATGCCACTGCCATCTTTCACACTGTTCACAAGACACAAGACACAAACACTGAATGTGTTCTGTCCAATAAATGATCAATAAGAAAAACTGTTAGAAAAGATCAGTGGCAGACTGTGCTGGCAGCTAGCATTTTAGTATTCTGGAAAAGAGAGCATGTCGTTTACAATTTTGGCACTGCATATATATCAGTGCATCAAGAATCTTTATAATATGACCTTTTGTTAAGGGTGATCTTCACAATATTGATGTAAAGTTTCATATGGTTCCCACTAACTACTGTACAAAATATGACATTAAATCATTCTCAAGCAGCTGAAAGTCCTGAACAGAACTTCTGAAGCACACCAGTGCAGATTGCTGGTCTTTGTCCAAAGGAGGGCCCCTCAACCACTGGAGGCAAGTGATAGTGCTCTTGAGAATTCTAGTTCAATAGGTTTACCATTTGTGTGTTAATAGTTCTAAGACTATTCATCAGTAAAGTTGCTGGGCCACTTGATTTAGCTGTAGTTATTGTTAGTGAAGTATGACCTTTTGGTATGGGAGTAAGAAGGCAGAGGAAGATGTGGGCTTGCCCTTGACAGTATTTGAATGGCTTTCTGGGCATGTAGTTGATGAATGGGCAGAGGGCAATGGGAAAATAATATTTCCCATGAGATGTTAATTGAGAAAGAAACATCCCCCACGAATATATTTGGATGGACAGTAGGAAATCTGTGTTCAGTAAAGTCCAGGTTGGGTTTCAGTTTGTAACCAGGAAGTAAATAATGTCTCTGTAGGTGTGTGTGTGTGGGTGTCATTGTATGTGCATCATTGTGTTGAACTATCACTGTTATTTTAGAAGTGTTTAATGTAGATTTAATTTAATATGTAAATGTTAGCCAAGTTAATTTAGTAGTCATTTGTGGGGGGGATCCACATATGTAATAACAGTACCCCAAAATATGACTAGAATTGGTGAGGTTTAAATCAGGATAGCTTACTCTAGTTATGATGGGGTGTTGGTAAGAGTGAGGGTATCAATCCAAAATCTGAAACAACAGAGGAAGATGAAGATGACTTTACCAATTCATGGAAATTTTACAACTGGGCTGGGGCAATGTATGACTATCTAGTTGTTGTTTCACTGAAGCTCCCAGCATCCCTTACCATTGGCTATGCTAGCTAGAACTAATGGGAATTTCAGTCCAGTAACACTTAGATGGACACATGTTTCTCTGAAACTACATAACATTTCTGTACATCAGCCACCAAATGACATCATTGAATCTCTGGCAGTGCTCAAAGAAGACATGGTGATCCCATTTCTATTACCCTAACTAACTTATTCAGAACTTGGGATTTTACTTTCTAAATTAAACTACCATATTTTCCGGCATATAAGACGACCCGCGTATAAGACGACCCCCCATTTTCCAGTCAAAATATAGAGTTTTAGCACCTCTATCTTCATTAGCCTTATACCCGGCGTATAAGACAACTCACCCCCCCCCCCCCCACTTTAGCCACAGATTTTGCAGGTTAAAAGGTCGTCTTATACGCCGGAAAATACGGTACTTACTTTATTCATCACTCTGATCTGTAACTTTTAGTGCAATTCAGAAAGGTAACATGGGGAGTTACTCATTACTAATAGGTTACTGTTACTATTGTACCACTGAAAAATCCAGGAAGATGTTCTCTGGCTCCCTTAAGGGCTGATTCAGATATTATCTCTTGGGAATCTGAGAAAAAAATTACTTACAAAGCAATTGCTCCATTGCACTTTCTTCCCCATGCTGTTGAATACAACACATCCAATTGGAGAAGGAAAGAAACTGACATTAGTTTGGTACAGAAGATTCCTTAAGCATGTCTTGGGGTGTGTGTGTGCAAAAGCAGTCAGTCATGAAACTCTATCCCTTTTCCTTCCTCACCTCCCTCTCTTCCAATGATTTCCTCTAAAACCTGGTAAGTCAGCCTTAGTTTTGCAGAGAAGCATTTCTCTTCTTCTAAACTCTTTCTTTCAGTTTATACCAACCTAGCCAGTATGAATGTGTACCTTTTAATACTGTTTTGAGAAGCCAGACTAGCAAAGGAACACATACATTAGATTGTTACAATAAGGCATATCTAGTTTGCAAAATAAGTCATAGAAAATGAAAAGTCATAGAGTTGGAAGAGACCACAAGGATCATCCAATCCAACCCTCCTCCCATGCAAAAACACACAATCAAAGCACTCTTACAAGATAGCCCTTCAATCTCTTAGTTACTTCCTAACTTGATTTTTGTTCACCTGAGCAGTAATAAACCTTTCATAGACCATAACAGTACAGTTGTTCCTCTGAATTTGCAGGAGAACTGTTCTGGACCCCACACACACATATTCAAAATTTTGTGAATATTCAAGTCCCATTGTCCTCAATGGCAGCAATGAGAACAATGGGACTTGAGTATTTCTTTCCCTCCTCCCGTCCCCTCCTTCCATCCTTCTTCCCACCTGAGAAAGCTGGCACAGTGGGGAAATGGCAGTGCCAGCCGTCTCAAGGCCTCCAGGGCCCAGATAAGGCTGTGCCAGCTATCACAAAGCTGCACAGCCAAGGAAAGGCCTCCTGGGCTGAAGCAAGGCTGGATCAGTTGCCACAAAGCTGCACGGCCAAGGAAAGGCTGGCACAGGTATGGAAAGGCCTCTGGAGCCCAGGCAAGGCTGGTGCAGCCCCCTCAAGGCCTTTGAGGCTGAGGAAAGACTGGTGCAGCCGCCTCAAGGCTTGCAGAGTTGAGGCAAAGCTGTGCTGGCCACCTCAAGGCTTCTGGGGCTGGCAAGGCCAGTGTGTCCTCCTCAAAGCTTCTGGGGCCAAAGCAAGGCTGGTGTGGCTGCCTCAAGTCCTCTGGGGCTGAGGCAAGGCTGCACTGGCCACCTCAATATCTCTGGGGCCAAGGCAAGACTGCACTGGCTGCCAAGGAAATTCCAGTGCGGAAAGAAGGAGGTAAGGGAGGGAGAGAGCCATGGGCTTGCCATTCGCAAGTAATCAAAACTGTGAATGGTAATTCCATGAATCCAGAGGGATGATTGTATTTCCAAATGGAATGAAATGATTAGAGGCTTATCCACATGGGCTTAAAGAAATGGCACTGTCCCATTTCCGAACTTACCTGTGCAGATGACACATGTGGCTGAAAGCGAAGGAGACAAATTGCGCTCCAGGGCTTAACACCAAAGCTAAATACACCGTGCCCACCCCAACCATGAATTTGAGCATCTGTACAGGGCAACCACCATTGACTTGAATGGATGCATGTGCACGTGATCCCAGGAGAGTGGCCACATGCAAGCTGCGATTGAATGCCCAAAGTTTTTGCTATCAACGAGTGGGGTTTGGAACATAACCTTTACATATAAGAAGGGCCCACTGTAAATCCCTGATTGCTCTGGTTCAAGCCATAAAGGGCAGTCTATCTCACTGGCATGTGGACTGTGTGCTGATGTGGAGATGGGAGGGACCAAGCAGCTGATAGCACCATTGGTGACCATAATTTATTTTTTGTCACTCACCTGCAGATTGATCACATAAGCACATAAGTGGCCAGTGGCACATTTGACCCATCAAATTACTAGCGAAGCAAAATGCTGACAAACATAAAATTACCAACTATAAAATGTGTTTAATAAAAACATCAACAAATTGGCTGGTCAAACAGGGAGAAAGGGGGTATATACAGGGGGAGGCATCATGGCTGGACATGGTTGCCAATGTATCACTGGGTGCACTGATGTGCTATATAAGCACTCGATCAACCATGCAGTCATGCAGATAGTTGTGCAGGCTGTCCAGTGGGCTACTGGTTGGGTGGGATGGGGGAGGTGACTTGCTGTTGCTGCTGTTAGAGTTGAATGAGGGGAAAAAACAATTGTAGCTGCAATTGCTCTGTTATTGCAGATCCGTCCGTGCAGCAGGAGGGGAGCAGTGTGGACTATGCATCAGTTGTTGGCCCATTGTGGTGGTGGTGCTGTCAGTGGTTTCTCCCCATGAATCGCAGAACCCCAGGGGCTGGCTTTACCCCCTCTATATCAAGGGGAAAAGGTGTGCATATGCTATCACCAAAACACCAACTTGACAGCTTAGAAACTCTAGAATTCACATTACACAGGCCCAGAGATCCCAATTTGTGTTTAGTCACAGATGACCACTTGAAAAAATACAGTTACAGGTAATCAAGTTGTCTTTTCCATGTCTGTTATAGGCAGACATGAATCCTAAAGTAGGATTGGCTAGAGTAGAATCCCATTCCTTTCCTGCTCAAACTTTGTTTCAGTGTTTAGTAAAGACACACTTCTGCAACTCAACATGTGTTTTTCTTTCCTTCCTTCACTATCTTTCCAGTGCCTATGCTGCTTAAAGAAAAAAATAATAATTTCCAGGGAGACAGAGAACAAGCAGGGCCTGGAGGCATAGCAAGCTTTTGCAGAAAACAGCTTCTTTGTCGGAGGCTTTGTTAACTGAGGTATCCCTGTACTAGAGCATTTTCCATGCAGGTGGTCCCAAGTTCAGTCCTGGATTGCTTGATAGGGGAGAGTCATATATGAAATCCTGGTCTGGCTCTGTATAGGGGAAGATTCCTGTGTTACAAATGATACCCAAAAGCTCTTGATGGAGCTAATGTAAGTCATGAAGAGACAGCAATGTAAGAGCGATAGGAGACCAGTTAATTTCCCATGTAAACATGATTGCAACAGAAGCCTTGTGTTGCAAAATTCATCTTTCATAACACAAAACAATAAGAAATTTTATCATAAGAATGGACACTTCACTAGCAGTTGAAATATTTACCTAAAGCTCTTCTATTTATTAATTATCTAATGCTATTATATGCATATTGGTTACTAAAATATGGATGCAAATAAACATTTTGAACTGTAACTGCAAGTGAGGATATATTGCAAAGAGCTGAAGCAGACTATGCATAATTCTTCTCCCATTTTATGGTTTGTTTGCTGCAGATATGATCTTATATAGTTATTTCCAGCCTGGAGACCAGGAAATATCCCTGAACATATGGTTTTGATTAAGAAACAGCTTAGTACTGAAAGAAGAGGTCAGCATGTATTCTTAACATCCTTTTTTTTCATCTATCCAAGTCTGCACATCCTTTGAAAATAACAGACCAATCCTCCCAATGCCAATATCATCATGGAGTCATCTGGAAGGTGATTCTATATTCCTATGTAGTGTGGGACTCACTCATCATTTGATGACCTATTCAGTTGTATAAGCTGGCCTTGTTCCAGATGGAAAAAATTCTCCAAAGGCCTGGAAGAAGGGCTCCCAAAGAGAACATTCCAATTGGGAGAGATGTGGAAAATTGCAAACGCTATCAATATTTATGATGGTGAATTTGCAAGGTAATATGTCATCTAAATTTCTAGAAGGGTTGCATTATGTAGAGCAAAAACAGTACAGCGGTTACATCAAGGCTGTTCTTATACTGAATAACATGGGGTGGGAACAGTGATATTCAGTGATATACTGAATAACATGGGGTGGGAACAGTTATTAACAGTGAATAACATGGGGTGGGAACAGTGATAAGGCTGTTCTTATACTGAATAACATGGGGTGGGAACAGTAGTTGAGGAAGATAGTGCCAGATAATTAGTCCTGGCACTATCTTCCTCAACTACTCTCCAAGGTATCCATAAAATTTCCATCTGTTGTTGATCTACAGCTCAAGCAAATCTGAAAAAGACAAGAGTGTTACATTCAAATGGGTTGCTGAAAGGAGGGCCCTTAGTGTATCTGCCAAATCAGAGACAAATAATGTGCAAGGAAGTAAAAGGAAAAATTAAGATTATTCTGTTTCTATCTATACTAAGACCACTTTTGCCCAAGGTAAATGTTAAATTTTGCAACTTCATACCACGCCCCTCCGTGAATATGCAAAACCATGGATTTCAAGTCCACGAGAACAGAGGAGCAACTGTACACTACTTTAATATTGTATTGTTCTCCTATATTTAGTTTTGCCTTATAACTTATAACTTTTGCCTTTGCATATATTCTAGATGATTTCAGTTCAGGATACATCTTAATTACATTGTAACTTTTTAAAAAAGGTTTTTATCTTTGTGTTTGTATTTGTGTTCATTTTAATTGGTGTTAAATTGTACTTGAATCCCAGTTCTGGGGAACAGGAAGAATATAAATGAATCAAATAATAAATAATGGTTGGATTCTTGTTAGGGAGTTACAGATACGTAAGTCCATGTTTATGGGGCTATACAGTGAATCCTCTCCTGATCCCCCCAATCCTCACCTACCAGTGATTGATGCAGATCTGTTCCTGTTCCCATCAATCAGGAAGAAGCTAACTGATGGTCTCACCCTCTCCCATGAACAATCTGGTATGACAGGTACCCTTTCACAATTGCTCCTCATGCCAGAAATTGCTTGTGTCCATGGGATGGGTGGGATTGTCAGTAAGCTGCTTCCCAGTTAACAGGAGAACAGACTCACATCCATCACAGTGGCTGCTACCTGTTAAATGGGGATTGGGGGACTTTGACAGTCCCTATGTATCCCCTTAACTAGCGGCTACATAGAGTTTGTGATTATGAGACAGTAACAAGTGCATAACTGTAGGTTACACATTTGTAACTCACCAACAGGATTCTGGCCATTCATAATTTTGGACAGTAAAAAGACCAATTGCAACTTTCTGACACATGAAAAAAATAATGTAGAACATTTGGTAGTTCATTGTGACAGAAAATAAAATAATTTGAATACATTTTGGTTTAGATCAGGGGTAGGCAACCTTTTTGAGCCGGGGGCTGGGTT
>CM034703.1:75412064-75422591 GCA_020142125.1 Phrynosoma platyrhinos
TACCACACTTGGAGGCAGTGTGTTGCACTATGGAACAGCTCTTACTGTCAGGAAGTTCTTCCTAATGTTGAGGCTGAATCACTGTTACTGTAGTTTGAACCCATTGTTCCTGGTTCTGTTCTTTATGCTGCAGAAAGCAGACTTGTATGTGTATCTTGCAATTTACCTATTCTGGGTGTTTTTGTGAAGTAAGTAGGAGCCATCTACTTGATCAATGTATTCCTCTGCTCAGCATGTTTTTTCTTAAATACAAAACTAGTGTAAATAATATATTTAGCCAATCTTAACTTTCACGGTACAATAATATACATAGCCAATCTTAGCTTTCACAGCACATGAAAGCATCCTAGATCTTTCCCCCCAAAATATATTGAAATAGTTTTTTTGTGTTGTTTAAGAGGAAAATCATAGTAACTTTTAACATATAAAATATTTAAGGAGACTATATTTTCCCCAAAAACTCCTGTTTAAAGATGTTAATGTACAATATCCAAACCATAAAGTGGTGCTTCCTCCTCTAGGACCACTCCTTTCATTTCTTCCCTTCATTGTCCCACAACTGCACCCACACATTTATGGATACTGCTATGTTCTCATCATGTTTAATATTAGACCTGGTTTGTTTTGTTAGTCACTATTAGTCTTGCAGACGAGTGCACTTTTATTCTACAGTATTTCTATTTCCTTTGTCAGCTCCTCTTTTCTGTGGACAGTTTGGGAAGCAATCCAGGGACCAGTCTCAGCTCTACCTTCATACATAATGGGGCTATTCAGATGGGTGGCATTGGGCCCACCCCTGCTAGTGGCAGATTGGGGCTGCAGTAATCCCATGCCGTGGCCCCGATCCTTCCTTTTGCTGCCCCTAAAAGAGCGGCAAAATGCTGCTCCTTTTAGGGGTGGCAAAAGGCCGCCCTGAGAGCCGGTGTTGCAGCTCTTCTGCGCCTTTTCGGCGCAGCGCGTCTGCACGCTGCACCAGAAGGGTGTCCTGATGCTGCGCACTGTCCAAATAGGTGCATAGCATCAGGACGGTGTTGGGGTGGGGTTGGGGAGGCCGGCATGTGGCTGCCCTCCTCCAACTCCACACCCAGGCCGGCCCTTTAGACTGGTCTGCAGCGCCCCAATGAGAAGCTATGGTTTAAACATGCCAGAATTTAAAAATGAACAGCTTGTGGTTTGTGGTTGGTATGCTTGCAAACACAGCAAACAATAACCTAGCTTAATAATATATCATTTATTTATATATCTCGCCTCTCCCTGCGGATCGAAGCAGGGGTACAGAAATAAAAGGGAATAATACAACAACATTAAAACATAACAAAAAACATAACAAAATAAAATGATAAAAATAAAATTAATACAATAGAATTATTAAAATTACAATAAAATTACAAGTTATTAAAATTACAATGAAATTGAAGTACTAGTCTGTGCTGTAGGTGGTGATGGTCTGTACCGTAGCTTACCATTATGTGTGAACCTGGTTGTTGCATGATACATGCTTTTCAGATTAGCTTTTTGTTATACATTCATAAATATGAGATTGTAGTGGAGAACCATTGTAGTGTAGTAGCTTGAACACTGGACTATGACTCTGGACCAGGGTTCGAATTCCCATTCAACCATGGAAATCCATTGTGTGACCTTGGGCAAGTCACACTTTCTCAGCCTCAGAGGAAGGCAGAGTCAAATCACCTCTGAACAAATCCTGCAAAGAAACCCCATGATAGGTTCACCTCAGGATTGCCATATATTGGAAATGACTTATGCCATCCCTTTCCTCTGTGGCTGAGAGTGTGTGACTTGTCCAAGGGCAATCAGTGGGTTTCCATGAATAAGCAGAAGTTTGAACCCTGGTCTTCAGGATGCTAGTCCAACACTCAAAACCATGCTATTTCTCAGGGAGAAAAATAGCATAAACATTTGTTGGATTCTGAATTCAGATAACGCAATATTATTTAAGCAAAAATCCATCAGTGATACCTTTATTGGCCAACCAAAATGGACAACATACTCATTGCAAGCTTTTGAAGCTCCATGGGCTTCTTCCTCAAGCAAGATGTTACAAAACAAACAGGAGAAAAACAATTGGAGATGTTAGTCAGATGCCTGCATGTTGTTTCAGTCTTTTGTTAAGATGGTATATGATGGGGAGGATATTTTTTCCAGGCATGCTCCTCCTCCTCCTGGCCCTGTGACTATAGGGAAATTTAAAATCCATTTGCATCTCAACAAGGACCCCTCTTTTGCAATCCAATATGTCTCCATTCTAGTGAGGTCACAGGCCTCTTTGTGGCAGAGAACAATAAAAGTATCACTGATGGATTTGTGTTTGAATTTGGTTCCCCTGTTGCTAAATGGCCAACACACTACCCCCTGAATGTTTTCTGTATTGTGAGATACTGCATTGTAGCTGCAACAGGGGAACCAGGAAGAATAGCCTGTGGACTGGGTACTTCAACCACGGTAAAACAATTTAAACATGGAGAGGTTTTGAGAAACCTATTGTTTTCTGCCACAAAGGGGCCTTTGGCCTCTGCTGGAATGGAGACATATTGGATTGCAAAAGAGGGGTCCCTGTTGAGATGCAAATGGATTTAAAATTTCCTGGACTTTGCAAATCTCACTGTAGCCACAGGGCCAGAAGGAGGAGGAGCCTGCCTGCAAAAGATATCCTCCCCACAAGATGTTTGTAACATCTTGTCTGAGGAAGAAGCCTATGGAGCTTCGAAAGCTTGCAATGTATATTGTGCATTTTGGTTGGCCAATAAAGGTATCACTGTTGGATTTTTGTTTGAATTTGCTGAATGGCCAACACAACTACCCCTGAATGTTTACAGTATCATTTAGTTGGGCAGCATGCTTACTTGGTAAGCCAGGGTCCGTATGTTTTCTTGGTTTATTGTTTGTTTACAACATGGCTAGAACTTTCTTAAACACTTGTTTGTTGTTGTTTACAACCATATTTGTGGATTCTCAACATTTTCTCAGCTTCACAGATCACAGAAGTTTCAGTTAGGTGCCATAGGGTGTAGCAGTTACAAACACTGTTTTGCCTGGTGTTTGTTTATATAATGTTTGCTAGCAGGTGTAATGGTTTTAGACATAAAAATAATTACTGTTCAGACAGGCCAGCTGGGCACTTTTTCAGAACTTAATAAGAAAATTCCACACTTGAGACCACACTCCATGTACTTCTCAAGTTCTTGGCTGAAATAGAAAGTTTAAAATGTTTCCTGGACAAGGTTTTGCAAGGGATTTGTGTTTCTTTGAGAATGTAGTTTTATCATTGCCAGTGAACACATTGCTCACTTTACTCATTATTTGCATCTTCAGAAAAAAATAAAAGAAACCTGAAGTAATTATATTAAGGTTGTATTGCAAAGTATCCAGACACAGCTGAAAACATAAAAGTCCAGGGGTTCATAATTCCTGGTAATGATCTTCTTTCTAGCTTACACTTGCCTATGTGTTATCTAATCCAAAAGTCAAGGCAGCCCCAATGGGTAGACATTTGGAGGAGAGGTAAGTGTAGTAATATTGAGAGTAAACCTCAAAATAATTGTTCAACATAGTAATTAAGAATATGGTTTAGTGATGCTCTGTGCCTTATATATTTGTCAGGAATTCTCTGTGTTGGAAGAGAGTGCCAAAGTCCTATCAGTGGGGACAGTGCAAGGCAAATAAATTAATTGTGGTATTTTTAAGGACTAATTTGGAACTGTTCCAGGTTCAGGAATAATATATGGAAAGCTAGATTATTCTATGCACAGGGTTGGGGAGGGGGGAAGAAAACAGCAATACAGAATCTAACAAAAAGCTCTTGTGGGTGACATTGTTATCTGTATGGAGAAGGAATGAACAAAGAAGGTTGACTACCAATTCCATCAAAAATGTTAAATTCCACAGCTGAAGTTTCATCTCACCAAACTTCTACCTTATGTGATGAAAGTAGCAGTTTTTATTATTCTCTGGTTTCTGCTGCCCTCAGCCATTTCCCTCCTCCCGCAAAACCTCAACTCCACTCAGAGGCTTCAGCTTTCATGAAGAATCTCTATTGGGAAGATCCAGCTTCTGCATTGTGTGTAACTTCAGCTCTGTGATCCTCCCTCTCTTGGGCAAATACTGGTTGCTGCCACCCTGTATTACAATTAAGCTATTCATGTTTTCAATTTTGATCTCTTCTTCCATGTTCTGCTGCCACCTTCTTCCTCCTCAGGCTCTTTTAAAAATCTGATTCCAGTTCCAAACTGATTCTGGCCTGCCTCTCACAGTGTAATGCTTAACCTTTTATTCTCTTCCATCAGAATTCTCTCTAGCTAGTCACATTATACCATCAGGCAAACTGACAGTGCATTGACCTTTACTTAAGAATCAGTGACTTAAGACAGTCACACTGAAGATTGCTTCCTCCCATCACTGTTTGACCCTTGCCCTCCTGTTTTTGATTCAGCTTCTCAGTGTAAAAGCAATAGACATAGCTGTAAACCAGGGGAGGGCAACTTTTTGGAATCTGTAGACCACAGTGTACTTTCCTAGCGACCAGCTACCACCAAAATCACCAAAAACTAATCCATCTCCTTCCAAAAAATTTCCATTAAAACAATTCCCTCATGATGCACATACCATTTTGCAGAAGTTGACAGTGTTTTGGAAGTGCTATTTTTACCAGAAACAGTACACATGGCATGTACCTTGGTGATAAGACTTTTGAAAGGCCTCCAAGAGTACTGCTAGACCGGGAAAGAAGGTGTGTGTGTGTGGGTGGGTGGGTGCGCCACACAGGGCTTTTTAAAATGTGGAAACAAAGATACAATATATCTTTGAGGCTCAAGTTGGAAGTAAACTGCTTACCTTTGCTTCTTACATGGTTAACCACCTTCTAAAAATTGGTACATAATATGTTTACTATGCAAAACACTTAATATCCCTTTAAAAAACCCCACACCTTTTTCATTAGGATTTACTGATTGTTTACCATTTGTGTTTTAGTAAGTAAGTGAAGCTAACATGATTTGTGTGTGTGTGTGTTGTGTGACCTGGCTGTAAGTTGCACAAGATAACTCCAGGTCTTTTTATTCTGGTAACTTAATATGATTTTAGCAGTGATATTTTTAATGATAATCAGTCTAGGGTGGGCAACTACGACTTACCAGGTGATGAAGGACTACAATACCCATCAGCTCCAGAAAGCATACCCAATTGCAAGGCTCATGGGAATTGCACTCCTAAAACACCTGGAAAGCCACTGATACCCATCCTTGCAAAGTACAATTGTTTATTCTACACAGGTAGGTAAGACATATGTGTCAAAGAAGCATAATCTCTCCAAAGATTTAAAGGCAGGTATAGGACTATATATTCCATGTAATACTTCAAGAGATTTTCATTTGATACATTTTAGCCTTACCTTTACTTCTTCAAAAGATGGGACATAGAAACAAGTTTAATGTTCTATATTACTTCTGTTTTGAGAAAAGAGTATCTGTTACTGACAATATATTATACTTCAAACTTCAGTCCAGCTGTAACTTTAATAATAGGACATTGTTTTTATTAAAAGACTATAGTTAATTATACTAGTGAGTATGTTTGCCAATATTTCTGGTATTTGTCAAAGAGATTCTGTAAAAGTAACAAATATTTTGTGTGTTGCAAAGTACTCCAACTTTTCTCATTTAAAACTAAAATGCAGTGTTTAGCTTGGCAGAAAATATTCTCTATCTCCAGGACATTGGACAGTTTTTTTAAAAAAAAATCCCACTTCCATTCACTTGTTTATAAAATCACACTGTTTTTCTAAAGACGCTCTGAGTTTGTTGCATCTTCTAAAGAAGTTTTGGTTTCAGGGCCCAAAATGAGATCTCAGTACTGGACCACTTCTTGTATATATGCTAGAGTTTCTTACATAATACTAGAATTATTTAAAGATAATGTAAAAATAGATTTGTACTATTTAACCTAATTGATGGGGAGCCAGAAGGACTCTGGACTGAAGTCAGGAACATTGCCAAGAAAGAATGAATGCAAAAAGACACTATCTGTAGCAAAAAAGAAAGAGAAGCCCCAGTGGATGAGATGAAACTCTTCAAGTAGTTAAGGACTGACAAGAAGCAAAAGTAAAAGGTGACAGAAATAGAGTCAGAATCCTAAATGCAGGTATTCATCAAGTTGACCACAAGGACAAAGGGGACTACTATAGTTATCAATGCAGAGAAATAGAAAATGAAAACAAAAAAGGAACAACAAAAGACCTGCGAAATCAAAGAGAAATTTAAACCAAGAATGGGGGTGCTCCACGACAAGCCTGGGAACATATTACATGACCAAGTAGAAATGAAAAGGTGATGGAAACAATTCTACATAAAACAGATGGAACAGCACTATATAAAAGAGATGAAAGAAGGCCTCTACAGACAAGCCCTTTGGGCCATCTGGAGGCAGGGATGGGGAGGGGCAGCCGCACTATGGCCACTTCAACTCCTCCCCGAAGACATCCTGACGCCACGTGCCATTATGCATGGCATGCGGTGTCAGGATGTCCTTCCGGTGCAGCCATTTGATCCGCTGCACCAGAAGGGGTGCTAAAGAGCCGTGCGCCGGCTCTTAGGGGGTCCTTTTTGCCAGCTCTGAAAGGTGGCAAAAGGGAGGATCGGGGTGAGGTGTCCGGCAGCCTTGGCCATGATCCTCCGCTTCCTGGGGCAGCCCAGGGCCACCCGTCTGCATCCTCCCAGAGTCATTCAAGAAAGAACCATTTGAAGATGAACCTCCAGTTTTAGAAAGTGAAGTGGAAGTTGCACTCAGAGCACTTGGGAAAAATAAACCACCAGGAACAGATGGCATACGAATAGGGCTGTTTCAATCTAGAGACAGAATCTAGTTTAGTTCTAACTAAAAGACATCCACAAATATAGAAAATAAAAGAATGGCCCACAGATTGGAAACACCCAATATGCATTCTGATCGCCAAGAAAGCTGGCCCGAGGAATTGTAGTAACCACTGCATTAATTTCCCATGCAATCAAAGTGATATTCAAAATTTTATAACAAACAGCAATAGCAATAACAAGTACATTTCTATATCACTTATTAGTGAACTAAGCAGTCCCCAAGCTGTTTGCAATGTGTTAGCTAATTGCCCCCAACAATCTGGGTACTTATTTTAGTGACCTATGGAAGGATGCAAGGCTGAGTGGACCTTGGAGCCCCTGAGATTGAATTCAATACCTTGTGGCTTGCAGTACCAGCATTTAACCATCCCATATGGAGCAGAAAATGTCAGATATCCAAGGACAGGAAGGGCACTAGGGATCATATTGCAAACAAACTTTGGATAAAGGAGCACACCAAATAATTTCAGAAAACAATCAGCCTGTGTTTATAGATAGTAGCAAAGCCTTTGAGCATGTAGATCAGGGGTAGGCAACCTTTCCCCTTTAAGGGCCGTGTTGGCCAATAGTCCCATGTTGGCCAATAGCTCCTGGGATTCTGGGAGCTGAAGTCCCTCGGCCCTTAAAGGGGAAAGGTTGCCTACCCTTGATGTAGATCATGAAAACTATGGATTTATCTTAAAGAAATGGGTATACCACAACATTTGATTGTCTTGATGCATAACCTTTACTCACAACAAGAAGCTACTGTTAGGACAGAATATGGAGAAATTGAATGGTTTCCAATTGGTGGTGGCGGCGATGGGTCTACATTTTATCACCCTGCCTAATTTGTATGCGGAACATATATGTAAAACAGGGTTAGACTCAGAGGAAAGAGGGATGAAAATTAGGGGAATAAACATCAACCATTTAAGATAAGCAGATGACACTGAACTACTAAGCAGAAAATATCAGACTTGGAATGATTAGTGAAGAAGTTCAAAGAAAAAAATGCAGAAGGAGGTTTACAACTGAACATCAAGTAAACAAAATAATGACCACAAATAATGACCACAGATGTACATAAGTTTAAAGTGTACTATGAAGACATCGAAATAGTTAAAGGTTTTCCATATTTTGGCTCAGTCATTAATCAGAATGGAGGTGGTAGTAAAAAAAAAATCAGAAGGAGACTATCATTTGGAACAGCAGATGTGAAGAAATTAGACAAAATCCTGAAGTGTAAAGATATGCTACTAGTTAAGCAGGATATGATGAACATTGTGCATTTGCTGTATGCTGCAGTTCAGTACATATATGCATGGGAGTAGTTCTCACTGAAGTCAATGGAACTTACTTCCAAGTAGTAAAGTATAACTGTAGGGCAGTCTGTGTATATTTTACTTTCTAGGAATTTCTAGTTTAACTGTTCAAATTGCAATTTTATATATATGGCGATGACTGAATTAAAATCCAGTAGTTTCGTATGCATTTTTTTATTTTTGAGGTAGATGCATTATGCTAATTATTTTGTACATATTTCTACATTCTTTTTTTAAAAAATTAAATATGTTTGGATAAATAAAGCATGTACTTAATAGTTATTGTAGAACAGCAGCTTTTTTGCCCATCTAGTTTCATCTTTAAAGATTCCAGTTCAAGACCACAAAAACTACTTATATTTCATTTATGTTTATTCCTTTTAACAGAGAAAGGATTCCTGAAAAAATCATTTGTTCACCAGATTTATGGAGTGCTAGACCCATAAATTATTATTATTTCAGCCTTTTGGAGGTGTGTGGGTGTATGTGTTGTTTTCACAGCCAGGAGCAGTAAAATAATCAATCATGCAATAATGTCATGGATAATTATCATGTTACTTGGTGTGCTTTGAGTTGCAGGTGTGTTCACTTTGGCTATTGGGTGCATTTAAGCTGTGATATTTACAGCTGAGGCAGTGAAATGTTTTTTTGGAATGTCTCCTCATTTTCAGGAAGTATTTTTATTTTGTATAATACTTAACTGGCTTTTACCATCTGTTGTGAAGTCAAATATGTATGGCATTGTGTATTTTAATGCTGATCCCCATTAATTAACTTCCTAAATTTTAACAATGTTCATCTAAACTAAAAACTGGTGTTTTCTACAGATGGTGTTTTCTACAAATACATTGTATCTAATTGCTATTTAGACAGTGCACATAATACTTTTAAAATAAATAGGAACTTAAAACTGTTGTAATTTTTTTCTTCAACTGTTTCAGACAGATACCCCTTCTACCAAATTAATAATTTCCCTAATATTACTAAGATTTCCCCCCCCCCAGGGAAAATAATACATCTTCACTTTTTTCCTTCTCTCAGGGCCTTTGCAGGCTGCCAGAAATAGTGCACTTTAAATTGAGGCACTGCCCTGGCTCAGTGCTAGGGAATCATGGGAATTGTATTTTTTTCTGAGACATTGAGCCTTCTTTGTCAGAGAGTTCTGGTGCCACAATAAAATACAGTTCCCATGATTCCCTAGTACTGAGCCAGGGCAGTGCCTCAATTTAAAGTGCACTATTTCTGGCAGTCTGCAAAGGCCTTCAGTTCCTAAAGAAAAATCCTAATAGGAGGTAATGGGCCATTGGATCACCGCCTCCTCCCAGGCTGCCATCAAGGTGACAGTGACATGCAGGCATTTCATACTAGTCCAAGGACAGGTGATGTGCTCATTTGCAGAACTCAGAAAAAATACTTTTTTGGGATGACAAACTACCTCCTCCACCCAGTATGGTCATTTGCTTCTCTTTCTCTTTCTCTTTCTCTTTCTCTTTCTCTTTCTCTTTCTCTTACTTTCTTCATATTTTGTGAAGATCCTAGGATTGGACTATTGATCAGAATTGGTTTATGGCACTTGGCCAACCAATGAATTAAAATGCAGACACTGAATTCACTGGGACTTAGTATATGGGATTGCACTATTAGCAAAACATTTTTGGGGGGTCAAAAGTCCTATTTTGGCATTCAGATTAAGAGTATGTGTAACATGTGGGCAAGATTACACTGAGTAGTCCAGTCCCTGATGTCACATGTGTTGAGTGGCCCATTCATGTATATTATGCAAATTTCTGCTAGGAGAAGGCCTTCTAAAGGCTTCTGTGCAATTCCAGATTGCATGGGGCCCTTTGTGGGTTTGCTGTTGTTGTTCTTAGCTGCCCTCGAGTTGGTTCCGACTCATGGCGACCCTGTGGATGAGACATCTCCAAGAATCTCTTTCTTCCACTGCCTTAACCAGATCCTGCAAGCCCTTGCCCATAACCCCCCCTGATTGAATTTATCCATCTGGTTTGTGGTCTTCCTCTCTTTCTTCTACCCTCTACCTTTCCTAGCATTATTGTTTTTTTCTAGTGAACCATGCATTCTCATTATGTGGCCAAAGTACGATAGTCTCAACTTGATCATCTTTGCTTCCAAGGAGAGCCCTGGTCTGATCTGTTTAAGAACCCATTTGTTTATCATCCTGGCTGTCCATGGCATCCTAAATACTCTTCTCCAGCACCACATTTCGAATGAGTTGATTTTCTTTCTGTTTGCTTCCTTCACTGTCCAGCTCTCATATCTGTATATGATAATTGGAAATACAATGGCCTGGACGATTCTGACTTTAGTGCTCAGTT
>CM034703.1:75432770-75444920 GCA_020142125.1 Phrynosoma platyrhinos
GTCTTATACGCCCAGTCGTCTTATACGCCGGAAAATACGGTATGTATACTTTTCCTGTCAGTTGAAGGTAGACTTAAACTAGGAAAATAAATTAGTCTTTCATGATGGTAATGTAAATTATTAAAAAAGTTTTTAAAAACATACTTTAGCTTTCATACTTTATTTTGCTTGCTTGTATTTGAGATATGGTGAATGTAATTCTTTTTTAAGGGGCGTTCTTTTCTGATTTTTCAGTTAAGATTATGAAAATCTGCATATAGGTTTTTGCAAACCTGCATATGTTAATCAGTCTAACCTCTTACTGTGAGAGAAAAAGAAAAGTTGAACATCTGAATTAGAGTTAAACAGTTTTGAATCATGTTTTGTTTTGTTTAGGTGAAATGGAGATACCAGATTCTGATGATCCTTTAGGCCAAATGGATGGTCATGGCAGACCAGTTCCAACACACAAAGGTAACAGTAATAATTTGTCTTTATTGTCCTTATAACTTTATCAACACCTGGTATTTAAAGCTTTTATTTTTATGGTCTATGATTTTATTATTAATATGCAAATGGTTACCCTCTTATAGAACCATGGCATTTATCTCAAATTCAAAGGTTTTAATATTGATGTAAAAGTATCTCCAGAAGTCATCAAGATTTGGCTTTGCTTATTAGTTCATTATGTGTCATTGCCAAACATCCTTCCCCTGCTCAATCACCTATATCTGTAGAGGAGTAGCAGAGGGGCCTATCTCCTTCTGGACTGACTTCTCAAATGACACAAAATTAAAAGTACAGTTTTCCTTGGTCCTCTGGAATGCAGAAAAGACTGGGAATAGGATATTAATTCACTTTGTATGAAAGGCAAAAAGCAAAATCTAGGTGTTCCCCCCCCCCTTTCTGAATACCACACTTGGAAAGAGAGATGCATTGTGGGACTGTACATGGTAATGCCAGAAGGCTTGGGCTGAGGTAGTGGCACTGATTTTATTTCACCGCTTCTGCAAAGTAAGAAAAAAATAATAAACAAAAATAAATAAATAAACCAGGGTGTTCCACTCTTTTGCATTCTAAAAACTTGGAGTAGGTGGTCACCAGAGACCTGTTCAAAAGGGGCTTTGTGGAACAGCAGGTACTGTCAGCCCTTGGATATCAAAATCTGCAGATGCTCAAGTCCCATTGTCCCTAAATGACGGTGCAGCCACATGGCCATGCCACCATTAGGAACAACAGGGTTTCTTACCTGCTTTCCCGCTGAGGGCTCAGAAGGCCAGAGAAAGCCGCTCCTGGCCAGAAAACAAAAATTTGGGGCCCGCTGGGCTGCCTCCACCCCACCTCTTCCGCATTCTTGTCAGCCACTGGTCAGAGGGAGCTGTCAGTCACCCGATCCTTCTCTCTGGTCATTGATGGCTCCCTCTGATCAGTGGCTGAGGAGGATGTGAAAGAGGTGGATGCGGAGGCAGCCACTGGTCGGAAAAAACCATCAAATCACCTGGGGAGGATTGATGGTTCCCTCTCACCAGTGGCGGATGAGAATGTGGAAGACGTGGGGCAGAGGCAGCCTGGTGGGCCTCGAGTTAACTTTTTGTGTTCTGATGAGGAGTGGCTTCTCTGGCCTTCTGAGCCCTTGGCAGAGAGGCAGGTAAGAAACCCTGTTGTTCCTAATGGTGGTGCTGCTGCATGGCTGCACCGTCATTGAGAACACCACGGTCTCGCTGTCACAGATTCTTAAATCCATGGATGGCAAGTCTGCATATACTGAGAGCCAACTGTATATAAATTTTAAGGGATATACTGAATCTGAAGAGTGTTTGCTACAGTGGAAAATTTGGATAAAAAGTGATAAAGTACCTCCATGATTTCCAAAGATGTCCTTATTAATCTCTAACATAGGTACTCTCTTTTACATAGTTGGGATATTTTTATACAATAACGGTTACATTTCTGTACGTGACAATTAAGGTGCCTTACTAATAATAATAATAAATAATAATAAAATTTATTTATATCCCACTTATTGGCAACAATCCAAGCGGCTTACAGTAAAAATCCCCACAACATTTTATCCAAACCAACCCTAGCCCCCTAAAACAGCATTAAATAGCATATAATTAAAATTACAATAGACATCAATAAAACATAACAATATAAACTTAAACCTATTTGGGCAGGTACAGTACCCTAAACCACCTCTACTGCATTTCCCATCCATCAACATGATGAAGCCACGATGGGGATGCAGGAGTCAGAAGGTCCTAAAATCTTGGCCAGGATAATTAGTCTGGAAAGGCCTGCTGGAAGAGACCCGTCTTGACAGCTCTCTCGAAGCTGTCTAAGGATGTCAACTGACGGGTCTCATCCGGCAGGTCGTTCCAGAGTTTCGGGGCAACAGCAGAAAAAGCCCTCTGAGAGGTCGCCGCAAGTCTAGATTTTAGGGGCTGCAGCAAGTTCCTCCCAGAGGATCGGAGAGCATGGGGAGGATTATATGGGAAGAGGTGGTCCCTGAGATAGCTTGGACCCAAGCCATTTAGGGCTTTAAAGGTAATAACCAACACCTTATACTATAACTACAAATTGCCAGGTTGAAATTCCCTCAGTGTTTCTTGCTGTTGCTGACTTTTCTATGGAGTCTGCAGCTGACCAACATTTTTATCAACACTGAAGCCTGTAACATGTTGGCACCTGCAACCAAAGTAAAGCATCTGTGCTTTATGTTTCTAAAAGAATACCTCCACCCCAGCCAATTCATTTAACTTCATTACTCACTGAACTATGGATCAATTTAATGTAAAGGGAGATTCTGATTTTACTGTGGCATCCAGACATGAAATGAAGTAAGGAAGTATGAAATGCTTTTTTTATAGAGATCTTTTTACAGACCAGGAGCTAAGAAAACTTCATGGGTGCCCCTTCTGTTTTTTTAGAGGTGAATTATATATAGATGTACTGAACAGCATTAAGAATGAAACAATCAACTTGGAAGTGTTTCCAACTGGTAACAACAGTAGACTTCAGTTAAATTTGATGCTCAGTGAGCTGAGTTTAATGTTCTAGAATTTCAGATAGGTAAGTGTCTTGAGTGCTTAAATACCTATAATAGAATCATAGAGTTGGAAGTAGGGTTGCCATTTGTCTCAGAAAACCTTGAAAATCCCAGATTAAAGGGACTAAAAAATGGTCCAGTTGGCTGGGCCAGTTGAAGCAGTAAATCCCGGATTTCTCCTTTGTTGCAAGATAATGGGTAGGTTAAAATGTGGCAGTGGAGATGAAGCAGGAAACCGTGCAAGAAGACTGGCACTGGAGGGAGACTCATCCTACCTACAGGCTCTGGTCTCTACTGCACAGGGGTAGCATTGCCACCTTATTCCCTCCCCACTTCCCCTGACAGGGCCAGACAGCAGGATAGGAAAGCAGAGATGGCCTTATGTTGTGTGGTGAGTGTGTTGGTTGCTTGACCTTAGGGCTAGGCAGCATAGTGGAATTTCACTTCCAAGCAGCCTCAAGAGAGTAAAGGAGTCCCTTTACTCTCTTAGGGTTGCTTGGAAGCCTCCTTCTCTTCACACTGGCTAGGGAGGGAAAGGGGGAAAAAGAGCTCTTAGCTTAGTACTGATACTGAAGTTGCAACATAATGGTAGAAAAAGTGTAATGATTCATATGTTGAATCTGCATAATCGGTATGCAAATTAATAATATACATAATTATAATAATTTACATAACATGCAAATTAAATGCCCAGATAGGAGGGATTGGAATATGGCAACCCTAGTTGGAAGAAACCTCAAGACCATCCAGTCCAACCCCCTGCCATGCAGGAAGATACAATCAAAGCACTCCTAACAGATGACCATCCAGCCTTTGTTTAAAGACCTCCAAAGAAAGAGGTTCCACCACACTCCAAGGCAATGTGTTCCAGGCAGCTGGATGGCCTCTGAAAATATAATTACTGTGCCTTGTGTTTCTGACACTGACATACATTCTGCTTGCTCCAGCATCACAGAGGAATCTTTTTAAAATGACCCTTTACCTTCCTCAGGTCTTTTTGTTTACAAGCTGTTTCATAGTATATATGGTACTTTGGAATGTTGTACTGTGGAATATTCTAACAATTATGCTTGGCTATATGCCAGCCTCCATACATTATAGCAGCCTAATGTGCACCTATCCTGTTTAATTCAGCCTGTGAAGTGTTTTGAACGTTTTATGTACTAAGATGTTGTTGAGGAGACTAGAGTTTGCAATTCATTTTAATTTATCTGAATATTCATGTGCTAGCTCTCTTTCTGTTTGTCTTGTTTTGGAACTAATGACTTTTTGTTGGCAAATTTGTTAACTCTTACTGAATAATTATTACAGTCCATGTGTTGAATTTGGAGGAGTTAGATTAAATACACATTTTGGCAGCTGCTGTCATTTTGTGGTGTTTGATGGGTTTTATATCCTACTTTTTGTTATGTAGGTCGTTAAGAATGTAAGTAGCCTATAAGTAAAAACATTATATGTTATGTTTATTAACAACAACAGTGCAAAAGACTGAAGCCAAATGCAACCAGTGCTCAAAGTAAGTTTTTTAAAATAATTTTATTGATTAATATAAAAAAATGGAAAGACAAAGAAAAAACAAACACGATCTTTCATACATCCATTCAAAATAACTAATCTATTTATACATACATACAAAACTTTATAACAGGGACCGGCCTAGGTCCCTGGACTTACCGGCCCAGGCAGAAGATTGCCGCCACTGGCGCCACCACAGCGCATTTTTGTCGCCACAGCCGCCATTTTGGAAATCAAAATGGCTGTCGCAATGCGTTTGTGCATGCACAGTACTGCTGTACATGCGCAAATGAGTCATGGCCACAATTTTAAAAATTAAAATGGCGGCCGCGAGTGTCGGCCGCCATTTTGATTTTCAAAATGGCAGCCGCAACTCGTTTGCACATGCGCAGGAATACTGTGCATGCGCAAATGAATCGTGACCGCCATTTTGAAAATCAAAATGGCAGCCGCGGCACGCGCAGAGGCGGCTGTGCAGTGGCGGTGGCAGCACGCGTGTGCTGCCATTCCCCCCCCTCGGCCCAGCGGCGGGAGGGACTTCGCAGGACCGGCCCCAAGCTCAAAAAGGTTGCCTACCCCTGCTATATAATTTCCAACACTCAATCCCATTCATTCTAACTCAAAGTAGGTTTTATGTGGGTCACCTTGGAAGAAGAATTGGCTAGTAACCTACCTCACATAATTTGAATGAAAGCAAAGGAGGCCAGAAGTAGTTATGCATAATGAGGATATATGCAAATATAATCAAAAAAGACCTGTAAATAGTAAGACTGCAGAAGTGTCTCTAGAGGAGGCGTCAAAACCTTAAGGCCGTTGGGCTAAATATACCCAGCCTATGGGACACACACCTATTTCTATAACTTCAAGGAGATGGTTAAACAAGGAGTTAATGAACTCCACAGAAATGTACCCTGAATGGAAGATGAACTGCTTTTAGTTCATTGCATCACAAGTTTTTCAGGCATGCTGTAATGTTAACAGACATTTTGATAATTTATTTCATATTTGATGAGTTGCCTTCAGAATTCATGATGCATCTCACACGATTCATTTTTCATCTACTAAAAGGCTTTGCTTGGCGTGCAAATTGGCATATTGGTGTTTCATAATTGATTCTGTCAGTAGATCCCACTCCGCTACCCTTTTAGGATGGGTAGATTTGCTACAAATATAAGCCTAAATCTAACCTGTTCCCAAGATATATGCAACACTTTACCCCCAACCACCAGTGGGGATGGTGGTGATCATAGTGATGTTGTAATTGCCATGTGTTAATAAAATTAGTGTTGAACACTCCTAGCAATAAAAAACAAAAACAAAACTCCCCTTGGCTTAAAACAAAAACATGAGTTAATTATTAGGGATCTAAAACACTTTACAAAACAATATAGACTGATAAACTCTCCCCTGCAAAAGAAGAATATTATCCCAGGATTCAGTTTGGTCAGAGACTGGTAAAGTGAATCCAAACATTTGATTAAACTTAATGGCTTGGATTCAAGAACTACATGACTAGTTTTACTTGCCCAAGGGTGAAACCAAGAGCAGTCTCTACCTAAAAGTTGCAAATTTCAAGAGTAATTTGTGACATAGCTGAAGTGGAGGTAGGGGTGGAGGAGAAGTGTACAATTTTTTTAAAAGAACAAATCATTTAAGCCCTTGGACACTGCTCAAGTAGCTCTTTGAATTTCATCCAATGAAAGCAAGTATAAAATTTAATGATCAAAATGAGATCTGATGTAATAGAATTCCAGTGCAAGGAACATTACAAAATTTATTGTTGCTAGGCTTAAGACTGCCTAAAGCTGCTTTCCCTCCAACAGCCTTATACACAATGTTGATCTGATCTTATTATGAACTGTGTATTAAATTTAGTAACTGCAGATGTGTTTGCTTTCCTACATCTCATTTTTTGGAAGAACCAATTCTTTGTTGTACTTAATGTTTTTGCCAATATCCGGAATTACATTCTTGCAAAATAAGCAATGTAGTTGATTTTATAGATGTATAAAATCAGAAGTAGTGCTGTGAAAGCTCAGCTAACCATTTTGTGGGGGGGGGGGGAGTTGTTTTGTTTTTTGGCATCCATCTGAGAATAACCCAGAAAGAACTGTAGATATTTCAATGCAGAGGAGCAATTTAACTAGTTACAGTCCTCAAAATGCTTTGCTTCTTTACTGTCTATTGCATTAGTATACAGTTGTTTTTTATAGACTGCAAATAACATGCAGATTCTACTTTGATGAAAAGGCTTGGGTGAGCACAATTTGGCACTTCAATTTAAAATGTATATGTGCACAGTACCCTTTTTTGTTTTATATTCATTCTGTAAAAAATGGAAAGATTTATGTGGAATTTGGATCTATTATGTGTGTGTTAAAATAAAGTCTTGTTGGACAATATATCATACTGACAAATAAGCCTTTTCTAATTCAAAACAGATTTGTTAGTACATTTTTACATTTACAAATGTTACAGAAAAATTTAAAGCCCACATAAAATCATTTCAGCTTTACAGTATCACTGGAGCTGTAAATGTCATCTATTCTAACTATTACTTTTGCTTTGGGAGTCAATTATCCAAATGTTCAACATTTCTTTTAATGGTGTACCACATATTAATCTGAGGGCCTTGTTTCAAAATGCACGTACATCTATGGGCCAAACGAAATGTAATGTTACTTGAATTTTTTAAAGTAAATAGTCATAATATGAATGACTGATCACTAGACCAAGAGACTGGAAGAGAAAGGATTCTGAAATGAAGATAGTATTTTAAGGGGATTGGGTTGGAATTTTCATCTGAATTGGGAACTGGGGAAAAGGATTAAACCCAATGCCTGCATGTAGTCCCAGTCCTTCTCATGGCAGGGGGCCATGGCAACCATTTTTATAAGAAAATTGTGCATGTGATTTGCCTTACCTCGGTTAACTTCCTGTTTCATTTGCTGTTTATAAAGATTACGCGCACTGTACAAAAATTCAGTTTCAAGAACTCATCTGTATTTTATCATTAACAAAAAGGGGATATACAATCCAGTGTTTTTATTTGATGATGCATAATATTACCAATTATACTGCTGCTTGACTAAATATAATCAGATAGTTTGACTTTAGTCAAAATAACTATCTGGCACAGGACCTAGATTCTCATTCCACTATTGAGCGAGTGCCTAAAGCAAATTTAGTGCACTTTTGAACTGCAGAGTATATGATGGGAATGTTTAGCACATGGGTTGGATTGGATTGTTAAAACATCCTGTCTACAGCTTAACTGCTTTAGAAAAATATGGACAAAAAAAACTTTAAAAAACTAAAATCTAAACCTTGATTAGTATGGTCGATCCATGTGATACCATGAAGCTAGCAATAGGTGGGCTTTGATTCTCCTTGTATTCCTATTGCTCTTGTCTGTTACTTCTTGACATGATCCATATAATGAACCACATGTCCACATTTTCCATCCGATTGGGCTTTTAAAAAATCTTCCCTTTAAAAAAATGTTGTGACTTACATTTGTCACATTTCTGTTGCTCATGCATCATCAGAAGACAACCCCAAATATACACAATTAGGTGATAAAGTTTAGGCCACAATCTGGAATAGGAAAGGAGAAGACACCATGGAAAAGCCAAGCCACAACTCTGTCTGTGATTAGCACTACCAGCATTTCAAAAAGTTATAAGGCAGTCAAAATTCATGACATGCAGGGTTGATATTAGCAGGTTTGTGTTCTGCCTAAATATCAAATGAGAGTAACTATTATCATTAACTTAGCCTTGTGTTTCTCTATAAAAGTAATATTATATCCAAATTCATTAATTACATGATACACATTTTTCAGTTTTTATGTATCCACCCTTGAGTTGATCTCAAACCATGGTGACCCTGTAGACATCTCCAAGATTACCTTTCCTCCACTGCTCTGCTCAGTCCTGCAAATTCATGTCCTTGACTCTTTTATAGAGTCTATCCATCTAGCATGTGGCCTTACTTTCTTTCTGTTTCTCTTCACCTTTCCTAGCATTATTGTTTTTTTTCCCAGTGAGCCATACCTTCTCCTGATGTGGCCAAGGTACGACAGCCTTAGTCTAGTCATCTTGGCTTCCAGAGAGATTTCTGGTTTAATCTGTTCTAGCACCCATTTGTTTGACTTCTTTGCTGTCCATGGTATCCTTAACACTTTTCTCCAGCACCACATTTTGAATGAATTGATTTTCTTCCTATCATCTTTGTTAACAGTCCAACTCTCGCATTCATGCATTGTAATAGAGAATACAATAACTTATACGATTCTTACTTTTGTGCTCAGTTGCATATCTTTACATTTTAGCACCTTTTCCCGTTCTTTCATAGCTGCCCTCCCCATTTTTGGTCGTCTTATGATTTCTTGACTGCAGTCCCCTTCCGGTTAATGTTTGATCCTAGGTATGAGAACTCTGTTACTATTTCTATTTTCTCATTGTCTAAATTGAATTTGTGTAAATGCTCCATAGTCATTATTTGTTTTCTTTATGTTCAACAATAAGTCTGCTTTTGTACTTTCTTCCTTTATCTTCCTGAATCTCCGTGTCTGTGATGTTTTCTTCTAGTAATATTGTATCATCTGCATACCTTAGATTATTGCTATTCCTTCCTCCTATTTTCACTCCCCCTTCTTCTGTATTCAAGCCTGATTTTCATATAATATGTTCTGCATGCAAGTTAAACAGATAGGGTGAAAGGATACAGCCTTGCCTGACCCCTTTGCTGATTGGGAACCATTCTGTTTCTCTGTGTTCTGTTCTGGCAATAGTCTCTTGTCTTAAGCACAGATTTCTCATCAGAACTATCAGATGTGTTAGCACACCCATGCCTCTAAGGCCATTCCATATCCTTTTGTGATCTATGCAGTCAAAGGCTTTGTTATAGTCTATAAAACACATGTTGATATTCTTCCCTGATACACTCCATTAGCCACCATATGCAATTTGGTCCCTAGTGCCTCTTTCTTTCCTGAACTCCTACTTAAACTTCTGGCATTTCTCCCTCCATGTATGCTTGGAGTCTATGTTGCAGAAGATTGAGCATAATTTTGCTTGCATTAGATATTAGAGCTATGGTCCTATAGTTGCTGAAGTATAATAATAATAATAATAATAATAATAATAATAATAATAATAATAATAATAATAATAATAATAATTTATTTATTTATTTATTTATAGCTTGCCCAATCACAAGAAATCCTGTTGGGTTACAGCAATAAAAATACATAAAAATACAATAAAATTCAAAAATTAGTCCCTTCCCAACCCCCACCCAGTGCTGAAATTACAATTAAACATACATAATTTAAAAACAAAAATACAAAAGTTTAAAAAGGGAGATTTATTCTCATTTAAACATCACTTGGCCTATGTTTTCAAACCAAACCACGCTACTAACCTTTTAAAGTTTTTAATGTGGGTCCTTTTACATATATTTGGGTGACAGCGGTGGAATAACAAAAAAAACCAGGACTGCCATCTTAAAAAAATCAGTGCTAAGGTGAAAGGTGGCAAGAGGATTCGCCACAGGTGCTTATATATATATATAAAACGAAACACTCTAAATCCAGGTGCTATTCCTAATGAATAAATGGGATTCAATTATGTGTTAACTTACAGTCCAGCAGCTGATTAAAATATCTGTGTAGATGTGAAATTACAAAATGCAACCATGTTTAAATACTTTGTGAATTTATTTGTTAAAACAGTTGTTGCCAGTTGTTAAATAAGAACCACACATACATGGAAGTGCACAAATCCATTCATAGATACTAGTCTGACCAAGATTCTGCTGAGGGGGGTGGAATCGGAAACCCTAAACATCGTTTTACATTTGCTAAACCCTAAAATAGCAATCTGCAAAAAAATTTCTTCCCAACACTATAATGTATCTACTTCAAAAAGGGGGACTAAAGTAGGGAGAAAAAAAATATATTCAGGGATAACTGTATTGGCCATGCAGCAAAGCACAACAAAATTCAAAATACTTGTTGTAGTGATACATTTATTAAGCCAGCTAAAATGTGCAACTATAATTATGCTAGATTTTAAAGTTCACTGGCTTTTTCATCAGGCAATGTTAAAAGTCATATGGGAAAAGAAGAGTGATGATGTAAGAGTCATGGCCAGCATCTTGTTTGAAATGTTTGCTTGAGTTGGTGTTTAAGGTGAATTTGAGAGAGAACTGGTGCAGATGGGGGCCACACCCCTTCTTGGCCATGTGAGGACTAAGAACAATGGGAGGAACAGTTAAGTAATAACATTTCTGTCTCCACTGGCAGCAAGAAAGAATGCTTCCTTTTAGATTTAGGCTGTCTCTGTCCTCAGCAAGGCTGTAAGCCCCTTTGTAAGTAGAGTACAATGAGAATGTCAAGAAGTAGTTCCATTGACACATCTGGAGATACATTTAGGTGTCGTAAAAGGTCAAACATTCCAGTGATAGCCAAATTAAGATTGTTTTACCAGTAGGATGATGAACCTTTGACCTTCCAGATGTTTTGGGCCCCTTTGATATTATCATTAGAAAATTATTTACTGTAACAACACTGATCATCAGTAGGATTTTTAAATTGCTTGATGATAATGCAGTTCACATTTGTGTTATAATGATCATAAGAGTACTTGTCAGCTACCTTTAACCCCCATAATTTTAGAAGGCACCAAGGGTGGAGATGTTTGTAGTGTACTGTGAACTATTTGCATCATATATAGGTCCTTTTTAGTCATATATTGACCCTGGTCCACAGGGGCAGGAGTACCTCTTCCCCTGCAAAAGATTACAGAAGTCTGGCCTACCTGCTGTATATAGCTAAGGAGATGAATTCATAAAATGGAACTGAAAGGCTGTAATTATACATTTAGCTACATATTTGATCTATCAGGCAGACCGTGTGTGATAAGCTGCTGGAATACACTGGCTCATGTTCAGCTGCAGAGACACTTTTCTGCTTGGATCTTTGGCTAGAGCAGTGACTGGTTTTGGATTGTCTGTAGGCCAAACCAGGCTACCTATCTGGTAAAGGCCAATAAAATAGATAAGAAATAAATTATTATTATTATTATTATTATTATTAGAGACAATATAAGAATAGTATTAAATCTTTTAGAATATTACAAAAAACACAATGAAAGGAAATTGGCAATGATCTTCTTAGATGCCGAGAAGGCATTCGATAATGTAAATTGGGAATTTTTGATTGCAGTGATTGAAAAAATGGGAATAGGCCCGAACTTCATAAATTGGCTTAAGACTATATACATTGAACAAAAGGCTAAAATCATTATAAATGGAGAAAAAACAGCAGAATTCAAGATAAATAAAGGAACAAGACAGGGATGCCCTCTCTCCCCCCTTCTTTTCTTAATAGTTATAGAAATACTTCTGAAAAAGATACAAAAAGATAACCAAATTAAAAGTCCAAAAATAAAGGGATATACATATAAGATCAAAGCATTTGCGGACGATATAGTCCTGTTCTTAGATGACCCAATGCAAAGTATAGAGAGATTAAAATGTACTTTAAAAGAATGTGGCAAATGGTCAGGCTTCAAAATAAATAAAGACAAAACAGCCATACT
>CM034703.1:75445020-75476087 GCA_020142125.1 Phrynosoma platyrhinos
ATTAACCAAAAAAGGGGAAAAATGATGAAATAAAAATGACAATTAATATGGGAAAAGAAGAAGAAGAAGAAGAAGAACAAGAGGAAGAGGGAAAAGATTTAAGGATATATCAAATTTTGGAACTTAGATTGAAATTAAGTAAAGGAAAGACAAAGACAATGAGATTGAGAGAAGTTGATAAGAGGAGCCATTTAAAAGAGGGACAAACCTGGTGGGGAAGTCAAATTTAAGTTTTTGGGCTCTTTTATTAAAGAATAATAGAAACATCCAGAGAGATGAACAGAAAGAGAAGAAGAACAAAAAACAAAAAGAAGATGAAGAAATAGAGGAAGAAACAGAAGTAGAATTGTTGGGAAATACGATTAAGGAAATTTAAGATATATACGTTAAAATATGAAAGTAATTCTAATTTGTAACTTATTTACCTTAAAAAAATTATTATAATTTTTTTCTTTCTTTTTTTCTGTGTATGTATAATGGCAAGCAAGTTTAACCAGATGTAAAACTTAAAGTAACTTTTTTATGATTATGTATTGCTTAATCTTTATTGAATATATGTAAAACTTTGTTTTTTCTTTGGAAAATAATAAAAATATTTAAAAAAAAATTATTATTATTATTATTATTATTATTATTATTATTATTATTATTTATATCCCACCCCTCTGAAGATGCAATTGGGGTGGCTTACAGCAATAAAACACCATAAATAAACAATCCCCCAACCCACCCACCCCTTAAAATAAACATTGAACAGATAAAAAGAATCACAATGGCAGAGTAAACTGGCAGCATAAATGTGGCAAAGAATGGCAGAAGGAATAAACTAGCTCTTAAAGTAAATTAGGAAAGGCCTGCCAGAAGAGATCTGTCTTCACAGCCTTTTTAAAGCTATTAAGACTGATGATATGACTGATCTCGTCTGGCAGGCCATTCCATAATCTGGGAGCAGCTGTAGAAAAGGCCCTCTGGGAAGTTGCAGACAGTCTAGTTTTATAGGCTGAAGCAATTTCCTCCCAGAGGACCGGAGTGCACGGGGTGGATTATATGGAAGGAACCAGTCCCAAAGATAGGTTGGACCCAAGCCATTTTAGGGCTTTAAAGGTCATAACCAAAACCTTGTACTGAGCCCAGAAACTAACAGGCAGCCAG
Source organism: Phrynosoma platyrhinos (assembly GCA_020142125.1). NCBI lineage: Eukaryota > Metazoa > Chordata > Lepidosauria > Squamata > Phrynosomatidae > Phrynosoma > Phrynosoma platyrhinos. The sequence continues at coordinate 75,446,173 of CM034703.1, forward strand.
TGGAGTGACTTTAAGACATTAGTTATATGGTCACTCCTTGATGTCCCCGAAACTAACCTGGCTACCATATTCTGTCCTAGTTGAAGTTTCTGGACTAAGCACAAGGGTAGCCCTATGTAGAGCGCATTACAGAAATCAAGACGAGAGGTTACCAGCGTGTGCACCACAGTTTCAAGGTCCCTTATTTCTAGGAAAGGGCGCAGTTGGCATATCAACCGAAGCTGATAACAGGCTCTCCTGACCATCGCATTTCCCTGATTGGTCATCTGGATTCTCAGGAAGAAAGAGATCAGAATGGTGTACAAGTGAGACACAGTGAAGAAGTGTTCCCAAAGTTGCTGAGAGTAGGAAAGAAAGCAGCAAGGTAGCAGAACAGATTAACCTACTAGTACCCAATTCAGATGCTCATTCTGCCTTCAGTTGGATAGAGATCTTTCCCTTGTATTGCTGCACAGCAAGAGCATCTGCCCTACCATCTTAGCCAGCTGACAGGCAACATCCATATGCCTGCTACCGTCAGCAATGGCTAGTAAAAAGAGAATGGTATCAGTGGGGCCCCACAAACAGTCAAGCATGACCCACAGTTACTAAGAACTTGCGTGAAGTGACAGCAATGGAGAGAAGATGGACCCACCCTGAAGAGGATAGATTTGACCATGTTAATCAGGGAAAATCGGAGTCATACTTAACTAAGAGACACTGAACTGTTACTTGTGTTCAGCACAGCAGGGGAGAACTACAGTCACCCCTACGTTCTCACAAACGTCATGTCCGCAGTTTTACATACTTCCGTTTAAATCAATGGGGTGTGCCCTTGAGGGCGTGCACCCCATTCAAGCCTATGGGGCTTGAATATTCACTAATCTCCATTTTCACGGGTGTATGTGTGTCCAGAATGGATCTCCCATGAAAACAGAGGGCCAGCTGTAGTTACAATAACAAATTGTTTATTTTTAATTTCTTCGCCACATTTTTCATTTTCCTCTGATGGCTGTAAAGCTGGATAAAGAGATTAATCTCTAAAGGATGGTTTTGTATTGCTGTGGATTTTCCCCTTTGATAAATGGGAGTCCCTCCATTTATCAGGGTCTTTTTCCCTGTGGGAAGAGTACTGGAAGTTATGAGGAGGGTGACATCATTAGCGGTGTGAGGTCAACTATCTAATGTTTGCAACATATGGTGACTTATGGTGATCATGAGGGTTTTCCTGGCAAGATATATTGAGAGGGTTTGCCTTTGCCACTCCTGACGCTGAGAGAGTGTGATATGGCCAGGGTTACCCAGTGAGTTTCCATGGTCAGCAGGGATTCAAATCCTGGTCTCCAGTCCTAGTCGAGTCCTCAGACCATACAGTACCCTGGCTCTCCCTGTGATTTAGTTTAAATCAGCATTTAAAAGAAATAAATCCTGTTTGGGTTTATTTCTTTTTAATGTTGACTAAAGCTATATCGTGGCATTTTGTACAAAAGGTCAGTAGCTTATAGCTTTCAGGTTTGTTGGGTTTCAAGGTTCAAATAATAAAAATTATTTTAATTCTTTTTGAAAATAGGAAACTAAAGTTATAAAATCTGTACCTGTTGTGTAACTGTTGTGTAACTAATTGCCTTTTAGAGCCTTGACACTTTAAAGCTCTGGTTTTCAGTGACATAACTGGAGCAAGGATTCATGGCAACATGGTGTAACTAAGTAGCATGAAAAAGTACATCTGTCTCTGTCTTCCGTGAAGTTTAACTACAAGAATGGCTTTAAATTTCCACGTTAAGAATTATAACCCAAAACACATGGGCCAAATGACATGGATTCCAGCCATGTTCGGGGCATAGCATTCAGATGATGCATGCCCCAAACACAGCCATAAAATGTGCCAAGTCCACATCATACAGAATGAACTGGGCCAAGAAGGAGCAGATTCTGGTGGTCTGGTTCAGGACTGGATCGAAACTGGGTGCGTGTTGTTGCCGTGGTCCCAGCACAAACAGCACTGATGTGGCCTCACACTGGTCTGTTGGGCCGGTCTATTTTGGGCCTAGGTTTTGTTGAGGGTCGTGGCAGGAGATGGTGCAAGTTGTAATCTAACTATCTGGAAAACACCAGGATGAGGAAGGCAGTCATAAATGGTGAAAGAAGAGGTGGGAATTGTGTGGTCCTCCATATGTTTTTGAATGGCAACTTTCAACAGACCTCACCAGTGTAGCAAATGGTGAAGGATCATGGCAATTGCAGCTGAGCAATATCTGGACAGCCACACAGTTCCCACCATGCCTCATTAAAGTTAAGCATGTGGAATTTTGATCAGGTGGAGTCAAATGGAAATATATCTGAAGGAAAGTTTGTGATGAAAATATTTTTAAAGAAGCATAGAAATGTTTGAGGGTCGTAATGGTGAGACCTGGATTCATGGAATCATGTTCTTCTGCACTCATATTTAGCTTTTGAAAAACTGAAATTATTTTCTTGAAGTGACCCTTACAAAGTGGTGCATTTGAACTCATCTTTGATCTCTTTTGAACTTTCTTCTTTTTTTAGGTTACTTTTTGACTTTTTTGGAACCAGTGAACAATATCACCATAGTCCAGGGCCAGACAGCAATTCTCCACTGTAAAGTGGCAGGAAATCCATCCCCCAATGTCAGATGGTTAAAAAATGATGCGCCAGTGGTTCAAGAACCCAAAAGGATTATTATAAGAAAAACAGAATATGGCTCACGATTAAGGATCCAAAACCTTGACACCACGGACACTGGTTATTACCAATGTGTGGCCACAAATGGAATGAAGACAATAAATGCAACAGGAGTTCTGTTTGTAAGAATGGGTGAGTCACTTTATTTTAAAATGTGGCTTTTATAACTAGGTTTATTGCTTTATAGACTAGCTCCTACTTTTCACAATCTCAAAATGAGAAATTAATTCCCTATGTTTTGTTTCCTTTTAAGAAAATAAATTGCAGAATGAAAGAAAATCAATAAAGTCATTGCCTGAGGCTTTCTCCTCAACACAAAAACTTCTGGATAGAACCTGATACCATTTGCTAGTAATAAAGGAAAGTAGATACAGATGGAATGGTCTGTAAATATGAAGTTCAGAGAACAGCAAAAATATAAAATAAGGTTTAGTCTTAAGGTAGGTAAAGGTATTCCCCATTAACAAGGTTGTCAAGTCATGTCCGATCATAGGGTATGTTGCTCATCTCTGTTACAATGCAAAGAGCCAGTATTGTCAGAGCTTACTCTGTGATCATATGGCCAGCACGATTGCACAGAATGCTGTTTACCTTCCTACTGAAGTGGTACCTATTTGTCTACTTGATTTGCATGGCTTTGAACTGCTAGGTTGACAGAAGCTGGGACTAGTGATGGGAACTCACCCCATCACGCAACACCTGGGCCTTGAGCTGCCAACCTGTTGATCTTGCAATCAACAGTCAGCATCTTAACCGCATCCTTCCTTTAGTCTAAGGTATAGAAAGGCAAAGTTTCATTACTTCACATTTCACAGTGCTGATTTCTTGCTGCTCAGAATAATAAGTAGCTGCTCTCCACCTGGTATTCATCACTTTGGCCCCAGTCTTTGAAAGATTGCTTTTGATGTCTGTGGCAACCTGCTAAAAATCAAGGCACATATTTTCTGTAACTGTCTTTTAGCCAGAAGTGGGTAGCAAAAGGCATATGGACCACATGCAATCATAAAAGAACCTTTGATGCACGTTCTTCAAAGAGGAAAAGGAATTGTAACTTAAGGATAGGTTACATACTGTGCATGCAGAAGTTTCCTTGTTCTGTCCCTGGCATCACCAATTAAAAGGATCAGATAGCATTTGATAGAAAAGAGCTTTTGCCAGTCAGAATAGACAATATGAGGTTACATGGACAGCTAGACCGCCTGGGGGCTATGTCCCAGAGAGCTAGGGGTTGGCAGCTATATGAGAGTAGGGGCACCAGGGCATCTCTCCCTCCCCACATAGCTACTGCCACTTGGGACCATTGTGGCCCAGAGGGCTAGAGGCAAGTGGTAACAAGACAGCAGTGGCACAGGGGCATCTCTGCTTCTTCACTGTGACATGCAGACTCTGTCACTTTTAATCATTGCAGTCCAGAGAGACTAAGAGAGATAGCAAAAAAGAATCAAAAACTGTAGGAAGATTCAGGCTAGGTACATGAAATGAAGCAGGACAGTGACTGATAGAATTTTAAGAGTCCAGCAAATTACAAATATCCTACAGCCAGAAAGAAGACTATACACATGGACATCAGTAGATGGTCCATACAAAAATCAGATAGACTATATCAGGGGTCGGCAACCTTTTTTGGGGGTGGGGCTGGTCCCCCTGTTCCCTGATGCCCCCAGGTCGTGCCGGTGTGTGTGTGCCAGCGTGCCAGTGTGTGCGTGCATGCGCACCCTGGCCTGCAGTGGTGCATGCGTGCATGCACACGCACTACCAGGAGGGCTCCCTCGACTGCGCCAGGCCTCCTCTGGGGCGCCATTTTGGATTCCAAAATGGCTCCTGGAGTCTCGCGCAACCTTTCCTGTGACGGCAAAGGTCACATGAGACTCAGGGGCACCATTTTGGATTCCAAAATGGCGCCCCAGAGGACCCCCGTGGCTGTAAAGGGCAGTGGCAGCAGCAGCGGTAGGACTAGGCAGGGGCCAGCCCAAGGGCCTCTGCGGGCCACACGCGGGCCTTAAGTTGCCGACCCCTGGACTATATAATTGGGGGCAGATGATGATGATGTTAATAATAATATTTATATCCCACCCCTCTGCAGAGCAATCGCGGTGGCTTACAGCATTAAAATTACCATAAAATACAATCTTAATCATACCCAAAGAACCCCAAAACCAGCCCCCTTAAAAAGATATTAAACAACATCACAATTTAAAACATTCTTAACTTAAAAGTTCACAAAAAACACAATAACCCTAGCTGCAGCATAAAGTAGGAGAAGAGAAGGACAGACTGACTCTTAAGGCCGAGAAATCTAATCAGGTAAGGCCTGCTGGAAGAGATCCATCTTAAATCCCTTCTTAAAGCTGCTCAAGATGGTAATATGATGGATCTTGTCCAGCAGGCCATTTCATAATCTCAGAGCGGTTGCCGAAAAGGCCCTCTGGGAGGTTACAGACAGCCTCGTTTTGATAGGCTGTAACAAATTCCTCCCAGAGGATCGGAGTGCACGGGGTGGATTATATGGGAGGAGGCAGTCCCAAAGATAGGATGGACCAAAGCCATTTAGGACTTTAAAGGTGGTAACCAACACCCTGTATTGAGCCTGGAAACTGATAGGCAGCCAGTGGACTGACTTTAGAACAGGTGTTATATGGTCTCTCCTTGATGTTCCCGAGACCAACCAGGCTGCCATGTTCTGTACTAAGCAAGTTTCTGGACCAAGCACAATGGTAGACGCACATTGCCTCAAACAAAACCACATTTGTGAGTCTGAGCCCCAGGCATGTAAAGATAGGGGTGAACAGTCCTGTTAATATGACTCTACATAAGTTGAGATGAAATTCCAATACTGAGATGTAGTGGAAACAGTCAGCAATGCAGGTGGGAACATGCAGAGTGGCAGAAAAGAACAGGCCTGCCAGCTAACCCGTATGTTGCACAGACTGTTGATAGACCTTGATGGTCTGTGATAACAAGGTAGATGTATGGCCAAGGTCAAGGGAGAACCTCAGACCTAGACAGCACATGATTGTTAGCAATGGAAATCATGCCAAGGCTATCCATTGGGCAGCGAACTGGAGAAGCTCCAGTAACAATTTTTGGAATAGTGGTGAACATCAGAGAGGAGGACTGGTACCTCATCTAGTCACAGCAAAAACATTGACAATAGGGATGGTGAGAATATCACAATATCCAATTGCTGTGACCCAAGAGACATGCTGTGTATGAAAGCAATGTTTCAGGCTATCAGCATGAAACATGCAGTTCTTGGTGAAAATGTCAGAGAAAATAATAGTGGCTGGTGTAATGACTAGAAGACTAGTCATAGCATCATAATAGTAAAGGGATTTCACACTGTAAAGTAGAAAGAGATCCCTGTGGAAATGTTATCCCATCCCATGATGTCCTGCTGAAGTTATATGAAGGATAACATGGATTAGTAGGAATGGTGAGAACTGATAAGCAACAGTATAGCAGGAGCAATATGGCGTCAACTTGTCATGAACGAGTCATGAGAGAAGAATTTTAGAACAGGGGAGCTGGAATAGACCTTAAGAGCCATAAGTCCAGCTCTTAGCCAGGTGTGCAACCCTTTATCATATAGATCTGGGGTGCGTGATGAAGCATGAAGTGCGTTGTGATATGGCACAATAACAGGGGGAGCACAAGCTTCCTTGCACAGAGAGAAAACTCCCAGGACACTTGTAGAGTGCATAGTTAGCCTTGGCAGGATTGCAGGTGAAGACCTGAAATGTTGCTGCCTCACCAGAATGACACCCTGGGACCAGAGGCTTGGAAGAACCAGATGCTATGACATCAGTCAGCCTGGAGAGACAGGACGAGTATGCATGTCCCAAGATCATGAAGGGGTGGACAAATCTGTGAAACAGAGGCTTGAATCGGAGGGATGTCCCCAGAGAGCGTTCCTGCAGTTCCCATCTGAAATGAGGCCCACAAAGATTGCACTGAAATCGGCAATCAGTATATGAGATGGGCTCATCCCAGCTAGAGACCAAACAGTAGTGTGTCACATGTTTCATAGATGTGAGTGGCACTGACAAGAACCCCTTGGAAGGGGTGTGTGTATGGGGTGTAGACTTGTATTCCTTGTTATATGTGGTGGCCCTTGGAAAAAAGACACCAACTGACCCTTGAGCAGGGGAAGTGAAAACATTCCTCTGATACAGAGAGAACAAGTACATCCTGAAAGCCACCAATAGAGAGGAATGAAGGCATTAATGCCAGTCTGAAAACAAGGGGGATATAACCACCCCAGTAACAGTCGTGGCAAACCTAGAATGGTAATAGCCCTCAGCATGGGAGCATAATCATGTCTTCTATTTGACAGTCTAAAGGGAATGATGGTATTGATCCCAGTACGGGGGAACCAAGCACATCCCAGAATATATCTGTATCAAGTTAGTGATACAAGAATATTGCTTGGCATTAGAGGATGAGCAATGGCACCAAAGCCCCCCATGGGGGGAACAAGACAATTTCAATCTTGCTGGTACCGAGTGCATAATGGTAGTGTCTCTAGGTATAGAAGGAGCAAACCAAAGTTGAATTTGACCCTCCAGTCCTGTGATGAGTGGAGGACTATTTGTATCAAAAGTGCTCTGGTGAACAGAGACAAAAACATAAGAATGTAACATGCGAATGGTGGTGTCCTCCTTCAGCATGGAGGGAGCACCACATCTTCTGCATCAGCTATATAAGGACAGCCATTATATCAGGTCTTGACGTGGAAGAAAATTTGGTGCTACATATCTGGCTGATTCTGCCATCCCTCTGTATCGAGGAAGCAATCTTAAGCCCGGCTTGAATTCTGATGAAATTGGAGGCAGAATGAGGCATGCAATTGCAGACTTCAGTATAGAGGCAATAATCACAGCCTCGAATCCAACTGAGTGTGTGCAGGGTGACCATAGCTTGGGGCTGAACAAGTGATTACTGGCAGCATCCCAAGGGATGAACTGTAGGAGCTGCAATGGGCCCCGAATTTGGAAGAGTAGTGGCCCTCGGTACAGTAGGAAACACTATGGTCCCAAATCAGGGAGAGTGTGAGCCAGTATTGAACCTCGGTATAGAGGGGATAATCATGGTTCTAATTGACAGCTTGGTGGTAGCAACTACAGCCTCAAATTTGAACCAGATTGTGGCAACAACATGATGCTGACCTGGCTACCACCCGATGGTTGGGAAAGGCACCATATAAAACCACTTGCAGGCCAGTCAGTCTGATCTCAGGGAGTCAGGGACGGATGAGGTTCGAAGTCGGGCTGTGAGTCAATCGGTATGACCCTGGAGAGTCAGGGACCAATAAGGATCTATGTAGGGCTGCCAGCCAATCGGTTTGGCCACAGGGTGTCAGGGACCAACAAGGATCGAAGTCGGGCTGAAAGCCAATTGGATTGACCCTGGAAAGACAGGGACCAACGAGGACTGATGCAGGGCTCCAAGTCAATTGGTTTGACCTGGAGAGTCAGGGACTGATGAGGATCAGTGCAGGGCTGCGAGCCAGTCGGTTTGACTCCAAAAAGTCAGGGACCAATGAGGATCCATGCAGGGCTCCAAGCCAATTGGTTTGACTTCAGGGACCGATGAAGATTGATGCAGGGCTTTAAGCCAGTCAGTTTGACCCCAGAGAGTCAGGGACCGATGGAAGATGGAGAAGCTCTATTCTTACAGCCAAAACTGAACCAGGCACAGACTATATAAATGGAAAGCTAGAAAAAAAGCTAAAAAAAGTCATCATACCAAAATATGACCTGAAAAATATCTCAACAGAATTTACAGACAACGTAAGAAATAGGTTTCTGCCATTAAGCATAATTGACAGTATACTAGAAGAACTATGGCCAAAAGCCAAGAACATAATCAAAGAAAAATATAGGAAGACACTGTTAGTGGCCAAAAAGAAAGAGAAGAAACAGTGGATAACAGATGAAATGTTCCAGACAGTTAAGGAAGGAAGAGAAGCAAAAGAAAGGGGAGATAGGAACAAAACCAGAATCATGAATGCAACTGTTCAATGACTAGTATGCAAAGATAGAGAGAACTACTATAATAAACAATGCAGGGAAATAGAAGATGCTTTTTTAAAAAAAGGAAGAACGACAGATGTCTTCCAGAAGATCTAGAAACTCAAAGTGAAATTCAAATCAGGAGCTGGGATGCTCTATGATAAGAAGAGAAACTTACTACAAGATCAAGAAAAAATAAAAAGGCGTTTGATGCAAAACACAGAAGAGCTATGTAAAAGAGATGAAAAAATGAAGGACACATGGAACAGAGAACTATAAGAAGATTAACCCCAAATTTTACAAAGCAAGGTGGAAGTTGTAATAAGAAAAATTGGGAAAAATAAATCAGCAGGAATAGATGATGTACAATACACACAGACAGAAACAATTCTTGTGTTAACTAAAATATACCAATAAATATGGAAGACAAAACAGTGACTAACAGACTGCATGCGTTCAATATACATCCCCACCCACTAAAAGGAGACACAAAAGACTGCAGCAATTATAGGACAGTAGCATTAATTTCCCATGGAAGCAACATTATGCTCAAAATTCTGCAACACAGATTCCAGTCATGTAAGGAGAAAGAAATCCTGAAGGTGCAATTAGGGCTCACGAAAGATGCATTAGTGAGCATATCACAAATATACAGTTTTTAATGGAATATACCAAGGAATTCCAGAGGAAAACCAGCATGGCCTTTATAGATTACAGCAAAGTCATTGACTGCATTGATCACAAAAGGCTATAGGACACCATTGTAGACATAGGAGTGCCATTCCATTTGATAGTCCTGATGAGAATAAATGCCGTATTTTCTGGCATATAAGACGACCCGCGTATAAGACGACCCCCCATTTTCCAGTCAAAATACAGAGTTTTAGCACCCCTATCTTCATTATCCTTATACCCGGCGTATAAGACGACCCCCCCCCCCACTTTAGCCACAGATTTTGCAGGTTTAAAGGTCGTCTTATACGCCGGAAAATATGGTATGTACTTTGGACAAAGGCTATTGTTAGAACTGAGAGCCGGAACAGACCAGCATGAAATGCTGGCTTCCCAGTGGCTTGGGGGTGCAGCATTTAGACACCGCACAGCGCCAAGATGCCTGGAAACTGTTTGGCTATCCAGACATGGGCTGGCTTCTGGACGCTCTGGCAGGATGGCATTTACATGCCACACATTGCTGGAGCATCATAAAGCCAGCTTTCATCCATGGCAGGGTGGGAAAAGCTGGCTTTTTGCCACTCCTTTTTCAGCCAGTAAAAAAGCAGATTGGGGACACAGTGTGAGGTTGCTGCAGCCCCAATTCATCTTTGGTGGGGGCAGCTTGACATCACCCCTTAGGGGTGGTCTGTTTCACCCCCAAATATGTAGAAAAAGAATGGTTCCCATTTGGCAAAGGGATCAGGCAAGCTGCATTTCATCACCCTACTTGTTCAACTTGTATGCAGAAAATATCATATGAACAGCAGGGTTAGATGCAGAAGAAAGAGGAGTGGAGATAGGAGGAAGGAACATCAACAATCTAAGATATGCAGATGACACCATACTACTAGGGGAAAGCATCATAGACTTGGAACAATTACTAAGGAAGGTCAAAGAAGAAAGTACAAAGGTAAGCTTGCTGCTGAACATAAAAAAACAAAACAAAAATAATGACCACAGAGAAACTACATAAATTCAACCTAGACAATGAGGAAATCAAAACAATTAAGATTTCCCCCACCTTGGATCAAACATTGATCAGAATGGAGACTGCATTCAAGAAAAAAGGAGAAGACTAGGAATGGGAAGGGCAGTGATGAAAGAACTAAACAAGATCCTAAAGAGCAAAAATATACAACTGAGTACAAGTTAGAATAGCCCAATCCATTGTATTGCTGATCACCATGTAAGGATGCAAGAGCTGGACTGTGAAGAAAGTGGATAGAAAGAAAATCAATTTATTTGAGTTTTGGTGCTGGAGAAGAGTGCTAATGATACTATGGACATCCAGAAAGACAAACAAATGGGTCCTTGAACAGATATTTGGAAGCCAAGATGATCAAATTGAGGCTGTTGAATTTTGGCCACATCATGAGTAGCCATGACACATTAGAAAATACAATAATGCTGGGAAAGGGGGGAAAGTAGTAGAAAGAGAGGAAGACTGCATGCCAGATTGATAGACTCAATCAGGGAGGTCACAGGCCTTAATCTCCCAAGGATCTAAGGAGAGCAGTGGAGGATAGGGGGACTTGGAGATGTCTCCCCCACAGGGTCACCATGAGTTGGGATCAACTCAAGGGCAGTTAGCAACAACAGCCTACATCAGATATGCATCTTGCAACAGGTTTTACCTAATAACGTGACTTTCCTCCTCCTTCAAGCTGATTTTATTATACACCTTTTAATTTCTTTCTTTAGCTATGTGCTTCATCTGTTATCTACTTTTCATTTTCTAACTTACCTAACAGAATTTCATCAAGTCCATCAAGTTTCACCAACAATATTCCTAACAATTGATACACTATACTAAGATTTTTATCTAACCTAAATTTTCTAAATCTAATAAATGACCTTAACTAAATATCACATTTAAAGTTAAAGGATGTAATCATTGCTAATGTAGTTGCAATTTGCTTTGCTTTGCCTTTACATCCTTTTTTCCCTTTGCTTCATCTTTAACAGCCTTTGTTACATGCCCCTAAGTTTAATTCATGGGTCATACAAAATTCATAATTTTAGCCCCAAAATTTGCCCTCATGTTATACATGAAGTCAACTTAAACATGAGTATATATCAGGGGTAGGCAACTTGTTCCCTTTAAGGGCCGAGGGACTTCAGCTCCCAGAATCCCAGGAGTTATTGGTCAACATGGGACTATTGGCCAACATGGCTGAGGCTTCTGGGAGCTGAAGTCCCTCAGCCCTTAAAGGGGACAGGTTGCCTACCCCTGGTATAGATAGTAGCTTACCATTCCTGTAGTATTTGGTTTAATAGGGTTGAGCAAAAGAGTGTTATAAATAACGATGACATAATGAAATGAAGAGTGAGAAGTGCTTTCACATACTTACCCTCCAGATATTTGTTTCAGCAGATATGATACTGATTTGTGCTTCTGAAAATTATTTTGGTGTAGAATCCTTTTGGTTTAAATCTAATGGTTAGCACTCACTAAAGCAGCTAATTGAATCAATGCGTAAATGTTGACTGAGTTGGATTTCACCTGTTTGAAACTGAGCAAGTCTTGATTTTTAAAGTGTACCACATTTCCCATTAGATACATCTGCTAATTATGTTGCTTTCTGTTTTTACAGGCCCAACACACAGTCCGAATCACAATTTTCAGTAAGTATTATTTGACATTTATTTATTGGATGTGTGAGGATTTTGATGTAAAATGTTCAATAATCTCACTATTAAATAATGCCATTCATCTCATGTGTTCATCCAATTTTAGATAGATTTAAACCTTTAAAATGACTGAAGATAACTTCTTAAAGAAAGAGAACATTGTTTGGTCTTACTTCTCTATGCAGAATGTTATATTTTAGAAGAGCAGTGTGACACAATGCTAGAACAGCAGTTGGTGATAACCAGCTGTTAGCATAGAAGAGACAATGCATGTTGTTGTGTTTCAATTTTTGCCCAATTTTTTCTATTGCAACCCAAAAAACCAAATCAAATTATCTTCTGTAGATGTAGTTTTTAAATTATTATTATAATATAGATTAGAAGATCATTTTTCATGCTGATCATCTGGGGCAATAAGCAAATAGCATCTTGACCTTAATTTTCTCAGATTTTATTCTACCTGAAAATGTTTCTAAGATGTTCTGGACTTATTTTGCATACTTTCCAATCCAGATGGAAACTAAGGTCTAAATTAAATTTACACAAGTGTTTTGGGAGTTACACAGCCATAGTGGATGGAGTCATGGCTCAAAGTGAGTGAAGTCATCTTCACTGTTGTGGGATCCCAATGTATTTGCTCACCCACCAAAGTACAGTTAGTCATCTAGTCTATCTTTTCAGCCCCACACATAAACACACTTAGGCTTGAGAGATTTTAGATATTACTAGGGATCTAATAAAAAAGATAATTTCAAGCCTGATTTACAGATCACTTTATTTATTTATTTATTTATTTATTTATTTATTTATTTATAATTATTTATATTCCAACTTTCTTCCAGAACAGGATTTAAGAGAGCTATTTATGTTGGAAATATATACCATAATAGTTTGCATTATGTATTTGCTTTAAAGGTAGTCCTCTCAGACAAATTAATTTCAGTGAAATCTTTTCCTCAGCCCTCCCCAACTTTTATTTGTTCTTGTTATGTGCTTTCAAGTCAGCTCTGATCTATAGTGACCCTATAATAGGGCTTTCTTAGGAAGATTTATTGAGAGGAGGTTTTGAAAGATTGTGACTTGCCCATGCTCACCTAATGGGTTTGCATAGCTGTGCAGGGATTCAAACCCTGGTCTCCCACAATACTAGTTTAATACTGAAGCCATAACGCCATGCTGGGTACCTCCTCTTTCACAGACATATAAAATGAGTTTTGTCTTCTACTTATTGTTTCCATTGAGATGTCCTATTGATGGCTTGGAAAATTGGCTTCTCAGAGTCTTGGAAGTGTCCACAGCAGGCATCTCTTCCACTTTCATCCCTGATTAGTGCCTTCTGAGAGTGGTTCATTAGAAGCCATGAGAGAGGCAGGAAAAAGGGAATATTTCTGTTGGGAATATCCTACAGGGAATATCTGAAGGAGGGAATATTTGGGGACCTTTGTAGGCTAGAGGTCTCCACAGACGTTTTATACCATGGATACTTTCTGCTTGTAAATGAGAACATAATGCTGAACATGGATGTCATTTCACAATAGGACCTGAAGGAGAATCACAGTATTTCATTTGGGGGTGGGCAACTGTGTATGGGCTGGGCGCCAGTTTTCCCTCATGGACCATACGCTCCCCCACACACACATACACACACCCTGAGAGTATGTCAAAATACCTTTTGTTGCTTCGTTTTCCTCTCTGTGAGCCATACTTTCCCCATCCCAAATTCAAGAGTCACTAGTTCAGATTTTTGATCCCTTTCTTAAAAGGTTACACTTGTTTGGGGGCAGAAATATATTGGGGAAAATGTGAAAATCTACGATTAAAAAAACTATTTTATAAAATATTGTACAAAAACCTGTAAATGAATTGCAAATTGTTGAGCCTTTTTCTAAGGGCTGATTCTTGGGTTTAGTTTTCCCTTAAGATTCCTGTTTTTTCCCTCAGAGAAGAGAAATGTATAGCTTTCCAAATGTTATTCTCTGCACTGACCTTCTGTGGTTCTGGAACTCAGCTAGTAACATCATAGCAGGGAGAAATAAAACTAAAGGAGAATTAGATTTTGCAAGAGCAGCTTATACTGTGTTCCAGACTGGGAGGAGGGCAATGCAGGGGGATCTTCTAAGAATTTTTGTAGAACAGTTATTGTGCTTGTGGCATGAATGCAAGATGTATTGTTTGAAGTAGTCTAATTCTGGCCTGAAATGCACAGGCTAAATAAAGTGGTGTCTGGCCATTTGGGGAGTGCAGCATTTACATGCCACACACCCCCAAAGTGGCCACAAGCCAATTGAGGCCATGTTAAAGGGGTAAAAGACGGACTAAAAATGAGCAGAAATAATCCAGCTCCTGGTGGTGGCCAGCTCAGGACCTCGGCAATTGCTGTGGTCTCAGCATGATTACAACCGGAGTGGCCAAAGGCCTACAGGGCCATCTGCTTTGCTCCCCTGCCTTTTACAATATCATCATAAAATCATAGAGCTGGAAGAGATCACAAGGGCCATCCAGCCCAAACTCCTGCCATGTAGGAAGACACAATCAATGCAGTCCCAACAGTTGGCCATCCAGCCTCTTAATGTCAGAAAATTCTTCCTAATGTTCAGGTGGAATCTCTTTTTCTTTAGTTTGAACCCATTGCTCTGTGTCTTAGTCTGTGGAATATCAGAAAACAAGCTTGCTCTATCCTTCATATGATATCTTTTCAAATATTTAAACATGGCTATCCTGTCACCCCTTAACCTTTTTTTCTCCAGGCTAATCTTACCCAACTCCCTGAGCTTGATTTCTAGACTTTTTACCATTTTGGTCATCTTCTTCTGGACATGTTCTTGAACTGTGGTGCCCAGAACTGAACACAGTATGCCAGGGAAGTTTTGACCAAATCAGAATGAATTGGTACTTTTACTTCCCTCATTCTAGACCAGGGGTAGGCAACCTTTCCCCTTTAAGGGCCGAGGGACTTCAGCTCCCACAATCCCAGGAGCTATTAGCCAACATGGGACTATTGGTCAATATGGCTGAGGCTTCTGGCAGCTGAAGTCCCTCGGCCCTTAAAGGGGAAAGGTTGCCTACCCCTGTTCTAGACATTGTACTTGTTTTGATGCAGGCTAGAATTGCATTGGGTTTTTAACTACTGCATCACACTGTTGTCTCACATTCAGTTTGTGCTCTACTAAGACTCCTAGATCCCTTTCCCATGTAGTTTTGTGAAGCCAGGTGTCAGCCATCCTGTATCTGTGCATTTCTTTTTTTTTCTGCCTAAATGTAGTACCTCACATTTCTCCTTGTTGAAATACATTGTGTTAGTTTGGGGTGTTGGGGTGTGTGTGATCTGGGATCAACATGCAGACTTGTTCCAGGAACAGACCACCACAGAAAAATCTCTACTGTGAAGTTCGGTGCAGGCTGCAGAGAAAAAAATCCTCCCATAGAGTTGTTGTTGGCAAGACACAAACTCCTGGACTACTGGGTTCTCACGAAAAGGCTTTTATTCTTGAGTACAGTTATATGCATCAGACTGACAAAGAGCTATGCCAGGCTCCTATTTACAATGCAACCACACTGAGCATTCAGCTCACTCACTTATATACAATATCTCCCCCTGGGATTTTAGTCCAGCCCACTACTGGTATGTCACCCAGTTTCCTATCATCTGGTAGCCATGACTCTGCAGAATTGAAGTTTGCTGACTTCATCTCCTGCCCTTCTGTCATCAGCTTGCTATGACTCAGGACTCTTCAAATGATGAATCATCATGTCACCCAAATGAACTCAGGTTACCTTTTTACCTTTGCTTCAGTTTCATGCCATAGCCACATCTATGACATTTTCTACCTAGAGTGCAATTTACTCTGACAACTCTCTAACTAGTTATGGTCATCTTGAATTCTGATCCTGTTCTCTTGGGTATTAGTTACCTATCCTAAGGGTAGTAGTTAACATAAATTTTGGTAACACTTGAAAATAAAGCAAGGAAAGGACTTTGGAGCTTTTTAAAAATCAATTTAATGCATAAGAGCCTTGAGAAAAAACTGCTACGTTGGCTCTTGCACCAGACTTCTTTTAAGTACCTTTTAAGGGGCGGGTGGGTTGTACAGTTAATACAATCTGTTTACATTGTATTAACATATCTTTATGTAAATTTAATGTTGTAAGCCGCCCCGATTGCTCTGCAGAGGGGCGGGATATAAATAAATATTATTATTATTATTATTATTATTATTATTATTATTATTATTATTATTATTAAGTATAAAAAGTATGTGAATTAATAAAAGGATTCTCATAATCTTCTAGATTTTAAGAATATTTTATCTCCAAAGTGCTTTTTCTTTTAAAAAGCACGTGTAGTTTGATAAAGGCATAGTTCTTTGAAATGAAATTGAGCCATGACCTTTATAAGTATCACGTGGATATTCAAATGCCCATGGGTAAACTAGTATTTTAGAACCCATGCAGAAATACAGTTTCAACATTAGATGCCATAATATTATCACATCAGATAAATCATATTATGCCAATCTGGATTCATTTGTAGCAGAATTAAAATAGTATTGAAAGCTAGCAGAAAGTTTTAACTAACAGAAAGAATAACCCAAGATAAGGGAATTGGTATACAAACAGGAGCAAACTTTTGCATTGTTACATTGCATCTTCCTAATCAGAAACAAATCTTTTCCAAAATGGTAAGTCCTTCTTCCACCCAACAATCTTTCCCAGACAACAAATTTGATTTGCCTAGATTTGGGCAGGATAGTGTACATCCTAGTGTTCCAAAATAATGTTACAGAACCAGTTTTGTCATAGGGAATAAAATAGATGGTGCAGCATTTAACACTTGAAACCCAGTTTCTTGGTTGACCAGTTACTTAAAATAGATCTGTGTACCTTTTTTTTTTTTTTTTTTTTTTTTTTTTTTTTTTTTTTTTTTTTTTTTTTTTTGGTGTGTGGGGGTGGTGGTGGAGGGAAGTATGCAGATTTTTTCTAGATCTGAATTCAGGTCATTTATTTATTTATTTATTTATTTCAAGGATTTATATCCCACCTTTGTCCCACAATGGGATTCAAGGTGGACAAACAAGTACTCTATAAGCTGGATGTAGCTGATCTGATCAGTGGCAGTTTTCATCAACACGAACCATTTTCTCTCAGCCTAGTGCCATTTCTGTTGATCTATGAATGCACCTCACCTGGGCCTAAAACAACTTTTTTTGAGGGAGGGAGAACAGTTTGCTTCTAGGTGGCAGATGAGAGCAAAAATATTTGAGGAGGGCATTTGGAAACACAAAACAGCCTTGGAAAATGATAAGCATCTCACAGCCACACCCCCCCCCTCCAATCTCCATTCAAGATGTAGCTGGACTGCCTGATGGTAAAGATGTCAAAATTGTGACACAGATGTAATTCAGAACTTACAAAGGAGAATTTTTAAAAATGGTATTGAACTGTAGTTCTTTTATTCATTTGCTTCATTCAAATACAGAAAGCCTGACCTTTGGGCATATAGTAGTGTAGAACTATAAACAAATGAGCAATAAACAAAAATAAACAAACAGTAAACAAAAAGAAAGAGAAAAACTCATGGATGACAGAAAAAACACTACAAGCAATAAAGGAGAGAAGAAAAACAAAAAGGAGATAAGAACAAACTAAAAACAGTACAATGGCTTGTGCGGAAAAATAAAGAAAATTACTGCAATGATCAATGCAGAGAAATAGTAGAGAACAACAAAAAGAGAAGAACAAGAGATCTATTTCACAAGATTTGAGAATCAAAGGAAAGTTCAAACTAAGGACTGGGACGATTTATGACAATAAAAATAACGTAATTCAAGACCAGAAAGGAATAAAAAGATGTTGGATGCAATACACAGAAGAATTATACAAAAGAAATGACAAAATGAAGGACACATGGAGAGGAGAGGAGAGCCATATGAAGATGAATCCCAAATTCTAAAAAGTGAGGTGGACTGCAATAAAAGAAATACTCTCTCTACTTGGGATACAATGCATTTGCATAGTATATTTGCAGGTGTACCACTTGAGATGTAGTGCTGTAGAAGAATACTGATGATCCCATGGACAGACAAAAGGACAAACAAGTGATCAAGCCAGAAGCCTCCCTGGAAGCCAAGATGACCAAACTGGAGCTGTTGTACTTTGGACACATCATGAGAAGGGATGACTCATTGGAAAAAACAATAATGCTGGGGAAGGTAGAGGGAAGTAGGAAGAGAGGAAGGCCACATGCTAGATGGATGGATTCTATTAAGGAGGTCATGGGTATTAAGAGGTTGCAGGAATTAAGCAGAGCAGTGGAGGACAGAGGGTCTTGGAGATGTCTTATCCATAGAGCTGCCATAAGTCAAGATGGACTCGATAGCAGTTAACAACAAAAGTAGTGAGGAGTGTCATTGAGTCAAAACAAGCTTAAGACATGGTATCCCCTCTACTATTCCACTTAGTAAGACTAAGCAGTTTTTTAAACTAATAATGAATATAATAGCTTGTTATAGTAATGTTACAAGAGTTTCCTTAACATAATTCTTAAGTAGATTATTTTTTATTAGAACATAAAGTTTATTACACATGAGCCAGTCAGGTTTTTGCAGATATGACAAAAAGCATACTATCTGTTTACATTAAAAACAAGCATCAGCAAATGAGATTATTCATTAAAATAACAATACAATAAGACTAAAACTCAACAAACTCTAAAATTACTGTCAGTCCCCTGGATCCATAGATTCAGGATCTACTGATTCAACCAGCTTAAAAATACCACCCCCAAAATAAAATCCAAGAAGCAAAGTTTGAATTTGCCATTTCATATAAGGGACACCATTTTACTATACCATTGTATATAAAGTTAAGCATCCATGGATGTTGGTATCAACAGAGGGTCCAAGAATCAAACCACAGCAGATACCAAGAGCCCACTTTCCATCAATTATACTAGACAATACAGTTAGTCCACCATATCCACGGATTCTTTATCCACAGACTCAATCATCCACACCTTTAAAATATTCAAGGAAGTATGAAAAACGTAATTTTGCCATTTTATATAAGGGACACCATTTTACTCTGCCATTGTATTTAATGGGACTTCAGCCTCCATAGATTTTGGGATCCAAGGTGGCCCTGGAACCAAACCTAACAGATACCAAGGACCCACTGTACAATTGAAACTTAGCTCCTCAGTAAGACTAACAGTTAACAACTAATACAGATTACAAGTTACATATCTTACTGCCAAATTGTCATTATAATCAACACTTTGTCAAGGATTCCTAATAAATGTTTCTGCTCGGAAAGCAACAATGTAATCACTTTTACTCTTAACATTTCAAATGTCTTCTTCAGAAACCGAGGAATGAATTTAGATCTTTTGATAATGGAGCTGAGGTTGTCTGGTTTTAAAAATATGGATAGTTCAAATGTCAACTGATTACCATAAATTTACAGTCCAGTCCTGTCCATGTCTACTCATAGGTCAGCCCTGTTGAGTTTAAGGGGATTTACTTCTAGGTAATAGGATAAGGAAAAGATATTTTGGTGCTGGAGGTACACCTGCAAATGTACTATGAAAATGCATAATATCCCAAGTAGAGAGAGTACATTTTGGTATTAAAACACCCCAATGGCCATGCTAGCTGGGTAATTCTTGAAGTTGTCATACAATGAAGTACATTTCCAAGTACTGGTCCAAAGCCACATGAGGTATTTTTATACTTAAAGAAGAGAATGCCCCTTTCCCGGGCAGTAAAACTACATTCATAACAATTAATTAAAAAAACACTATTTGCTGCCAACAATGATATTCTAAACCTCCTGCCTAAGACAAATGCCTCATCCTTCCTAATAGTGGGGCAGGCCCTGAAGGTAGATATATAGGATTGCAGCCTTAGTTTTTAGTCATACAGCTGAAACAGTACATTGTCATATTTTATTCTTCATAAGTGCATTTTAAAAGCTTTGTTTATTTTCTGTTAACAAAATAAGGACTGATAGAAATTGAATTCAAGGTAATTCTTCAGGATACATTGTAAAATAACTACTACTCTCCATCTAAAATGTATTGCGATTCATTTGAAATCAAGCAGTCAAAGTAAGCAAGCCGGAATCACAAATAATAAAATACTGATAGCTGAAAGCTGTTTTTATATAAAATGGCCTTGTAAAGTTAGGAAGAAAAATCAATAGTTGGTTAGAGCATGTGTTGTGTGTTTTTGGAATACTGTGCACAATTGGAATGTTTAGTGATTTGTCTTGCGGGCACATAGAGCTTGTGTCCTTTGTTGTCTTTCCACAAACTAAGAGTTCCATTTCAAAGAAATTATTCAGATCCCACACGCAGGGCAACGTAAGGAAGAAAATTTACCAGTGCTCCAGAGCAGAGTTTTAAGGGCTCGGGGGAAAGGTAAGCAGCAAAAATGTACTACCTATTCTGCCAGTAAGAACATCTTGTAGGTGACTCGCAGAAGTGAAAAGTGAGACTAAGAGCTTCTCTATATTAGCTCTATACTCCAAATTCCTCCCAGGCTAGCTGCTTGTTGTTTATACAATGTACCCTCCAAATCCTGAATCAGATCCAGGTTGTTTGCACAATGTCCAGACCCAATTTGGGTGTTCACCATTTGTCCTGCATTTAAAAAACTTACCTTTTGCTCTGGATTTTCCAGAAAATCTGGAGCAAAATGCAATGAGAGATGGTGACCCACAACTGTCAGTGTCCCTGCCATGTTGCTCTGTGGAAACTAGTTGTTCTGAGGTCAGAAAACGCTTCATTCTGACTTCAGAGTGATTTGTACCTGCAGTGTGGTGCTGGCTGGCTCACAGGGACTGCAGGCACCCATCATCTTCAGCAGGTAAGCAAGGGCGAATGCAGGAGCCAGAATACTCCAGAGGCAGCCTGGAATATTCTGGCAAATGTAGGTAGGCCCATAAGTGGCTGCATTTGGATGTCATGACAAAAATAAGTTTCAGTGAGCCTTGGAAATGCAAATTCAGAGACACAAATACAAGCCCCCCTTTTTTTTCCTGGTATATGGGAGCATGCCACATTCATAAACTACCTTTCTGTACTTTTTCATTGGGTCTTTGGGAACAAAGCAGTTTGGACTTGGGTGTGAACTGCAATATTTCTATATTGATTTATAGCCCATTTCTAAACATCAAGGTAGGTAACAAACTATATTTATCCTCTCGATAACATGTTGCTCCTTGATTTATAGATTTATAAGGAGTCCGAGTTCCCTTTCACCAGGGACTCAGATTTCCACAAATAGGTTTATGTGAGCAACTGAATCTTACAAATTTTCTTATTCCTTCTAGGAAGCAGGCAAAATACATCTTCTCCTAAGTGCTCCGAGTGAGGCTTCTACTTCATTTTCTAAAATGATGTGTCCATTTTCTAATGGTTCTTCCTTGAATGAATCTGTCATCCTTTCATCTCTTTCATATAGTTCTTCTGTATATTGTTTCCATCAGCTTTTTATTTCTCCTTGTTTATGCCATATATTCCACTACTGGTCATATAGCATCCCCCTCTTGATTTAACTTTTCTTTCTTGTGGAAGAGGTCTCTTGTTCTCTTTTGTTGTTGTTGTCATCATCTTCTGTTTCTCTACATTTATTTTTGTAGTACAGTCACCTCTTCAAGTCTGCAGACTTGAAATCCGCAGACTTGGAAATCTGCGGAGGGGCGAGTGCCATTAGTATGAGTGGGGTGAGCATCTGTGTGGGGGTGCACCCCATTCAGGCCAACAAGGCTTGAATATAGGTGACCCTTGTAACTCACGGGAGGGGGTCCAGAACGGATCCCCTGCAAGTTACGAGGGACGACTGTAGTTCTCTTTGTTCCTGCATATATGTTACTAAATAACTGCATTCAGAATTCTGTTTTTATTTCTGTCCCCTTCACTTTTGCTTCTCATCTATTCTTAACTGTTTGGAGAGTATAATCTGTCACCCAATTAGGCTTTTCTTTCTTTTTGGCTGCAGACTGCACCTTTTGGCATTCTTCGCTCAAAAGTCCCTGGCTTCAGTCCAGAATTCTTATGGCACCAAGGCAGTTATGCTTAATACTGCAAATCTATGTTTTACATTATCTTTAAATTCTACAATGAATCAGGTTGTATTTTGGC
Source organism: Phrynosoma platyrhinos (assembly GCA_020142125.1). Classification (NCBI taxonomy): domain Eukaryota; kingdom Metazoa; phylum Chordata; class Lepidosauria; order Squamata; family Phrynosomatidae; genus Phrynosoma; species Phrynosoma platyrhinos. The sequence goes on from CM034703.1 coordinate 75,468,352, forward strand.
ACAATAATTGATTTAGTGTTCTTTAGTTTCACTCTTAATTTTTGATATTAGCAGTTTACGATCTGTGCCACAATCTGTTGCTGGTCTTGTTTTTACAAGATGGAGCCTCTACATCATCTGCTTCCAGTTATGTGGTCTATTTGATTGCTGTATTGCCTGAAGAAAGTGTTTGCAGTGGACAAAATTTTAGCTTTACCAAATTTAATCAGCCACTGCTTCATTTCTTGCATTTCATTGTATTTTATTCCTGCTTCATTTCTTCACCCTAGGCCACATTTTCCAACAATGTTTGATTCTGTTGTTTCTTACTTTTGTGTTCCAATTGCCTATGATTACCAACATGCCCTGTTTTGCTGTGTAGCCACCTTGAATCCCATTTTGGGAGAAAGATGGGATATACATCCAATAAATAAATAGCAGTATAGCAAGTACATTTCTATACCACTTATCTGTGCACTTAAGCACTCCCTAAACAGTTTGCATTGTGTGAGCAAATTGTCCCCAATTAGCTGAATACTCATTTTAGTGACCTCAGAAGGATATCGAGCCTGGCTGGTATTAAACTTGCAACCTTATGGCTTGTGAGTGAGTGGCTGCAGTACAGGCATTTAACTCTGCATCACAGGGAGGTGGTTTCCTCACTATTAATGCCAACCTACTTCTTAGATTTTCATTTCCTGAGTAAAAGGCTGTGGGATTACCAGTATCAAAATGTTTCAGTCCTGTCCACTTTAGCTCACACACCCTGATATTGCAATGTTTATACATTCCATTTCTTGTTTTACCATGTTTAGTTCCCTGTGATTCATGCTTCTCATATTCCATGTTCCTGTAATATGTGTTGTGCAGCTTTGGACTTTCTTTTTACCTCTGAGCACATCAACAGCTGAACATCCTTTTAATTGGAGTCCAGTTGTGTCATTAGCCACAGTGCTACTCATCCTCATCCTCTGCTCTTCTCTAGTAGCTCATTGACTGTCTTCTGACCTGGGAGTCTCATCTTCTGGCACTAGCTCTTCTTTCATTTTGGATTTTTTCATCATAGGGTTCTCAAAGTAATATGCTTCCAGAGGGGTTTACTTCCTCTGTGCAGTACTGGCCAAGCAGATGGACTACAGTATTTCCTTTCAGTGTTGATTTTCTCCATTTTGTCTTGTCTTTGCAAGGACCACATTGCAGATGGTTAGAAATTTATCCTGTAGCAGGGTGTTTTTTTTCCTACAGAGTTTTTCTGAGCTAACAAGGCTTACTAGATAATAAAAAGAGCACTTTTTTGTCTGCTATAGCAGTAAAAAGAAGAATGATTCCTGAAAGAAAGAAAAAACATGAGTTGTTTATATTCCACAAATTATACAAGCATCTGTCATCCTTAGTTCTAAGTAGAAGCAGCTTTTAAAGACTTTATAGCATAATTTTATGTTCCCAATGCAGATTAGACTGATATGTGCTTTCCAATTGAAGACAATATACGTATTATGTTTATATGCCCTCTGGCTCACTCATCTGACACTGTGTACCTCGTAGATGCGTTAGGCAGTTAATATACATCATGTTCTGCCTGTATTTATTCTGACAACTAGCTTATTTGATACAAAGAAAGGCTTCTTTGTTCATCAGGTATTTTGGAAAGCTTTATCTGGGTACTGTTGATATATTTCATCTCACATTTCAGAAACCCGTGAGTCTGATGGCAAAGAAGAAGTTACATCTTGTAAATATACAAATTTTGCTTCATTTGTGAAAAGCTATAAATTTGCATTCTAATTAATGAGTGAAGAAACTTTTTAAGCTCACTAAGAAAATCAACATAAGTGTTTCTTACATCTGCACTGCAAAAATAATGCAATTTGACACCACTTTAACTGTCATGGCTCCATTCTATTGAATCCTGGGATTCCTGGCACCAGGTTAAAATATTTTTTGTGCTGTCAGGCCTTTCAAGACTGTTGAGGTTGGGCTCTTAATACTGTGTGGTGCTGGCTTTGAAGCTTTTTTAGAGGTCTGTTTATAATTTTTGATTTGTTGTTTTAAAGAACTTTAATATTGTTAATTGTTTTAATATATGATTGCTTAATTGTATATTTTGTACTTTCATTTAACTTTTACAGTGTTGTTTTAATAATAAAATGTTGTTAGCTACCTTGAATCCGATTACTGGGAGAAAGGCAAGTTATAAAATGATAAAATAATAATAATAACATCATAATCAACAATAATAGTTTGTTTTGACACAAGCACTCTCTGACAGAGAAGGTTAAATATCTCACAAAACTAAAAAAAATCCTAGAATTCCATAGCATTCAGCCATGGCAGTTGAAACAGTGTAAACTGCATTATTTCTGCAGTGCAGAAGTAGCCTTAGTCCATAATTCATAAAACATTTATCACCTTTGTCAAAGCTATTTATCACTGCTCATGATTAGGCAGTTCTGCTATTTGTATGTGTTGAAGGTATATATTTATGAATAAGCAAAATAAGTATGAATTACAAATAAATAAATCTATATGCCTTAATGCCAACACCTCTTTCTAAGGCATTATAACATACTCATTTTTATGTGTAAAATATATCATACTTTAAGTATTACCATTATCAAGATGGCTATAGTTAAGTCAAAGTGCAACTTTTTTTACTTTTTTGTTGATTAGTATTCATTTGGTGGTACTACAATCTCTTGTACAGGGCAGTTGATAACTTTAAAAAGATTCTGGTCTAAATCCAGTTGTTAGTTCCAGCTAGAGTAAACCCACTGAATCAGTGGAAATTTGGTAAGCCAATTTGATATAATTTCTATCAGTTCTATTAGTCTCATATAGTTGGGGCTGCCAAATGGAATTAAGGCCACATTTGATATCCATATGACATATGGAATCACACACTGCAATCCACAAAAAGGGAGACACAAGAGACTGCAGTTATAGAACCATAGCACTGATTTCCCATGCAAGCAAAATCATGCGCAAAATTCTGCAACATAGACTCCAACCATACATGGATAGAGAAATCCCAGAGGTCCAAGTGGGGTTCCGGAAAGGAAAAGGCATGAGGGACCACACTGCAAACATACAATGGCTAATGGAGCACACCAAGGGAATTCCAAAGGAAAATCAGCATGTGCTTTATAAATTATAGCAAAGCTTTTGACTGCATAGAGCATGAAAGGCTATGGAATGCCCTTAAAGACATGGGAGTACCAACACATCTGACAGTCCTAATGAGGAATCTGTACTCAGGACAAGAGGCTACTGTCAGAACAGAACAAGGAGAAACAGAATGGTTCCCAATTGCCAAAGGGGTCAGACAAGGCTGTATCCTTTCACCCTAGCTGTTCAGCTTATATGCAGGACATATTGTAAGAATAGCAAGCTTGGACACAGAAGAAGGAGGAATGAAAATAGGAGGAAAGAATATCAACAATCTAAAATATGCTGATGACACCATAGTACTAGCAGAAAACCTCACAGACCTGGAACACCTACTAAGGAAGATAAAGAAGAAAATGCAAAGGCAGGTTTAATGTTGAACATAAAACAAAAGTAATGACCACCGAGGACCTTCACAAGTTCAACCTAGACAATGAAGAAATAGAAATGGGGACTGCAGTCAGGAAATCAGAAGAAGACTAAGAATGGGAGGATGGGTATGAAAGAACTAGAAAAGATTCTAAAATGCAAAGATATACAACTGAGCACAAAAGTTAGAATCATACAAGCCATTGTATTCCCTATTACCATGTATGGATGTGAGAGCTGGACAGTTAAGAAAGATGATAGGAAGAAAATCAATACATTTGAGATGAGGTGCTGGAGAAGAGTGCTGAGGATCCATCCCATGGACAGCCAAAAGGGCAAACAAGTGGGTCCTATTGCAGATCAAGCTGAAAACCTCCCTGGAAGCCAAGATGACCAAACTGGGGCTGCCATACTTTGGGCACATCATGAGAAGGGAGGACTCTTTGCAAAAAAACAATAACGCTGGGAGAAGTTGAGGGAATTAGGAAGAGAGGAAGGCCACATGCTAGATGGATGGACTGTATTAAGGAGATCACAAGTATTAAGGGATTGCAGGAATTAAGCAGAGCAGTGGAGAACAGAGGGTCTTGGAGATGTCTCATCCATAAGGTCGCCATGAGTTGAGATCGACTTGAGGGCAGTTAACAACAACAAATGACATAGGAAAGAGATTTTACAACTCAAATTGGAAAAATTGGTCTAATTCAAGATGTTGGAACCAAGCCATATTTTGCCATCAGGACTATACTTTGGGCTTGTGTGTTTGTTCTTCCTCCTCTTACCCACTCTTTGTCCAGATTGGGGGGGGGGGGAAATGGTTACCATAAGCCACAGTTTGTTTACAAACAAAATTTAGAAACTCGTGCCATATCCTGAAGAGTTTGGTATGGTCACAAGTTGGCATTCCAAGTTTTAATGGAACAGCCATAAACAGCAGCTTGACGAAAGCTAGCACATGCTAGCTGAAAAAAGACCTGGTTAGAATGCTCCCTTCTGTCTGCTAAGATAGGGACAGTCCTCCATGATGTCACAGTGGCTGATCTCAGTGACATTTCATAGTGGGGGGGCATGGTGATTGTGGTGAATAGAATGTCCAGCTGGCCAATCAGGAGGCAGCTGAGAGCCAGCCAATGGGATTCCAGCTGGGAGCATTTAAAAAGCCCAGGCTGACAGTTGGTAGTTAGAGTTAGTGCTGAGAAAGTTAAGCCAGAGAGAGAGCTGTGTTTAGGGTGTTCTTGAGGGAACTGTATTTTGGGAGAGTTAGAGTCTAGAAAGGAGAGACTCTGAACACTCACAGAGCTCTAAAGAAGAGACTTGCTGTGGTGTTCTCTCCAGATACATATTGTTAGCCAGTGTGGCTGAGGTACTGTGAGTGAATTAGAAACAAACATTATAATGTTGTGACCAAGCAAGTTACATTTATTAGATGCTGATTTAAAATAAACTTTTCTTCTTGTTCCAACATCACTTGGCCTATGTTTTAGCCACAAAACACGCTACTAATATTTGGAGGATTTGGAGGGGGACATCATACCAAAGACAGTGTGGGTCCCTTACACTTCATTAGGTGGCAAAGGTGGGGATAAAAGTTCCCACAGGACTGCCAGCTGGAATTAAAGTGTAAAAGGAGAAAGGTGGCAATAGTATGCGCCACAGTGATGTCGTTGAGCATGATACCTTAAGCATCAATCACAATTACTTGGAACCTGTAATTTAGATATAAAACACAAAGTCTTGCAAATTAAGAGGGGAAAGTCCCTTGGCAAGAGCCTTTTTCAAACTCTACTTTTCAATATCTACTCTACAACAAAACATTTCCCAGTTCTGCTTTTAACACTCCCCCAAGAACCTTTTAATCATACATAGGAGTTGTGATCTACCTGAAGAAAAATTCCCAAGCAAAAATAGTGGCACAGCTTGAAAATGCTAAGAATTTAAAACATCTCATTTATGTGTTTAAGGTGGGGGGGGGGGGCAAAGGAGAAAAGGTTTTAGAGACAGAATAGAAGGAAGAACAAGAAAATGATGATGATAGTTGTTGTTATAGCTGGGAGAAGTGGAGACAGAAGGAGAAAGAAAAAAATGGAGTGATGGGGAAAGAGAGAGAAGGGAAAGGTAGCTAAGAGGTGCCAGGCTGACTCTTTAATGAGTCTACAGCAGCCACACTGAAATGCTCTGCAGCAGTGTACAACAGCAACACAGAGCTTTAAAAAACATTTTAAGACCAGTGTGTTTACCCTAAGATTCATCTCCCTTTTCCTGAGGCCTAGAGAAGAAGGCATGGGCCCTGATACCAGAGAACCCCACTACCTACTAGCTTTCCAGAGACAAGAATTTTTAACATGGAAAACCATTAAAATGAGTAGTTCTACTTGCATTCTGACATGGTTTGGAGTGAATTCTGAATGTAACGTTAAGTGAATGCTAAGAACAGATTTTTAAACTATGGTATAATTCACTGTGGAAGTTCTGAATTTTGATTCCTTTTTACCAACATTCACAAGAGATATACTTCAGACAAAAACACACAAGCAGTATCATTCTTGATCATACTTTAAAAACTGTATTTCTATTAATTGCATTCAACCCTTCCTTAAAGTATAAGATTATGAAATGAACACCACAGATATCTAGTTTTCAAGAGAAAACTCCTAGGCTTTGTGAAGGGATAGGCATAAATATAAATAACAGCAGGAATATTTCATTATCATTGTGATAAAAGCAATCCCAACTCTGTCCAGTTAATTAGGCAATATTTAAATTGGCCTTTAAATATTTAGCTTTCCAATTTTTTCATCTGATTAGGGTACAAAGCCCATTTTAAGTTGAATCTGAGTCAGGTTTTAAAGTTGTGTTGCCATCATGCTGATTTAGCAAAATAGTTTGCACAGCATAGATTAGAGGAATTCCTTTTTCTTCCATTTCACCTCTGATCTGCAACTGAGTCATTTTCATCAGGCTTGTGAAAAGTATTTGGAAGTTTTACACAACACCAGAAACACCAGAAAGGGTTTATTGAAGACTGAAGAAAATCACCCAATACCAATAATATCAATCCTACCCAACACCGTTCCTCCTCATCTTTCAAGCTTCTTCCACTTCTTGACACACATTCCTTTCCCAGGCAACTGACCTTGGGACCCATCTCTAGCATCTCTCCCTCCCAAACCCAGCTGCACCATCACCTATAAACCTAGCATCTCTAACCACATATAACCACATTTAATATCCATGGAAGAGGACCTGCATGGGCACCTGACATCAGGGTTAGACCAGAAAATTATATGTCAGAGAAGAACTTTTCATTGTATTTAGGTAGATTTTATTAAATTTCATACAACTTTCTGGGTATGTATATATACATCCATGTTGTCCCTTGGTCATTTTCAAATCAGCAGGCTGACTTTTAAAGCATTAAATTATCACAATGCTTGTTGTTCACATCATTGATCATCTGGTCCTATCTGTCATTCCATAATTACCATACCAAGGAGCACAGCTGTCAAACTTGTCTTGGACCTTCTCAACAAAGATAAACATCACACCAGGTTTTTAATTATTTTAAGGAACTATGTCAGCTAAGAAACCCAAGTGAAATTGTATCTTCCCCTCTCCCTACCCTGCTGCAATTCTTTGGACCCCAGTTTTCTAGTAAGATTTAGGAGAAGACAAAATACGTGTTTTAAGAAGAGACTTCTGTAGGAAGTTGCTGATTCAGCTAGTAAGGGAAATGCAGTGATGACTTGCTCAAAACACATTTACAAACTATCTTGAGACTTGTTTACAATCATGTTATTAAATTATAAGGAAGCATCTGACTCATGTAACTTATCTTACCACAAATTCTGTACACCTCTGGTGAAAAAAAAGCATTCAGTTTTCACCACATAAGGTCTAAACATATGAATCCCTCAGCTGATGTCAGTTTCTCCCTTCTTTATTCCATATCCCTTCAAAATCATCGCCCTTATTCCCATCTTGCTGTTCCCTTTCCTGAAATTAGAATACAACAGAATCTCATTCTTTTCAAGTGAGGGAGATTCCAAGCCAAGGATAGTTGTCTTTCACCAGTGGCATGGTGGACCCCAGGGTAAAGCATTTAGACTTTTCAGTTCATAGAGATGAATGACATTATCTACTCATAGTCTCTCCTGTTCCTTCTGAGCTCAGGGGTGGGGGTAGGGGTGGGGATTTCTCTCACACCATTTTCTTAACAGTCTCTG
>CM034703.1:75490577-75500857 GCA_020142125.1 Phrynosoma platyrhinos
GGACTTTATTTTTGCCATATGAGTCTGCCTGGATTTTAGCATCATCAGAGAATGCCCTTCTCTCTGTCCACCCTCATAGGTACATCAAGGTGTAGCACAGGAGAGGGCCTTCTGTGTGCTCCCAGGCTCTGGCACTCCTTCCTACTGAGGGTGGACTGCTCCTTCCTTGTTTTCCTTCTGTCAGCTGATAAAGATTTTTTAGTTTTAATAGGCCATTAGGAACTGTCTGTATATGGGAAAAGGCTTCTAATAATTTACAATATTGTTTATGCTTGTTGTTTTTTAATGGATATCTTTTAAAATTATTTTTAATTCTATTGATAGTTCAATTATATTTTAACTTTTGTATGTTTTCTGGTGCTACAAGCTTTCACTTGTTATTTGTTCTAATTTTTGTAAGCTGTCTTAATACCCAGGGCTGGGAGTATATCCACAAGGCTGGGTATAAATAGATAAAATAAATGCTGTTGAGGCGATGGCCTTAGAATCGTAGCATTGCAAAGTACCTTAAAGGTCATCTAGATAAACCCCCTGCAGGACAGGAAATCTCCTCTACAGCTCACCAGATAAGTGGCCATCTTATCTATTCATTAAAAAGTCTTGACAGTTTCTTTGTCTTGCCATGTTTTTATTTGTTTCTTACGTGAGGTTTCCCTGCCCTAAAACTTAACAAGATACTTCTAAAAATCAGTTATCATGAGTTGAATGTATATTTTGATTCAAAGCCTGCAGGGATCTTTTAAGAATTTTTCAGAATTTCCCTTTAGATTGTTGGGTTTTAAAATGTTTTTAAGACTTAAGAAAATTACCTTGAAGTAGATTTAAATATCACACAGAAGGTATGACATGGGATTTTCCCCCTCTTTTTTATTTTCAGGCTAAACTAAAAGAGATCAGTCTGTCCACTGTGAGGTTTATGGAAGAGCTTGGTGAAGAGAAGTTTGGAAAAGTTTATAAGGGTCACCTGTTTGGGACAACGCCAGGGGAGCAGACACAAACAGTTGCCATCAAAACACTCAAGGATAAAGCAGACCTAGCCCTTCGTGAAGAATTTAAACATGAAGCAATGATGAGATCAAGATTGCAGCACCCTAATGTAGTTTGTTTACTGGGGATAGTGACCAAAGAACAGCCCATCAGCATGATTTTTAGCTATTGTTCACATAGTGATCTTCATGAGTTCCTGGTGATGAGATCTCCTCACTCTGATGTTGGCAGCACTGATGATGACAAGACTGTGAAGTCTACATTGGAGCCAGCTGATTTTTTTCATATTGTGACACAGATAGCAGCAGGAATGGAATATCTTTCAAGCCACCATATTGTCCACAAGGATTTGGCCACTAGAAATGTACTGGTGTTTGACAAGCTTAATGTGAAAATATCTGATTTAGGTCTTTTCAGGGAAGTTTACTCTGCTGACTACTATAAACTAATGGGAAACAATCCACTCCCCATACGTTGGATGTCCCCTGAGGCAATCATGTATGGCAAGTTTTCCATTGATTCAGACATCTGGTCCTACGGAGTGGTGTTGTGGGAAATCTTCAGCTATGGCTTGCAGCCTTACTGTGGCTATTCCAACCAAGATGTCATTGAAATGATAAGAAATAGGCAAGTTTTGCCATGCCCTGATGATTGCCCAGCATGGATGTACTCACTGATGTTAGAGTGCTGGAATGAATTTCCTAACAGAAGACCAAGATTTAAAGACATCCACAACAGACTGAGAACATGGGGGAACCTGTCTAATTATAACAGTTCTGCACAGACCTCTGGTGCAAGCAACACCACACAAACCAGTTCTCTGAGCACAAGCCCTGTTAGTAATGTCAGCAACACTAGGTATGTTGGGCCAAAGCAGAAAACACAAGCTTTCCCTCAACCACAGTTCATACAAATGAAAGGACAAATACGACCTATGGTCCCACCTCCTCAGCTCTACATTCCTGTAAATGGTTATCAACCAATGCCAGCATATGGAGCCTATTTACCAAATTTTTATCCTGTCCAGATCCCAATGCAAATGGCTCCTCAGCAGATGGCTCCTCAGATGATTCCAAAACCAGGATCCCATCATAGTGGGAGTGGTTCCACAAGTACAGGATATGTAACAACAGCCCCCTCCAATGCTTCTGTGGCTGACAGGGCAGCTCTCCTTCCTGAAGGGACAGAAGATGCACATAATATGACAGAAGATGTTGCTCAGAGTCTGGTCCAGGAGGAAGAGGAAGAGGAAGGCTCAGTGCCTGAGACAGAATTATTGGGTGATAATGACACTCTTCAGATGGATGAGGCAGAGTTTCAGCCAGAAGCCTAATGATGGTGTCTTATTTTTTAAAACACACACACACAAAATTGAACATCTCTTCAGTATGCTGGAAACTGTAGTCCTTCTGATATGTAATCAATGCTTTTCTTTGGACTGCTATACACAGCTACTAATCCAAAGTGAGAAACAATGCAGCAATAATGACATGCCGTGTGTATAGACTTTCATTTCCAGCAGATATCTGTCAAACGTGAAAATAAGGAATTGCTGTTTTTAAATCTAGGGTTGATTACAATTCTTGCAGGGAAGCTGCTTTAATAATATACTGTTGCTGTGCAACATATAGTGGAAATTCATTGCACATCATGTATATCTTGAACTCTGATTGTAATATTTTTAATGAATTTTGGTTAAAGCAGTAACCAAAAAAGAGAGCTGAACTATGGTTGCTCACAGGCTTGTTCTGTATGTGATGAGGTGTCCAAGGTGTAATGGACATCTTGTTAATCTCACTGATAAAGTATATTTGTAAGGTGAGGCTGTTGTTCCAGATCTGAAATACAGCTAGAATCTGGGTGTGAGAGCAGAATGACTTGTATGCCTTTGTCGCAGATGTTTTTCCTGTTAATTTCCCTTATGGATGAAAGGTAGCCCGACCTAGGTTCTAGCAGGAAAAATACATGGTACCCCAAAGAAGTGACAGGGTAAGCTATGCACTAACTTTTAACAAATCACATTTTTTTGCCTGCAGGTGGCCAAATAAAGAAAAAAATGGCTCAGAAATACTACAACACATCCTACTGATTGCATTGCATCAATAAGGATGTTGAACTCATTTTTATTATAGTTAAGATGGTGCTACAAAAATACACACACCTCTTTGTTTTTAAAAATATTTTTAGTGATTGTAGACCTTTAAAGACCAAAATAAGCAATATTGTACAGAGTGTCTATGTATCTGTGTCTTCAGTGCTTTTTATGAGAAGAATCATGTACAGACTTTGAAATGTAATTTATGTTTTGATACATTTTATATGGGATTTTTTTCACTGCAACATTTGGATTTTGAAAAGAATGCCTATATAATTTAACCGTTTACATTACTATTTGTAATATTTTATTGGATTGGAATTTGTATGATTTGGTTATGTTGACAGAACAGGTCCACACATTTCATAGCCATTTCTATAGTGCAAATACTGCCTGAGTTCTACAGTGTTGCTATACTTCCATTATATTTCTAGTCTACAAATCCAATGCATGGGACTATCTTGGCAACGTAGCAATACACATTTGATTAATTTTAACAAGTTATTAACAAAGAGTACACTGTAAAAATGGTAACTCACAGATTTCTTTTTTTTCCCCCTTTTTAATCATGTAAACTGTCCTTTACTATGTATGTTTGGATTCACTTGAGGTGTACCGTTATGATCAGCAGCCCACATTAGTGACTGGAGCTATTTTGCTGGTTTCCAGTTTCTCTCTTGAAATTGGTTATGCACTGGTAGGTAAACAATGGAAAGCTCTCTTGCTTGTTAATATAAATGCAAGTTGGAGACTATTAATAAATCATACAAATAAATTTGAAGTTTATTTGCTTTTTAAAGTGTGTGGTGCGGTTTTAATACTAGATTAATTTTAAAAGGTATTCTTTTTCCAGCAGTGTGGGGAGAGAATCCTTCAAGCTGGGAACTGGCTCCTCCCTTATTCAGTTAAAAGCAGGACAATTCAACTGTCAATCAAAACCACACCATGCTAAGGGTGAGAGCCTGCCCCACAGTCCCAGTTTCTTTCTGCCTTGGCTGGAAACAGGACAGAGCATAGGTAACTTAGGGCCTTTGCAGACCGCCAGAAATAGTGCACATTAAATTGAGGCACTGCCCTGGCTCAGTGCTAGGGAATCATGGGGACTGTAATTTCTTGTGGCACCAGAGCTCTCTGGCAGAGAAGGCTCAATGTCCCAGAAAAAAATACAATTCCCATGACTCCCTAGCACTGAGCCAGGGCAGTGCCTCAGTTTAATGTGCACTATTTCTGGCAGTTTGCAAAGGCCCTTAGAAAGCATCTTGTCTCAAACTTTTCCACAGGGATCTGTCGTGGGCCCAGTGCCATTCAGTAGCTATCAATGACTTGATGATAGAACAGGCCTGCACAACATACAGCCCGGGGGCCACATGCAGCCCGCCAAAAGATTTCTGACAGCCCACAAGGATGTGGAATGACTTCAAGGCTCCTCTGCTGCTCAGCCTTCTCCTAGGGAGAGGGCCAGGTGGAGGAGGAAGAGGAAGGGCAAACACTCACCCTGCAAGGCTCCTCTGCTGCTTGGCTTTCTCCCAAGGAGAAGGCCAGGTAGCGGAGGAGGAAGAGGATGGGCAAATGCTTGCTGAGCAAGGCTCCTCCACCACCCAGCTTTCTTCTGAGGAGCAGGCTAGGCAGAGGAGGAGGAGGAGGAGGACAGGCAAATACTTGCCCTACAAGGTTCCTCCACTGTTTGGTTTTCTCCTGGGGAAAAGGCCAGATGGAGGATGAGGATGAGGATGGGCGAACACTTGCAATGCTCCTTTGCTGCTCAGCTTTCTCCCAAGGAGAAGGCTGGGTGATGGAGGAGAAGGAGGATGGGCAATCGCTTGCCCCTCAGGGCTCCTCCACTGCCCAGCTTTCTCCCGAGTAGAAGGCTAGGTGGCAGAGGAGGAGGATGGGCAAATTGCAAGGCTCCTCCACCATCTGGCTTTCTCCTGAGGAAAAGGCCAGACAGAGGAAAAAGAGGATGAAATTAATATTAATTATATTTAATATTTAATAATCAATATTAAATAATACTTAATGATATATAATAGAAACACTATATTAATAATATTTAATATAATTAATTAATTAATATTCAATTAAAATCTTATCTGCAGCATGAAGAAGTTTAGCTTATTTTAATTTTGGCCCCTTCCTACTGCCAAGTTGTGCAGGTCTGTGATAGAATAAAAGGCATATTTATCAAATTTGTAGATGACACCAAATTAGGAGAGCCAATATCCCAGAAGACAGGATCAGAATTCAAAATGACTTTAACAGATTAGAAAGGTTGGCCAAAACTAACAAAATGAATTTCAATAAGGGAAAATGTAAGCTACTACACTTGGGCAGTAAAAATGAAATCCACAGATATAGAATAAGTGACACCTGGCTTGACAGCAGTGCATGCAAAAGGGATCTAGGAGTCTTAATGAACCGTAAGTTGAACCCAAGTCAGTAGTGTGATGTGGCAGCTAGAAAAGCCAATACAATTCTAGGCTGCATCAATAGGGATATAGTGTCTAGTCTGAGTGTCTAGATCCCCATGGCTGGATTGGTTTCATGCTCATTATTCCCTTGAGATAGAAATGATTGATATCTTTCAGAGTCCAGAGGATAAGAGAGTGGACATTTTCTTGTGTAGCACTCATGTTGCCTTGGCTCTTGCCATCAGAGCTGCTTCAGTAACATTCCTGTTTGCAAGGGCAGTTGTTTGTTGGTATATGTATTTGATTTCTCTGGTTCCCAAAGAAGAGACTTAAGTTCCAACAGGGGCTCAATAGGGCTGATGCTACTCTTGATTTGGTTCAGTTTCTTTCATGACCTATGGCAGTTGAGGTTACTGCCAGGTACCAGTTTCAGCTAAATAGTTGGAAAACAGACAATGTCAAAAACTAATTTGACTGGCTGCCCATTTAAGAAATTGAAATTATTTGATGATGCCTTGGTGAGGTGTTCTTTGAAACCAGGGACAAAAAGAAAACATTACTGTCATTGCACAAGGAAGAGGAAAAGAAGTCCTTTTGGTCTAGATTGCAGTCCTTTCATGAGCATATGTCTCAGTTTTATCAAAGGGATTTCAGTCCTTTTAGACAAAACTGAAGTATGCCAAAGCAGCACATCAAACAGCAGGAAGCTTGTTCAATAGGAGCAGTTCCACCTCTGCCACTAAGCAGAATGGAAAGTCCGGTCAGTTGTTCTGACTTGGAGCAGCTCCTAGTGCGGGCTCATCTCCTGCATTTTGTCTATTGCTGGAAGAGAACATTCTCCAATGCCTAGTTAGGCAGGACTGTGAGACAGGGTTATATCATTGATTTCATTAAAAGCCCCACAGGTTTTCATTCAGTTTCACAGTCCAAAATCAGTGGAGAAACATTTTTAGATCCTTCAAGCAAGAGAACACATTGTCCAAATAAGGGCTATAGAATCTGTATCTACTCAGGAGAAATTTTTGGACTTTTATTCTCTGCCCTTTATGGAATGGGGAAGCATACTGCAATGGGCAGATGGTACAGGGCCTTTAGTTTCGTGGTGAGAGAATACACAGTATCAACTGGCTGGAGCTATGGCTGGTGCATTTGGCACTCACCAGTCTACACTCATAAGTTCAGGGCATGCATGTGTTGATCTGGACAGACAACATGACCACCAAAGCCCACGTAAACAGGCAAGGAGGAATGTGGTCACATGCACTGATGTGTGAAGCATCTGGTGCAGTGAGAGAAAACTTAACTTCAGTCAATCAGGAGAGAATATCTGAAGGGCCAGCTAAACTGTTAGGCTGCTTGGCTGAGTAGACAGTCTGGATCAGGGAGAATAGACCCGAACTCATGAGTATTTCAAACAAATGCAGAGAGATTTGGAACAAAATGGATGGATTTGTTTACATCCCAGGAGAATCAAACTACCTTGATTTGTGTCAAGATTTTGGATGAAAGGGATATTTACTTTTGATGCTCTCATCATATATTGGCCAGGGTCCTATGCTATGCATTTCCTCTGGTAGTGCTGTTGTCAAGATGTTAAGGAAGGTCAAGATGGAAGAGCCAGAGGTAATCCTGATAGCTGTCAGATGTCCTCATCAATCTTGGCTTTCCAAGATAGTCAGCATGCAGAGACAGGAGATCTAACTACTAATCATCTGTATGAATTAAACTGGAGGGCTTTTTGTAGATAGTATCATTGTAAAGGGGCACACCCCCAAACTGCATCAGGGGGGACAATTTTGGCTTTTTTGCTGGCAGGTCTAGATGAGGGTCTCAGTGCTAACACCTTAGAGACATGTATCTGCTCTAGTTTCTGTCTTGAAAGATAGGCAAGGCAAGCCACTCTCCTCTCATCTGCACGTTCAGAGTTTATTGAAGGGATGGCCCAGCTTAAACCCACCACTGCTCATCATTTTCCCTCATGGAACTTGAATGTGGCTTTAAAAGCCTTGTTGAAGGCTTGAGATCAGTAGACTTGAAATTCCTTACCCTGAACATTTTGTTTTTGATTGCCATTATTTTGGCTCACAAAATTTCTGAAGTCAATTAGGGACAAGTTATCTATTTTCCTTGAGGATTTGATTGTTTGTCCCTTGTAGCCTTCCTTTGTCACAAAAGTAAATTCAGTAATCCATATTTTCAGGTGGTTGTCCTGCCTTTCTTTTGCTCAGCTCCCAAAACATCACAGGAGGAAGAATGGCACAGGTTGGATGTACATAGAACCTTGAAATTTTACCTACACATGACCAAGTTATTTTGATATCTGACAGTATGTTTATCTCCTTTCAAGAGTCTACTGAGGGTCATTGGGTTTCTGACCCTACCTTGTCTCGGTGGTTGTGACAGTGTATTGAGTTAGCTTATGTCCAAAACAGTTCCAGAAGGGATTCAGCCACATTCCACTTATAATGCAACGGCTTCTGCAGCTTTTTCCATGACAGCTTATGGGAGATTTGTAGAGCACCACTTGGGCTTCTTCTTCCTTTGTCAGACACTACAGAATTGACAAATTCACTTCACCAGAAGCATCCTTTGGCAGGACTATTTACAGTAGACTATTGCCCACCATGGGGTGATGTGTGACCACGTGAGTAGGTCCAAGTTTGAAGGATTCCCTCTACACACTGCAGAAAAACAGAATGTTGGTACTTACTATAAAAGTTCCTTTTCAGCAGTTGTAGGGAGAGAATCTTCCAGCCCTGGTTGGTGAAGTTATGTGGTCTTTTGTTGGCAGAGGTATATTTCTTGTTTGTCCAGAGCTTTGTCATTTGATCATTGGGAAGATGGGGCTGGCTCTCCCCCTTAGGGTGGTAGGCTTTTGATTGACAGTTAAATTGCCCTCCCTGTAAAGAGGGAAAGAGGAGCCAGACCCCAACTGGAAGGATTCCTTCCCCACAACTTCTGAGAAGGAACCTTCATGGTAAGTAACAATGTTGCATTTTATGTTCCTGCTATCTTACAGGAATTGAAATGACAGTCTAGAATAGAAACACACTCAGAAACCTATTATGGAAGGAGAAACTGATTAATCAAGGTTTTTAAATAACTTGTTCTAGTATTGTGTTTTGGCTGGTTGTAGCCCCCAAAATTAGGAGCCAGCATGGTGTAGTGGTGTGGGCATTGTATTCTGGAGATGAGGGTTCAAATCCCTGTTTGGCCATGGAGACCTACTGGGTGACCTTGGTCAAGTCACACATTTTCAGCTTCAAAAAAGCCTGGTGATAGGTTCGTTTTAGGGTCACCATAAGTCAGAAATTATTTGAAGACATACAACAACCCAAAAAAAACAATCCAAGGCAGAAACAAACAATAAGGAAAAGGGAGAGGATAACAAGCTAAATTATGTTAATACAATGTATAATGTAGCATGTTTCAAATAGTGTCATGTTTTTTAATTGTGCTGTAGTGGTCATGTGAAGGGATGCAGTGGCTCAAGTGGTTAAGGTGCTGACTATTGATTGCAAGGTTGGCAGGTTGGCAGTTCGAGGCCCAGGCGCTGCATGATGGGGTGAGCTCTTGTCACTAGTCCCAGCTTCTGCCAACCTAGCAGTTCAAAAGCATGCAAATACAAGTAGATAAATAGGTTCCACTGCGGTGGGAAGGTAAAGAGTGTTCTGTGCAATCATGCTGGCCACATGTTCGCAGAGTAGTCTCTAACAACACTGGCTCTTCAGCTTAGTAACGGAGATGAGCACCACTCCCTATAGTCGGACACGACTTGATAACTTCTCAACAGAGAATACCTTTACCTTTACCTTTATCTTGTGGTCACATGTATAGTAATTTAATTTCAATCTTTTTTTAGCCCATTTAGAATTATTATCAGAGTATCTGTCACTGTTAGAACTACACCTTTCAATATTAGAACTACAGTTGTTTTCTTTTCACAGAGGTAGTGGATCTCAATTTGTAGGTCTCAGTGCATAATCTCTTCCCTCTCTTTGTTTTCAGTTCTACTATCCCTAGGGATTGTCACACCTATAACCCAAACTTTCCTTTTCTCAGCCGTTGTTACAACTGGCATATTATATTCAGCTTATTTATCAGGTTGAATCTTGGATCCCATAAGATTTTTAGTTCACTGTTTTGACAACTTTTTCAAGCTTATATCCCATGAGTTCTTTGCAGATGGTAAATCATTTTTTTACCATAAAAATCCCAGTGTAACATTGCAGTCACTTTATCATGTCATATCTTATATGAAGTCTGTACAATGTAGCTGCATGAACCAGCACCTGAAAATTGTTTTAAGAAATGTTTGCTTCTGGAGTTAATAATAATAATAATAATAATAATAATAATAATAATAATAATAATAATAATAATAATTTATTTCTAGCCCGCCCCTCTGCTCTGCAATCGGGGCAGGTTACAACATTTTTAAAACATACAAAGTTAAAACAAGCCTTATCCCCATAACTCCCCTCCCACCCCCTAAAACAAGATTAAACTATAAGAGATTAAAACATAATAAAGTCTAAAACCAAACAAACATTACAAAAAACAATAAAATAAAAAAATGAAGCGAGCTACAGATAAGGGACAGTTAAAACCATCTCCCCTCAGGTCGGAAGATTATTCCGGGAAGGCCTGCCGGAAGAGGTCCATCTTTACTGCTTTTTTAAAGGCAGCAAGAGTAGTAATAAGACGGACCTCATCCGGCAGGCCGTTCCACGGCCTGGGAATGGTTGCAGAGAAGGCCCTCTGGGAGGTCTGAGACAACCTAGTTTTTA
>CM034703.1:75594175-75620491 GCA_020142125.1 Phrynosoma platyrhinos
CTGCTATGTGAGCTACCGCCAGGACAACTGGGTGGATTTGCTCCCGTTTCAGTACTATTGACCAGGGTATCCTGCTTGGCCACCTAGCTGGAATGATACTTGGATGCACTGTTTTGCAGTGGCTTTTCCTTCATGGGATTCCTGTTTAACACCTTGGCCACTGGCCTGTGTGGTCATGCAGAGTTCTATTTTGTCCACATGCTATGTAAGATACCTCTGGGAGATGTGATTTGGGGTTGAGGACCAAATACCATCAGTATGAGGATAACACCCAGCTCTTCTACAGATACTTCTTTCCTCCTCAGTTTCCAAAATCAGACAGGATCTAGGGCCTTTAGGCTATTTAGGCCCCATAAACCATATCATTTCTGAGTTACAAACAAAATAGTGTCTCATCCACATAGAATCCATTTCCAAGGGCTACCACACTATCAGTGTCACATTGGTTGCTGCAGAGCAGCAACCTCTCCAGTTTCTCCTTATTTCCCTTTCTGATTTCAGGTCACAGGGTCATCCCTGAAGCATTATAGCCAGATTTGTTTCAAAGACCTAGATTAGATGATTCACTGATCTGGTTCAGAATTATGCAAATGCACATAATTGGGGCAAATGCATATAATTGTTCTACTTTCCTCCACCCTCAGAAGCTTCCTGCTTGTGGCCTGTAGATTGTTTGACTTGTTTGGCAGAAACTGTGGTTTTGTGTGCTACCACTTAACTCAGGTGGTTTGTGGCCTACAGTATAACTGTATTCAGCAACACTAGCTCAAGACAGTTTGCTGGCCTAAGTCAGTGGAAAAGATTGCACCACGTTTTAAACAGAGAGAAGCCCATGGAACTGGCAATTGAATCTCAGTAACAGGGCAACAGGCTACCTTGGAGAATTCAGTGTTAGTCATGTGTTATACTCAACTTTGTCCGACAACACCCTGCTGCAGATACACTTTGCAAAGTTTGCTGTCTAAAGTGACTACCTCTTTGGCCTCATGGGAGGGCCACCAATGATTTGCTGAACTGAAATTAATTCTAGTTAAATTCAAATGAAAAAATATTTGCATTCAAACAGAACGGCAATGGTTTTCAGATGACTTTACAGTGGTGTGGGAAGTTTGGAGTAATGTACTTAAATTAGTATGACATAACAGTGAAATTAAAGGGGCACTTCACTTATTGGGGGGATTTTCCTACTGCTTTGTTTCCATTGTAGGTTGATGCCTCAGTGCAAATACAGATCCAAATTTTTCAGTTGAAAATCTTCTCATGGGAATTTTTAACCTTTGAATTTGTGTTCATTGCAAACATACTGTATATATGCATTCTAATGTAAATTGTTGTTGTTGATTGCCATCACATTGCTTTCACTTATGGTGACCCTATGTATACACTTCCATGACACCCTGTTATCAGCATCCCTGCAAAGGTCTTGCAAACTAAGGGCCATGTCTTCCTTGACTGAGTCTATCCATTTGTCTTGTGGTCTTCCTCTTTTCCTACTGCCTTCCATCTTATCAAGTACTATCATCTTTTCTAATAAGTCATGTAATTTCACAATATACCCAAAACAGAATAGCCTGCTTAATCATTTTGCCTTCTGCTGCTTAAGTAGTGGACTCAAATGGATCTCAGTATATAATGAATGACCTCTGTTTCCCTTGAGTAATTTTTATATCATTAGGTCATTCATTACACACTTAAGCAGCAGTGAATGGTAAGGCAGATACAAGTAAATTAATCTCTGACCACAATATGTAGGTCATCAGTGCAAATGGAAACAATATTGCAGCAGGCTTCTCTAAATAATCTTTAGTTGGATTTATTTTGAAAATGCCCCCATGCCTGCACAATTCCCATTTTCACAGGGCATGCGAATTTGTGCACATGAATGAGCAAATGATGTCTGTTTCTTCTATCAGTATGATGATGCCACATTGTTCCATATGCTGAATCTCAAAAATTTATACTTTCATGCTGATGGAAAAAGTTAATTACCTGTGTGTGTGTGTGTGTGTGCAGAACAACCACCACCTCACAGCAAGAAAAGACAGAAGATTCCATTTTTCTACAGGGAGATTATTTATCAGTAGCAGATAACATCTGTTTCTCTTGAAAATACATCAGCAATATCACACAGTTTCACTAATCATGTTTCTAATCACTATTTTAAATAAAGTATTCACTCCCTTTAGGCACCTCTTTAACAACAATACTTTAACTAATAAAAGTAGTAGGCAATGAAATCAATCCAGCAAGGAAAATCTCTGCAGTAACCAATACAGATGCCCATCTTTAACCAGATGCGCCTCTGGGCCTAGCAGGCACATTCATTGCTTGCAATGCATGACTGCAACTCAAGCAGTCTGCAAAGAGGAGGTGAACTTTGCAACAGGAAAAGTGGTAACCTACAGCTTTTGGTTATGTATATGGGAATGGTTTATTGAACATAATGCTAGCACTAATTCAATGAAAGCAATAATGACAATGCAACAAATTTCTCTGAGGATGCCAGCGACACATGCAGGCGAAACGTCAGGAATACATTCTTCTAGAACACAGCCTCAGAGCCGGAAAAATCCACAAAAACCAATGCAAAAATTACATACAAATTGCAGTTAATTGCCTTGTGGCCCTGTGTCCTTCTCCATATAGCACTCCTTCTGAACCCTGCTCTTATCTGGGCAGTGGCTTCCTTACAGCATGACTGATCCAGGCCCACCAGTCCAAACTATTAATTTGTGCCATTCTCTCTCCCAATTTACAGAAAAGGATCAGCCTTGGCTGAGAATGACATAACCAAGATGTCGTCTATTTAAGCATGCCATCACTACAGAGGTTCAAAACTGCATATTGTGAGAATTAACACACACACACCCTACACACACACTTTATAAAGCATTAACTTGTCACCATGTGTGTGAAATCTCTATCTCCATGTCCTGGTAGCTCCAAGCATTGCTGAAGTTTCGCTCCTTATGCTGGTGCTTGATGTGGCATAGGGAGGAGCTATTCCTTTCTTGGATGCAACACTCCCTTGCCCCATAAGTAATCAGTGACGCTCTTCCCCAGGAAAATCTTAATAAAAATCCTTCCTGGAATAGGGATGTCTCCTAAATCTCATACTGGACTTTTAGTAACTCTACTCTAAAGCAGCTCATCAAAAGTTAATTTTGCATTATTATTATTTTTTTTACATGTATTAACTTTTTTTTAATTTTGGTCCTATGTGAAGCATATTGTTCCAAGAACCTGCACAAATGCCCTCCTATTTGGTTGAGGTCATTGTGACATCAGTGGTGCTCAACCCAATCACTCTGCTTGCACTCTTCTGTGGAGTATAGATAGGACTGACTGCATTGAAGGCTTATTTGTCCTATGTTGATGTATTAAATGAGTGATAAAAGGATTTGTAAAAGGGAATTCAGGAAATCTACCCTGTTCTTCACTAAAAACAAAAGTTGCATAGGAATGGAGCTGATAGGTGTACAAACTACAAGATAATTATTAGGTTTTATAATCCACATTTAGACACATCCTAAAACCATCCTAATGAGTAGGAAAAGTTGTTGTTGTTTTGTATGTGTAATGAGTAACAATTAAATAACAATGAGTAACAATTTCTGGTAACTTTTATGTGACTTTTAAACAGCATTTTAACAACATTGTTAGATGCAGCTTCAAGTTTATGCCATTCTGTTATCAACCTTGACCACCTTCCCAAAGTAACACCTTACAAATTTTCCTTTGCCCTATCATTGGTAACCAATGTGGTTTGGGGGCTTTACAATGCTCTAAGTATGGATTTTTAAAAAGTAACTTTCTAAGCTCCCATTTCTGACTTCTTAAGAAAAGAAACAACTGCAGAGAGGAGAGAGGGGAAGTGCACGATGACATCCCTGCTCTTTCATTTTCTTTAGATCTAGAAACACACACACACACCCTGTCTTGAAAGGCCCTGTCTTGAAAATAAAGGGTAACCATTATAAGAAGTGGCTTAATGCATGAGCTGAAATAGGCTGACCCAGGTCACCATTCTCCACAAAGTCTTCAGGTCCTTAGACAGTACTTATGTGACAGCTTCTATTCAAGTGAGAGCCTTCATTTGGCTTCTTTTTATCACCAGATTGCTAGGCTTCAGTGCAGTTGTTTGGTTATGCCACACCCTGACTTCATAACTGAGAAAGCAATGGGGCTCCTTATAAGGAGCAGAGAAAATAAGGTCCTCTTCTGAGTCATAACTTCTTCAGTTTGGATCTCATTTTCTCCTGCGGTGCCTGGACAGAAATTCGGTTAGTGGATTTCTCCCCACACTGCAGAAAAATTGGGAAGCTGCAATTCTGAGGAACACATGAAAGGTCATATCATGAAATGGAAAAACAGGCACAAGATCCATAGGTGCTGTGTCCATCCTCATATACTAGGTAAAGCTACACCTTTTTAATTTCTTCCTGTCATGTAACTAGTGAGGGTGCTAGTCCCTCTGCATTGTACAAAGAAGTTAGCAGCAGAGAGAAGTTGGGGCAGAAAGAAGTTGGGGCAGAGAGACCAAGACTCTTGTGTATAAGGGTGGAGGATTGGAACTGAATTGTTACAGACAGTAGCTCTGGTACGGTAACTTCTGCATCTGTTGGACTGTAATGAATGATGGGTGAAGATGATGGGACTTGTAGGTGGTGAACACACTTGGAAGAAGTGGCTTGAGGAAGGCTTACTTGTACACACATTCTTGTTGAATAGAATAGCAACAGCAGCAGCAATAGCACTTTACATTTCTATACTGCTTCCTAGTGAACTAAGCACTCTCTGTGTGCAGTACTGGAATTTAACCATTGTGTCACCTGGGCTCCATACCTATCCTGTTCCCCTGGTGTTTGTTACTGTTGCCTCCAAATTGTTTGCAATTTATGGTGACCTTATCATGGGGTTTTCTTGGAAGATTTGTTCAGAGGTGGTTTGCCATTGCCATCCTCTGAGTCTGAGAGTGTGATTTACCCAAGTGGGTTTCCAAAGCTGAGCAGAGATTTAAACGGTGGTTTCCAGAGTTGTAGTGTTCAAACCGCTACACTCATGCTGGCTCTTATAGCAGGCATAATTTGGCACATTCACAAAGAAGTAATGCATTCTGTTAGCATACCTGAAACAGGTTGATCCTGACAGAAGCCTATTGGTAATGACAGCATATGGCAATTTAAATTACACTGCTGAATTTGTGGGCCTCTGGAGAAAAACTGATGGGTGCTGATGAACATCTGGTTGAAAATGATTCAACCATTAGAGATGATGTTCTTAAATGCTCTACGTCCTCTGGCAAGAAACACATAGAAATTAAGAGAAGCTAAAGTATCAAAGGGAAAATTACACACCAAGGGGCACTTAATGAAGCATAACATATTTAGGTGTGTATATGCAAATTCTAAAATGCCAAGATGAGTAAGCTAGAGTGCCTAGTGTATACTGCCTGAAGATACAATGGATATAAACTTATGGGAAAAATGGGATAGTGTCATCTGTTGTGTAACAGAACACGCTAGTGCCTTGCCAAATGACAAACTCCAGATTCCATAGCATGCAGCCCTGGCAGTTAAAGTGGAATCACAGTGGAATAACTATATAGTATGAAATGAGCCCAGGTTCTTATTTCCAGGACTTTCAGAAGGTGATACTTAGCTGATCATTTTTTCTCAGACTGACCTACTTCACAAGGTTGTCAGGATAAAGAGTGGAAAAGAGGAGTCCTCCTAAACTGCATGAGCTCTTTTGGGGAAAAGCAGGGTATAAATGTAGCACACAAATGAATAAAATATGGGATGTAAATTCTACAGACAAATAGGAATCATTGTATTTTTTTAAAGGAACATAAGATTGGATCCAAACTTTGCCATGCATAAATAAAGAAAAAATGAAATGAGACAAAGTCCCACATGCTGTATGATAGTGAAAAATGTTTATTTCTTGAAAAGCCCAATGTGTTTTGGCCTTATCTCCAATTGGCCCTCTTCAGAGGCTATTCAATTCTCATAAATTTCTGGAGTTATGGTCTGCACTCTCTATAGAATTGGAGCTTTGAGCGTCTAATACTCTAATACTTCTAATACTCAAAGGTCTATTTTTATATAAAGTACAGAGTGCAACTCCACAAATATCTGAGAATTAAATAGTCCCTGAAGAAGGCCAATTGGTGATAATGCTGAGACACTTTGGGGCACATTACATATTTTTAAGGCACAGTAGAGTGTTGTGATTTGGAGCAGTAATTTATGGAGATGGCAAGAGGGCAGGAGAGGAGAGGTGAGGTGAGGCCGAATGGAGAGGAAATTCTTATTAACTGTAGGCTGCACAAAAAAGTGCAACACATGACATGTAGACATGTAGAATCACTTGGGAATAGTGACCCATCAAATGTAATGAACAAGAGAGTAGAGAGTCAGGGTGTAATTAGGAGGGGAAAGCCCTTTCAGAAATGTGAGAGTGACTTTTTATAATATAATAAAATATAATGTAATATTTAACCCTTCCAGATATTTTAGCATTAAAGTCCACAAGCTTGATATGGCCAATGGTAAGGGTCTGTGGAAGTTGGAAATGAAAACATCTGGAGGGCAAAATGTTATTCCAGATGTGTCCTCAGCTAATGGAAGTCCATTGCTCAGAGATGGTCCCTATGATTGATTTTGAAGAACCTTCTGCAGCTAATACCAAAACTCTCACCTCATTCATTATGGCCTCCTGATCATCTATCTACTAGGAGCCAGGGAAGGAGGAGCCAGGGAAGGGTGCTTCTCTCAACCCAATTATACATTAGTAAATCTGAAGCTGATTCAACATTTGTTCTTAAAAATGAGAGTTTGGCACAAATTTTCCAATTTAGCAAGAATAATCCCAATTAATATACATTTGGATTTTTCAGATGCTTTTAATAAGTCCCAGTTTCTTTCTACACTTTGTCCACTTACTTCTGTTTCTGCAAACTGAGTTCAAAATGTAAAAGTAATTTAATCTCAATTAATTGAGCAGGAAAGAGAAGAAAGGAGGGGTGAGATCTTACCCTTCCCTGTAGGATCAGGAAAAAGCAAACTGCAGCAGCCTCTTTTACCTTGTTGTTCTTTCTCATTAATAACTTTTGCCATGTTGACCACCTTGTGATGTTGTTTGGCCACACGTGTCCCAGTTTTCACCTCTGGAAAGTTGGCAGGTATAAAGTATAAAGTATAAAGATGGAATTTGAAAAGTAAATTGCTTAATGGTAGTTTTTTTAAAAAAAACCTAAAAACTTCTTTTAAGTAAATGAAAGGAGGGATTTGGACAAAGAGAAGATGAGATTGTTAGTTTATTGATTTGGTAAAGAAGGACTGAAAAAAAGATAGAAAAACTATTAAAGAAAAGGTAACGGTTGTTAGTCCTAATTAGAGTAGGCCCATTGAATGAATGGGATTTACCTGCTTATTGACTTATCATTTTGCAATTGATTGAATGGGTCTACTGTACTTGTATTTGGAGGTTTGTATTTGCAAGTTACTCATCCTGAAGCATTATTTCTGGTGATGCACAAGGAACTGTGTCAAATGCTAAGTTTTAGAAGAAACTGATATGTTAAGCAATAGCTTTTAGCATTTACATTTCTATACCACTTCATACTGAACGCAAAGCACCATCTTCAGAGCAAGGAAGGGGAGGGGCAGCCACACACTGGGCACTCCAACCCCTTCCCCAAAACGTCCTCGGAGCAGCCGGCCCTCCGCACGGCCGGCGCTCCAAGGATGCCTTTCCGCTGCAGCATCCACATACGCTGCAGTGGAAAAGCCACCGAAGGTGCGCCAGCAGCCTTTTGCGGTGCACCTTTGGAGATTTGTGGAAGGAGTGCTATTTTAGCGCTCCTTCCAGGGATGGTGAAGCTGCACCGCAGGGCTGAGGAATGGGGATGCCTCGGCACTGATCCGCAGCTTCCTAGGGTGGCCTCGTGCCGCCCGTCTGCTTCCCCCCTAAGTAATCTCTAAGCAGTTTACAATGTGCAAGCTAATTCCCCAACAAGCTGGGTACTCATTTTAGCAACGTATGGAAGGATGCAAGCTGATAGTCAGCCCTGGAGCCTTGGAATTGTTGAACTCACAACCTTGTGGCTGCAATACTGGCTGCAGTACTGGCATTTAACTACTGCACCCTCAGGACTCCCTAACAACTAAATGTTAATTAGTAACACTTTCCTAAGAAATGATAAAGAACTAAAAATGAAAATGCAGAATTATGAATTAAATTTGCATCATATGGGAAAGCAATTCCTTCTTACTATAAGGGACCAATGCAATACTAATTTTCACTGTTGGGCTCAAGCCACAATCCTATGGTCCCTGGCAGCGTGGACCACAGGATTTTGAGCTTTATAGCCAGATGAGGTCCAAAGCCTTGCAGTTTTTGCCATTCTGGGAACACAGAAATCTCTACTGCCCATGTTGCTCCAATGGTGATGCTCTGGCAACTGTATGGTGCGCTTAGAGTGGATGAGATCCAGCAAATCCAATGGATTTTCCTTTTTTTTTTTTTTTTCACATTTCCCCAATTACTGTATATCACTTTGTTTATCTACTGGAGCCTCCTGACCCAATCTCTACTTCTTTTTATGTTGATATTTATAATCTAGTTGGGCTCTGGATTGGTCTTCAGTCATCCCTCACCCTGTTTGGATTGGCTGTACATTAATAATTCCACAGCTTCATGGTTGGGTTTATGATGAACTTTCAGCTGAATTGCATCCAACGCCAGACACTTGTGACTTGTTAATGTGTCAATTACTTCTCCAGCTTTCTTCCATTTGTCAGGAATCCATTTGATACAGGCCTTTATGCATCTCTAGAAACAAATGCTTCCATTTGTTGTAGTCCAGCCAGTTGGCTCTTGTGTTATCAGGGGACTGAGAAATTGTATATTTAGGAAAGATAACTGGCTCACAAACAGTAGGCTACAATAAGTTGATTCTGAGCACTGTTTGGTTTATTGAAGAGTATATTAAGAAAACAGTATGTAATATAAAATATGCAGTCACTGGGCTATGGAGGATCTTTCTTCCTTCTCTCTTCACTGAGAGAGAAGTCAGCAATAATGGTTCCCCTATGACTTAACAATAACAGGCAAAAGTTTACTTACATAATGGTTACTTACATCTGGGCTGTAATAAGCTTTATTCTAAATTTGGCACTTGGCATGTTTTCACTGCAAATGAGCAAATGAACTGCCAGGTACTTGAAACTGCCAGGTACTTACTTGTACTTGGAAGGAAATGCACTTAGGTTTGTGCTTAAAAGTTCCTACTTGTCCACAAGACTGTTCTATTTATATTGCATCTTCACTGAAAAATAAGTGCACATACCACTTATAAAGGTAAGGGGGAAGTACTGTTAGTGTGTGGATGATGAGTGTTGTAGTGATGCCCTTTGGCACCCAGCAGAATCTGTAGGACAAGCTGGCTGCTGTGATCCACAGCCACTTTGTAATTTTTATCACCAACTGTAGTTCAGCTTTTCTTTTTCAGGATCCTGTCTTCCTCAGTCAAGAAGACACATTGTAAAGTCCAAAAGCATAGCTTTATTAATACATATAAAAAGTAAAAATAAGATAACTAAGTAAAATCCATTGTGATGAACTTGTCCAGTTCAGCCATGAAAAGGTTACATCTTTAACAATCCAAAAACATTAAGATCCAACTTGTTGCAGTTAAAACCACTGCTTCCAGCCACACACATGCTCACATGTTCAACAATAACAATTCTAGACAAAGGATTTTCTAGGCCCTTCCCATACTCCACCTTTTAGGTGTTAACTAACCCAGCCTCTTGCTGTCCATCATCCACCACGTGACTATCTTTCCCAAGCTAACGATGTTTACATATAATTGTTATCAAGACTTTCTCATAATAAAGTCTGTGTCCAAGAGTTGTATCTTTGGGAAAATACATGTTGATGTCTGTGCAACCACCTGGTGTTGACTCATCTCATTTCTCTAAATGTTGTTTGTGCTTTGCCCAAAAACTGTTCTCAAGTGGACAATTACAGACACACACACATCTTTACATTTCACCTTTGACTGTATATCCCATCCATATCCTAACAAGTACCACGTGTGTGTGTGTGTGTGTGTGTACATGAAAGTAAATCATTTTTACCCTGCATTGGGTCTGAAAGGTGGAATATGTGAACAATAAAAACAAGACAGTATTTGCTCACTGTTTTACAAAATAATCCAACTGTTCACAACTATACACTATTCCTAATTAACTAAGGAGATTGTTGCATGCCTTAAATAATATTCCTTACTTTTCCCGAATTTAACTCTAATTCATTCTGCAGCCGTGTTTTAATGCACAGCTTTTGCAGTGGAATCTGACTTCAGAGTAGATCCCTGCTCCAATGTGAATTGGGAAACGCACTCCGATGGCCATTTTTCCAAGTCAGAACCTTGGAAAAATGGCCACTAGAGTGCGTTTTTGAATGTGCACTGGAGCCGGGATCTACTCTGAAGTTGGATTCCACTGTAAAAGCCGTGCGATAAAACACGGCTGTAGTGTGAATTAGAGTTAACTTTGGGACAGGTAAAGAGTGTTATTTATTGCATATGATAATCTCCATAGAATGGGAGCTTTCCCACAGCAAGAAATTGTGAACTAGGGGTTACTGCAATATTAGCTATAAAATTATAAAGGGATTTTATTAGCATAAATCCACCAGGAGTTTTAGGGGGAAAATAACAATGAAAGGAATACAGTGTGAGGTTACCTAATTGGCTTTAAAGTGTGTCTCAAAGAAGATGGGTCCTAATCAAGTACCACTGCTCTTTCTTTAACCCTAATCTGATTAGGATGATAATACATCTCTCATTGTATCTGTAATGGTCTGGGTTTTTTCCTTTTTTTATTCCCAGTGCTTCCTGTGAGTCAGATTGAAGAAAATGGAGTGGCACCATTACACTGCTAGCAAAATACTGAACAAAATTTAGTGAATCAGATAACCCTTTTAACCATTTTTGATTGCAATGAACCTTGTCTTTTCTTTTTATATCAGCTAGCCCCCTGCCCTCCTTCAAGCTTTCCCTCCAGACTGATTCCTTTAGGAATGTTTTTCCTGGAGCATCTTAATCTAAGGGCCTTTGCAGACTGTCAGGAATAATGCAGCGTGAGGCCATTTTAACTGTCTTGGTTCAGTGATAAGGAATCATGGGAACTGTAGTTTATTGTGGCACCTGAGCTCTCTGA
Organism: Phrynosoma platyrhinos; assembly: GCA_020142125.1. NCBI lineage: Eukaryota > Metazoa > Chordata > Lepidosauria > Squamata > Phrynosomatidae > Phrynosoma > Phrynosoma platyrhinos. The sequence goes on from CM034703.1 coordinate 75,605,410, forward strand.
CAGAGAAGGCTCAATGTCCCAGAAAAAAATACAGTTCCCATGATTTCTTAGCACTGAGCCAGGACAGTTAAAGTGGCCTCAAGCTGCATTATTTCTGGCAGTCTGTAAAGGCCCTTGGCTTTCCTACATAAATCTGGTTTATCTTGTCCCATGAACCCTAACTCATCCATTCCTAGTCTCTATTGTGAACTGCAAACTCTTTTAGGCAAGGTTTGTGCCACTGGTATAGCTAGGGTGGAGTACAGCATTAGTATTAAACAAAAGAGAGGAGTAGAAGTAGGTGAGTGTCTGACAGATTTTCATGAAGCCAGCAACCTATTCATTGTTAACACATTTTTCATCCAACCAGAAAGAAGGTTATACACATGGACATCACCAGATGACCAACACAAAAAAACCCCAATATATTATATAATTAGAAGCAAAAGATGGTGAAACTCCTTACTGGTAGCCAAGACAAGACCAGGCGCCAATTGTGGTACAGATCACGAATTACTTATATCAAAAATAAGAGTAAAACTGAAAAAGAAAACAAAACCAGTCATTATTCCAAAAGATGATCTAAACAATATCTCAACTGAATTTATTGACAATGTAAGGAACAGATTTGCACTACTAAGCATAACTGACCGCAAACCGGAAGAGCTTTGGTCTGATGCCAAGGACATAATAAAAGAGGAATGCAGACAAACACTTTCAATAGGCAAAAAGAAGTAGAAGAAACCAGGATGACAGAAAACGTTAGAAGCAATAGATAGAATAGGAATAGAAAAGGAGATAGGAACATGCTAAGAACCATGAACACAACAGTACAATGGCTAGTGCATAAAGATAAAGAAAACTACTACAATGCCCAGTGCAGAGAAATAGAAGACAGCAACAAAAAGGGAAAAATGAGAGACCTATTCCATAAGATTAGGGAAATCAAAGGAAAGTTCAAACCAAGGACTGGGACACTCAATGACAATGAAAATAACACAATTCAAAACCAGGAAGAAATAAAAAGATGATGGATGCAATAAAAAGAAGAGTTATATAAAAGAGGTAAAAAAAATAAAGACACGTGGAATGAATGGCCATATGAAGATGAACCCCAAATTCTAAAAAACAAGTTGGAAGTTGTAATAAGAGAAATGGCAGAAAACAAGTCACCAGGAACAGATGATATTCCAATTGAATCCACACTGATAGAGTCAACTATAGTGCTAAGTAACATATGTCAACAGTATGGAAAACAAAATGATGGCCAACAGATTGGAAGCAATCAATATACATCCCCATCCACAAAAAAGGAGACACAAGAGATTGCAGCAACTATAAGGACCATAGCACTAACATCCCATGCAAACAATATTATGCTCAAAATTCTACAACACAGAATCCAACCAAACATGAGAGAAATACCAGAGGACCAAGCAAAGTTCAGGAAAGGAAGAGGCACAAGGGACCACATTGCAAACATAGGATGGCTAATGTAGTGCATCAGGGAATTTCACAAGAAAATCAGCATGTGCTTTATAGACTAAAGCAAAGCCTTTGACTGCATAGATCATGAAAGGCTATGGAACACCCTTAAAGACATGGGAGTGCTAACACATCTCACAGTCTTGATGAAGAATCTGTACTCAGGACAAGAGGCTACTGTCAGAATAGAACACGGAGAAACAGAATGGTTCCCAATTGGCAAAGGAATCAGACAAGGCTTTCATCCTATCTGTTCAACTTGTACGCAGAACATATTACAAGAAAAGCAGGCTTGGACATAGAAGAAGAAGAAATGAAAATAGGAGGAAGGAACATCAAAATCTAAGATACGCTGATGATACCATAGTACTAACAGAAAACCTCACAGACCTGGAATACCTACTAAGGAAGATCAAAGAAGAAAATGCAAAGGCAGGCTTAATGTTGAACATAAGGAAAACAAAAATAATGAACACTGAGGACCTTCACAATTTCAACCAAGACAATGAAGAAATATAAATAGTAAAAGAATTCCTACACCTGGGATCAAACATTGATAGAAATGGGGACTGCAGCCAGGAAATCAGAAGATTAAGAATGGGGAGTGTGGCTATGAAAGAATTAGGAAAGATTCTAAAATGCAAAGATATACAACTCAGCACAAAAGTTAGAATCATACGAGCCATTGTATTCCCCATTACAATGTATGGATGTGAGAGCTGAACGGTTAAGAAGAAGGATAGGAGAAAAATCAACTCATTTGAGATGTGGTGATGGAGAAGAGTGCTGGCAGCCAAAAATACAAAACAAATGGGTCTTGGAGCAGATCAAGCCAGAAATCTCTAGAAGCCAAGATGATAAAACTCAGGCTGTCATACTTTGGACACATCATGAGAAGGCATAAATCAATGGAAAAAACAATAATGCTAGGAAAGGTAGAGGAAAGTAGAAAGAGAGGAAGGCTGCATGCGAGATGGATTAAAGAGATCACAAGTATGAGTTTGCAGGAGTTGGTCAGAGCAGTGGAGGACAGGGGGTCTTGGAGATGTCTCATCAGCAGGGTTGCCATGGGTTGAAATCCACTTGAGGGCAGTTAACAACAATAACAAAGAAGTAGTACCTTTCTTTTCTTTTTGGCATGGCAGTTTACCTATCTAGAAGGCATGCTTTCTAGCCTAATCAAATGAAGCCTAGTGAGTATTCATTCTATGTATAAACTCCAATGCAATTTCTCATTTCTTATTAATTCTTTAAAACTGCATTCTATGCACTTGAAAAACAAGTTCACAGAGGGAAGTCATAAAGAGCTCTTGAGTCAGACTGAACTCCAGTTGTTAGATACAGTAAGTATGAAATCCAAGGAAAGTTTGTCATATCTGTACTGTGATTTCAAATGGAAACAGAATGACTCATTTAGTACTAGCCTGGTTTGGATAACTTGTCTGTGTATATCAATGAGATGGGAGGCTCAAGAAGAGAGCAAATTGTATCACCACCACTACACAGATCCACAGCATTACAGCTTCTGATGAATATGTTGATAGAGAGGGGAGAATTTTGCACAGTCTCCCCCCCCTCCCACCACAGATATGCTGTCTTTGATAAATATAAAAGTGAATTCTAAAATAAACTGGTTAAAGTGCAAAGTAGTTCAGAAGAAAATTGCAAATGGCTCCATGTTTATGAATGAATTATGTTCATCTAAAAAAAAATTAGGAATGCAAAGGATTATATTTATAGTTTTGGGATACTGTTTATTGGTTTCCTTCCTGTGAAAAACAGCAGCATGAACTGAGTGTGACATCAACATTTTCCAGGGAGTTGGCACTTTATGACATGCATGTATAATTTGTATCTATGGAGACCTTTTCAGACCTTCTACTAAAAATATGCTTACGAGACAGAAACAATAGCCATGCATATTCAAATAAATATATGAATAATGTTGAAGCTGATAGTTCATCATTACATGTTGAGCCTTTTTGTCCTTACACTTATATAGGCAACCCCACACCACACATGCACCGAGGTATTGGCATACATCTGAGTTTTGCAAAATACTAAGACATTTTAAAAAAAATCAAACAAAAAACAAAGGGGCAAAAAAATCAGGATGAAAGAAAAATCAAAACAGCTACATAACTTAACTGGCAGAGAATGAGTGAATGAGTGGGAGGGACATGTGTAGGTGCTTTACCGCATGAGCCCCATTCTCACAGCAATCACATTGGGGAGAAAATATGAAAATATGCTGTGTTCAGAGCCTCAATATTGTACGTCTTAGGAATTGCACAACTGGGGCTGCCACTGCCATCACACTCTCTGCCTGAGTCCCTTTTAATTCTGCTTCCCTGCCTAATGCCCTACCCAGCATGCCTTTCAGTATTTTTATTTTTTTATTTATTTATTTATTTATTTATTTATTTTAACTTATACAGTTCTGGATCTCTGCTACAGTGATGTCATAAAATAGGTTTTTAAAAAATAAAATAGGGTACAAAGAAAGAAATAGTTCAAAGTGTTGGTTATTACATTTAAAGCCCTACATGGATAAAGCCCCAGGTTACCTACAGGATCACCTTCTCCCATACAACCCACCCCATACTCTCAGGTATTCTGGCGGACATTTACTCCAGTCAGTGAGGACTAGGTTGGCAGCTGTCAGCTAGAGGACATTTTCTTCAGCTGTCCCTAGGCTGTGGAATAATCTGCTGGAAGAGATTCGACAACTGAATATGCTGTCTGAATTCAAAAGAACATTAAAGACCAGCCTCTTCTGGCAGGCTTACCCGGATGATTTTTAAATTGTGAATTTAAAATTATGAATTTTAAATGTGGATTATTTTAATATGTGAATATCTTGTCCTTTTAAATTGTATATATTTCCTTTTAAATTGATATGTATTTTAATTGATGTGTTCAAATTGATGTGGTGTGTCTGTTAATTGTTATTGTTCCCTGCCTTGATCCATGGGGAGAGGTGGGAAAGAAATAATAATAATAATAATAATAATAATAATATGGAGGAGGTAATTGAGGAGGGGAGGTGGATGGGGGGAAGAGGAGGAAACACTGACATCACGTGACTGCCAATATTGTAATTGCCCCAGCAGTGATGTTTCACACCTGTGCACTTCTACTATTGTCAGCTCATTGATGGGTTTCCCCAATTAATAAAAAGGGACACCCTGAAATGCAATAAATATGGCCAGTCACTTGTTTGCTGGTGCAGCTGTGGTTTAAAAGCTGTGTGTAACAATCTTCTGAGAGAAAGGAGGAATAGAATGGAATGGACAAAATTATTATTATTATTATATATATATATATATATATATATATATATATATATATATATCCCACCCCTCTGCAATGCAACCGGGGCGGCTTACAACATTAAAACTACAATAAAATGTGTACAAACCCAAAACCACCCATCCCTTAAAAAGATATTAAATTTTAAACAATTAAAAACATATTAAAATAAAACACAACAGAGCACAAAAGTAGTCATAATAGCAGCAGCACAAAGAGGGGGAGAAATGACAACTCTTAGGGTAAGGATTGCTATTCAGGAAAGGCCTGCTGGAAAAGATCTGTCTTAACAGCCTTTTCAAAGCTTTTTAAGGTGGTGATAAGATGGATCTCATCCGGCAAGCCATTCCATAATCTGGGAGTGGTGGCAGAGAAGGCCCTCTGGGCAGTTGCAGACAGCCGTGTTTTAATAGGCTGTAGCAAATTCCTCCCAGAGGACCTCAGGGTGTGGGGTGGATCATACAGAAGGAGGTGGTCCTGGAGATAGTTTGGGCCCAAGCCATGTAGGGCTTTAAAAATAATTACCAACACCTTGTACTGTGCCCAGAAACTGATAGGCAGCTAGTGAAGTGATACAAAAGACACATAAACACAGAGTAGACTGAACAGTTGTTTGGAAAGACCGCTTGGTGGTTGAACAGAAGATCTCTTTTAAAATGTCCCAGGGATGGAAATGAGAACCATCAATAACGGAATCTAAGATTTTCACAATGTGCACATGGGGAAAACTTCTAATTTTCCCTGTGTGATAAACTCCATACAGTTGGATAATCAGATGCATATCAAGAAGTGTTCAGCTACAGCATCTTTTCCCAGATTGTTCTCTGAATATGTTAGACTGTAACTCCCATCCAACTCCTTACAAAAGCTAATAGTAAATAGTAGAAGAGATTTCCTACTATATTGTTCCCATGGCTTTCAGCAAAGTAAACACAACTGCTTTGCTATTTCTCCTGTTAACTGACTTCTGAACAAACATTATAAACAGTTTGCTCTTTAACATTATGCTTCAAAGAGTATCATTAGGCAAATTGCTTTTCTTAGTCTGGTGGTCAAGGATGAGAGAAATCCAAACATTTACGTGCAAATTCATAGTCACGTAATGACTATGGCTCAGTAGTTAAACTTTTGTTCACAGGAATAATCAATTATAATCCCCAAACAATTATTCACATGGATGAGACCTAAGTGGTTTATGTGGTTGGTCCAAAAAAAAAAAATGAACATAATACACATAGGAATTTATCACACAGGGACCATATGTACCTCTATCTCGATAATAGTTAAAGTGGCCGCAAAAGTGTGCAATGTGTGAATGATTTTTCACATGCAGAACAAAATAACATGTTAGAAGCTCACTAAAGCAAGAAAGAGGGTAGAACGCAGATTTAGATTTCACACAGATGTGTATAAACCCTGATAATGGTTTGGGAATCACTTTTTTTGCACATGCACACAGAAGTAGCTGCATCACCAGAAATCACCCAGAGAAATAAACAATTTTATTTACACAATTTTCTTTATAAAAATATATTGTACTGTCCCTTACTTTCCAAGAAATGGTATCCAACCTAAGTAAAAAGAACAAAACATTACCCAAAGAAGTAGGAAAGGTAGAAAAACAGCATAAAAGGCTGAGTCCCTCTGGGCAACTGATGTCCCTGCCTTCCCTAAGCAAGCGGCTGTTCTTTTAAGAGCTCTGGCTAATGGGGAAAGGACATTCACACAGACTAGGGAGAAGCAAACTTTTTCTCTGTGTCCCTGCCTTTGCCTCAGCAACTGTTCCTTTAAGAGCCCTGGCTACTCAACCCAAAGAGCCATGGGAAATCTAGCAACAAGTACAGAAATGGGGAGAATCCCGCAAATGGCTTTCACACTAGAGCAATTGCACAAAAAGTGAATTTAGCAAAGCAAAGCAAAGCAAAGCAGCTTCATTTATATACCGCTTCATACCATGCTATGGAGTGTCTAAGCAGTTTACAACTATAAGCTCATTGCCCCCCAATAACTGGATACTCATTTTAGCGACCTCGGAAGGATACAAGCCTGAGTTAAGCCTGAGCCCTGGCTAGTATTGAACTCACAACCTTGTGGTTTATGAGTGAGTGGCTGCAGTACAGGCATTTAACCACTGCGCCACCAGTGAATGAAACAGAATTTATGAAACAGTGAATTTATGAATGAAACAGAAAAGAATTTATGGTATTTTCCTGAAAATGCCTATTTGCTGGTTCATGTCACTTTCCTGTCGAATTTCAAGCGGTTTGTGCACAACGTCATGTGAAAACCATTTGTGCAATTGAGCCTAATATGTTGGATAACTGCAGGTTCTGACCCATTTAAACTTTCAATTTTCCCCATGTGATAAACTCCATAAAGTTGGATAATCAGATGCATATCAAGAAGTGTTCATCTACAGCACCTTTTCCCAGATTGTTCTCTGTATATGTTAGACTGTAACTCCCATCATCCCCAGTTATCCTGGTCAATGGATATCAATGTATGGAACTACACAGACATACGGGTGCATGCCATTTTACTCACAGGATAGTTTATGGTCTGTGGAAAGAAAGAAGGCCAGATATGAAGGCCATGCAAATCTCGGGCAATTTTGAGAAATAGGGCTTTTGTTAAAGAAAGGTTAAGACCAAATCACCAAACACTGCATAATACCGATTAGTTTCTGCATACTGATCCATGTGAGATTAATCTCTACCTGTGTGTTTGCAAAACCTAAAGTGCAAGCTTCAGTCGGTTTAATCAACTGGTCAACTAAAGTTTGAAGTGATTAATTGGTGAGGGTTCATTTTAATCAGCAGGGCTGCAAGTTGCTTGTTCTTTGAGACGGAAAACATCCTTTTCTTTTAACAATGAAGTGCCTAAGCAGACTGCCAGAAATAGTGCACATTAAATTGAGGCACTGCCCTGGCTGAGTGCTAGGGAGTCATGGGAATTGTATTTTTTCTCTGGCCTTCTCTGCCAGAGAGCTCTGGTGCCACAATAAATTACAGTTCCCATGATTCCCTAGCACTGAGCCAGGGCAGTGCCTCAATTTAATGTGCACTATTTCTGACAGTCTGCTTAGGCCCTACATTTGTAAAACTGTCATTGGCATTATACCTCCTTCAGTAACTCAGGGGCTCTGCAGACAGTGCAAAGCACTGTCTTGCAGCCAGGGAAGGGGAGGGGCAGCCAGATGCCAGATGCCCCAATCCCTTCCCAAGGACATCATTGGAGTGCCTGCCGTTACACATAGCAAGCACTCCGATGATGTCCTCCCAGCCCAGCCTCTGCATGGGCTGAGCCAGAAGAGACTCTGAAGAGCCGTGCAACGGCTCTTCTGATGCCCTTTTTGGGGCTTGAGGAAGGAGTGCTAAAATAGGGGCTTTCCCAGTCTCCAAAAAGGTGGATTGGGGCCAAGGTGTGGGGCAGCTTTGGCCCCAGTCTTCCGCTTCCCAGGGCGGCTGCACAGCCCCTCAGTCAGACAGGCATTTCTATAAAAGTTCTGGTAATATATAAATTGTTTTAATGCCGTTAAGAACTTAAGATGAGCCATGCAAGCTCAGACCAGCACATCATTAAGTCAGCCTTGTAATAGAGATTCTGTGGCTTTTTCTGGCTTCTACTAAGAACACACATAGCTTCTTAGGAAGAAACTCAATTGTTTATTGAGGTATGATCATTAATTGAGGTGCAGAACCTCTAGCTACAACCAGTCATCTGAACAGTAACAACATAACAACCATGTGTATTTGTGTGTATGCGTGTGCGTGTGTATGCGTGTGCGTGTATCTTGTTTCCATGCTGCCTGTAAAAGCCTGATGGCCTCTCCTGCAATCATTACTTTTAATTCCACTAAGGGGTGAAATAGGGCCTCTGCAGAAGGGCCAGCCTGGAGGTAGAGCTGGGGTGGGGCAGCCACACGCCAGCCATCTCAATCCCACACCAACGCTGTCCTGACGCTGCACACCAATACACCGGTGCAGTGTACAAACAGTGTTCAGTGTTTCGGTGCGGCAAAAGAGAGGATTGGGGCTGCAGAGTGGGGTTGCCACGGCCCCGATCTGCCGCTTCCTGGGGCGGCCCAGAGCTGCCCATCTGTAGTGGCCATAGACAGGCAAAATAAAATGGCTTCCAGCCATTTTGAAGGTGGGGTGTTTAGATGATGCACATCTCCAAAGTTAGTGCAAAGAGAAATGAAACTGCATCCTGGGGCTACAATCTGGAGCAAAATGAAGCTGGGATACTCCAGCTTAATTCAGAAAATGCACATCTTCACACCTGTATATAAACATGCCGATACAAGTGCTGGGCTGCAATAAAACATAAAAAAAGAAAGAAAGAAAAAGAAAGACCACTCCAATGGATTTAATTACAACATACAAAAATCAGACAATCCAACAGAGGGGCATGGGGTGAAGGGGGGTGAAGGAGGCATGTAGGAGGGCTCCATGATTGTGCTTTGTCAATGTATCACTTGCACACCAATGCATCAATGCTTAATACAGTCAGAGCATTGCACATGTGAATGTGTGGCCAGTCAAAAGGGTGGCCATGCAATGGAATGGCATTTGTACAGGATGTGGGAGGTAAATGGGGGTTGTAGATGGTGTGCCTGTGTGCCAGGATGTGCCAGGATGATTCCCCACACATGCATAATGGGGGGGTGGGGGCAACAAAAAAATTACCCAGCAGCACTGCTTAATGCTGGGCCATGCAGTTAAGCTGTGTGTATTTGGTCCGCCTTGAGAGCGGGCCATGAGGACAGTGTGGTTTTGACCTGCTCCTGGAAAAAGTAGGATCAAGCCACTTTTTCCTGCATGTCTGCTCTATCCCATAGTAGTTTTCCATGTCCTTCACCAAAATCTAGTATCCTGATTTTCACATTCAATGATACATCAGAGTTTCAGGTGGAGGTTTCAATGCTATGGCAAGCCAATTAGTACTATCAGTCTGAGTGTTTTGCTATCCATGTTTTTAAATATATAAATATTGTAATGCCATCATACACTGTGAGGCCACTACACATCTCCAGTGTTTTCTTATTCATAAGGAAACATCTTATGCTCAGATATATAACCATAACCATACATCCACAAAAATTCTTTTCATTCTCTGTACCTATGGTATTTTGCAATGTTTGGCATTTTTTTCATCCCCAGCAGCTCCCATAAACATTGCTCCTGTTGGTTCCAGTTCCAGTGTAGCTCCCAATTCCTTTGGACCTACTTTAAGAAAATGTATACAGTACTAGAACACAAAAGTATCAGTTGGCTCTACCAGGGCTGCAGCTTTGGGCTTTTGCAGATATGATTTACAATTGTTAGAACTGGATAATTTGCTGCAGTCTATAATGACGATTCTTTCTAGCATTACACCTTATTATTTTGTAATGATAGTAATCATCTGTATCTTAACAATGGGCCTCTACAGATGACCCGTTTGGGGGGCTCTGAGCCACCCCTGCTAGCAGCGGATTGGGGCCACGGCAACACCACGCCCTGGCCCCAATTCTCCTTTTTGTTGCCCCCAAAAGAGCAGCAAAAGGCCACCTAAGAGCCGGCACTGTGGCTCTTCTGCGCCCTATAGGCACAGCATGTATATACGCTGTGCCCGGAGGGCATCCTGACACCATGCTCCATGGGATTTGCATTTTAGGAAAGGGGATTCAGAATTCTCAGCCAGAGTGCTCTAGTGCATCACCAAAATACAAACTCCAGGATCCCATAGGACTTTTGGCATGACAATGAAAATGGAGTCATACTGCTATAATTTTAGAAGCTAAGCAGGACCAACCTTGCTTAATACTGGGATAGAAAATCAACAGAAAATACTAGTAATCTCCAGGTAAGGCTAGGAATAACTCCTTTTTGAAACCATAGTTACCCATCAGAGTTGACAGCTAGACTAGATGGACTACTGATCTGACTCAGTCTAAGGCATCTTTGTTTAATTCATACACGTCCAGAGTTTTAATCATATTATGGGGCTAGTTTGATGACAAAGACATTTCTGAATCAAGAGAATTATTTCAACAACGGTTCAATGGGATTTGCCCATTAAGAACTAATTTTCTAGGAGGAACACTGAAATTAAAACAAGTAACTGTGATCCAAAACACACAGCAGAAATTATCCAGTTTGAGACTGCTTTAGCTGTCCTGGCTCAGTGCTAGGGAATCCTGGGAATTGTAGTTTATTATGATACCAGAGCTCTCTGACAGCTAAATGTCTCCCAAAACTACAGTTCCCAGGATTCCCTAGCACTGAGCCAGGGCAGCTAAAGCTGTCCCAAACTGGATAATTTCTGCAATATGTTTTGGACCTGAGTGAATCTATTCCATTAAGCTGACACAGAACTTCTGTGAGCTGGAGTAGAAGAAAGTACAAAAATTATATATATATATTTCATCATATCTTTTAACAGTGCCAGTGTAACAGTATTTGAAAAGATGAGCAATTAATTAGATTCAGCTAAACCTATGCACCCAACACCATAATCAAATGGTAAAAAATTGTCATTCCTGATCTGCACTGAGTAATAACTTACAAAACTGGAGCTGTATACGCCATAAATTACTTTCACACAAATTATTTTATGCAATTAATCAGTTATGGAAATTATTCACATGTTGAATCCCATGGTGGAAGTTGGTCAGATTAGTGAGTCACTCACCAAATATAAAAACATGCAAAGGCATAATTAAAGATAGGTTTGCAGTTACATATGATATACAACAAGTTTGTTAAAAGCTATAGGGAAATCTTACACATCTACTCGGAACTCAGGCCTGCTCAGGTAAGTTATTCTCAGGTAAGTAAGCATACAACTGCAGTTTATGAAGGGTTAGATCTATCTTTACATCAGGGACAGGCACATCCCCACTTTCCACTCTACTCCCATGTTTTGAAAAATGCTTGATCCAAAATGACCTCCTATAACCCCTAGGGGGCACTTTCACCACACTGCCCTCCATTCCCACCCAGCTGTTTTAGGCCATGGAAAGGCCTTTTTGAAATAGGAAGTCTATTGGACATCAACTTCGATTTTATTTCCTGTTTCAGAAATGGAGTATCCTGTGACTAAATGGCCCTTAGGGCCATGGGGATTAAATTTTCTGGATAAAAGAATGGGAAAGGCTGAAAAGGCTGGTGGTCTGAAAAATGGCTATGGGACTGTCTTTTCCACACATCTGTTTTATGTGCAATAGGCAATCAGGTTGCCACAATCATTCTTTCAATGTGCATTCCTTTAACGTTAGTCCACATATGACATGTGGTGTTGTGAAAACATTTCTGAGACCGAAGGGCTAAAAAGAGAAGACACTCATCAGTTGAGTGAAGAGACAGTTGTAAGGGGCTCATTTATACTTACTAGGAGACAAGGACTGTGGTTGAGAATAGGACACGAATAGATAAATGAGATATGGTGCACATATACTTGTGTGCTTTGCAAAGTTTAGAGCAAGAACAAACAATTATCTCACCACCAAAGGTCATCTTCCAAACCCTCCCCCTCCTCCTCAGAGCTGGTGGTCGTTTCTGTGTTGATCAGAAAGTAAGCCTGCACATATGTGTGACACCTTATATGTGTAAACCCTGTCTTAGGACGTTATCACACGTGGGCCAGAAAGCAATAATAAAGTGGAAATGAGGCATTCCGAAAATAAACAGAAAATAACCCTTGATTCCGCAAATGGCTTTCACACGTAATTACCTTAATTGCGAATTTACAGTAAGCGCATTTAACGTTCACACACAAGTGAGAAAAGCCCGTAAATGTACTAGAAATGAGCTTCTTGCACATGCGCAGATAGAGGAATGCTCGCTGGAACCATGGGAAAAGCAGGGAAATGCTCCCAAATGCGCATTTGCTTTTCACATTACGGTAAATGTGAAATTACTGTAATTTCGTATTTGCATTTCCTCCAAACAACCGAATTTCAAAAGATCTCGTTAACATCAGTTTCTGTCCACTTTCTGTCCAGTTTCTGTGCAACGTTGCGTGAAAATGCGGGGCACAAATCCAGTTTCTGTTTGGGATTTGTGTGGATTAACTAGCAGATTTGCCCCCATGTGGTAACGTCCTTAGGAAGTTCATATTGTGCCAGAACTGGTATCTTTTTGGTGTCATGCAAGCTTTCAACGTGTCTTTTGCTAGCAAGTATCTTTTTATTTTCTTCTTCCCCATTTGTTTTTGTTCAGCATTGAAAGCCAGCTCATTTGTCTGTGACTGAAGGAGGGAGAGTGAGTGAGTGAGTAAGCATTTCACTGAGTGTTGTATGATGGAAGTGGAAAACCCAGTCTGCTTCCTAAATGTAAGACCAAGATGAAACACAAAGCATATGTCTAAACCCACCATTATTTTGATTCCTGCCATCTTTTCTTATTTGACAACCTGCTTGGTTCCCATTGCTAGTGGTTTTGGTTTATCTTTCTGTCCATTGAAACCCCATTAGGTTTAGGGAGGAATGATGTCCACAAGTGTCCCACCTTGATGATACAAACATTAGCCACATTATGCAACTTCCTTACCAAAAAGAGGTACCAGATCCCATCTGATTTGGAAGTTAAGCAGGGTCAGATCTGGTTAATATTGCTTTACTCCCAAGTCTCAAGTCCTTGCAAGATACTTTCAAGTCTCAAGAAGGAAAAGACAGGGGCAGGTAGGAATTATTTGGATTGAATGGATCGCTTGGCCATCCTTGCTTTTGCTGCCCTCAGAACTACCCAAGACATTGTGCTGCCTAAGGTAAAGAACAGGGTTATTCCCTATTCTGTTCCTTGTATAAAAGATAGCTGCTAGTTGGATCTTTCTTCTCCACTATTGATAGGATGTTATGATTCAGTATACTTAAAGGCTGCAGGATAGTTTATAAAGTGCACACTGAAATCTCTTCCAAACCCTCGCTACTTCTTCATAGCATCTCCCAGGTGAGATGACTGCTTCCCTCTTCTGTGGTTGTGGTCACACTATTTTGTATGTTTCTTATTTTCTACCTGTTTTTCTTTTCTATCTAGACTCCATTGTTCCCTACTTTCTGAATTTCCTTCAAGTTGTGATACTGGTACTTACCCCTCATGACAGAGCTGGCCTCGCAACTAGACAGAGGTTGCACCTTCAAGGGCAAAGAGCACTATCAGGGTAATGAGGAACAGAAATGTGCGTAGTCTGCTTTGATCGCTCAGGGTCCCTCCACCCTCAGGGGTCAGAAGAGGAGGTTGCCACATTGACCATGTTAAGTAAGATTCCCTGCCAGTTAAGTCAAGTCATATTTGCAGCAAGGAAACAGACGCTGCAGTTTTAACAAATACAGGACACACCACCACCTTGACCATAATAAAATATTGGTATCATCATAAGTCCTGTTGCTATGGGCCTTCAAATCAGCTCCAAATTATGGTGACCATTGCTGTTCTTGTTGTTGTGTGCCTTCAAGTAGTTTTTTATTTACACCGACCCTAAGGCAATCGTATCACGGGGGTTTTCTTGGCAAGATTTGTTCAGAGGAGGTTTGCCATTGCCTTCCTCTAAGAATGAGAGAGTGTGGCTTTGTCCAAGGTCATCCAATGGGCTTCCCATGTCTGAGTGAGGATTCAAACTCTGAGAGTCCTGTTCTAACACTCAAAGCATTCAGGGGTAGCTGTGTTGGCCATTATGCAAATTCAAACAAAAATCTATCAGTGATCCCTTTATTGGCCAACCAAAATGCACAATATACTTGTTGCAATATACTCAATATATACAATATACCCAAAGCGTGATTAGTATCAACTACTAATCCTAAAACAATATAGATATAGATACATAGACAAATCATTGCCTGTGTAGTTGGCTCCACATGTGGAATAGAGTGAGAGGGGTTGCCTTAGGCAGCAAAATGTCTTTGCCTGGCCCTGTACCTGGAACATTTCAAAAGTTTCTAAAGCCCAGACCTCTGGGTAGACCAAGAGGTCCAGACTAGCATTTTGGAGAACAGGATTTGAATCCCGACTCAGCCATGGAAACCCACTGGCTGACCTTGGGCAAGTCACACTCTCTCAACCTCAGAGGGAGACCAATATCTACAACCCCCTCTCAACAAATCTTGTCCCAAAAGTCCTGTGGTTTTGGGCACACAACAACCAGTCAATCGAGAAATGCAATATAATTATCAGAAAATATTGGCACAGGCAGGGGGGGCCAGACATCCTCCTTTTCCAGGACGTGTCCTACAATCCAGCCTTCTGTCCAAGAGGAATTCCACAATTTTGAGCATGAGCATGGCTAATTTCTATTTCTATGAGTGTCTGGGACATGCGCTACA
>CM034703.1:75621000-75635991 GCA_020142125.1 Phrynosoma platyrhinos
GCGTGTGTATGCCATAATACACTTTTTAGCACATGCACATATAAACACACATATGTGTGTGTGTGTTTATATGTGTATGTGCTAAAAAGTGTATTATGGCATCTCTGGGGAGAGGCTTTGGCCTTGGAAAGCAAGGTAGGCAAAGAGACCCTTTTGGCTTGTTTTCACTTAAACGCAACAGTGCCACACAGAGTCTTGTCATATTCTGTGACAAGTGGTTACTGCTGTGGCACTGTTGCTTTCGAGGTAAAACAATTTAAAAAAACCTTAACCATCTACACACCCTTTTCTCTTAGGCCAAAGCATTTTTTTCAGAGATTCCATGATACACTTTTTAGCAGCCATGTCAATCTCTTACATGTCACTATTTACTGTTCAGTGGTTGAGTGGGAGATGCACATAGCCATTGCCAGATCTCACCTGTGATTTTAAGGGATATGCGGGTGGTATTTGCTGAACAGAAGATTAACTGCCCCTGCCAATACATTCTGTATATAGAAAAGTGTTGGGATCCCTTCCTCTAGTTGTTATAAATTAATTGACATCTCACTAGTGTTAATGGCTATATGTTTGTTTGTTTGGTTTTTTTAACCAGCCAGCACAATTGTTTACTCCAAAGTAAGCTCCATTGTGCAGAGCGGGATTGATAGTCCTGTCCTACACAGTGTATACTTAGTATGCATGTTTCTTGGAAGTTAATCCCATTGTGTTCAGTAGGGCTTCATACCATACAAGTGTGCATGTGATAGCAGGCTAAATCACAGAGGTCAATCCCAAAGGATTGGAGTCTAAGCATCACAGCAGTTATTAGCCATGCTAGTAGTAGATATAGCACAAGCCAGTGACGGTCCACTGGTGGTAACAGAGAACAACACTTTGGTAAACATTTATACAATAAATCCAAAAATATTACTTCAGGTGCTATTTCACAGGTGATGTTACTCTTGTAGCTCCAATGTGGCTATTGGGAGTTTATATAACTAATAATAATAATAATAATAATAGTACAGTAGTAAAAAAAACCTCACCATTTTATATAGAACTTTTTGCGCGCGTGCGCACACACACACACACACACACATATGGAGTGGGTGTATAGATGTGTGTCTGCCAATTTTATTTTCCTTCTAATGTATTGCAATGTTTTGCCTTCCTCAACCTGGTGTTCTCTAGATGGGTTGGAGTAAAACTCACATCACCCCCTTCCAGTATTGATATGATGGAAGGCACACAGTTGAGGGAAACTGATGTTTGATCTGTCTTTCACTGTATGGTTAGAATTTGCTGGCAGATTTTTTGAGGGGGTTGAAATGTGAGAACATCGAACTGGCTTATTAAAATGCCTTGTCCTTGATGACCCTTGACTGATCCTGGACTCACCCTGAAAATGGAGTAGGCAGATTCATTGTGAATTTTTTTCATATTTTAAAATTAAACTAGAACAAATTACAGTTAAACAGTTCAATTGGAAAATAAAACAAGTTTTTTCTATGAAAATTGCAACATATATTCCCATAAAACAAGAGAATGTAAAGAGTAGAAAAAGGAAAAGAAACCCTTCTGAACAGTCATATATAACTACCTTATATCAGCCCAATTAACCTAGTACATACTTCTTTCTAATATCACAAATATTCTAAACAGAAATTATTCAAACCCACAACTAATAAATCATCTTTATATTTTCTGAAAAAATCCACAATCTAGTCATCCAGAAACCTTCTTATTGATCTGTCTCAAATTAAAACAGTTACCTAATTTATCTATCTCTGCTAAGCCCATCAACTTTGTCCCAATTGATAGTGCTGTGTCTTTCCATTTTTGTGCATATACCAACCTTGCTTCAAGAATCATATATTATAACAATCTTCCATGGTCTTGTTCTGTGGCCCATCAGTTCTAAAAGCAAAACCTCAGGTTTCATTTTAATAGTTCTTTTCAGTATCTTCTGTAACAATGTCTGTATTTGTATTGAATTTTAAAAAACTTTTTCACAAGTCCACCATGTATGATAAATAGTCCCTTCTTGCTTCTCACATTGCCAACATGCATTGCCAACAACTTTATACATCATAGATAGTTTTTCGGGAGTCATATACCAATGATACATCATTCTATACATTTTTTCTTTAAGGTCATAACATAAAGTAACCTTTAGCTCATTTAACATACAGTTTTAACTTGTTCTTCCTCCACATCAAATTTCTAGAAAAGTTTATACATTTTCACAATAAGATGTTCATTGTCCATTTCATTGTTGGTTTGTTTGTCAGACTTTGGAAAAATTACATTTTGGACTTCATCTCCCATTCTGGCCTGGGGTGGGACTACCAAAAAAACAAAACAACAGCCCTCTAAAACAACTTCTCTTCCCTCTGTTGCCTGTTGAAGGCTGCATTTTTGAGACAGGAATCTAAACAATGACATTGAAATGAATGTTAAAGCACAATATTTAAAAAATAGCTTTGAGATCAAGACTTTAAACTAGGGCAGGCAGCATGTAACCTTTTCAGTGTTATTGGATTACAGGTGCTGTTGAAAAAAATCTGGAGGGCTATATCTTCTTCACCCCTCTTGGAATTATGAAAAAGAGAAATGTGACTCATAATCATTGGATTAAAGTCGCATGCACACTATATTTAAAAGTATAACTTCATATAATCTGCAAAAGCAACTTTTCATGTATTGCCAAACACATGTATAATAGAACTATACTTATCAGAGAGTAGGAAAAACAGGATTTATTGGGTCATATTGTTTTGTGGGTTCTTAGAAAAGCAATGATTATCAAAGTGAGAGCATGACTTGGATGGAGGTTTCCAGAGCAAGAATTGTCATCTGCTTGTTCCAGTTTGGCTGGAGGGCAAGAATTTTGATACCAGATACTTAGGGATTTATTTATGTATTTTGCATTTATTGCAGATATAATTATCAATAATAAGAGTTGTCCTGATTCAAAGGTGGGGTATAGATTAAATAAAGAAATAAACAAATGTTAGATTCCTGTTTAGAGAAACATCCTGCATTTGTCTGTCCCATCTGTACAGGTTTTTGATTTATTGACCATGTACAATATCATGTTGACATCACAGCATCAGCCTCAAAAAAAATGTGTTCTGCTTCCTTCCATCTTCTAAGTACTCTCTAAAATCAGGGTCCAGGAGGCTTTTAATTCCCTTGGAGCAGGTTTTGGGGTATATACCAGAGCTGTCATGAGAAAGGAATATTGCCACTCCCAATTTTGATCTAGGCCAGGGCATTGTCAATTATGTTGCAATGACTTCACATATTTTCTAAAGTTCACAGCCTACGTGAGTAAACAGAAGGAACATACCTTAGTAGTTCATGTTATCTGGTGTTCTTCGAACCACAAACATTAAAAAAAATCAAAATTTTACACACACACACACACACACACACTTGCCCCTTGGAAATTCATTACAAAATATTTCATACTCACTAATACAATTTTGGATCGTTCCTTTTCTTCAGGCTAAACAATAGTGAACAAATAGAAATAAGTCATGGATTACTTCATTTCTAGATAGATCGTACACATACAATCTCTCATACAAAGCAGTTCTAGGTTGTGAGTTACTTATTAATGTGTGCCTACTTGGCAAATTCTGTATTACTCAGTTTTCAAGTTTGGCCTATATAGTTTAACTACCATACTTGCAGAAGTGGTGATGAAGTTAGCACATCTTATAATGCATCATATAATTCATAGCATAATCTACCACAGTACATAAAAGTATAATGGGGATTGTAGTCCAGTCAATCTAGGTTGTATTGCGATTAATCTGGAGCGTGTCAGGTTGATGAAGTGTGATCTAGTGGACTAGTTTGGTGGAATAATTTACTGGGATAATGGGGATTGTAATCCAATCAATCTGGAGTGGGTCATGTTGAAGATGTCTGATCTAGTGCACTAATTGGTTGAGTAATTTAATGAAATATGTTGCAAAGGGCGCTGATATATACTGACTTTATTGTCTATGCCAACCTGTGACATAAGTAAGCTATTCTCAAATTCTTAGGATGATGTAGTGGAGGGATAACCCATAAGGCTAAGGATAAATCATAACAGTTAAGTGATAAATATGCAACTACACCATAATACACAGATATTATACATTATAGGTGGTGGAGGACTGAAATCAGATTTGGGGGATGCTATTTTAGTCATTCAAAATATTTCTATACCACCCCTAATATAAAATTTAAGAGCTGTGTGCAGGATAACAAAAATATAAGAAAGGGGCCTCTAGGGAGGGAGTTCCAGAGCCAGGGAGCAGCCACCAAGAAGGCCCTCTCCTGTGTTCCCACCAAATGAGCCTGAGAGGGTTGTGGGACAGAGAGAACAGCCTCTTCAGATGATCTAATGGGCTCATAATAGGTTGTGGTCCTTCAAAAAACCTGGACTCAAGCCATATAGGGCTTTATAGACCAAAACCAGCATTTTGAATTGTGCTTGGAAATAGTCCAGCAGCTGCTGTTGCAGCAAGGGAGTTGTGTGTTTCCTTCTTCATTTAACAATCTGGCTGGAGCTCTTTGAGCCAACTGAAACTTCTGAACACATCTCAAAGCCAGCCTCATAAACATGTACCACCATGGCCAGGCACAGTTGCACAGTAGCTTTAATTGCACAAAAGCATTCTTGACCACTACTGAAACCTGGGCCTCCAGGCTCAGAGCTGATTCCAGGAGTACCCCCAAACTGTGAACCTACATTTTTAGGGGAGTGTAACCTCATCTAACACAGACCGAATCCCTATTCCAAGATCTGTCTTTCAACTGACCAAGGACATATCTGTCTTGTCTGGATTAAGCTTCAGTTGACCATTGCATCTCCTCCAGACCATGCCATAATTTATAAACTTGGTTTATTGATATGTGATCACCATTTAAGGATTTCTTAGTCTGTTATCCATTGTTATTGCACCTGTGCCAATGGTTATTCTGTTGTATCTGTGTTTAAATTTAATTTTCCTTAATTCATTCAGAAGAAAAAATAGAACATAAACAAGCTTCAATACATTTAAATACACGCCTCATTTTTATACAGAAGCACTTGAGATGCTTATATATTTTTGAGTACCTGTCCTCTGACCCCAGAAATAGGTTCAACAGAAGTTGATGCTAAACACTTCTTGGATTTATTGCCTTTTCATAGGCTATTCTGTTGCTTGGTGTTACTTAAGAGTATTTTATCATCAGAAGTAGATTCCCATTACTGGCTATTCCTAAAGAATGTAGAAGAATCAGAATTTCTAGATCCATTTCTCTGATTTGGAGTCTGCTAATATCTTTATTTTTTCTACTGTTGCTTACAGCTGGACTTTATCTATTTAATCTCAATTACTGTACTGTTACTTGGCTTAGCATATCATTTTGCCTCATCTGGCATCTCAGTGTATGTCACAGACTTGCATCTTCTTATGTGTGCAAATTAACTACTAACTGCTGTGTTCTTGTTTGCATTTACCGTGAGTTTTCATAGTAGTGGTTTGTTTTGCTAGTTCATTATTCCGTAAGAGCAATACACTATTTGATAATAAATATTTATTATTTTCCCAAGTTAACTTTTCAGTTAACTTTTCTTCCAAGATTTAAATAGTCCAGGCATATTATTTACAATTCTGCAAAATACTTATTGTGTAAACCACCAATATTTCTTTTGTTTAATTTCCACAAGCATCCGATTTGGGTGTTAGGGTTTGTACCTGGGTGAAACACCAAGGCCACCTTCAGAGTTTATCAATGAGGAAAAATAATGGAATCCATTTTTAAAACCAACTTTCTATCATCCACTATCCCACTTTGGATATAATGAGTCATGTAGATCCCTTGTACTACCAGATGCTGATGAATGGAATGCCTCCTAGGAATCTGCTTTTGAGTGGTCATTAATTTGCTAACAGATTTCACTGTAGTTATTCTTTCCTTTCCATTTTTAATTGCCAGCTATTTTTAATCTTGATTCACCAAGGGATTGCAAATTAGTCTTCATGCACTTCAGCTTTATGGATTTGGTTTTACAGTTTCATATTTATGTTGGAATTGATTTTTGTGGGGGGAATCTTTTGTTTTAAATGCAGTGGCTAGAGATTTGCTAAAAAGCTTACAGGCTCCCCATGAGCAATGTGAGCTTACAGAAGCTTCTTGCAGTTTATCTTCTCCTGTGAAGAAAAATAGTGTTAGCAATGCATGTATAATCTCTACAGGACATCAATCACTGCTGTGTGCTTTTATCTTGAAACAAAACATGCACCTTTAGCTTATTTAAAACTTGTCTTATTCTGTTAAGGGTTGTGCAAACTTCATTTATGTAATGACGTTCTTTGCCCAGATGGCTGCCTTGCTTCATTATTGTTCTGATCTGTGGTTATTATAACATCACTCTGATGCAATAACCTGAACAATGAAACGCTTTGTTTTAGGGTTATTGCGTATTGTTAAGCAACAGATCTGACTCATTGGCTGAACAGATTCTTCTAGAAGTCCTCGTGCAGTCTTTTGTGAGAGACATATTCTGCAGATTTTGAGGCAAAGCCTCAAATGATTTTCAAGCAAATAATATATTCAGTTTAAATCTCAGTTTGTAGAAACATTTCAAGTGCAGTACGTGTAGCTTTAACAGACACTAGAAGCAGGTTTGACAAGCAAAAGCAAGTACGTGAACCAGTGAAATTACATTTGACTTTTGTTCAGACTAATGGGAAAAATAACTGATTGTTCAAACACCACTGTTGAAAAACTGCATTTTTTTAAAAAAAAATGTCACATTTAATTAGCATCCCTACAATGTCTGATATAATTTTGCTGTTTTAAATTGCACTTCTCTTGGTCTTTGTCCAACACAGCATTACATTAATGCTTGGCATGGGTATTATGTAAGAGACCTTTGCTCTAGAAAAGGGTAGCGTTTACAGTATTTCACTGCTGGAAGTGGATTATATTATGAAACACAATGCCAATTATTCACCTCAAATTACTTATTTGGAGTTGAATTAGAACAACTGGACGTTTTTTTAAAAAAAATAAATAGAGTTGCATTTTTGTAAAATGATCAAGCATGCTTTGAGATAATTGTCAATGTAACATATTTTGTTCTGGAACCTGATGTAATTAAAACTTAAGCACATTTTTGCTGAGATAAGGTTGTAGTCCTTTACAAATTAACTCAGAATTAAGGTCCATTGAGCCTAATGCATTTTGCTCCAGCAAAGACATGCATGGAATTAGGAATGTGTTGTAAAACAGTCCTTCTGGGTCCCCCCCCCCATGTATGAGGGGGGGCATTGTTTCCATTATTTACAACTCTTTCTTCCCTGGAAACACATGGACCAACAGCCAATAGCCCAGTGGGGTAGGAGGAAGGAAATAAACATTTTAATAGATACTTTCTTAAGGACTGAACATGACCAGACTAGTAGTTGTTTTTGATCTGATATGGCCATTTTCACATCTCTGATTTCTCCAACATGATGGAAGACATCTACATTTGAACAGACAATGAAGCAGAACTTTCCATTTGCAGGACAATTTACAACTCTCCCTCTTCATCTGTTGGTTTCTACTAGTTATCACCTGGCAAGGCTTTGATTGTGGCCTTGGTGTGGATGACATGTCTGCTGTCTGCGGAACACCCTACCTGAGTTTGGAACAGCTTGTTACCTGAAAGTTAGTCATCAGCTGACATATTTCCCACAGCAGCTATGAGTACAATGCTGATATGAAATAGTTTTGCAAAGTTTTGGTTATGTGTCCAATCCAGTTGACCTCTGGGAAGTAGAAGATACAGTCTGTGTGACTGATCCAGGACAGTTTCACATTATGCAGACTTCACCTGAAGCTAACATTGAATCAGTCATATTTGACAATTGAAACAACTGGCTTTCAGGAGATGTGTTCTTGGAAGTTAGGAAAAATGATGCACAAGGTGTATATGACCCAGTGAAGTCAGATGATTTTCTTACGGACAGAGGTAGGCCTCACAAGTACTCCTTCTTGCCTATTTAAATGCAATATATGATTCATCAGTCCTGCTGCTTTTTTCCTATTTAGCATGAATAAAACAAAAAAATGTTTTTAACTTTGCATATATAATTACTTGTAGGGAAGGTGTTGCTTCCACACAGGCATCATGGAAATTACTGGAACAATGAGATCAGTGGTTAGTCTATTATGCTAAGCTTGGCCTTTTGAGCTAGTGGAAACATAGATTAATCCAGCAGTGAGGCATTTGTTTTAAATAGAATAGAAACTTGATTTGAGGTGCAGATTCAGAATTCCATTATCCTTTTGCCTGCCTTTGCGAATGTAGGCAACAACAACACCAAAATGCTTGAGCTATTTTCTAAAGATCTTAATAGCAATTAATTATAAATACAGGAAAATAATCAGGAAAAAGAAATGTACCAGTATTTATCTGTGATTGCTAATAATTGGTGGTCCCATTGAATTGTGGAAATGTCTGTAACAGTAGGGATGGGAGAATTGCTTTCTAAGGACTTTATCACATGAGGTAAATCCCATGCAGAAATGGGGTTTTAAATTTTAAAAACCCCGCAAAAGCAGGAAAATCCCGAAAGTAAAAAGGAGTGGCTTTTGTCTACTTTCTGTTCAGGTTAGCAACACTTTAACAACAACATGTGTGAAAGTCAACCCGCTTTTGCGGGTTTTCCCCAGCTTTTAAATCCTGTTTCTGCATGGCATTTCCCCCATGTGATAAAGTCCTAAGGCAAAGAGATTTAACTTTCAATCTCATATTAGAAAATAGGTCAAATGTGAGCCCACTAACCTTAGGGCCTCGGCAGACGACTAATAAAGTCGTCTCCAAGGCAAGGAAGAGGAGGGGCAGCCGCACGAGCGGCCCTTCCTCCTCCCGAGGTTGCCCTCGGAGCTGCCGGCCCTCCACACGGCTGGCGCTCTGGGGGCAACCTCCCACCGCAACGTCCGCACACGCTGCAGCGGAAAAGTCAGGGAAAGTGCGCCCAATGCGTTTAGGGCGCACTTTCCCTGACTTCTGAAAGGAGCGCTATTTTTGCACTCCTTTCAGGGCTGCCGCCGGTGCGCCGCAGTGCGGATGCCGCGGTCCCGCGGCGCACCGTCCCAGGGCGTCCCGGATGCCCTGGTCTGCATCCCCCCTTAGTTGCTTAACAGACAATTCAGGCATGTAATTTTTGTAACTCAGCTCTTTGAGAATAGCTGAACTTTTTGCAATTCTTTTACAATTATTAATTCTATTTTGTTTTAGTATAGGCTTTGTACGCTAATCCCGCTCACACTTGGAAATTATCCAAACCTTGAAAAGTTACTTTTTGGCCTACAGTACCTCCAAACCAGCATGGTCAGTGGTCACATTGGCAAGGGGGATTCTGGAAGGTATAGTCCAAAAAAGTAACTTTTCCAGTCTCTCAACAGGAAAAATAGGGGAAGAGTGGATTCTCTAATTGTTCCTGCAACAGCAGCGGGGAGGATAAAAGGGAAGAACATTAAAAATGAGATTATTAATATTATTATGATAACCAGCCAATGTACAGTGAACAACCTGCAAATTATAGATTACTGTAAATGTACAAATGTCTTGTCAAGTTTCTTTAGAGGCGGGTTTGCCATTGCCATCCTCTGAGGCTGAGAGAGCGTTACTTGCCCAAGGTCATTCAGTGGGTTTATATGGCCAAGCTTGTAATCAAAGCCTGTTTTGACTCTCCTTTTCTTTGGCTCATAGAATTAGTTTAATAGTAGCAGACTTATTTCATTTTGTGGATTTCTTTTTGCTTTCTTACACTTCTGTGCCTGAATCTCCTGCCTGATATACAATTTGAATATCTATCATGAAAAAATTGTTATCGAGAAGTCATTCAAAAGGCAAAGGCAAAGAGTCCTCCCTACTGCTCAGTTTGCTTGTTCCATCTCCCACTGTCAACCTGAACTCCACCTGGTAGTAATGACAAAGCTTCCATAACAAAGCAAGCTATTTTTACTTTGGCTATTTTGTACAATTTCACTGGAAAACATTAATAGTTATACATAAACCAATGAACTACAATGACTCCTATTACTGCAGTTCAAGTTCTGTCATTTCCCCTTATGATTAATTTTGCAAGTATTGTACTTTATCACTCTCTCAATAAATGGTCTAAACCCAAATGGCTTACATTAGTCACTCTTGAAATATCAGGACTTTAAAAAAAACATTTAAAGTTTGCAGTGCCAAATGTCAGGTTTAGCAATGAAACAATATCTAGTCCTATTTGTTTAATGTTATAACCCTACCCACAGATAAGCAGGTTTATTTTAGGATGGCAATAACCTTGTTTGTGTCTAGAGTGGTATGGACCCTGAAGCTTTTGGACAGGGATCTGATTCTATCAAAGAAGAACAATGCAAGCCTAGCCATTCCAGGGTTGCAGAGGTTGAGTAAATTCACCAATATGATGTAGTGCAGAATAATGACTTTAAAAAGATACAATGTGAGAAGCAAAACCACTTGAGTATTGTGGTTAGTATAAATATTAAGTTTGTTATCAGAAAAATAATCCTGTTCTGACCTCAAGAATACATTTTACATTGACAGAGGAAGTGGCACTTCAGCTACCATTTCCTTAATATAAATGATTTAAAAAACAAAATTGAAACAAAGCATGCAGTGTACACATTCATAAGTACTCTTCTCTGAACCAGTGTTGTGCATGAGTTTATGTCACCATTGTTGTGATGCTTATTAGACAATTTTTCATTTCAAAATCACATGCGGGTGTACACATGGTCTTGCACAGATATGTGATAAATAAAATCAAATGTCATATTTAATGCTAAAATGTGATTGATAGTACCTGCAATTAGTAGTCTATTTTGCCATCTCAAACCCACTGTGAATGTAGGATATACAGAGGGCTTTCACAGAACCCAGTGTAGTCATGTCTCATCAGTGTCTCCACACAGTGTGCCACAGTCATGCTGAGTACATTGTATTCTCACAAATCTATCCCTCTTAACAATCTGGCATTACCTGGGCCTCCATATGTGGGTCTGTTCTCATTTACTAAAAACAGCTGAGTGTCAGGATCTGGGGACAGGACTGAATTGTTGATACCCTAAATTGTGCCAGGGATGGTTCGATTTAGAGTGATGGGTCTGTCAAGATATATGTAGTGTATTTGATACAAATGCTGCATGCTAATGATAAAAGTGCCCAATTAAATGAGGGGCGAGTTACCTTTTCTACACAAACTGTGTTTGCACAAGAGGCAGAGTTGCACTCCATGGCCCCATCGGGGCAGCTGGTGGAACTGCTGCCATTGGTTTGGTGAATTCACCTTGGATTTTACCACTGTGCTTCCTACAACTGCCCTGAGTTGAATAGGTGCTCTTGTAGTGCTGGATCTTTACCCTTCAGGGTTTTTGCATCAGTAGAGCTACAGTTTAATTCGGAGTAGCAGTAAAATCCAGAGAGAATTTGTTTCTCCCTCAGTCCTGGATACGTACACTGTTTCAATCCTAGGTTAGATCCTCATTTTCATTTCAGTTCTAAACTTTATTATACACTTCTCTCTCCACATTCGCTAGGTTTAGGGGCACAGGACCTCCATGAACGTGGAAAAACTGTAAATAACAAAACCACTTTGTTTTTACCTGAGAGGACACCTCTCTAGGAATATCTAGGTCCTCCAGTGCAACTCTATGGTCAACATCTGGCAGACATTGACCATAGAATTGAACTGCAGGTGTTACAAATGCCTAGTGCAGGGGTAGGCAACCTTTCCCCTTTAAGGGACGAGGGACTTCAGCTCCCAGAAGCCTCAGCCATGTTGGCCAATAGTCTCATGTTGGCCAATAGCTCCTGGGATTCTGGGAGCTGAAGTCCCTCGGCCCTTAAAGGGAAAAGGTTGCCTACCCCTGGCCTAGTGGATTGTTCTCTCTAGGAATCTCGAGGTACTTCAGTGTGACTTTTGGTTAAAATTGACCATAGAGTTGCGCTGGAGGACCTAGATATTCCTAGAGAGAACATACTAATAAAATCTGTGAATAATCAAATCCTCAAAAGTCAAAGCCGCAAATGTGGAGGGATAATTTCAATAAATTTTATTGAAGCAATTTTATTTCATTATTTAGCAATTGCTAATTGTTGTACTGGTGTGTGTGTGTTAATTTATGTCTTAACCTAATTTTATTTTTTAATTGTTTAATTGTGTTTTAACTTTTGTATTTTGTGGATATTTAACAATTTTTTTAATCAATGTAAGCTGCTTTGAGTCCCAATCTGACAAAAAAGCTAGATAACAACAACAACAACACTACTCCTATGTCTACTAATATCTGTTTTATAATATGAGCCAACCGTAATTAATATGTTGTGTTCATTTTCCTTAAGTTTTAATTCGATAGGAGATTATTGATATTTGTTGTGTACTTTTGGGTTTTGCTCCAGCTGTTGAAAATAAGAACAGAGAATTTGAAATAGGAACTTTAAAATTTGGTGGTTGTATTACCAAAACTAATGGTCTATGAAGGGCCAGCATGATGTAATGCCTTAAGTGTTGGAATAGGATGCTGAGAGATCAAAGTTCAAATCCTGGCTTGGACATGGAAACCCACTGGGTGACCTTGGGCAAGTTACAGTCTCTCAGCCTCAGAAGATGGCAATGGCAAAGCTTGCCAATTAATCCCTATGATTGGGTTGCCAAAAGTCAGAAACAACTTGAAGGCACAAAACAACAACAATGGTCTAAATACCTTTAAAGCACCAGATCCTATCTGATTTTGGATGCCAAGCAGGGTTACCCCTGGTTAATACTTGGATGGGAGACCACCAATGAAAATCAAGTGCTGTAGGTTATATTTCAGAGAAAGGAACTGGAAAAACTGCCTCTGCGTATTCCTTGCCTAAGGACACACTATGAAATTCATGGGGCTGCTATAGGTTGATAAGCAACTCAGGCAAATACCCAAAAACACATTACCAAAACTAGGTGATTCATTGAGCAGAATGTTGGGTCTCAATCTGGTAATCTAGATTTCATATTTAAGGTTAGCCAGAAACTCAGTAACAAGTTTCTGTATCTCAAATATTTGATTGAACATGAAAATAATTATTAAAAGGCTTTAATAAGGAAGAGTATGAGAACTGCATTTTAATTCAGACTCTGACAAGTCATTTTGATGTATTTGTTCTAGATTAACATTCCACTCTAATATCCATGCAGCACTGTAGGATTTCATTTTGAGTGTTGCTGATGTAGATATCATGGGATGCCTTTCTAGGAACATTTTAGCTGATGTAGCAAGTCTTAGATATAACTATAAAAATACTGGGTAAATGAGTAATAATGTGTCTCTTTAGAAACATCTCTTAAGTTACTGCAAGGAAGGTTTCTTTTCTAAAAAGTTAACTATTATTGCTACTGCTGTTATTAGAAGAAGAGCAGTAAAACAACAAATGAAATTACGATTGAGTCTCCCTCATCCAGAATTCTTGAATCCAGAAGTCTTTTGGATTTTTTTGGATTTTGGAATATTTCCTTGGAGATGGGACCCACATCTAAACATGAAATTCATTTATATTTCATATACACCTTATATTCATAGCCTGGAGGTAATTTTATCCACATTTTAAATACTTTTGCGCATAAAACAAAGTTTGTGTACATTGAACCATCAGAAAGCCAAGGTGTCACTATCTCAGCCACCCATGGAAATAAAATTGGATTTGCATAGAAAAGGTGCAGCAGAGATTGCTCTTAAAATAACTTACATCACTTGGTCTGTAAACTAGGTGGACTTCTAGTACTCAATGACATGAGCAAGTAAATCAGGTTTCTTGCATATATTAAATTTGCATACCATTCTTACCCCATTGCAGTTTAGCCCTACTATGTCAAGGGTACAGTGTTCCAAAGCAACAAAGTGGGCCTTGCAAAGCATAAAGCAAACAACAGTATTAACATGTTTAGGAAAGCAGAATATGTATTTGAGTAAAAGGAAGTAATGTAAAACCACATTCAGTTTAGTGTACCAACTTAACTTAAAGTGCTAAATAATCTAAACTAGTGAAAAATAGTTGGAGGACAAGTATTTTAATTACTCAATTTATTTACCATCTCCCTTATATTTAATATGCACATACCAGCTTGTGTTTTGAGATCTGCTGGGGAGGCCCTCCTCTCTTTCCCACCACCTGCACAGGTACATCTGATGGAAACACAAAAGAGGGCCTTTTCAGTGGCTGCCCCCAGGCTCTGGAACTCCCTTCCCATAGAAGTTAGACTGCATCATCCCTACTTTCTTTTCCCAGACAAGCAAAGACTTTCCTATTCTGAAAGGCATTTGCTGAATGACGATATAAGGCCCATCTTACACAATGTGCTGGATATTGGTAATTACTGTACTGGTGTGTGTGTTTTTTAATGATACATGTTTTAACCTAACTTTAATTTTTTGTTCTTATTGCTTAACTATGTTTTAACTTTTGTATTTTGTAATCATTGTAAGATGCTTTGAGTCCCAATCTGGGGAAAAAGGCAAGACAGAAATAAGAATAAGGAGTAGCAGTGGTATATATTACAATTATTTCATTGCTAACTGGAAAACTTGAAAAATAGATTATTTGTGGCAGATTTTGCCTCATTTAAAATAGTGGCATCATTATATTCTATACTGGAAGTAGCATTCTGTGAGCTGAACCAGTAAGGAAGTCTGGATGGATAGGGATACAGGAGACATGCATATAGTATTCCTCTTCATATGGGGGGGGGGGGGGGGGGGCTATGCTTGCATTGAAAGCAATGTGGGAAAGGTAGGGACATAGCTAAGCAAGCTTTTAAAAAAATGTTAACAGGCCAGACCTGTAAAAAAGCAAAACTCTTCTAATTCTGTTGCAAGTAGTAGTGCAAGCTGTATTCCATGGAAATTATGAATCATTAGACAAGCAAACTGACCCTTTCGCCCAGTTAAGCAAACTTGCTTACTCACTGAGGCTTTTCC
>CM034703.1:75636082-75648160 GCA_020142125.1 Phrynosoma platyrhinos
GGGGGGGGGGAGATGAACTAATTTTTATAAGCCTTTGTAATACAAAGGAATAGTCCAGTAAGGAAAGTGACTTCTAAAGGCTTATTAGCTCAAAACACAAAGGATATTGATGTTGATGTCTGAACAGGAGTTCAAAAGTTCACATAAAGGTTGCCAAGTGTTTTCGCTATATTACTAGTAGTACTGAAACTTTTTACCCTTGGGACCCTTCCTTTACCTCTACATGTAGATGTTGCCCCCCCCCCTTAATGTAGTATATGAATACAAATGTTTTATTTTCGTCTGCATATTTTCATTCACACATTCATGTATATTCGTATTTTAACATTTTATAAGGAAATAACATTGTTCAAATTAGAACAGTTTTATTTAAGCAAATTCAATATTTAATTGATTTGGAGTTAATTCATTGTAGAAGACAAAACCTTTTGTCTTGATGCAGATAGAACATTAAGAATGTTAAGTTTTCTCCTAGTGAAAATAGTTGGGAATGGGCAGAACTACATTGACTTTATAGTTTATCTTTATAGTTTATCTCACTGGAGCAGACCTTGTTATATGTGCCTTCAGGTTGATTCCATCTTACAAGAATCTTATCATAGTGTCTTCTTGGCAAGATTTATTCAGAAGAGGCTTGTTAACCATCTTTCTCTTAGGCTGAAAGTCTGTAGGTTTCCATGGCTGACCAGGGATTCAAAACCCAGTCTTCTGGACTCCTAGTCTAACACTCACATTATTACATGGCACTGACTCTTAGTGCAAGTCTAGACCATGATATTTTATGGTTTCAGGTGAATCCTGAATCCTTCTACAGAAGCCAACTGAACTGACAATTAACAGAGTACAAACCATAAATACTCTAAATGCCCTCAATACCCTAAAGCAAAGGTTCTCAACCTTTTTGATTCGAGGAGACCTTTTTAGAATCAATTTCTATGACAGAGCCCCTAAGGGGCCTATCCTGTGTCTTACAAGTTAATGGTGTTAAGGACTAGTGTTACTTTTTGTTTCTTATTCTTTAATTTCATTCAATTTTTATTTCTTTCATTTTCCTGAAGCAGCTGCAGAGCACCTGGGAAGTGTACACTCAGCCCTAAGTGCTCTTCGGAGCACAGGTTGGCAACCGCTGCCCTAAAGACACCAGATCCCATCTGATCTTGTAAGCTAAGCATAGACAGCTCTGGTTAGTACTTGGATGGAAAACCAGCAACGAATACTGGGTGCTGTCAGCTATAGGAAGGAACTGGCAAAACCACCTCTGAGTATTCTTTACTTAAGAAAACCTTGTGAAGTTCATGGGGACACCATGAGTTAAATAGATGATGCAGCAATTGGTTGATAAACTGGAAACAAGTCCTTACCTTTAGGATTGCTGTTGCTATCATATGTAAGCACAGAGCTTGAAAACTCCTAGAAACCTTCCCTTTACCCCTGTGAGCATACTGGCTGAGAGATTCTGCATATTCCAAATAAATAAATAAATATAATTTACAAGCTCTGTACAGTAAGCAGTTTATCAAGATTCTTGATAAATGATACAAAGTATCTAAAGCCTAATGTCTTTCTTTATTATTGGGTTGTATATACATGGTAAAAGAAATTCTGGTATAAATTCTTCCCTATTTGTCTGATGTAGGAAAGAGCAATCCAGTATATGAACTGTTCGCAAAGATGCTTTTTTTTTTTTTTGTATTACAGATTCAACAGCTGAGAAATTCAAAATAGAGATATTTGGGTCTAATTGTATTATATCTGGAATCTACAAAATGTATGGCAAAATGCAAATTGGGAAGAAAGTAAATTGTTGTATTCACTATGGATTATGATTTATAGCTATTTATTGCTCAGTTCTGGACATATTCACTGTAAAGTAAAAGTATCACTGAATTAAATAAACTTCATAGTAAACATACTTGGGACTTTAACATTAGTGAAGTTGTTGTAGCCCTATGTAGAACTAGAGTTTACTGTTGTCTTGTTATGACAGAAGATATCCTGTAGCATTATTTTAATTCTTTTCAGGAATTCCAGTAATATATTTATTGATTTAATGATATCCAACAAGATACAGTGGCTCTGTGATATATGATTCCCCTGTCTTGTGGAGTATAATGACTAAAAGATGCTTTACAATGTTTTTTAAAAGATGATTGTAACATGAATAACTGAATATTATTCTTCTGTGTGCCACAGGTTTTTTGAAAGAAGATTGCCAGATGAACCCAGCCTGAAGCAGATTTGACCAACCCACCTTGATGCCTGCGACAATGGAATAAATGGAAGAATGCTTATGGATTTAAAATTACTGTATTTATCCAGTTGTTATGGTTCAAGAAGTCCTGGAAGATTAATTTACCCTGTTGCTATTTGCATACCTACTAAAATTGCTTCTGATGCAGCTGAGAAAAATGCAGTCCATTAAAACAGAACAGGCACCTGCTGATACAAGTAGCAATGTGGACAAAATTATTGTACTTAATTCTACATTAACAGATGTATCTGATGACTTAGCTACTGGTGATGAAATGCTACTTTCTGAAGGAAGTATTGTAAAAAACAAGTCTTCAGCATGCCGAAGGAAACGAGAATTTATTCCTGATGAAAAGAAAGATGCTATGTACTGGGAAAAACGGCGGAAAAATAATGAAGCTGCCAAAAGGTCTCGTGAAAAGCGGCGACTGAATGACCTTGTGTTAGAGAACAAACTAATTGCACTGGGAGAAGAAAATGCCACTTTAAAAGCTGAGTTACTTTCACTGAAGCTAAAGTTTGGTTTAATTAGCTCTTCAGCATATGCCCAAGAGGTCCAGAAACTCAGCAATTCAACAGCTGTTTATTTTCAGGAGTATCAGAATTCCAAATCAAGTATTAACTCTTTCATTGATGAACATGAACCAAGCATGGTGGGCAGCACTTGTATATCTGTTATTAAGCATTCACCACAAAGCTCTTTATCTGATGTATCTGAGGTGTCATCTGTAGACCATGCTCATGCAAGTCCTACACAAAATAATTGCAGAAATCCTGAAAGTAAGTTCCAGATCATAAAGCAAGAGCCTATGGAATTGGAAAATTATGCAAGAGATTCACGAGACGAAAGAGGCTCCTATACAACATCCATGTATCAAAACTTCATGGGAAGCAACTTTAATGGCTATTCACATTCCCCTCCACTGTTGCAAGTTAACAGATCCTCCAGTAATTCTCCAAGAACTTCAGAGGCTGATGAAGGTGTTGTAGGAAAGTCATCAGATGGAGAAGATGAGCAGCAGGTTCCTAAAGGTCCAATTCATTCCCCCGTTGAACTTAAAAATACACATGCTACAGTCAAAGTTCCAGAGGTGAGCTCTTCTGCACTGCCCCATAAGCTGAGAATTAAGGCAAAGGCCATGCAAATCAAAGTGGAAACATTGGATAATGAATATGATGCTACCCAGAAATTATCATCACCAATAGATATGTCCTCTAAAAGACATTTTGAACTTGAAAAGCACAATGCACAAAATTTGGTACATGCTTCTCACACTCCTTTCTCTGTTCAAGTGACTAATATCCAGGACTGGTCTTTGAAGCCAGAACACTGGCACCATCAAAAAGAACTCACTGAAAAAATTCCAAGTGGCTGCAAAAGTGCAGTAGTTGATGTTAAAGACAATTCTTACAAAATATCTGAGACAGAGAACTTGTATTTGAAGCAGGGTATAGCAAATTTGTCTGCAGAGGTTGCTTCCCTTAAAAGACTTATAACTACACAACACATCTCTCCTTCAGACTCTGGCTAGATGACTACTGAATAATTGTTTTAAAGGATGTCATTTGCAGTAGATTGATATGTTTTGTATTATGCTGAATTTTCACTGGACTTGTGATGTCATTTCACTGTAATGTTCACATAACGTCTAATGGATGGTGTCTTTTTGTGCACAGATGACTATGGAGGCTAAATTGTCATGATCACTATGCCTTGTGTATAGTTAAGTAGCCTGTGCAAAGGCTGTACATAGTGAACATTAGTTTTCTGTTGTTCTGTTACTACAAAGTGTGGAAGTTGCCAGTTCCAATAAACAATTGGTGACAAGCACACAAGTTGTATGTTATCAGTCCATTTCTATTAACTAGTAAATTTTCATCACAGGTCCAAAACACACTGCAGAAATAATCCAGTTTGAGACTGCTTTAACTGCCCTGGCTCAGTGCTAGGGAATCCTGGGAACTGTAGTTTATTGTGGCAGCACAGCTCTCTGATAGAGAAGGCTAAATGTCTCACAAAAGTACAGTTCCTAAAATTCCCTAGCACTGAGCTACGGCAGTTAAAGCGGTCTCAAAACTGGATTATTTCTACAGTATCTTTTGGACCACAGACATAAGAACTGTCTCCCGTTTTCTTCACCATGGGAAAGGAGAATTTTTCCCTCGAACACAGTACTGGTGTGTTTCATGGCACGCTCCTTTTAAAATCCAGTAGTGTTTGAAAGGTAGTTTTAAAAGAGGATTTGCAGGGGCATTCATGGAGGGGGGACGGGACAAAAAACAAATGACTCACAGAAGCCTCGAAAGCAGCACAGGGATCTTTCTGGATCATGTTCCTTGTGTAGTGAACTAGTTTCCTAAATTATATTACCATAAACTTAGAACAGCTGATTTAAAAAAAAACTAAAATGAAGTGTGATTTGTTATATTCAGATAAGGAACTCTGATTTTTTTCTCTCACCAAAACTTGATAAAGTGATTGGAGATAGTTAAAAGCTGTCTGCTTGAACTGTGTGACAAAGATCCAATATTTACAAGAAAAGATATGGACACGGCTGATTAGTTAGGTTTTGGTTCCTCCAGTGTATGTGGCTCCAACTATTTTACAAAGGATTAGAGATGCTTTTGTATTCTGACATGTGAGTTTCAAACCCAAGACAGACAAATACAGTGGACTCTTGGTATCCACTGAGATCTGGTTCCAGTATCCCCTGTGAATATGAAAATCCGTGGATGCTCAAGTCCCATTAAATACAATGGTGTAGTAAAATAGTGTCCCTTATATAAAATAGCAAAAGCAAGGTTTGCTTTTGGGAATTTATATGTATTTTTTAATATTTTCAAGCCATGGATGGTTGAATCTGGATTTTAAAAAAATCTGTGGATATGGAGGACCAACTTAGTGAGTGGGCCTCCATTGTTCTTTGAGGGGATTAGTAATAAAATACACTAATTGTAGCCAAATAAGTAAGTGAAGCTTAAACTTACCTCTTGTAATAAAAAGGGGGGGGGGTAACCCATTAACAATGTACAGGACACTTTTCTGTGATCCCCAGTATTTTTAGTAGCTTCTTAAAACTAAACATTTTCATTCTATAGCAGGCAGCTCTTAAGAGTATATGTCAGGGTGGACAAAATGTAGCACTCCAGATTTTACTGGACTAAAAAGTCTATTAGTCTTAGGCAGCATAGCTGGATTCAGTCCAACATCTGGAGACCCACATTTTTCCCACTCTTCATGTATACTACTACTACCATATACAATACTAATAGCGCATACTTCTATCCCTTTGAATTCAGCCAGACATGTTTTTTTTCCCAATGAAGCTCAGTTAATACTTTTTTCCTTTGCTAAATATGGGTGTTAATAATTCATTTTGCAATTGCCATTTATAAGAGATGTTGCTTTCTGGAACTAATGGGATAGGCAACTTGTGCCTTTCTAGATGCTGTACTGTAAATCCTATTGTCACCATTGGCTATGCTTGCTTGGGTCAGTGGGTGCTGGCAGTGTAACAAGATCTGAAGGGGAACACAACTTGGCCATCCCTGAGCTAAAGGATCTAATTTACTCATAAAGTCTTCGTTATACAGTCTACTGACAAGCTGTTTCAACAGGAACTTGACTTAAATACAAAATGGATTGCAGCTTTATGGGCTACATTTTTAAAAGCTATAGTACCCCAGGAGTACGTAAGACTTAATATGCTGTCTACTCAGTTTAAAGGGGACATGTAAGTTTTTAAAAGCCATTACAGTCTCCTGAATCCAGATGTTTAAAAATGATCCACCACTGGTCTTCCAACAGCTCTCAAGTAAATCTACTTTTCAAGAAAGCAATTGAACACTAAAAATGTTCAACTTTATTTTAAGTAATAGTCCTGTAACACATGAGAAGACAAATATATGCTAGGGAAAGATGCCTACATCTATTCTTTTACCTTCTTTATTATGTGAAAATAGGTGATGATCCATAGTGATTGATTAAAGATAGCACATGTGGTTTGACTCAGATGTTGGACTGAATCCAGCTATGCTGCCTAAGACTAATAGACTTTTTAGTCCAGTAAAATCTGGAGTGCTACATTTTGTCCACCCTGACATATACTCTTAAGAGCTGATAATATGCAAAAAGTATGTTGACACACAATAATTTCTGAATGTCATGTATTAGTAAATACTTCTAATAATATTTGTAATCAGCACTTAATGTGCTTTGCAGTTCACTAGCTAGATTTTATGAGTTTTAGTACTTCATAAAACAAGTATTAAGCTTCGCATTATGTTCCTTAATGCTAGCAGTGGTTGTTGGAACTTTTTAAAATTTTAGCATCTGCCTATGACTTTACCACCAACAATAACTAAGCTTTTTATCCTTTTCAAAAGAGTTATGTGAAGGCCTACATGAAGTAATTTCACCAATAAGTATCTCATTTCATTTCATTTCTTTATATTGTCCTTCCTTTCACTTTTCCCGTTAATTTGTATCTCCAAAATAACACATTCATGACTTCCCCTTTTTTCTTTTTATGTTCCAGCAGAGTGAGCATCAAGGGGATGTTTCACACATAAATGCCTACAGCTTGATAATTGTAACAACAAGCTTTAACTTGCATAAGTGGAATAAACCACTGATATTGCAGTTCCTCAACAGCACCTTTGTATCTCCTGACATAATTTCAAATG
Organism: Phrynosoma platyrhinos; assembly: GCA_020142125.1. Lineage (NCBI taxonomy): Eukaryota > Metazoa > Chordata > Lepidosauria > Squamata > Phrynosomatidae > Phrynosoma > Phrynosoma platyrhinos. Next base: position 75,643,019 of record CM034703.1, read on the forward strand.
CAATGTACAATGGAGCAATTTCACAATCATTGTTGATAACTAATCAAACAGCAAAATGCATATCATTTTGGTATAAATCAATCAGGTGGTAATTCAAAATTAGATAACCTAAGATCAGTTTGAGAACTTTATATGATATGTGCCAATCACCTGTGGTTCAAAATTAGATAAAAGAAGACTAACTTGAAAACTTCATGGACCACGATTAGCGACATACTTAAAAGTATGGAACCGAGGAGCATAGAGTTCACCATTCCCTGATTTGTAACTTCTGGGTTATTGACAGGAAAAAACCTAAACCTTTCTGAAGTTCAATCTCAACTTTTAATTGGCTTTGTTCTGCCTTCTGCATCCCATGTTTAAAGGGCTGTACAGAGGTTGAGGTTGTTGAATATCACAATGACAGAAAGAAGCTTAGGTCACCTTATCACAATCGTTCACACTGTGGTGAGATGTGGGTTTTTTTACTCTCAACTTGGATATTTATATCCAAGTGTGCATCCAAGTGTGCATCTATATATCCAAGTGTGCATCCACATACCCAAATGTGTGTCTTAACTTTGGTGATATTTTTCCATTTTTACAGCCAATGTGTAACTTTTCACTCTGTCTCAATGCATAACAATTCATATTCTTTCACACTCACATCTAGACATGGTGGTGTCATCAATAGTGATGATATGAAACCAGGCTGGCCAATACCTTTTGCCTGAGGTGAAGGACAAGATGGTGCCATCACCTATTTCATATTTGGAAGCCATCCCTGAAATTAGGGCAACATTCCTATTGCACTTGGGAACAGCAAGTTAAGATTACAGAGCATAGGGTAGGTCAACAGCACTGTTTTTAAACACCTTGTTATTGCTCCCTTTGTTTCAGCATGTCATACCTACACCTGACTCCTCACTACCATAGCTTGGAAGTGTTACTTTAGGAGAGTACGGGCCTCGGCAGACGGCTTATTAAGCCGTCCTCGAGGCAGGGAAGAGGAGGGGCAGCTGCACGCTCGGCGCTCCTTCCTCCTCCTGAGGTTGCCCTCAGAGCCACCGGCCCTCCGCACGGCCAGCACTCTGGGGTCAACCTCCCACCGCAGTGTCTGCACACACTGCGGCGGATAAGTCAGTGAAAGTGCGCCTCACACTTTTGAGGTGCACTTTCGCTGACTTGTGAAAGGAGCGCTATTTTAGCGCTCCTTTCAGGTACAGGGAAGGAGCGCCGCAGAATCGAGGCGTGCGGCTGCTTTGGTCCTGCAGCGCTCCTTCCCAGGGCGGCGCAGAGCCGCCAGTCTGCTTCCCCCCTACATTTCCAGGAATTACCCTGTTAGCATAGCCAATAGTCATGTTAGCTGAGGGCCTTTGCAGACTGCCAGAAATAGTGCAAATTGAGTCCACTTTAAGGGTTAGGGTTGGTGCTAGGAAATCATGGGAATTTTTTTTTTCTGAGACATTGAGCCTTCTCTGTCAGGGAGCTCTGGTGCTACAATAAAATACAGTTCCCATGATTCCCTAACCCTAACCCTTAATGTGGACTCAATTTGCACTATTTTTAGCAGTCTGCAAAGGCCCTGAGTTATTCTGAGAGTTGTAAAAACATAACTTTTCCAACCTCTGCTCATTATGTCAAATAGTAAGGTCAGCCTTGGGGGAAAAATTGGCTACTGCTACAGACTTCATCTTTGACTTAGGTCAGTATTACAGGATACTATAACTGTAGCATTCTGTATGTCTAAACTGTAGTTATAGCAGCAGCTCTTTTCCACAGTAAGCAGGTAAATATGAGGGAAAGAGAATGGGGAAGTGGGAAGACTTGAAAAATATGCAGGGGGACTTTATGGTGTTATGTTTTCCTATAGGGAATTGTTCAACGGAAAGTGGCATGCTTGGCAGATGAAATTCAGAAGGTAGCAAAACTTGAAAATAATGGCTGGTATCCTGTTAGTTATGATGCTGAGTTATAATGTTGTAAGTTAGACTTAGGACAGTGTAACTGCTTTGTATTCTCATTTGTGATTGTTGCACTATTCCCACAACTGCAAATGAACCTGAAACATAACTTGGTTAAAACCCAATCAGCTATTTTGACTGAGCACAGCAGAATGATGTAACCAGCCCCTTCCTGCCAACAGAGTGATGTCTGATCAGTTTTTAAGATGGTTTCAGGGATTGTTTAGAGATAAAGCATAGCCATCATGGCTATGTGTTTGATGCAGGATTTCAGCCACTTTTTACACGCTTTTGCTTGAAATGAGCTCTCATTAATTCATTTTAGATAGGGCCATTCTGATTTGACCCCAGGAAAGCTCACCCAATAAAAAAAGAAAGGATAAGTCCAGATTACAACTTGGTATGTAATATAAGCTCTTCCCTTAATAATATTGTTAGATAGCTTAAATGGTTTAGGTTTAGGAGAGCAAAGCAAATAGAACTGGTTAAATATTTTCTTGCAGTAGACCTCTCTATTTACTGGAACATTAGGGTTCCCGCAGAGATTGTGATGGGGGGGGGGGGGACTTGCTTTTTGAGTTATAGATAAAATCATTTTTATGCAGGGGTTCCATTTAAAGGGTTCCTCCACAATAAAGAAGTTGAGAAAGGCTGATCTAGGTAATGCAATTATTGCATAAAATGTAAGCAAATGTGCATCCTCATATAAACCAATCCTTTGAAGGTTGTAATCCTAACTGAAATACAGTAGGACTTACTTCTAAGTAAAATTGCATACTGTCATGATGTGACATATTTGTGTATGTGTGTACATGTATATGTGCGTAAATACACATGTGGATTTATGTAAATTGAAACTTACCATCATTTCACAACACATCCCCATAATATGCACTGAAAATACCTGAATATGGCTATGTTCCCAGCCTCATCCCTAACACTGTAACCTTAGGATAAAAACACCCTGGTCCCATCTACAGTCAAAATATAGGAAGCATTACAATGCCAAGAGGTCTGTGGCATCATTACTGCTTCCACAAATAAATGCCCCAAATCTGTGTAATGTGACTATGGCTGAAGGGGAGGGAGGCTGCTGCTGAATATAAGATCTCCATAATGAGTTTTTTTTTCTTTTGCCCCTATAATATTTGGTAGGGTTTACTCCATGTTACAATTACATAATTGTACCTGGACCCCATTCTACATCATTTGCATCCACTGGATCAGACAGAGAAAAGATGGTGTTACCCATGGTGGTAAGTATGAGAATGGATCTAGGGATGTCGTGGAGAGGAATGAAGGCAGGGGAGAGAGGGGTGCCATAACGTACAGTTCTCCTGTGACACTGAACATTTGACGTCAGTGGTTTTAAAACAACTTCATTATCAGTGTGAGTTTCAAGGAGCTTGTCTAACCCAGGATAAGAATGATATTTATTTATTTGCTCCTTAATGCAAACAGGAGTCATCTTTACAGTGGATGGGCAAGAGAAGCTGAAGAATGGAATGTAGCAAAAGCCGTATCAGTGGAGGAAACAACATTCTAGTTTTAATCATATGTTGCTTTCTAAAAAATGGTGCCTTTGTAGCAGAACTGAGGTTCTTTGTGTGTATTAAACACAAAGGCACCCACAGTCCAATTACATACATGGTAATGTAAAAATATTTTCCTCCATGGTTTTGAATCAAATTGTACGTGTTAAAATTTCATTCAACTTCTTGATAATGATGTGGGGGTAGGGATTTTGAAAAAGGATGGCGCTCGACTAAAGACAGTAAAATTAGCTGAGAACTAAGGTTAAAATATGACTTTTATTACAGCCATATTGTTTTAAAAATAGTTTTTACAGCTCATTGCACAACATTAGCCAAGTACCCACATGATTACAACAAAACAATTTTCATTGCAAAAGCTGAACTAGCTTGAATGTTCTGGGACAGAACATCATGTCCAAGGGAAAAAGATATACAGCCAAACACTGAGATCCTTATTTAATATACAGTCATTGGCCTCTGATTGCAAGAAAACATGGGCTCTCAGCTTTCTTTTCCAGCACAGGGCTAACACTTGTTTGTTTTTTAAAAAAAATAGACTGAGGAGTGAGAAGGGGAGCGGAGGAGTGCCAACCAGTAATTTTATACAGCCTTCAATACAGGACGTGAAGGTTTGAACTTAATGACCCCAAAGATCCATTACAGAACTGTGTGGAGTAAGAGATATAGTAAAGGATTAAGCCTAGGGCATTACTCCAGAGCCATGAGAGGGCAAAAGCTACTACTGCATGAAAGCAACAGCCTTAAACAAACTTGCTAAAGAGAAATCTGATCGGAGAAATGGGACCAACTTTTAAGAAAGCATACACAAAATTTAGCTGGCCATTCTCTCAGTGGAGAAGAATTATGCAAATTGAAAAATAAGCCTCCTGGGAAGACGTCTAAAATTTAACAAGCATTGTGGGAGTCATGACAGAAGCTGGTTATTATTTGGTTGGTAAGAACAGACGATTACTAATTAGATCATTGGAATTAAGTGATGTTAAAGATAGCACAGCTTTGGACTCTTATCAAATACATTACTCAAATCTTCTGGCATATGCCCACTGTTTCTTAATCATTTTATATCATATTTATATATGGTCATGAGAGTAGTATTTTTCAGGGGTGGGAAGAATTTAAGGATTCTGAGACAAGGAATTTGGTTTAAATACAAAAAAGTAAATTGGAGCTCATGGTTATTTCATATAAAAATCCATTTTTAGTTACCCAAAGTCATCTTCATTTCAGCAATTTAGGCCTCAAGCGGATGGGCAGGAAAAAGCAGCCTAAAGCTGCTTTTTCTGAGAGCGGGCTGAGACCCACTGACTACACCGTCCACTCCCAAGATTTGCCTGCATGTGCACACCATGACCACATGGTGCAGTGTCAAGCCGAGTTGCTGGGTAATTTTTTAACCCCCCCCCCCCCCCCCCGATCATCCTTGCACATTTTTGCACAAACACACCTCCAGTGACAGCCTGCTTCCTAAATGACATCCCATTGGATGGCCGCCCCCTTGGATCATGCACTCAGTCGCACCTGTAATCATCTACTGGGACAGGGCATCGGAGCAGAGGTATGCCCAGTAAGACACTGGCAATGAACAACTATGCCCCCTCTTGGACTGTGTGGTTTTTGTACACTGTACTTACAGCCATTGGAGG
>CM034703.1:75653442-75664268 GCA_020142125.1 Phrynosoma platyrhinos
TTTGATCCTGTCCTCTGGGGTATTAGCTACTCCTCCTAATTTGGTGATAATAATTTGAAATGATAATGTTTTAAAAGAAATCAACAGCTACAGAATGTTAAGTATCTGGGAAGAGGGAAAGTCGAGGGGAAACTTTGGGTAGTATAAGATGCCTGAAATAAATTATGGCTGATTTTCTGGATAACTGAAAGGGAGTATTCTTCACTCAACATTTTATTTCAGGTGCCACTTAGATACTTTTATTCTTTATTAACTAGAATAATGTCTAGTACTTTATCACCACATTCTGTATTTTCAAATAGCAGTGCTTTCTTGATTATGTCCCACTTGGCATTTGCTTCCACTGCTTGAAAATATTTTTTAAAAAATTCCAAAGAGCAAAAATTGATTATTTTTTTTCCATTTCATATAAGGGGGACCATTTTACTATGTCATTGTACTTAAGCATCCAGATTTTGGTATCCACAGGGATTGTGAAACCAACCCCTAGTGGACACCAAGGGCCTACAAGAGCCAATAGTGCTCTGTTCAGGACATCAGCTAAGATAAGGGGGGATGGAGAAAATGTATACCCAATGGGAACTTCCCAGTGGAAGAGGAACACATCACCTAGGGAGTTCCTCTCTTGGCAGGCTGTGGAACAACAACAACTCCCTGGCATTGTTTGTTCTTAGATGACACAAATAGTTCTATAGTTGGTGCACCCTACTTCCTGAAGATCTTTCGTTGAGTGTCCAAGTGTAGCTTCCATTCATGACTTGGCACTACTCAGGGCATCTGCTAAGAGGTTCTACTCTTCTGGAAGATGAATCATTCAGACTGAGATCCCTTGAGAAATATCCAATGCCACAGGAATGAGATGGAGCGAAGTATCCAATTACTTGTTTGTTTAGGCAGAAGACAGCCCTAATGTTGTTGGAGACAACTTAAACCATCCTGCCCTGTAGGGAACACCTGAAAGCCATTATGACTGCAATTTCAAGAATGTTCATGTGAAAAGTGCCCCTTACCAACAACCTGCAGAGCGTGCACTCCAACCTCCATGGTCTTATCAGTCTTTGAATTAAAGAGGCTTTCCCCATCTAAGGGGAGGTGTTCAATACTCTTTCAGCTGTCTTCTGAGAGGCATGCTGATCTCAACTGGGCACAGAGCCAGAGATTGGTGGATTCTGCCCATGGCCTTAGCAGCAAAATCTGTGCCATAATGTGCTGCACTGATTTGTCTAGCAGCTAGATGGTGGGCTTTCTGCTGAAAGAGTACAGCTACGTTCCTCTTGTCCCACAAGTATGGAATACAGGACACCATCTTGAGTATTTCCATGCTTAAATATATGAAGTGATGTCATACTGAGGAGGGAACAAGCTTGTTTTCTGCTGCTCCAGAGACTAGGACCCGGAACAATGGATGCAAGCTCCAGGAAAAGAGATTCCACCTCAACATTAGGAGGAACTTCCTGACAGTAAGGGCTGTTTGACAGTGGAACACACTCCCTTGGAGTGTAGTGGAGTCTCCTTCCTTGGTGGTCTTTAAGCAGAGGCTGGATGGCCATCTGTCAGGGATGCTTTGATTGGGAGTTCCTGCATGGCAGGGGGTTGGACTGGATGGCCCTTGTGGTCTCTTCCAACCCTATGATTCTATGACAATTTCCCAGAGGAACTGCTGATACCCTGCCATATAGGCCTGTTAGTGTGCAATGTCTGGGAGCCCTGGCAAGAGGTGTTGATATCCCATGACCTCTTCTTCTTGTTATATGTTTTATGTAAAGGCTGCTGGTGCTCACCACATTGATCGACCTCAGTATCGATGCATCTGACTGGGGTAGGACTCGGGACTGAGCTTCAGGTTCAGAGACTGGCTGTGCTATGGTCCCTCACGATCTTGCAGATCATCTCCAGCAAGGACTGTTTGAGAGCTACCTGCACTCAATGGAATGTGGTGTTATAGATGAATGGGAAGAGGAAATAACAACAGAGACTGTATGTCCTGTTCTCAGCCACCCAGTCAGCTGCTTTTAAGGCATTCTCCCAAAGGAAAGCCTTTAGATGTGAAGAATGATTGTGATGGGCCTAAGGGGTGGCACTGCACACAAGTCCCTAGGTTGTGTCCCTTATCTAGACACAAGAGGTACTTAGTATGTCCATTTTTCTTGGGGATCTTCCTGGCACTCATGTAGCATCACCCTAAGAGGAGGAGCTACAACCAAGCCCTCATGAGTCTGGCTAAAATTTCCTTCAGCTTGGCAGGTGGTGAAGCATGATGGGAATGATAGTTCACCAAAACCTGGAGGGCTCTAGGTTCCCCACCCTTGCTCTTGAAGGTTTCAGGAAATGCATTGTGAAGGAACAGATGGCCCTTTCGAATGAGTCACAAAGACCATGAAGAACTTCCAGCTTAAGCCCACCAGAGTTCTATCACAGTAGTTGTTCACACTTCCTGAAAGATAAGAGTCCTTTCTTATGCTTTTGCGCTTAGTGGACTTAGCTTGCACTGCTATAGTTTCCTAAAAAGTAGGAGTCATTACAAGCAAGAGGATTTGTTTGGATAGTGTTAACTATCTGGTGTTAACAAGCAAAATTTAAACCTATATTACTCCCATTCTTTCCCTTATCCTCTGGGTCCTCTGTCTTAGATAGCTTGATCAGAAAACTGCTTTTCTGTGACCAATTAATCTTTCTGTTGTACTGTGCAAAAGAAAACTACTCTAAATAGTTTTTCCTGGGTACGTTATGCAGGTTATACTGGGAGAGATTTGGCTCTTGATGTCTCTAAAATGTGGAGATAAAACAGCTATGCTTATAAATGTGGTACTTTTAAGGGTGATTTATTATGTGAAAACCTAAACAGCATGACAAAGAATTCTTCTTAAAGCACATTAACTGAGTCAGCTTCTTAATAATGTGTGAATTTCTCAAAGTGTACACTGAGAGGTTTATTTATTTTTATTTTAAAAAAAACCCCTAACTTCTGAAGTATTTGCAATTTTCTGATCTCATTATTTTAAAGAGCATTTTATCTCAGGCAAATAGTTGAAATTCCACAGGATGAATCATAAAAATATGAGGACAAAACTAATTAGGACTTTTTCTTCAGCAGTGCTAGATTTTTTTTTCTGATTTTTTTTCGCAGTGGTGGGGGAGAAACACACAATTTTCTCCATTCTTCTGCTAACCTGACCACAAGCCCTCAAGACTTAGTCACCAGCAGTCATAATGAAGAAAAACAACAACCCTACAATTTTTCAGTATTCTCAGGGGTCTTTTCTTTATGAGCAAATAGTTCCAGGACCTTCTGTCTTAGCTTCACATAGTTATTTGTTGGATTTAAACATGGCCTCATGGGTTTATTTTATTTAAATTTGTATCCATTAGGAAGTTAACATACCTATAAACTTGATCAGTGCTTGTCAAAATTATTTTTGGATTAGAAATCCCAAGAGGTTCAGCAGGGATTTGAGATGAGGGATGCATAAAAATACCCATTAAAAGCGTGCATGTGTGTTTGTATCCTCTTTTGTAGAGTAAGCACAATGCTTTTGATCAGGAGTGGAGAAAGTGTGATCTGAGGGCTACATGCAGCCCCACCCTATTTTTTGTGACTCCCCAAGCCCCCATCCCTCCCATTTTTTCATTTTGAAGCATGGATAACCCCATGAAAATCATCCAAACTGCCATCAAATCCACCCAACTGCAGCAGTTTGGCTAATTTTTCTCTTTATGAGTCAACTCCACCAATAGAAAAAATAATAATCCAAAAATAAATATAAATCAAACCTGGAAATTATTTTTATCCAGTAGTGTTGGTGTATTCCATGTGCAAGGCATAATGGCAGTAGTGGTGAACAGGGAGCTGTAGACAAGTCTACATAGGGACCACAAAACTCAGTGTTCAAACATGAATCAAGGAACATGAGAGACACTGCAAATGGAGCCAGCCTGAAAAATCAGAAGTAGCAGAACATGTTATAAACCAACCTGGCCATAAAATGTATTTGAAAACACTGAAATTAAAATTTGGCATACCATGCCAAAAACTATCAGATCAGAATGCACAGGGGAACCATTGAAATCTACATACACCTTGACAACTTCAATAGGAAAGAAGAAACCCTGACAATAAACAAAGTTTGGCTACCAGTCCTGAAAAACACCAAAATCAAGACTCAACACATGCAAATGAACTTCACCCAGGGGCAACATTCTCTCCAGCAGACAACGGACCACTAATTAAATAGACACAAATCCTTCTCACATATCCTCCCACCCTGAGGCCTTGCCATTCAACAACAGAACAATACACAGATTAACAAGCAAATCACATCCTCCCAAACAAGAGTCACACAGTATATATACCCCACACACCTCCATGCCACCATTCTCTGAAGATGCCAGCCACAGATGAAGGTGAAATGTCTGGAAGAAATTCTTCTAGAATTTCTCACAGCCTGAAAAACCCATAGAAACCCATGGATGCCAGCCATGAAAGCCTTTGACTTCACAGTGTTAGTTTTGTTATTTATTAGTATTTATAGCTTTGTTGTGTATGTATGTATGTTTTAGATATATAGATTATATATGTATAATTTTATGGTTTTTTTTTAAAAAGAGTGTTGTGAGGATAAAGTGGGGAGGAAGAGAATCGTATTCTCCACCTGAGCTCATCAGAGGTATGGTGGAATATAAATGTAACAAATAAATAAAATATTGAATGCACCATAGCAGGATATACCATCCTGCAGTGGTCCCATACCTAAATAAAATGTATAGAAGGTAATGGGTGGGATGCTAATATCCCTTAATTTTTTAATTTTTTTAGAAAGCTAATTCATAGGAATAGCAGATTTTCCCCAAATATCCTCTGAACAAATACTGTAAAGGCACATTTCAAAGGTTTACCTTTCTAGCTAATGCTGAGCTGCTCATCCAATTATGCTTGTCTCATTTTCTCTCCAACACAGAAATACACATTGTTCCTCTTAGCAAGCAGCAATAGCAAGTACATTTCTATACCGCTTATCAGTGCACTTAAGCACTCCCAAAGCAGTTTTATGCACTGCTCTCACAAATTTATTGTTAGATACAGAAACTAAACATTTCTACAGATTCTACTGTATTTAACGGGGAATGACAGTGAAATTGCTTAGAAATGATACATAAACACTGTGTCAATAGTAGGCTACTCAGAAATAAAAGCTTGCACAAAATCATATGAAAACCTATTAATCTGTTCTTATTATTTACAGTCTTCATTAACTTAATGAGGTGTTTGGATGTGTAAATCATGTTTGCCAACTGCTGCTAGCTCCAAGAAAGTACAGGATCTAGTTTCTTACAAAGCAGATAGAATGTCCTTTTCCCAGTCAAGTGTACAAAGTTGCCAGTTGTACTTCCTAGACAACGGACTACGATCCCAGATTGTATAAGGTAGTAACACATGAACAGATGCTTTATGAAAAGTAGCTAATTACTACTACCTTGTCTATGACACTGAAAACAGCCTTACTTACTTTTTGTTCCCAATTCAATTTTAGCATTAAGCAATAAATAAGCAAGCAAGTAAGTAAACAGGCCTACATTTTGTTCCTCAATTTTAATCAGTTAAGAATTTGATGGAAGGCCTAAGAAATGTTTATGATAGTATTATTTCATTTACTAAAATTAAGACTCAGGGCCCATTCATACTACACAGTTACAGTGCTATTTCCCACTTTAACTGGAATGTTTCCATCCCATGAAATCTTGTGATTTGTAGTTGGGGGGGGGGGGATCTTTAGGATTTTCAGTCAGAGAGCTCCTCTGGTGTTTCACATAATTACAAACCCCAGGATTCCATACAATGCTGCCATGGTGGTTAAAGTGGAATAATAATGCTATAATTGTATAATGTGAATGGCCCCATGGTGTCCTAATTTAAGAGTAGCTAGTGAAGACTTATTTTTTTAAAAAGAGTATTCAACATATTTTTTAATATCATTAAGAAGTCTTTGTTATTCTTTCTCTCTCTCTCTCTCTCTCTCTCTCACACACACACACACACACACACTTTCTCTCTCATAGGCAGCATGTGGAGGAGATCACTTGAATCTGACCTTCCATTTCCCATATTCTCATTTCTCGTGTAATTTATGAATCCAACTGTATTAAATGTATGGGCACAGTTAGCTGATGGTTGTCATGATAGGCTAGGGCCCCGTCCTTCACTGGAATCAGATTAATTTGGACGACTGCAGTTCCCTCACCTCGAATATTGCCATCTTCTTTGTCCTTGATGTTCAAATATCCAGAATTCCTGCTCTTGCTTTGTTTTATGTTTTTCTGGGTGAATTTCATTGACACATCCCCTATTAGGGTTAGCCAGCCATTAAGCCTAAGGAAGTTGTCTCAAGGCAGCAGATACTAGAAGAGTTTGGAGTTGCTATACCCTCTAAGCTAGACTACTGCCTTTGTGTTTTGTGGTGGAGGACAGTACTGTATATCATTGACAAGGTTAAATTGCCAACCCAGTCTTTATCTGCATATAGAGTTGGGGAGAGCAGGTTGGATGCTGTCTTGTCCTTTGCTTCAGGAAGCCAAATGTTGTGGGCTACTTCTGGCTTCTATAAAATGAAGCCAAAAATATTGTAGTTGCTCTTAGTTTGCCAGAGTCATTACATGGATCTGCCTGTAATGGATATCAGTAACATGTTGGTCCATATTCAGATGTCACATAAACTCTCTCTCTGAGGTGTGGGCTAGCCTGCAGAAAGTATACCAGGATGAACCAAGATTTCTCCATAAATTTGAGAGAAGTGTACAAGGAAGAGAAGGCACATGTGATGCCTCATGCCTTTCCCAATGATATAATTAAATGTGGATCTTCAGTGATTTGGGCAGCAGCGACTCCTCCGAATAGCTGTAAGTTTTTGCAAGTTTTCAAGTACTTTCCTTGTACAATGACAGTATAACCTCAGTGCCCTGGCACTCTCCCTAGCAGTTTAGTATAGCTTTGGAAATATAAACACTGCATGACACAGTAAAATGCAAATTTCCATGACTCTATCTTGACATTTCACTTGTGAATAATTTCTGCATAATATAACACATTCTTAAAAAATAGCTCAACAACTGCTTTTCAATTTAAAATAAAGACATGAACAATTTGGTAAATGTGATTTTAAAGTTCATGGCATCTGCTGGAACCTGTTTACTCATTGTAAGCTCAGTAATTGTCTACAAGCATATTGTTAAAGCAAGGTCATGAGCCAAGTAAAGTGTAATTATGCCACTGGAGTTTAACACATGGCCTAAATCCCCCAAAAGGTCCAGACCTTGTCTGATCTTGGAAACTAATGGGGGGTGCAGACTGCCAGAAATAGTGCAAATTGAGTCCACTTTAAGGGTTAGGGATAGGGTTAGGGAATCATGGGAACTGTATTTTATTGTGGTACCAGAGCTCTCTGACAGAGAAGGCTCAATGTCTCAGAAAAAAAATTCCCATGATTCCCTAGTACTAACCCTAACCCTAAAAGTGGACTCAATTTGCACTATTTCTGGCAATCTGCAACCCCCCTAAGCAGGGTCAGCTCTGGTAAGTAATTGTATAGGAGACCACTGATGTATACTAGTTGCTGCAGACTTTAATTTAGAGGAAGAATGCTGGCAAAACCAGCTCTCAGTAATTCCTTGCCTAAGAAAACCCTATGAAATTCATAGGATCACCAAAAGTCAACATCTGACTTGGGGGCAAATACACACACATAGAGTTTTAAAACAAGCAAGAAAATTCCTATTCAATTTAATTTAAATAAAAAAATTATGTTCCAGAAACATCATCTATAAATGGTAGTTGAATCTATCGTGAATAGGAGAGTTTCTGTACCTTTAATGGTTTATACAACAGTAGGATTTTAAGCAGGCATTGGATTTTAAGCAGGCATTGCTTGTCATGCCACAAGGTAATGTCGTCTGCAGGGGAGGACACAGGACAGGAAGGTGAGTTTCCAGTGTCTTTCTTTCTTAAAGGCAGTCCCAGAAGATAGTATGTGTCTGTGCCTGTTGACTTAATGAATACTGTACGTTTCATTCAGATGTTATTTTTTCCTATCATAAATGGAAAGATAACGGTTAAATGACAGTGATGTCCCTATTTTGACAAATATGGTTTGCTCCTTTCTCAGCAGAGGTCATCCCACGGTGTGACCAAGGCAGTTTCCATTACAAAAGCAGGTCTGAAATTTGACAAAATGGTTCTAGAAAATCAATTTCATTCACAAGTGCTTCACTAAAAGGATAAATCTAACAGTAAAATTACATGGAAGGTCCTTTTCCATACCTTCCCACTTTTCTATCTTCCAGTATATATTGCTACCCATTCCCACACCAATTAAATAACCTGTAATAGGGGAATCTGCCATCCTCCTATGTAGTTGGAGGGTAAACCTTAAACTTCTTTTTAAAATCAATGGAACCGGATTTCAATTGGCATGTTTAAGTCTAGCGTATGAACAACTTTATGCCAATTTGATATATCTATACTACGGTATAATTTTCAGCAAAACTATCAGTAAAATTGTGTTTTGGAAACAAATAGGGTTTAAAAGGGTAGAGATCTTAAAGAGAAAAGAAAATGTTCTAATCAATGCATGGTTAGCCTTTGAAACTGAATACCGTACTAAACAAAGAGAATAGACAATTTGAGGAAACAGATGCCTTTGAAATACACTAAAGAGGCAGCGTGCCAAAGCGGGAATGCCATGTGTGCTGCTTGTTTATGAATGATTGATAACAATTATGTTTCTGTCATAGCAATGTTTAAACAAAGAAAACAGGAGAAGACATTTTTAAAAACCCTGAAAACAAGACTGGGAATGCTGTTTCCAAGACAATAAAATAAAAATGAACTTCACAATACAAAAAAAGAAAAAGAAAAAAGAAACTACACATTTATTCTATACTTTAATGGCAAACAATTGACTATATTCATTGCAAAAAAAGTTCTAGGTAGGTGGTATGATACTGAGAACTTTCATAAACACACAAGTAGTCAAGAAACAGCTCCTGGAGTCCCCTGATAATAATAATAAGAAAAAAGAACCAAGAAACCAGTTTCACAAAGGCTTTGAATTTACACATTGTGAGATATGCATGAATGGTTTCAACTGAATAGAAGGGACTATGACTCAGAGAATAAGCATTTCTAGCTATAACACATTTAAGAAACCTTTTTCACCTGCAGTATTAACATAACAAGTGTTCATTAAAAGCAAGAAATACAGTGCTTCTTTTACAGCCCAGAGCATCTTTTAATGAAAGTAAAAGGAGGTACAGTCACAAAAACAAGAAATATAGGGCCTCATTTGCCCATTCCTCCCAGATTCTATAAAGTCTACAAACTCCAACACACGAAGAAGGGTTTCCTCAAAGGAACTTCTTGCTCCTCTTCCATCTAGATGCAACCATTCCTTTCACAAATTGCCACCATGTTTTTTGCCCAACTTGACGTTTGGTGCCTCAAGTGTAACATGAAATATTTTTTAGTAGCTTGCTCCACTGGGCAGCATTTGAAGGCCTCGTTCCCACCATGATTTACAATGTATTGCTGATATTGGGTTATATGTCTGTCATTCCCACTTGAAGCTGGTTCTGAACTGACTACCCTCATTTTCAATGATGAAGTGAGGCAAATGCAAAAGAACTGCTTTTTCCTGATGCTAGTTTTTTGGTGATTCTTTTGAAAAGAAGCGATTAGCAAGTGTGTTCAACAAGTGGGAATGAAGGATGAAGGCTATTTCTTTGAAAACTACTACAATGGAAATGACCTGATCAGGTAAAACATAAACATCTAAAGTACACGCTTGTATTTTGTTGAGTTTTAAATATCCTTTTCAATATACTACAATATTTTTTGTTATTTTTGCGCTTTTGTTTTTATTCACATATTGTATAAATGGTTTAAATTAATTTTTCTTGCTATGGCATCTAATTAAGGGTTGGAAAAGTAGGTTATATATAAATTAACAAATAAATAATACAAAATTTATTGCAGACCTTTGACCTTGAGGGCAAAATAAGCAATGTTTCATTTGCAGGATGTGATTTGTTGCTCAGTGGCCCAACATATTTCAAAATTATTACCTTAACAGAGGTGAGTGGGACAAGGAAGAGTGGTAGCTAGGGGAAAATGTGCCATTTCACAGGTTCAGTAAATGTAAGACAACTACATATATATACAGAGAAAGAGAGAGAGAACACAAATGTCTTCCTGTTACTGTAGCAATGTGATCTGGACCTCTGAATCCCATCTTTCCAAAAATAATTAAACACCTTCTTGGGTCAGGAGTTGAAAAATGGACACCTGTTTCAAAATCAATTTCTACAACTACAGAAATATCCACAACCAATTCATATGCTGTTCTATTCACTATTCTGGCTCATAGGATGAGTGGGATGAAATATAATGCAGTGAACAATGAAGGAGTTTTGTATATGGAAAACTTTGCTTTCATCCAAATCGTCTGACTCATATTTGAAATGCCAGTGCAACAGGAGGAGTCACTGGGTATTTTGAAAACTGCATTGTGACTCTAAAAACAAGAACATAAAACAAGCTTTTCCAATGGAAATTTCTGACAAAGACATTTATTCAGAGAATGTACATTATTATCAAGAAAAGATATGTATGCACACAAAATACTGTGTATAAACATAAAATATTACATATTTATTAAACAGTTTTCCTACATATATTATATAAATCACATGTTGATTTAAGGATTTCCTCTGGACCCCACTGCTTCTGAATGACATTGTTGGGAAACCAAGACCTAATTTTGGGGAATTTATAATTAGCT
>CM034703.1:75688752-75712725 GCA_020142125.1 Phrynosoma platyrhinos
AATCAGTGAATTTTCATCTAATGATTAGTCATCAAAAATGGTTGTGCTCTACAGCTGGCCAAGAATGGTTAAAATATTTTGTCCATTGGGACAAAATATTTTGTCCACGCACAGAAAAGATGTTGGGAGGGGGCTAAGTCATGATTGTGCAACAGAGACAGCCAGGAAAATATAACCTTCAAGTTAATTTGCCAGTTGTCATATTAGTCCATTAGAATAAAAAGAAAATAATTTCATTGACAGGATAATCCATTCATTATTGACCAAAAAGTTACAAAATACCTGTATTTAGAAAACTGATAGGATTCACAGGCAAACAAAAGTAGCAAAGGAAGGTATTTGTCAGAAATACAATATATGTATCAACAATTTCAGAATTAAAATAAACTCTTTTCATGATTCATGAGATTATATGTATGGAACAAGGGATTGTGGTGACAGTCTAGGAACCAGATCAATGGTTTAACTTTGTATCCTGCCCCCCCCCCCCCCCCAGCTGCTTGAAGCCTCCCTGGAATGTAAGTCTATTAGATTTTTTCCAAGTAGGCATAGGAATGGGCTACTAATGTGGGTTTCATATTGGAGTCAGAGCTTTGCTTTGTTAAAGTAATGCAAATGTATCTATTTGAATCATGTAGGCAGTGTAATCCTCTCTGGGGGTCTGTTTTAGAGACTCCAGCATATCGGAACCAATGCTGGCACAAGACAATTTCTATTCTTCTCTCCCTCCCTAGGACTATGTTTTTCCTTTTGCTAGCCAAATTCTTTTCCACTGAAATCAGTTGGAGAAAATTTATCTCTAGTGTCCAGGTTTAGATTGGTGGTTGCTTGGAAGTATATGTGGGGATCCTGTGGATCTACAGTTTGTCTTGGCCCATTTCCTTAACCTCCTTTCTGATGGCAAATGATTTTGCCTACATCAAAGTAGGGGAAAATCCAAATTCAGCCCTCCCCTTTCAAGGTCAAACTAAACCTTTATCTCTAGCCTTTGGGTGGATAATTCTAGGGATCCTGTAATATTTTCCCACGAAGCATAGAATTACAGCCTTAATTTCTCCTGCAGGTGTAAAGGAGATGCTTCGGAGTACAAAAGTAACCCGTTGTGAGTTAGAACAAACTAACTCTAAAACCCCCTCAAAATCTCTTTTGTGAAAAGAAATGATTATTTGAGATTTATTCCTATATGTCTAATACAGTTGGTTCTGCTTGACTTTTCTTGTGAGACATTAAATGTCTGGTATCTATGAGTACAGCAAGCTAACATGATCAGATGCTTTTACTAATAGAGTGTAATGAAATTTATGGTGATTTTGGCTACAGCAGTTTTGGTTATTTTTTAGTCTTTTAATTTAAAATGAGATACCGATTAACTTTTAAAATAAATGATTATTATCAGTTCACTCAGTTTTCTCCCTAAAGGCGTAGCAATGTTAATCTGTAGCAGGGACAGCAAGAGTGTCCTGTGGCACTCTGTCATATGACACAATTATTATGATATAGGTTTTCAGTGTGCAGTCAGCATCATCAGATTTGTCAGGTGTTAGCCTCATTCGGCAGCAGTGGTATAGCAGTGAAATTTGAAGTGCATGCCTTTATGAGGGCAGTTTATATTAACACCCCATGGAGAGTCCAAAAATGTTGGTGGCTATGTTGATCTAAAACAGTTTCTAGCATTTTTCATCTCTACCAGGAAGAGGTCTTTTGCAAATCCTCCTGCACATAAATTAGATCACACTAAGGATTGTGCATAGCAGTACCATTGGCCCCTGGGCTTTGGTTCCAGGATCCCCATGGAAACCAAATTTCTGGATGCTTAAGTCCCATTAAATACAATGGTGTAGTAAGATGGTGTCCCCTATATAAAATGGTACAATCAAAGTTTGCTTTTTGGAATTTATATATATAGCCCAGAGAGGGTGGCAGATGATGTCATAGTCTATGCTAATCAAAAAGTACTAGGTGTTCAACCCTGTGAGCCTTGTTTGGCAGGTATAAATAACTATGTGAAAAAGGGAGGGATAGAAATTGTAAATGCAGAGGTCGGTGGGAACTGAAATACAGAAAATAGAAATAGTGATAATTTTCTTAATAGTGACCATTCACAAAACATTTGTTGCGGCTAACAACTTAACGCAGGAGTAGGCAACCTTTCCCCTTTAAGGGCCGAGGGACTTCAGCTCCCAGAATTTCAGGAGCTATTGGCCAACATGGGACTATTGGCCAACATGGCTGAGGCTTCTGGGAGCTGAAGTCCCTCGGCCCTTAAAGGGGAAAGGTTGCCTACCCCTGACTTAAAGTATTTGAGATCAGATTTGCTATTCAAACCACAAGAGATAGAATTGAAGGTTTTGAGAACATAAAAACAGCTATTCTGGATAAGACTGAAGGCCTACCTTTTCTGCATTCTCTACACAAAATGGGCAACAAGATGCCTATGAGAACCCCACAGAAGTGGAATGGCGCTCTCCCATTTCTGTTCCTAAGCAACCGGTATATTGAGGTGTCTTGATAAATTCTTGTTCAGCTGGTGAGAATGGCTACTTTGATGTCAACAGCAGTGTGTCCTAGAAATCTTAATGGTTCTTTCATTTTTGTTCTTATTTGTTATGTCAAATTTGTATTCATTATTTTACAAAGAGGTTTGTCTTTATCTTATGTAGAATGTAGTGGCGTGTTTGCTAGCAACTGATGGGATATTTAGAATCAAGATCAGACTTTTATATAGCTCAAATAAATAGTAAAAGAATTTATCTTTTCAGTTCAAAGACCCAGCGTTTCCTGTAGTAATGTACAGTCAATGTAGCTGGCACACATCAAGACAACTTCAGTTTTTAAGATATTACTGTTATTAAACATTCTACTTCGGTAATATTTCATTGGTTATGCACTCAGTACCACTGTTAATAAAATTACTTTCTTACAAGTATATACACAGATCCAAAACTGCACCATAATCAGAGTATGTGGCTATGGTGAAAAGTAAACCATCAAATTAACACTGATAAGTCTGTATTGTGTATTTCAAAATCATTGTGCTATTAGGTTTTATCATCATTAATATTCCAACTGTCAGACAAGTCTGTGGAAAAAAGTATTTTTTTAAAAAAAAACCAGAGAAGGCAATTTGCCCACAGAAAATAGTAATTTCACTGAATCAATTTAGTGCTAGAAAAATTGCCCTGAGGATTGAGTGAGATGTACTGAGCAAATGACTCTGCTATCTTCATGGTGCTAATTGTTGCTTTTCCTTTCAGCTAATCTTCCAGTACCAACTATTGCTGCAATAGATGGGATTGCATTAGGTGGTGGCCTAGAATTGGCTTTAGCCTGTGACATTCGAGTGGCAGGTGAGACACTTTCTATCTTGTAGGTGTTTTTCCTTATGTTTGTTTAGGGGAGTGATTTTTACACTTGAATACAGTACTATTTTTTTCTTTTTAAGTTGGAATCTACACATGAATTAATCTCACATTTCTCAGTATGTGTTTATACTGTCTTGGTATAAACTGTAGATTTTCATTGTCTGGTTAATTTTTGGAGAGCATCTGGAGTAGATAAATCCAATTCAAACAATTTTTTTTTGTCACTATAGGTGTAAGTATTGACAGATATCAGATAAAGATATGGCACTTAGGGGGGAAGCAGATGGGCGGCCATGGGCCGCCCCAGGAAGCTGTGCCACGGAACCGAGGCATCCCCACACTTCGGTCCTGCGGCGCAGCTCCACCGCCCCTGAAAGGAGCGCTAAATTGGCGCTCCTTTCACAAGTCGATGAAGGTGCGCTGCCAAAGGCTGCGGCGCACCTTCGCCAACTCTTCTGTCGCAGCGCGTGCAAATGCTGCTGCGGGAGGTCCTTCTCGGAGCGCTGGCCGTGCGGAGGGCCGGCTGCTCCGAGGACGACCTGGGGAAGGGGTTGGGGCGCCGATCGTACGGTTGCCCCTCCCCTTCCCTGCCCCCAAGACGGCCCTTTAAGCCATCTGCTTAGGGGGTTACTTTACTTAGGAAAGCCTTGTCTGAGGCAGTAGTCAATTGGATTTACCATAGATTAGTTAAAGTACCACTGAGTTTTCTTGATGTTGCCCATAGATTCTTGAGAGGAGAAAGAACAAATCTACTCATGAGCACTAGGATCAGCACGTATTGATTCATCAGCTGAAACCAATCAATCCTCTTTGCCAACACAGAGCCCCTCCTATCACTGTTTTTTTTTTTTTTACCACTGTTGATGTTATCTTTCTTTATTCCATTGTAGCAATGTATTTACAGACCATACGTACAATTGTAAATGAATCTTATAGGGAAAAAAGGAAAACTTTTTAAAAATACACGTTATATTCAAAGATAAAGGAGACATGAGAAAAAATGTATGTTTAAAGGGACATCTATTTAAAATTGAGAATAATTGTGCAGAGAAACTTAAATAGATGGAAAGGATTTTTGTTTGTCACTCTTCAATTTGTATTCCTGCCCCCGTCATACTTCCTCAAGTCTTTTATAATTACCTGAAATGAAAAAACAAAACAAAAACAAACAGTAAACAATTGTGATTTGATGTGATGAAATTGCTTTGCCTGTACTAACCTTGCTAAATAGGACAGACTATGGGCTAAATCCTGTTTTAATCCCAACTGGAATAGACTCAATTAATAGGACTTGTTAATTAACACATTGGCCTGAAACACACAGGCCAAAAGCGCTAGCTTCAGGCCAATCTGGGGGCATGACACACCCATATATGAAAGAGATATATCTGAAGATGCTATGTTTACTGTTAAAAATCCAGATGTATCTCAGCTTGTTAATATTTTCAAGCATTGTTCAGCAGAATAAAGAAAAGAGTCTGCAGAAATACCTGATCAAAGTATTTCTGATACAAATTACTGGTACCTTAAAATATTGACAGACCAGAACCCATTAGGATTTTATATAACAAATCTAACCTTGTAGCATCTTGAGACATGTTTCTTTCGCATCTACACTGAATAGAATGCTGTTCTTTTTCTTTCTTACTGATACCACAACCCTATTGATTTTAGTGGATTTACTCAAGATGTGGATAATGTTGGATTTAGTCTTATAAAATATAATGAGGGTAACACCATTCCTGTCTGCAGTTTCTTGGTCTCTGACACTTCAAAGAGGTATCAGCCTGAAGAGTTTGCCTGATCCTGAACATTTTAGAGCATTCAAGAATAAAATAGTTACTAGAATCACAACCCCAAGGCTTTTGTTTGTGTCTTCAGTTCAGTGCATCTACAGTTTTTACATAAGTTCCTGTTTATTTAATTAAAGCAACTTATAGATTTCACAAGAACTAACTTCTTGTTCTTCTTCTTTTTTAGCCACTTCTGCAAAAATGGGTTTAGTTGAAACAAAGTTAGCAATCATTCCGGGTGCAGGTATGAACATTTTTCATAGTAATGTAAAAGTTACAGCTGGTACTTGTAATTTTTTTCTGAGGACATACCATGTGTCCTGCTTGTTGGTCATTTTGGGATATCTTTATTTTGGGTGGTGTTGGAGACCCTGGTCTTCTGTTTTGGTTTTTCTTTTAACATTCATGCCACAACATGTTGCAGCTATTTTTTGTTGAGCCATGATGCAATGCAACAGAATAGCACACTCTTTACTTTCATGCAGTGGAAGCGACTCCATGGGGAAGAAAACACTGCCCTATACCAGAATTATGCCAATGCTGAGAAGATGATTAGATAGGGCAGGCAGCATTGGTGTTTGGACAACCTTGAACTTGATGGCAGAGGAGGTGAACGTTCTGAAATGCCATGGGGGTTGACAGGAAGGGAGGGGCAAATTTATTCTGCACCCATTACTTCTAAACTGCATGAGATGATTTTGGTTATTAGTTCCTTATGGTCCCTTCACCTATTTATTGAGGAATATTTAGGGAGGATGAAGGAATAGAAGAACTGTCAAAATCTGGAAAAAGAAAGGGATTCTCTCTCTTTCTCTTAGTTTAACCTTGCCTCTGTTGAAGTTCCTTGGAAGGCTCGCATTTGTCATTATATATGGCAGTAGTTCTCAGACGTTTTACCATTGTGACCCCCCCCTTTACTTCTACATGTGGATGTTGACCCCCTCCCACTCGACCTAGTATATGAAAAACAATATTTTGTTTGTTTAGTGTGCATATTTTCATTTGCACATTCACATATATCCATATGTGAACATTTTATAAGGAAATAATATTGTTCAAATTAGAAGTTTTATTTAAATAAATTCAGTACTTAACACATGTGTAAATTTTACTCTCACACACAGCTACACTCACATACACCAGTGCTCACAGATATGTACGCACTCCGTCATGCTCTTTCATTCTTTCTTTCACTCACACACTCTTCTTGTACTTCTCTTCCCCTTCAGGACAGAAAAGGTTTAGGAAGGGGGGCATAGTCTGGCACCCCCATAAGCAGCTCTCTTCCTTGCAGGTCCCATCCACAGTTTGAGAACCATTAATATATGGAATTAAATAGCTTTGTTATATAGTGTAGTTACTCTTGTGGTTGCTATATATGCAAGCCTCTTAATTTATTGATATTAAAGTTTGAAGCCTGATGAAGAATAGAGAGGGGATGTTTGCCAGACACATAAGTGGAATGGCAAACTGGCTTCTGAGTTGCAAAGTGTGGTTTGGACAGAGTTAATGTATCTTTTCTGGGTTTCACGATTAAGATTGTGCTTACTTGTATATTTTCTTCCAGAAACGTTTCAAAGTCTTCTTGTTTATATTTGTCTCCTGCAAACTATGGGAACTGCTGAAAAATCAGTGATCCCTTGGTATCTGCTGGGGTTTGGCTCCAAAACCCCCAGTGGATATCAAAATCTGTTGATGCTCAAGCCAATAAAGGATGAAAGAGCATGACTGAGTGCATACAAATCTGTGGGCACTGGTGTATGTCCCATTGCATTTTAACAAAATACAGTGGTCTAGTAAAATGGTGCCTCTTATATAAAATTGCAAATCAAGGTTTGCTTTGTGAAATCATATATTTTGGAATATTTTCAAGCTGTGGATGGTTAAATCCATTGATAAGGAATCCAAAGGTACAGAGGGGTGACTATACTCACACATCGTCTCACTCTTCTCTCCAAAAGTTGTGGTCTTCACCTTTACCTGTAAAGTTGACAACAGAGTTTGATATCTTAGGAAACAAAAGAAACTATCTTATTCTGATTCAGACTATTAGTTCACCTTAGTCTGGTATTGTCAAATCTGACTAGTAGCAATTCTCCAGGATTTCAGGCAGAATTCTTTCCCAGCCCTATCTGGGGATCCCTGGCATCCCTAGTAGTTTCCAGTCTAAGTGTTATCCAGGCCCAACACTGCTTGGCTTCTAAAGTCTGACAAGATCACATCAGGTATGTTCACTAGTATGAGTTTCCTTCCGCCTCCATTTCAAATGGCAGCAGAAATCTATATCAATTCAAAATTTATATTTTAATATGCAAGACATAAATAACAGTAGTAGATCTGGGTTGGCCTCAAAATCAATTGAACATTTATGATTAATTTGAAGGCTTATTTTCATGAGCAAATTATTTCTACCATTACCAATCTGTTGAAAACTTCGCTTTATTTACATTTAATAATATTTTATAATGTTTGTTTTATGTTCCAATTCTATGATTCTGATTCTGTGATTCTATGTTCCTTTTTAAATAAATAGCCTCAAGAGAAATTGTTAATAGTGTAGAAAGCAGATGTTTGAACAGCCACTCGTGCTTCCAAGTAATTAAACAAAGTATGTAGAGTGTTAATGGGAATAGGTGGATTAGTTCTGCTTCTGTAAATTAGGGGGAATTGTGGTTTATAGATGCTTCCTGCTGCTTTTTTAAAAGAGTAAAAATAAATCTTAATTCAAATGAGTTTCTTTGTAATTGGTTTGATAAATATTTCTGGCAATAATGCCTTCAGCGGCAAATATGCAAATATTATACAACAATTTTCAGATCCTTTTCAAATTACTGTTGTATATTAGAAAGTCTAATCCAATGCTAAATATTATGATGTTATGTTGGTTGGAATACTAGATTTTTTTGTATACCTGGATCATATTATGCAGAAGTTGTAAACTGGTTTAGATATTTTGTTAGAAAACATAAATGTCTAATTATTTAATTTATATCCAAAATATGGCACCCAGGGTGATTCATAATAAAAGTTAAAACCCAACTAAAAGAATATATATTACAACAGTTTTAAAACCACTAAATAAATCCTATTAAAATTAATTTAAACACTTTAAAATATATTTAAAAGAAAGATCAAAATCCAGTATACATAAGCCTTCTGCTACAGCCAATTAAAAGTAAAAGCCCTGCCAAAATAAACAAAGTCTTTGCTGGGTGGCAAAAAGACAGCAGAGAGGAGGCCAGCCAAGCCTCCCATGGAAATTAATTCCATAGTATGGGAGCTGCCACCAAGAAGCCTCTCTCCTGTGTCCTCACCAAAAGAAGCCTTCCCCCAAAGACATCAAAATGTGAGCAGGTCCAAATAGGACAATAAGGTTTTTCACATAGCCTGTACCTAAAATAGGACTTTATTAGGTTATAACCAGCACTTTGAATTCTGCCTGAAAGCAGACCAGTATGCACTGAAACTCTTTCAGCAAGGGAGTTATTTATATGTTCCCCATAACCAGCCCAGGTAGTAGTCTGGCTGCAACATTTTGGACTAACTGAAGGTTCTGAACAGTTTCTAAAGATAGCCCCCAATAGATTATGTTACAGTAATCCAAATGGGATATAATGAAGACATGTGTTACCATACCTGGACCTGATATCTCCAGGAACGGTTGCAGCTAGTGCACAAGCTTTAATTGTGCAAATGAACCCTGACTGTCACTGGAACCTTGGGTTCCAGGAGTGCATTCAAGATTTCAGATGGAGTACCACAGCATGCAGCACCGGCTGAATCTCTGTTCCTTGGCCTGCCTTTTGACTGACAAGGAGCATCTTTGTGCTGTTTGGCTTATGCTTCAATTTGTTCTCCCTCAACAAGTCTATTACTGATAGAAGGCACTACTTTAGCACCAAAACAATTTCCTTAGAATTAGATGGAAAAGAGAGGTAAGAGCTGAGTGTTAACTAGTATACTTCAAATCCCCAAATTCTGGACAGTTTCTCCCAGAAGTTTTATGAATCTGTTAAACAGCATGAAGGACAAAAACAGAGCCTTGAGGTATCCCATGGGCTAATGATTAGAGCATTGAGGAGGAATCTCCAACACCATCTTCACTCCTCTAGGAAAGACGGGAACCAGTGTGAAACTGCCCACAAGTATGATCCCAGAGAAGTGGCCCAGAAGGGTACCATTGTTGAGGATATAAAAAGCTGCAAAGAGGTCCAACTAAAGCAACAGGGATTCGCACACTGTCTGGTTCCTAGGACAGAACATCTACCAAGGTGACAAAAGTTGTTTTCATCTCATAACCAGGCCTGCAGCCAGATGGAAATAGATCTACACAATCCGTTTTATCCCAGAATCCCAGGAAATGCTCCAGAACTTTGGCCACAAAGAGATGTTGGAGACTGACAGGCAATTATCAAATGTGATGAGATTTGGAGGGTTGAGCAAAGACCTCACCCAACTCCTTTTAGGCCGGTTGATGTAAAGCATTCACCACCCCTTTGTAGTCTCCCTCTGGCTGCTTTTATAAGCTAAAATGGTTTAAAATAAATAATCTCTCTGTGACTTCCAACTCATGTGTTGACTTATGGTAACCCCATGAATTTCATAGGATTTTCTTTAGAAGCAGTTTAGAATTATATTTTGAGCACACAGCTGTAAATCTACTCATCAGTTACAAGTGGCTTTGGGTCTTGACCCTTCATTATGTTCCTGACTTAGAACCCATAGTTGGAGTTGGTAAAATACAGCAAGCATCTGTGTCTGCTCTCCTTAATGTAATACAAATAAGAGAAAACTTTTTCGCTGTCTCAGATCTTTGTGTGCATGTTAAATGATTTGGGAGAGACTTAACTCATTTGTGTTGGGTTTTCAAAAAGATGATAAGTATCTCACCTTTAGAACATTCCCAAGCTTATGTGAATACTGGATGAATTTGGGAACAAGAAAGAGTTAGTAGCAAGTGGATGGAAAGCAATAATAATAATAATAATAATAATAATAATAATAAAAATAAAATAGCTGGATTTGTGGTCTTCAGAGTATTATTACATCAAATTATAATTTTGACCAGGAAGGCTTCTTTGGTTTTGCATGTTACTGAAACAAGAGTCTTCAGAGGAAACATTAAGCATGCAGTTTCCTCTAGCATAGCTACTGTATATATTCATGTATAAGTCTAAAAATTTTAGTCAAAAAATTGACCCCAAAAACCTGGATCAACTTATCTATGGGTCAATGTAAGTACTGTATTTGAACTCTTACAAAAAAGGGAACCATTCCCTGGTGAAAGGCAAGAACATAATCTGACCTGGAAGCACTGACCCCCCCTCAATTCTCTTATCCATCCATCCTTTAGTTTGAGCACAAACAGCTATGCTGGAATTTTGGAGGTTCTTTGGCATTGTTTTCCTTTGCTTCATCCTTTAGATTCTTTGTTATATGCCCCTCAGTTTTACCCTCGACTTATCCATGAGTCATATCAAAATCCATAATTTTAGCTCCACGACCTGCCTTCGACGTATATAAGATCAACTTATAGTTGAGTATATACAGTAAATAGTTTCTTTGGATTATAGATCCTATTCAAAGACCAAATTAGGGATGGCTGTGGCAGCACTATATGTTTAAACATAGATCTTCCTTAATGATGTAGAAAGTGAAGCATGTATCTGGGGGAGGGGGGCAAAATGCAGTATAAAAAGATATTTAAAATGGTTAGTCTACTGCTGATTTTGCTACTTAAGTCAGACCTGCTGTTGTTTACTTTTCATCTGTGGCAAATCTTGAGTTTTAAAAGGTTTATCTGCTCCCATTGCTTTTAGTTTACCCCCAAAACACTATATACAGTAATGGGCACAAGATTATGAGCCACCGTTGGAACTTGCTTCATTATTTTCCCCCATCCTTTTCTTCAG
Organism: Phrynosoma platyrhinos; assembly: GCA_020142125.1. Lineage (NCBI taxonomy): Eukaryota > Metazoa > Chordata > Lepidosauria > Squamata > Phrynosomatidae > Phrynosoma > Phrynosoma platyrhinos. Next base: position 75,699,820 of record CM034703.1, read on the forward strand.
TATGAGTTGGTTACAATATGTTAAAAAATTTTTCCAGGATGTCTCTTATTGGATTTAACCCATTTTCTTCAAATAGTTTAATAATTAACTTTAGTTGGTTTTCTGTTGTTTGTCCCTTTTGTAACATATAATGCATGATGTAAGGTAGTAGTTACCAACCTTTTATTTCATTTGGCAGCCCATTTCCATAAATTGTACCCTTCATGCTAGCAATATGTTTGTAATTAATATAGTTGTTGTCGTCACTGTAAATAAATAGCCCAATAATTGAATTAAAAAGCAATTGAATAATAAGGTGAACAGACAGTGCATAAAAAACACACAACAAATATTTTATACTCAACAGATTGTAAGGTATGCTTTAATTAAGCAATATGTCAAGATATCCATAATATATCACAACTGTAAAAAGAAAAGTCAAGCTCTAGATGGTATGCAAAAGTAATAGTGAATTGCCGTTGTTCAGTCATTTGATGATAGCCTTCAAAGGTAAAGGGTCTCTATATATCTTAATTTGATAAACAGTAAAAGTTTAGACAAAATAATGTTCATTGCAAATATCTGAATAATGATTTGGATCTCCCAGTAAGGGGGGTTGCAGACTGTCAGAAATAGTGCAAATTCAGTCCACTTTTAGGGTTAGGGTTAGAGCTAGGGAATCATGGGAATTGTTTTTTTCCTGAGACATTGAGCCTTCTCTGTCAGAGAGCTCTAGTGCCACAATAAACTACAGTTCCCATGATTCCCTAACCCTAACCCTAACCCTAAAAGTGGACTGAATTTGCACTTTTTCTGGCAGTCTGCAACCCCCCTCAGTTAACGTATGGGTTGGGGCATGAGAGGCTATAGCAGGGGTAGGCAACCTAAGGCCCTGGGACCGGATGTGACCTCCCGAGGCCTTTGGACCAGCCCCAAGGCTGGTCCTGCCGCCACCCCCCCGCCATGATGATATTGATTATTGTTGTTATTACTTGTTCTTAGGGTTTTCTTGGCAAAATCTCCACAGGGGTTTTGCCATGGCTTTTCTGGGGCTGAGAGAGTGTGCATGCATCTTTTTTATTTTATTTTATTTTTTAAAATTAAAATTTATTTATTTATTTATGGTGCTTCAGCCCCCCAGTTGTCTGAGGGACAGCAACCCGGCCCCCGGCTCAAAAAGGTTGCCTACCCCTGGGCTACAGGGAAAGAGAGGAAACATGCAAAATTAGATTTAAATCCCAAGATGTTGAATTCAGGGAAAGAAAATTTCTTGTATCCTCTTATACCACATATTTCAGGGGTGTCTCCAGCCTTGTGGAGAAGCTTTTTTTAAGGCTTAATTTTAAAGATCAAGAAAACTTTTCCCCAATAATTTTTCATAGTTTATGTGAACATCTGAGCCAGTATTTTATCCACAGATTAGAGCAAATTTGAGTAAAAATCTAATCCATGCAAAATATACTGCCAGCAAGCTGGAAGATCACCCTATATTCATAAAAAAGCTGGATATTTTGTTCTGAAAAGTAAGCAAACGTAATGAGGAAAGTAAAAGTTTCGTAAATAAGACCTTTCCCAACCACATGGGGGGGGGGAATCAGCATTAATTGGTGTTACTACAAGAGGTCTCAATATAGGTATTTGTGAATGTGGTATGCAGTCTAATTCTCACTGTCATTATTTGGATGTAAAGCTTACTGGGTTCACTGAGGCATACTTCCAAGTATGTGGGTACAGGATTTCTTTATAGGTTTTTTGATAAAGAAAACAATTTTCTTTCCTAATTGTCTTGCATGGTGAATAAAAAGGATTTTTAAAGTAATTTTTGAGACTGAATTGTTTATATTACATAGGGATGTAACAATAATGACACAGTATATGCCTGCTTTTTTGTATGCTTTTTGTAATCAAAGTTGAAAGCTTTTCTTTTTTTTTTATCCTGATGCTGCTTGCAGTCTACAAGTATTTTCCTACATGAAGTTGTTCTGCTAATCTATTCCCATAGGACTAATTTGCCATTCTTTTCCATCCCATTTAAACTAGGTCACTGCTTTGGGGCACTGGTCCAAACTGTGAGATTTATCTGATGGTCAAAACACAATGATAAAAATAATGATGCACTGTCAGCAAGACCACTTCTTATTTCATGAACAAAACTTCAAGTGCCCTAAAATTAATTTAACCAATGACTGGTCACTAACGACAGCCCATTGTTCCTATACAAAGATTTAAAAAGTGGCTGGAAATAGTCATAGACTCCTTGTTAGGTAGTTAACGTGCAGTTTTGTGTACTCTGTACTATTAAATCTATAGAATGCAGTAGCCTAGCTTGTGAAATTAGTTTGAGTTCATTATTAATATTATCAGTTAATACAGTATGTGCCCTGTTAATTTATCTCTGCTGTTAAAAAAGAGCATCTAAATAACAAATTTAATACTAGGATAATAAAAATGAAGTAAAACAGAGAAGACATAATATGAGTATGTAACCAGATAAATTAGAATTTCTAACTAAAAATGCACACCTTTATAGGTTTAGGGAAATGAAAAATCCTATACATTTTTTGGTGCCAGGAAAACATCAAACATCATGCCAGGCAAATCTGCTGGGGGAAAACATTCTAAATATGAGGGTCACAGCTAAAAGGGCTATACTTTGGATATCTACCCATTTCACATGGAGAGACCACTAAGGAGGTTTTGTTATGTTAACATGTTCATGCAGTAGATATTAGTTCTTGAGATAGTCTAGGAAGGTAACCTGATATGAGCTATTTAGGGTTATTTTTATTAAAGCACTTTCATACATCATAAAAATTACATTTGCTCCTCATATCTTACAAAACAACAAATAAACACAACACATATAAAGGGACAAAGCAATATCTAATTTCCCTACTAGTTTTACACAAATTACTTTTAAACATAATATCCATTCCTCACTCACTCAATACTTCCTATTACTGACCTTAAGCTGTTTTTCCATATAAAAATTTCCTGAATTTCTTAATTTCTAACCAAATAATGTGATTTCTCACCATCTTTAATCTATTCAATTCAGAAACTGTAAAATTTTAAGATTGAAATATTTAAGTTCCTCTATCAATTTTTTACAGTTTCCCAAGCATTTTATTTCTCGCAAAATTCTGTGATTTTCTATTACTCTGCCCCTATACTCATAGCTGCCACATTCCCCCAGTTTTGTTGCAAAAATTCCAGAAAAGGTCCCAGTCTTCTAGATACTCATTTGTTCTCTCATATCCCAAACTTCTGGACAACTTGTCCATCTCCAGTAAGTCCAGAAGTTTAAAAATCCATGCTTCTAAGGTTGGGGTTTCTTCTTTTTTCCACATCTGCATGTAGATTATTCTTGCAGCTGATAATATATAAAACATAATTTTTCCATACTTTTTTCCCCAAGTTATCATTTAACATATTCAACAAAAATATTTCTGGCTTAAATTCTATATCATATTTTAAGATCTTTTTTGTTTTATAATTTATCTGTTTACAGTATTTTGCTGCTTTGTCACATGTCCACCACATGTGATAAAGCGTACCTTTATGCTTTCCACATTTCCAGCATTTACTGTTATAATTATTATACATTTTACATAGTTTCTCTGGTGTGAGATACCATCTGAAATAAATTTTATAGTAATTTTCTTTTAAGCTCTGACAGTTTGTATATCTCAATCTTTTTTTTTCCAAGTTAACTCCCATTGATCTAATTCTAAGTTGTAACCAAAATTTTGGGACCATTTTATCATATTCTCTTTTACAATCTCTTCGTCTAGGGATATTTTCAGAATACATGTGTATAATTTGGATAACGGATGCTCCTTGTTGAATATTATTTCTGTCTTGAGTTCCAATTCATTGTTTCCTATTCCTTCCTGTTTCTTATTTATAATAAACCTTTCCCTTAGCTGTCTATACAAGAATCAGCCACAATTGACTCCTTGCTGTCTGAGATCTTCCAAAGTTTTGAGATTGACTTTTCTCATTGGAGTCAATCAGATCTTTGTATCTTAGCCAATCTCCATCTTTCATTTGACTGGTTCTATAAAGGGCCTCATGTGGGGACGCCCACATTGGATCTTCAGATAAATTCTTTTCTTATATTTATTCCATATCCTTACTAATGAACTTTGTATATAATGATTACTAAAATCTCGATTCACCTTCTCTTTATTATAAAACAAATAAGCATGCCAGCCAAATCTCAAGTCAGCTTCCTCTAACTTCAACAAATCTTTATCTGATAAATAAATCCATTCTCTTGACCAAGCCAAACAGGAAGTTTCATAATATAACTTGAGATCTGGTAAGGCCAACCCTTCTCTGTCTTTGGCATCTTGCAAATATTTTGTTTTTATCTTCGGTTTCTTTCCATTCCAGATAAAGTTGGCAATATCTTTTTGCCACTCTTTAAAAGGTAAATCATTTTTAATAATCGGAAGTTTTAAATAAAAAAAGATTTTTTGGGAGAACATTCATTTTAATTGAATCAATTTTACCTAATAACGAGAGATCTAAGTTTTCCCATTTTCTAAGGTATTTCTTAATAGCCCTCCAGGTTACTTTATAGTTGTTATTAAACAGCACTGAATTCTTATTAGTGATCATAATGCCCAGATATCTAACCTTTTTTTTATTTTTAGTTCAGTTGCCTTTTCTGATGTTAAGATATCGTCTAATTTCATATTTTACTTAATATTGCTGTTTTCTCTTTATTAATTTTCAATCCTGATATCTTTTCAAATTCTATCAATTCAGATAGTTTAGGAAGATAATCTGATATGAGCTATTTAGGTTTTTAAAGGTTTCCAGTGTTTTAAATTGCACTTGGATCAGTAAGCAGTGTAGTTATGCTAAGACTGGTGAAGTATGTCCCATGTGTTTGTTTTCAGACAGCATTCTAATAGCTCCATCCTGTTTTGATATTCAGAGGCAGCACCACATCCTGGGTATTGTAATAAACTAAATAGAATCTATTAGCAGAAAACAAAAAAGACTTGGAACAAATACTGAAGAAAGTAAAAGAAGAAAATGCTAAAGTAGGCTTAACATTGAACATTAAGAAAACAAAAATAATGACCATAGTTCTATATAAATTTATCCTTGCTGACAAGGAAATCAAAATAGTCAAAAGATTTCCCATATCTTGGATCAAACATTGATCAGAATGGAGACTGTAGTCAAGAAATCAGCAGAAGTCTAGGAATAGTAAGGGTAGCTATGAAAGAACTAGACAAGATTCTAAAGTGCAAAGATATGATTATGAACGCTAAAGTTAGGATCACCCAATCAAGCAAGAAAATCAACTATTTCTCTGGATCCACACCTGGACATGCAGGATCAGGCATGATCTTGCCCCAGGGTTTTTGGCCTGTGTTGTCTGATCTAGACGATGTGAGGCCAGGCTGAAACTTGGCCTTTTGGCCCATGAGGACAACCTGTTACTGAAATGAGCCACTCTTTATGAACCATAGAAAAACAAGGCATTTGAAGAGTAAGTAAAATGTATGTGTTGTTGGGGGGTAGAAAGAAAAAGAGATGCAGATGAGTGACAGACTTCACATAGTGAAGAGGTTTTATGATGAAATCCTGTGCTTTGGGACTCACAGTTGTCAGATGTGTTCCCACCTTCCCCAGGCTACAGTCCCATTAAGTGCTTAAGGAGCCCAGGTGTGCAGTGGTTAAATGCCGGTACTGCAGCCATTCACAGCCACAAGGGTTGTGATTTCGATCCCAGGCAGGGCTCCAGGGTCCACTCAGCCTTGCATCCTTTTGTAGGTCACTAAAATGAGCACCCAGCTTGTTGGGGGCAGTTAGCTTACACATTGTAAGCCTGTTTGGGAGTTTTTAAATGCACTGATAAGCGGTATAAAAATGTACTTGCTATTGCTATTAACTATAACTCACTAAAACAAATGATTTCTATTATTAATGTTTATGTAGTGAATTGATTTTCCAGTTTCTAATATATAATATTAATGATTACATTTTCAGACCTAACATTCCTAGCTCTGATTGAGCCTTTGAGTGGGTCTATTCTGGCCAGAATACTCCGAGCTGCTTCTGGAGTATTCTGATCCCAAAGCTGCCCCCAATTCCTCCATTACCTGGGCACTCTAGAGCGATGTCAGGCAGCTGTCTACATAACATTGTGCTGTGCTACCCGGCATTGCAATTGCTGGCATGAGTAGCTCCCTCTGAGGTAAAAAATGAGGCACACAGTATTGATCACTGGCTGGGTGCCTCGTTTTGACCTCAGAGGGAGCAACCCATACCAGCACTGGCAGATCGCACATCAGGACGTGGTGTAAACAACCATCTGATGTTGCTTCGGAGTGCTCTGAATTTTCCTGGAAGATCCAGAGCAAATAGTGAGTTTTTAAAATTCAATTTAAGGCAGGGATGGCCCAGACTCACTGCCAAACTGCCCTTCCCACATGAAGACAGCTGAATCAGGCCTTTGGCCCTGCATCATGAGAACATGGCTATGTAGGGTGGGGAGGAACCAATGTAAAAGACCTGAGTAGACATGCCTTCAGCATAATTTGATTCACCTAAATAAAAGGTTAACACAACCTAGTATAATCCAACATGTTTAAAGTCCTGTTATGATTGTCTTTTGTGTGAGCTAAATGTGCACAAAAATGAAATTAAATGACTATCCTGTAAGTCACCACTTGCTTGAAATACAGTCGTCCCTCCGGATTTGCAGGGGATCCATTCCAGACCCCCCCCCCCCCCGGGCAAATATGAAATATCGCAAATATTCACATTTGGGACAATGGGACTTGAATTTTTCCCTCCCTCCCTCGTTCTTCTCCCCAGGCTTCTTGCTGGCGGGAAGGCCGGTGCAGCGGAGAAGTGGTTGCACCGGCTGCTTCGGGGTCAGCAAAGCCGAGTCAAGGCCAGCATGGCTCCCTCAAGACCAGCATGGCTGCGGCTGAGACAAGGCTGGTGTGGCTGCCTCAAGGCCAGCGCAGCAGAGGGAAGGTTGTGCTGGCTGCCGAAGGCTGTGTGGCCAAGGAAAGGCTGGGACAGCCCTGTGAAGAAAAGGAGGAGGTAAGGGAGGGAGGGAACAGTTATCCCATTGGACAGCGTAGGCTTGCCATCCACAAATGATCGAAACTGCAAATGACAAGTCCGTGAATCTGGAGGGAAGACAAATAAATAGACTCATCCCTCCCCATTCATGGACTTGGAATCTGTGGTGTCATTTGTGGACAGCAAGCAGAGATGGACAGAATGATGCATGTGTGACATGCCACCATTTCAAATCAATGGGACTTGGATATTTGCTATTTTCCGGGATCCCCTGCAAATCAGGAGGGAGGACTGTATATAGGTTAGGGGAAAATTGTATGGGTTTAAGAATTTAGGAAGTTGTTTTGAATGTGAAGTGTACTAAATTGGTTATTTAAAATAGTATCCTAGCACACATGGCTCTTGAACTAGAAAATTCCAAATTAAATTTCTAACAGTTTAAACCCTGGATTGAGCCTTAGGTACCCTGGTTGAAGTATTTAGGTATTTAAAGTGCAGCCAGGACAGTTTATTGTGAAAAATACAACAACTCTAAATTAAACCAATTGTGGCATTGTCTTAAACTATTTCCAAAGTAGTCTCATCTGTATTAACATCTGATTTAAGTTCCAGTGATTTCTATCAGTCATATAGATTGCAACACAAGCCAGTAGTGGTGTAATAGTTACAACCACAATTTCAAGCTTGTCTATAAAAGTTAAATGTCTTCCAAGAACTTGCTAAATTCAAATGCCAGTTTCAATAAAATATTAAATATTTCCATATGCTTAGTACTCCCTCAACCTTTCTTGTGGCATGTCTCTTTTGTCTTTCAAGAACAAAGTGTTCTGTAGCATTTCCTTCTAGCCTTGCATCCTCATAAATGGTTTGCCAACTGAATCTAAAAAAGTACAGTAAGATACTTCTGTATCTGTGCCACTCTGCTATCTGAATTAAAACTGGCATTGCTTGAAATGTTGATCAGTTTCTTTGTCACTTTTGTGTTGACTTTCTTTTATGATTTCCTTGTGATTGGTCTGTGTCTTGACTTCTGGTTAGTACGGGATTTAGGTGTTCTTTTGTGGAAAATAATTTGAGACATTTAAACATTGTTCTTGTATACATTTATAAACTCAAAGTGGATAATTCTAATGTTACAATATGGTACCTATTCAGATATCTATATACAGGTTGAATATCCCTTACCTGAAATGCTTGGAACCAAAAATGTTAATAATTTTTTGGTTGTTTTTTTAAAATTGCATATAGAAAATAAGATATCTTGATGATGGGACCCAAATCTAAACATGAAATTCATTTATGTTTCATATAATCCTTATACATGTAGCTCAAAAGTAATTTTATACATAATATTTTTAATATTTTTGTGCAATCAACATTGTGTACATGGAACCATCAGAAAGCAAAAGGTTCACTATCTCAGCATCCATGTGACAATTTTGGAGTTTGGATCTCCTTTCCATCATCCCTCTATCCTCTAAAAGCCTTGGGCTGGGGCATAAAATGCCATTTAAAAAGAATACTTGGAAGTAATTACCTTATTTTCCTGCGTATAAGACTACTTTTTTACCTGCAAAATCTGTGGCTAAAGTGGGGGGGTCGTCTTATACGCCGGATATAAGGATAATGAAGATAGAGGTGCTAAAACTCTATATTTTGACTGGAAAATGGGGGGGGGGTCGTCTTATACGTGGGTCGTCTTATACGCCGGAAAATACGGTATGTTTAAAGGCAAATTGTATCTTCTAGAAGCTTCCAGGAATGTGATTTGTTATTTTTGTGGAGCAAAATGTACTGACTAGGGGACATCCTGGCAGGCTGGGAGCCCTAGGGACTGTCAAAGGCCACTATTTGCTTATCCCTGTTATATAAAATTGAAAAGTAATTTAATCAGTATCTAGATTTTCTGAATAAAATTTATGAAATATATGCAGAGCAATGAATTGAAGAAAAAAGTTTGAATCTTTGCTCAAATCCCATCTCTAAATTACTTGACTGATCTAATATAATAATGGAATGGGTCCCTCGGAATCGGGGGGGAGGGATTTTCTTCTTTCTTTCTTTCTTTCTTTCTTTCTTTCTTTCTTTCTTTCTAGAAAAAAAATTATTGAATAAAATTAAAATTCACTACACACAATTCATTCATCAATAATAAAAGATCCACAATTCATGTTATACATTATAATTATAATTGTTGTCTTAATTTCTTATATTAGAGAAATTATATTAAATCTAACCACGTTCTAGATCAGTATTCATTATAATGATTAATAAGCATCAAACACCCCTCATCCAGTCTATTTCTCTTATTTCTTTATCTCCGTCTGTTCTACTCCTTCTACTTTCCTCATTCTTTCTCCTTATACAAATTTCTCTTCTAAATTCTTTTTCTTACTTCTTGCTTCTTTACTTTTTCTCCTTCCATTCCTTCACCTTCCTTATTTCACTCCTTCTCTCCTATTCCTTCTCCTCTGTCTTTTCTTTTTTCTTCTCATCTTACCTCTTTCTTCTACCTCTCCTACCCTCTTCATATTCACTCTTCTTTCTAATTCACATACTCTAAACTTCTTACACTTATTTCTGCTCTCACTCTACTTTCCTTCCCACTGGTTGCCAATTTGTTTCATTCTTCTTTTCTTGACTTTCCAATACTGTTCTCTCTAATGAAACCCATTCTGTCTCTACTTACTAAGTTTCCCCCACCAAGTTTTGTTCTAGATTACTGTATTACTACTTTTTATCTTACTATTTTAATACTTTATTTTACCTTTCATTAACATTTTTATTTTTGTTATCTTGCCTTTCCATACCTTTCACACATTTCCCTTCTTGAGCTAATCAAAAGCTTTTGGATATGTATCTCTGTGTGTGTGTGTGTGTGTGTGTGTGTGTGTATACACACACACACACACACACACACACAATACAACATATTTATGCAATACTTATTTAAGAAGAAAAACTTACTGTCACTATGTTTCCCCACACCTCTCATGTATTTAATCGCTGGGTTCCATTCTTCTTTAATTTTCCTTGTTGTATCTTAGCATTTGAGTTAATTTGTCCATATATTGCATGAATGATATTTGGAATGGGGCCATATAAAGACGAACCCCAAATTTTAAGAAGTGAAGTGGAATCTGCAATAAAGGAAATGGAGAAAAATAAATCACCAGGAAGAGATGATACCCCAATTGAACTGCTACAATGTCTACAAACATGCAACTTTAGTGCTAACTGAAATAATGCCAACAAATATGGAAAACAAAGTGGTGGCTTGCAGACTGGAAAAGCTCAATATACATACCAGTCCACAAGAAAGGAGATATAAAAGACTGCAGCAACTATAGGACAATAGCACTAATCTCATATGCAAGCAAAATAATGCTCAAAATTCTGCAGCATAGACTCCAATCATACATGGAGAGAGAAATTCCACAGGTGCAAGCAGGATTCAGGAAAGGAAGGGGCACTAGGGACCACGTTGCAAACATACTATGGCTAATGGAGCTCATGAAAGAATTCCAAAAAATTGTAGTTTCATAGACTACAGCAAAGTATTTGATTGTGTAGATGACGAAAAATTATGGAATGCACTCAAAGACACAGGGGTACCACTACATCTGATAGTCTTGATGAGGAATCTGTACCAAGGACAAGAGGCCACCATCAGAACAGCATTCGGGGAAACAGAGTGGTTCCCAATAGGCAAAGTGGTCAGACAAGGCTGCATCCTATCACCCTACTTGTTTAACCTATATGCTGAAAACATCATAAAAAAAGCAGAATTATAAACAGAAAAAGGGGGAGTTAAGATAGAAGGAAGCAACATTAACAACCTGAGCTATGTGGATGTCACCATAATATTAGCAGAAGACATTCAAGAACTGGAACAGTTAATAAGAAAGGTCAAAGATGAATGTGCAAAGGCAGGTCTGATGCTGAACATAAAGAAAACAAAAATAATGATCACAGAAGAAATACACAAATTCAATCTAGATAACTAGGAAATTTAAATAGTTAAAGAATTCCCAAATCTAGGATCAAACATTGACCAGAATGGAGACTGCAGTCAAGAAATAAGAAGAAGACTAGGAATGGGAAGGGCAACTATGAAAGAACTGGAAAAGATACTGAAGAGCAAAGACATATGACTCAGCACTACAGAATCGTTCAGGCCATTGTATTCCCAATTACCATGTACAGATGCAAGAGCTGGACAGTGAAGGAAGCAGGCAGAATGAAAATCAACTCATTTGAAATGTGGTGCTGGAGAAGAACACTGAGGATGCCATGGACAGCCAAGAAGACAGACAAATGGGTTCTTGAACAGATCAGACCAGGGCTCTCCTTGGAAGTAAAAATTATCAAGTTGAGACTATTGTACTTTGGCCACATAATGAGAAGGCATGGGTCACTAGAAAACAATAATGTTAGGAAAAGTAGAGGGTAGAAGAAAGAGAGGAAAGGCTTGATCAGGAGGGTTATGGGCGAGGGCTTGCAGGATCTGGGCAAGGCAGTGGAAACGTAGGGATTTTTGGAGATGTGTCATCCACAGGCTCTCCATGAGTCAGAACCGACTTGAGGGCAGCTAACAACAACAACAAATTGTATCATATAGTTTCATCAACCAATCCTTCATGCTAGGAATGAAACTGAATTTCCGTTTTTGTGCATATGTTAATCTTGCTGTGGTGGTCATATAATAGCAGATTTTCCCATATTTTTCCTCTAGTTCCCCTGCAAACATGCTTAATAAATAAAATGCTGGATCATCTGTATTTTAATATTCAAAATTTTACCCATTATTTTGTTTTTCCAAAACCTTTTTGCTTTTTTACATGACCACAAGCGGTGGTAGAAAGTTCCGGGTTCCTCCTTGCATTACCAGTATTTTTATACATTTTTGAGATTTTTGTTGGTGTTATATTTTATAAGTTTTCTCTCCAATTTTGTAATTTTGTATATGAAACATTTGCCCAAATATTTTCCCATTTTTAAAATTCTATCATATGTCCCACATTTTGCATCCAATAATTCATTTCTTTTTTAACCATTTCTTCTTCTAAATCTATATTTAATACAATTTTGTAAAGATTTACAATTGTTTTGTCGTGTCTTCACATAAAATTTTGTCCAAATTTGTGTCTTTATCTTCAAATCTTTGTAATTTATTATCTATTTTATAACATTCTTTAATTTGGATATATGTAAACCAATGTATGTCTTCTCTTTCCTTCCTTAAATTCTCTTGAGATTTCAAATGATATTTGTTTTCATGTTTTTCAGTTTTCATGTAAGCCAGTTATGGGATGCAGTGGTCCTCGTGGTTAAGATGCTGACTCTGTTGATTGCAAGATCAGCATGTTGGCAGTTCGAGGCCCAGGTGCTGCATGATGGGGTGAGCTCCCATCACTAGTCCCAGCTTCTGCCAACCTAGCAGTTCAAAAGCATGCAAATACAAGTAGATAAATAGATACCACTTTGGTGGGAAAGTAAACAGCATTCTGTGCAGTCATGCTGGCCACATGATCACAGAGTAGTCTCTGACAATGCTGACTCTTTGGCTTAGTAACGGAGATGAGCACTGCCCCCTATGGTAGGACATGACTTGACAGCCTTGTCAATGGGGAATACCTTTACCTTTACCTTTATGCCAATTATTACCTTGTTGCTGTTTTTCTTCTGTGAAAGGCTTCTTGGGGTAAAATCCATTGGGGAATTCCTCTATACATTTTATCTCTTCATTTTTTCTAAAAAGTGTTCTTCTTACACAATGTACATTTAAAAATTGTATTACCGTATTTTTCGGCATATAAGACACATATTTTCTTCCCCAAAATGAGGGTGGGGAAGTTGGTGCGTCTA
>CM034703.1:75712825-75740230 GCA_020142125.1 Phrynosoma platyrhinos
GTGTCTTATATGCCGGAGCATCTTATATGCCGAAAAATACGGTAACTTTTTCTTTTCCAAATTGTAAATAAACATGCTAACCAAAATTTAAATATCTCCTTCTAATTCTAACAATCTATTATCAATTATTATCAATTCTTTTATCCATGTGAGAGCACAAGCTTTGAAGTATAATTTCAAATTGGGAACTCCTAACCCTCATTTTTTTCTTAAATCTTGTAATGTTTTGAATCTTACCCTCAGTTTCTCCCCTCTCCTCCATATTAACTTTGAAATGTCTTTGTTCCACTCCTTGGATAGATTATCTGTTGTAAGGATTGGTATCATCTGGGCATGACTATCATTTTTATAATAGATATTCTATCTAGCAGTGATATGTTTTGGGCATGACTATCATTTTTATAATAGATGTTGTACCTAGCAGTGATATGTTTAATTTATTCCAATTATTCAAATCTTTCTTTATTTCATTCCAGATTCTCTTGCAATTTTTCTCATAAAGATCCATTGTCTTCTTTGTAATATTTATTCCTAAGTATTTTACATTATCCTGAATTTTGATCCTCATTTTTAATTTAAAGAAGGACTTAATTTTTGTCCTTCTACTTTTACCATATTTTTTGTAAGAATTGCAGATTTTTCTCTATTAATTTTGCATCTCATCATTTTTCCAAATTCATCTAATGTATTTGTCACCTCTTCTGCACTCTCACACGGATTGTCTAAAATGATCACCAGGTCATCCGCAAAAGCCCTAATCTTATATTGGTTTTTCTTTTTTCTTACTCCTTGTATTTTCTCATTTTCTTTAATTTTTAATATCAGCCTTTCTATCACTAACAAAAATAGAAGGGTGACAGAGGACATCCCTGTCTTGCTCCTCTGCTTATCAGATTTTTTCCCCCTGTTCTATATCCATTTATTACTATCTGTGCTGATTGTATTTTGTAAATTTCTTTTATCCAATTGGTATAATTTAATCCTAGATTCATTCTATCAAGTATTTCGTATAAAGTCTGGCAACTTATGGAATCAAAGGCCTTTTCAGGGTCGACAAAGATCGACAAAGTTCTTCCATCACTTCTTTTTGTTCTTCCTCCTTTGTATCTTCTTCTCCTGTTACCTCTTCTTCTGCTTCGTTTCCTCTTATCAATCTATCTTCCTCCACATCCATGTCTTCTCCCTTTCCTCTTTCCTCTTCTTTCCCTTTTTTCTTTTCTCTTCCAAGTTTCTCTTTCTAGAGTAAGTTCTCCCACTTCTTAAAGAAGTATCTTCTTCCAATTCCAATTCAATTTGGTTAGCTCAGTCACAATCAAATCCTTTTGTCCCTTTGTTTCCAGTCTTTTATTAAGCTGTATTTTTCTTCTTCATCTCTTTTCTTCTCCTTCAAACTTTCTCCTGTCTTTTCAATGTAATACACTGTCGCCATTTTTAGTTTGTACTTGTGCTTTCTCTTCCACCCGCTCCAATCTCGTTCAACTCTCTTTTTGTTATAAGTTTGTTCTTTACAGAATGGGTTTTAATTGATGAAAGATTTATCACTGGTAAGCTGAGGGGACTGGTTTATTTGATGCTTTTCATGTTCAAGTTAAAATTGAACAGCCGTGACACTTTTGCTTTCTCATACAGATATTTATTGTGGACTAGGCTTGCTACTGCACCCTTGCCACCTTCACATCCTGGCTTGATGTTAATAATTCACATCTCTTCTTTCTTTGCCATGGACGCCAGGGGTCTTGGGTACTTTCCGTGAGCCCCTCTGCTTCCCCCTTTTCCAGGGGACACTGTTTATCGAATTAATTGTCTTTCCATTCAATCTATTCCCCACAGTAAGCGATCACCCTCAGTGACAGCTTAGAGGTGCGATCCTCGCGCCACCATTCGCTGCCAGGAGTCCCGAAAATAATGTTTTCTCAGAGAATGTTTCAAAGGGAGTGCAAAACTGCCTTCATAGCTGGCCCCCATCTCCTCTTCCCAAATTTTTCTGACCTGTAAGGGAAGAGAAAGGGGAAGAAGACATAAGAAGTAACTGCTTTTGCCTGAAGGAGGAAGAGGATAGAAATAAAATGAACCTTTCTTTATGACTGTGTGTGAGAGTAAATAAGCATGTGAATGAAAGAAAGAATGAAAGCATAACTAAATGTGTACATATCTGTGAGCATTGGTGCATGTGAATGCAGCTCTGTGAAATAATATATGTAAAATGTACACATTTGTTAGATCTTTAATTTAAATACTTTAAATAAAACTTCTAATTTGAACTAGCTTATTCCCCTATAAAAAAAAATGTTAAAATCTGAATGTACATGACTGTGCAAATGAAAATACATACACTAAGCCAACAAAATATTTTTATTCATATACTGTGCTGAATGGAGGGGGAGATGCCATGTCTGCTTGTAGATGTGAAGGAGCCACAAAGGTAAAAAGTCTAAGAGCACCCGTTCTGGTTAGGTTCTGTTTGGCTCACATGAGAGACTGACAAAGAATAGGAAGTGTCAATGCTGTATAGCCATAGTGTTTCATTCCAGCATTAGAAAATTTTAGTAATAGGTCTTGATATTCTGCAAATAAGTTTCTGGCTTGTGAGCATTTTTATTTTCTTCTTATTCTTATTCTTATTATTATTAAAGTTTATTTCTAGAGCGCTGTCAGTGTACTCAGCGCTTGGTTTGGATTGTAATTAGTTCTGTTTACTGAGTTTTTCATCTAACCTAATTTGGGATCTATAAAATACATGAATTTTCCTTGAAACGTTAAAAATCAAGTGTCTCAATATAGATTAAAATTCACAATTATATTAAATAGTAACTGAAATACAATAGTTTCAATTATCAGAAGTTAATGTTTAGATTTTTAAAATTTATTTATTAATTTATTTATTGGATTTTTATCCCTCCTTTCTCCCAAAATGGGATTTAGTCTACATTTTCCCTTTCTTATTAGTCTGATTTACTCAACTGATAATTAAGGAAAAAAAACGTATTATTGAATTGATTAAGGATGAATTGAAGCCTGAACTGTTTGCACTGATTAACAGCTTACAAAGTAACTTTTAAAAAGTAATTTGTGGTATAACATGTTAGCATACCAATCAGCCCTGAGAATAAATTGTAAAATTAATTCATAGTCATTATATTTTTGTTACTTTTTTATTTGGAAGAAAAAATAGGATTGATAAGAATATGGCATAAAACAGATAATTCCACTCAAAATGCCTCTAAAATGCATGAAGACAATTTTCTAAAGAAGTAATTTTAGGAGTAACTAGAAAATGTTACTGCCCCATTTTATTCATGTTTTTTCTCACTTATTTTAATACTTCTTTCATGTAACATCATTGCAGCCTCATTACACACTAAAAATCCAAGCTAGTGAAGCTGAATTCTTTGTGTTGCAACTATGACACTTGTAACATTACTTTCAGGCTCTGTACTGATATAATATAAATGTTTATGATGGTTATAACTGTGTGAATCTCTATATTCAGAAAACATTTTTTAAGAAATTTGAATGAAACACAGTATTCCTATTCTGTTAAATAATACGAAATTTGCAAAAAGGTTGACAGTACTGGATTGTCTATTCCAAGTAGCTACTTTAAAGATTGGGTGTAACTTCTTTTCACTGGTTGTTCTTGGCAGAAAGTATATGCTTTTTGTATATTATCATTGTTGAATATGCATCAACAACGTACATTATCAGTTTCTGCTTGTTAGGAGCTGATGTCTAACTGATATAGTTTACTGCTCTATTGGTTAATCTTAACTAGAATGACTGCTGTTATCTATTGGGCTAAGTATCAGCTTCTCTGTTTCTTTTAAAGTTAGTGATAGAATTATTTATGTAATGAAAAACAGATATGTGAATTCATACAGAGAGGACTTTATGTATATTGCTGTTGAATGCTAAGTGGACTGAATGAAAAAAGACTTCTACCATCAATAACTTGTGGATGACCATGCTAGTTTGCAGTTTATTACTTGGATTTTATTTCATGATTCTTAGGGGTGATCGCTCTATCTCAGCTATGCACACAAGTCTTTTTGGTGGTGCATCAGTTTAGACATGAAGAAGCTAGGGACAGGGTAGCCATAGTCTATGAAAATGCCATCTTTATCTCCAGGTGTCTTGTCCAGTAGTCCCTGACTTTTCAATGTATATACTCAGTTGAGACATTGCAAAACAGAATGAAGATTTGTTTGTTATACCATCCACTCCACTGCCTAAGAGTATCCCTACTGTGGGTGGTCAACATAGGGCCTTTGCAGACTGCCAGAAATAATGCAGCTTGAGTCCACTTTAACTGCCTTGGCTCAGTGCTAAGGAATCATGGGAATGGTAGTTTATTGTGGCACCACAGCTCTCTGACAGAGAAGGCTTAATGTCTCAGGAAAAAACTACAGTTCCCATGATTCCCTAGCACTGAGCCAGGGCAGTTAAAGTGGACTCAAGCTGCATTATCTCTGGCAGTCTGCAAAGGCCCATAGTCTCAATGCTAATGTTAAGCTGTCCCAGGCTTGTGATTCTGGAGCCTATCTAATGAACATCTTGACATCTATGGAGTTGTCTCATGTAATTTCAGAATCATGTCTGTCAGGTTACACTTCTCATTTAATGATCCTCTTTGGTTAGGAACAGATTATATGGTGGTGAAAGGG
This sequence comes from Phrynosoma platyrhinos, assembly GCA_020142125.1. Lineage (NCBI taxonomy): Eukaryota > Metazoa > Chordata > Lepidosauria > Squamata > Phrynosomatidae > Phrynosoma > Phrynosoma platyrhinos. Next base: position 75,717,487 of record CM034703.1, read on the forward strand.
CTAAATCAGGATGGGCAATACATGGTGTGCAGGCTGCATGCAGGCTCCTAGGTGTTTCTTTGTAGGCATTAAGTAAATGTACATGTGGTAGGCCTTAGCTTTCCAAAGGTCCTACCTAAAATCTCATGATGCACAATGCTGAACGTTTCCAACAACACTTGACAAGGGGAAACATGGTACAAACAAGTACTTATCCAACATCTAAACTGGGGGCCAAATGTTGTATGACTGCAAAGCTTTATTATATTTACTGATTCTCACTTCTAGCAAAATCCTAAATATCTTGGTACCTGGGTATCTGAAGAATTATATCCTCCTGCACAAACCTGCCTTAATACTGAGATCATCAAAAGAATAACTTTTAGGAGTGTTGTTGTTGTTTTGTGTTTTCAAGTCATTTCTAACTTATGGTAACCCTAAGCTGACACTATAATGATGTTTTCTTGGCAAGATTTATTTAGAAGGGGTTTGCCTTTAGCTTCATCAGAATTTGAGAGAGTGTGACTTACCCAAGATCACTCAGTGGTTTCCCATGGTCAGACAGATTCGAACTCTAGTCTCCAGAGCATAGTTCAGTGCTCAAACTACTACACTATGCTGATTCTCTTTAGGAGTGTTGCCCATACCTAATTTAGCTATTTTGCATCTGAATAAATCTTGTCAATGATAACTTCCCTTAAGGTCACTATAAATTGGAAATGATTTGAAAGGAAACAACAATAAACCAGATTATGTGGTTGTGAAAGTTTTGAATGCCTGATGGGCCTTCTGATTAGCATTAACTTGGACTCTGGAACCTTGGTTTTCTTTAGCTTTTAACTTATTCAACTCTTTCTATTTGAACGTTTATTAATTTTATTTGAGAGCTTACATCCCTTGCTTTCTATACCTTTTTTTTTTAACTAGGGAGGTGCAGTGACAATTTTTTAATGTTATATTTGTTATTGAGATTGAGTCAGATCTAACATATAACAACTCTATGAATAAGAGACCTCCAAGACATCTTGCTATTAACAGCCCTACTCAGTTCTTATAAACTCAGGACCATGGCTTCCTTCATTGGATCAGTCCAGCTGAAATGTTGCTGTTCTCTTTTCTTACTGCCTCAACTTTACGTCCCTTCCAATGAGCCATGTACTGTGTTCAAAGTACAGTAACCCCTGTTTACTCATTTTGGTGTCGAATGTTACATTTGTTATTGTTGTTATGTGTTGTTAGGCCAGATTCACATGTGATAGCACTATGAATAAGAGACCCTGTTACTAACAGCCCTGTTCAGATTTGATTTGTACTTTGTTGTTAACTGCCTTCAAGTTGACTTCAACTCCTGGCAACCCCTTCAGTGAAACACCTCCAAGCCCCTCTGTCTTCAACTGCTCTGCTCAGATCCTATGGGCTCAGGGCCATGGCCTCCTTGATTGAAACTGTCCATCTAGCACAGCACAGCACAGCAAAGCAAAGCAGCTTCATTTATATACCACTTCATACCGCACTATGCAATATCTAAGCAGTTTACAACTGTAAGCTCATTGCCCCCCAACAGCTGGGTACTCATTTTAGCGACCTCGGAAGGATGCAGGCCTGAGTCAAGCCTGAGCCCTTGCAAGTATTGAACTCACAACCTTGTGGTTTATGAGTGAGTGGCTGCAGTACAGACATTTAACCACTGCGCTACCAAGGCTGCTAGTATGTGGCCTTCCTCGCTTTCTGCTACCCTCCACCTTTACTTAGCATTATTATCTTTTCCAGTGAGTCACTAATTGTTTGTCTTTTTGGCATCCACACTAGCTTTAGTACTATTACCCAGCACCACATCTGAAATGAGCTGATTTTCTTTCTGTCACTCATCTTCACTGTCTAGCTGTCACATCTGGATATGGTGATGGGAAAAACAATGTCTTGAATGATCATAACTTTGGTGTTCAATTTTATATCTTTGTACTTTAAGATTTTGTTTAGTTCTTTCATAGCTGACCTTCTCAATCCTAGTCTTCTGATTTCTTGACTGCAATCTCTATTCTGATCAGTTATTGATCCAAGGTATGGGAAACCTTTAACTATTTCGATTCCCTCATTATCTAGGTTGAATTTATTGAAAACTTCTATTGTCATTATTTTTGTTTTCTTAATATTAAGCAGTAAGCCTGCCTTTGTGCTTCCTTAGTAATTGTTCCAAATCTGTGATGTTTTCAGCTAATAGTATGGTGTCACTGGCATATCTTAGATTGTTGATATTCATTTCTCCAATTTTCATTCCTCCTCCTGAGTAAATCTATTCTTTGTACAATATTTTCTGCATACAGTGTGAACAAATAGGGTGATAAAATGCAACCTTGCCTGACCCCTTTGCCAATTGGGAAATATTTGTTTTCTCCATATTCTGTTCTAACAATAGTATCTTGTCCTGAGTACAGGCTTCTCATCAGGACAATCAAATGTATTGGCACTCCCATTTCTTTAAGGGCATTCCATATCTTTCTGTGACTTATGCAGTCAAAGCTATTAGGACCCATTTATTTGACATTTTGAGTATCTACTGTACCTGTAGAAGTCTATTCCTACACTGTGCATATTGAGGACATGGGATTCAAATATTAAATAATTATGTCACTTGTATGTGTCACCACTACATCAAACTAAACTACAGGCATACCTCAGTTAACAAAACCTCTGACAAGAAGCCTCTTTTAACAAAGCCCTTTTATTTTGTGTTTTCTGTCTAGCTTGAAGTTTTTCAGCACCATTGGAACTGGGAGTATGGGGAGAGAGGGCTGGAGAAACACAGACTTTTAGTGCTGGATTCCAACAGTATGTCTGCAGAAAACTGCAGTAAACCATCTGTTTAAAAATTGTATTCTCTAGCTGATCATTCTGTAGCTGTTTAGCTTGCCTGCAACAGGCAAGCTAAACAGCAGCTGCTTTCAGAATCCTCATGAGCATGCATGAACTGAAAAGGGGTGAACAGATAAGGCTGTGTCACCAGCTACCCCCAGTATGTTTTAAAAGCATAGCTTATAAGTTTTGCTATCAAAATGGAAATCATAAGAAAGGTGGAGGCTGATGGAAAAACATCCCTGAATGTTTTCATGTAATTTCTAGAAGATTGAAAATGTTTCTGTCCCCTTATGCAGGGCTTTCTTAACCAGATTATTTCATTTTATACCTGCATCTTGTTCATTTTGGATAAAAAGTCTGCTGAAAGTTGTTGCCCTTCTTTTTTTTGGTGCAGGAACCTATCTCTATTCTTTCCATGTTATTTTTGCCACTGATACCAAATTTTCTGTTAAAGAAGTAATGCCTAGGAACATACCTGCTTCACAAACTGACATATCCCTGTAATGCAGAATCAGTTATTGCATTTTCTTTTCCTTTTCTTCTCTTTCCCCTAAACTATAGGTGGAACACAAAGGCTACCTCGTACAATTGGAGTGTCTTTGGCAAAAGAACTCATATTTTCTGCACGTGTAGTTGATGGCAAAGAAGCAAAATCAATAGGATTAATTAGTCATGTGGTGGAACAGAATGAAGTTGGTGATGCTGCCTATAGAAGAGCTTTAGCCCTGGCAAGAGAATTTTTACCTCAGGTATAATCCAAATGAAGAATGCTGTTTAAACTGTCGTGTTATTACAGTGAGGAGAATGAATAAGTAACAAAAGAAAATAGAAAGATTTAAAAAAAAAAAAAGGATACTTATCACAGACTATACGTAAATTTTATTCTGATTAAATAAATAAAAAACAGACCCCTTATTTAGCAATTATATATAGTGCCTCTTGGAGACAGCTGTGTTATCATACCTATGTTTTGAATCATCTATATTTTGTTTGTTATAACTTCATAATGTTATAATAATTTAAGCTAAAATTATTGTTAAAAGTTAACCCTTCCAGATATGCCATTCAAATCTCTCCATTCATTTCTATGAGGCTATAATTAGAAGAGGGTATGGCATCATTGAATTTTCACCATGGTGAATTGTTTTATTTCTTTGTCTCTAGACCTCTCAATTCAGTTTTCCAAACTAAAATCTACAGATTCTCTGCATGAACAAAAAGTATTGAACAGGCACTTTATAGTTGGAGGCCCAAATTCTAAACACAAGCAAATTCCATTAACTGATGGGATTTGCATGCATGTAAATGTGTTTAGGTATGTAGCTTTATATATTCTTAAAATAAATGTCTTCTATAAATGTTTGTCATGATTTTTTCCCATTATTACTGGCATAATACTATGATCTTGCGCTTATTTGGATATTCAGAGCCACTTTAGGTATAATGTGGGATGTGGAGGGATTGTTACCAATGTTAGGAGTTAGTTTGCTTGGTGTAACTGAGGGATGAGATAACTTAAAGCTAGATCTACTGTAAATGTCTTTGGCTTTTGCCTGGTTACTCAGTTATAGGTCCAACCAATACTAGTCCCAGGGTAATTTGCCAAAATGTATTTAAGTTGTTTTTTTCAGTTTGTTGTCCAGTAGCATTTAATGAAACTTCGTTGTTCTGTTACTATGTAATATAAAATGATACATACCATATCATATGAATGGATAGATTGAGTCTCCCTTATCCGGAATTCAAAAATCCAGAATAGTCCAAAATACAAAATTGTCCATGTGGATGGCTGAGAAAGTGACACCTTTCCTCTCTATCAAGGTTCAATGTACACAAACTTTGTTTCAGACACAAAATTATTTAAAATATTGTATTTAAAATTACCTTAAAACAATGTGCATAAGGCATATACACAACATAAATGAATTTAATGCTTAGACTCTCATCTCCAAGATATCTCATTATATATATGCCAATATTCCAAAATCTGAAAAACTTTAAAATCCAAAACACTTCTGATCCCAAGCATTTTAGACAAAGGAAACTCAGCCTGTATTACAATTTCAGGAAATCACTGACCATGAGAGGAATTGGTGCAAAATGTGCCCAATTTATTGCACAGCTCATTTATGGGAATGGAAATTTTGGGGGAAAGGTGTGGGGTAAATACATGCTTCCATAGATTGTTATAAGCAGAATACAGTGGGCCCTCTACATTCACTGCGATTAGGGACACAGGACCCCCATGAAAATGGAAAAACCACAGATAATAAAAAACTTTTATTTTATTTTATTTTATTTCATTTTACTTCTAGGAATCTCTAGGTCCTCCAGTGCAACTCTGTGATCAACATCCACCAGATATTGACCATAGAATTGTGCTGGAAGATCTATAAAGGCCTATTTCTAGGACCTCCAGCACAACCTCTGGCAAAAGTTGGAGAACCTAGAGATTTCTAGAGAGAACATATAAATCAAATCCATGAATAATCAAATCTGTAAAAATCAAAGCCGCAAATGTGGAGGGACCCTACTGTATAACAAGAATGAGAGACTATTTGAAGCTGGGACAAGAGTCTGGTGCTGTAATGCAGTTCATTAAAATAATGTTCACTTCCTTTTTTATATGTTCACCCAGCTCCCTCCAGCAGTGTGTGTGTGTGTCAAGAAGTTCCACATTGGTTTATGCTTGAGAGGAATTGGTGCAAAGCAAGCACTTGCCTATCTGAAAATGTGCTTATTCCTAGTTCTTTGTAGCTTTTAAATCAGCATGCTTCCATTAATGCTTCTTAAAGTGTTGTTAATGTGGGAATCTCTTGCCTCTATTCCTCAGTAGCAGTAATTCTTTAATTGCACTCACTATAGGAGTTCAAGGTCTTGACAAACATCAAGTTAAAATGAACCTTCACTACTTCTGTGCAAATTTCTGAAGTGAAAAATTAAGGGACTGGATAAATGCTCAGACCTGAAGAAGGGTGTCTCAACTGACAAATTGGTTACAGTTGTATCAAGCACAGATGAAACTGAGTTTAAAATTCTTTCAAATAGCTTCCTGTGTAACAGGGTGTTTTTTTTTTTTTTTTGTTTTTTGTTTTTTTTTGGTTATTGTTCTATCCCTTAAAGTTGCCTCAGGGTTTCTGGCAACCCTGAGGCAAACCTTTCACAGTTTTCTTGGCACTGTTTGTTCAGAGGGGTTTTACCTTTGGCTTCCTTTGTGGCTGAGAAAGTGCGACTCACCAAAAGTCACCCAGTGGGTTTCCACGGCCAATTGGGGATTCAAACCCTGCTCCCCAGTATCATACTGCAGCACTGAAACCCCTATTTCTGTGGTATTCAAACTTTTTATCCTTGGGATCCTCTACATGTGAACATCATGTTCTCCATTGATGTAGTATATGAATAAAAATATATTTATTTAGTGTGCATATTTTCATTTGCACATTCATGTGTATTCAAATTTTAACATTTTATAAGGAAATAACAATTAGAACAGTTTTACTTAAGCAAATTCATATTTAATTCAACATGTGTAAATTTTATACATAAAAAGTTTGGAAAGAGGTGGAGGAGGGATCAAGGCCAAGTCTCAAACCTCGCCTTCGGGGTCCCACCCCACTGTTTGGGAACCAATGTCCTATACCAGGGGTAGGCAACCTAAGGCCCAGAGGCCGGATGCGCCCCCCCCCGAGGCCTTTGGACTAGCCCCAAGCCGGTCCTGCCACCGCCGCCTGCCATGATGATATTGATTATTGATGTTATTATTTGTTCTTGGGGTTTTCTTGGCAAAATCTCCACAGGGGTTTTGCCATGGCTTTTCTGGGGCTGAGAGTGTGCATACATATTTTTAAAATTTTTATATTTATTGTTTTAAAAAATATTTATTTATTTATTTATTTATGGTGCTTTGGCCCCAATTGTCTGAGAGACAGCAACCCGGCTCCCGGCTCAAAAAGGTTGCCTACCTCTGTCCTATACCATTCTACCTAAGGAAAAAATAATGGTGAAAACTGAAACAAGAATACAGTTGTCCCTCCTCTGTTCGAAACACCCCCCACCCCCACCCTGTGAGTGGGAAATAACACAAATATTGGAGACTCATTGAGTATAATGGCTGCATGTGCCCATGTGGCATTTTGTCCCTTGTGGCTTCCCATCCACAAAAGACCACAGGACATGGATGGGAAGTCTGTGAACCACGAGGGACACCTGTATTAGTAAATAGCAAGTTACCTGAAAGATTGACTTTTTTCCCATTAATATCTACATGATCCTCCTTAGTGGCCTTGTTCTGAGTGCCCCAACAAATGACGTGAGATGCTGGGCTACTAAGTAGAGATCTTGCTCAGTGATGACACCTTAGATATGGAAAAGCTGCCCAAAATAGGTTCAGGTGTGACCATCTGGTCTTTTTGGTTCCAGAAAGACCATTTTATTTGCCCAGGGCTTTTTGTTGTTGTTGTTGTTTGAACAATAAGTGTTTTTACAACATGGGTTTATGATTCATGTTTTAATTTTTTTTTTTTATTTCTTCCTCTGCCAGAACAATTTCCGAATTCTTTTTACTGGTTTCATATTTTGTGTCAGTATTGTGTTCTATTCTTCTAACATTTCTGTACCCCTCTGAGAAAATATATGTTAGTCAGAAACCATATACATTTAGTTAAATGAAGCTAAAATGATTCTGTCAGTTAATAATCTTGCTCTATGAGTCAACAAGGATTTCTGAAAAAGTTTTCATTAATAGCATATTGAGAAGTAAGAAGTTACATGCCACCTTTAACATAATTTGGGCATCCTTGATGATGTGATATTATTCCCAACCTGAACCCTAAGTGTTTAATTTAGAAGTTGCATCATATTGTAAATTCTGCAACCATAATGTGCGAGGAGGACATTGCATTGTGTGTGTACCTATAAAACATTTTTTTAAACACCTTAAGTTCAAGTATTGTAGTTCTGATACAGATTTTACTTTGTAAATGCCATTGAAGAGTGCAGGTCTCTCTCCCTTCATTTTCAAATACTACATTATCTAATATTTATTCTGAAGGGGCCTACATTATAATGCTTGTGGAAGCACTATTCAAAGAACATGTGTAGTGCAAAGTAGGTGTGTTCTGTGAAATATTTTTTAAAACATTTAGCAGAAAATATATTCCACATGCTGAACTGCTGCATCTAATCTCACTTTTTTATGGTCAGCATACCAAAATTCTGTTTAAAGATTAAAGCCTGAACTCTTACTCCCAGACGCTTTTGAGTTTCGTGGTCTTTTCCCAGATAGAGGTCTTGCTATTGTCGTGTTAGTAACTAGTACCATCAGATGCTATGAATGCTAAAATTGAACATAAACCTTTGAACATTTTAAATCACAAATCGTTTTTTGGATGTGGAAACTTATATCTGTTTTTAATTTTAGGGACCAGTAGCAATGAGAGTCGCAAAATTGGCCATCAATCAAGGAATGGAAGTAAGAAAACATTGTTATTTTTCTTGCTATCTAAAATTCTTATTAGATGGACAGAGCAATACAATCTGCTATAGATTTTAACAAATACTTTTAAAGAGACTGAAGGTATTATTAAGAATGGGAGGGAGGAGTTATGTGTGCTGAATCTTTCCTCTGAAATTGCTTCTCTTTAACTATTATTTCTTGATGATGTTTCATCTTTCAGAGCACCACTTTAGAAAATGTTGGCTAGAAATAAAAGCTAATTTAGGCATGAATAGGGGCAGGTTTTGCAAAGTTTTGGTATTGCCCATCCCTTATCCACATAATTTATTACAAAATTGATTTGAGCAACTTTGGGGCTTTTTTTCTGACCCCATGGAAATTTGACTGTACTTCAGAAGATCGAAATGACTTATTTCAACGGGATTGTTCTATAGGCATAGAGAAAAGGATATTGGCATCATCATCATCATCATCATTTCTTCTAGCCCACCTTTTCTCCCAGATTGGGACCTATCCATCCCTTCATCTTTATTTATCTCTCTTTATTTTCTCCCCATATGAATGCAATCAGTGTAATTACTTTGTCCTAAAAACATTACCGCTTGTCTTGAAAAACCTCTTGTCTTGAATAGTGCCAATGTTAGGTCGTTGGTTATATTACCATTGTCCATTTAAAAGACAATTGTCCATTGTCCATTTAAAAGAAGTATTTATAAGCATTTTTGTAATCCAGAGTTCTTAAGAAAATATTAATTAGAAGCCTATGCGCAAACTGTCAATGTATTTATTGCCAAGAGTTCCTTAAAATGATCCCCAATCCCAAACTGAACTTTCAAACTGTTATTTTTAGTACCTTAGTTTTAAGTTGAGACTTCAACTATTTTGTTCTAGAGTTTGGTATGGAAACTCAAGGATACATTTTATATTCCAACACTGGATTTATTATGGCATATGCGAAATTGACCTGTCATCAAGTAGGTATAATGCAGATAGAAGGTAGCCATACTTGGCTTCTGCTAAAACCATTTTGAAGAAATTAGCAAGGTGTGTGTGTCTTGGTGCACTTTTACCTTAATAAAACAGAGAAAGAATAATTTTGCAAAGGTGAATTTTGCTCCATAGAACCTGTAGGAATACTGCTTATATTGAGCACTATTTTACTAAGAGTGCATTTTGACCTGTTTTTCAGGATGTTTACAGTGTTAACAGTTTTTCATATTTTTGTTTCACAGGTTGATCTGCTAACAGGTTTAGCAATTGAAGAGGCATGTTATGCTCAGGTATGTAATTCAAATTGTGTCTCTTTAGAAAAAAACCCAGCTCTCTATGTATCATGTACACATTCCTCTAATCCCTGAATATTGATAACCTGAGACCTGCAATTTAATTGCTATATCTCAAATATCAAGTTAGCGTGCACTTTAGATATTGGGATCCTGTTGGATCTTTAGGTAGCTCTAGTGGTCAGGGCTGGAGCAGCCTATCTCATCCCTGCCTCCAGATATTTTGGGGGGCAGGAAGCAAGGAAAGGGCAGGTTAATGGTGGAGAAAGATATCCAACATTCTTTGTAGTCCTGATGGTATCATTGGCTTGGAATGGGGCTGAACTTCAAACAATTGGAGCCTGTGATGAATTAAATCCACATTAGTTTATTTTAGACAGCAACATTCCAAAATGAGCCTGGAAATGGTCACCCATTACTGGTCAGGTGCTGTATGAATTTTTAACTTTGTTGCAAGTGTTAGGTTTCAGAAGAGGCAAAAGGTGTCTAATCTGTGTACTCATAACCAAATAAACAGTTTGTTCTGTAAGTATTTATTTGATTGATTTATATCCTGCTTTTCTCCCAAATGAGACTCAAAGCAGCCATATTTCCTTCATGGAGATGATCTCAGTGCCGAAGAAGCATGATATGTGAAACTGTTGTCAGTATTCTAGTCCTTCTAGTGGTAATCAGCAAAACATTCACTACAAAGGAGTATGATTGATTTACATCAGCTGCAGAGTAGTTTGTAATCATGACTTGGCTTAAAGTGTTTCTGAGCTTGCTTTTTGTATATTACTAATGAGATTTAACAGCTCTGGACAGTCAGTGTTTGCATGGAACTGTGATGTTTTGTGGACACTGAAAATTATTTTCTTCATTGTAGACTATTCCAACAAAAGACAGAATTGAAGGCCTTCTTGCTTTTAAAGAAAAAAGACCCCCTCGCTACAAGGGAGAATAGAGGTGGGGAAAACCAGATGCCTTTTAAAATGCAGATGAAATAAACATACTGCTGGAAGAACTTTTCAGCTATCTTTTTGCCTCATAACATGGAATATTGCAACCATAAAAGTAAATATGGAATTTTGCAACCATGAAAGTAAATGTAATTACCCATACTTTCATCTCTGTAATGTACTAAAATATATATTTAGTCTTACAGATTCTGAAGGCTTCCCTGTGTATTTGCAAGGTCATTGAGCTGCTCAGCACTTTATTACATATGTTTGAATTTGCATACCGTGTCAGTTAAATACATGAATGCTTAATGTACACAGAACCAAAAGTGACCATTAAATGTCTGTCTTCTGCTCTTGTGATAAAATAATTTAATTTTGCACTCACGAAATGTGACATGTATCATATCAGGTTTCTAAATGAATCTTATTGATCCAAAAATCATGTTTCTTCTAACTGTGAATGTATATATTTAATAATAAAGGTAACTGAATTGAGAAGAGAGAGTAACTGAGAAATCATATTAGTTCTCATGATACATAAAATCCAGTTGGAAACTTTATTGCAATGTGGTGTTCCATAGCTATAAATTGTTACTATTTCAATTGCACTCTGATGAAGTTTAGTACCATTCCATTAATAAGATTGTAATAAGAAGACAGAAGCTGTTTACATTGCATAGATGGAAGGCTGTGATATTTTGACACATATCAATTGTGTCCTGGAGACGAAGGGCCTTTACAGACTACCAGAAATAATACAGCTTGAATCCACTATAATTGTCCTGGCTCAATGCTAGGGAATCATGGGAACTGTAGTCTTTTCTGAGACATTGAGCCTTCTATGTCAGAGAGCTCTGGTGCCACAATAAACTACAGTTCCCATGATTCCTTAGTACTGAGCCAGGGCAGTTAAGTGGACTCAAGCTGCATTATTTCTGGTAATCTGTAAAGGCCCAAAGTTTTGCTATTTAAGTGTTAAGTGCTAGTGTATTAGAGTCAAAAGCCTATTAAAATCATTATACGTACTGTCATATTAAAAAAAATTGACCACCCTACCATAACAGCCTGATACTATATTTTAAAGTAAATTGCAGAAATAGGTAATAAAATTTCAGCCTGAGAAATAAAAGTATTATAGGATTGCAGCTACTGTCATTTGAAAAGAAATACTTGTTAGCTGGCATGCTAATTAAAGTTGATAATAAAAACACTGCAGACTTTGAAAAGCTTGCTTAGATGCCAATTTTGTACTTGATTTTGAGTTCTGACATCACGTAAAATTCACCGATTCCAGTATGGCAGCCATGTAAAAATGACAGGTACCTTCCTCCCCACTTTATGTTTAAACCTTTCAATATGGCATAACAAAATTACTTCTTCATGGTCTCTGTGCCTCCCACAAATGGGAGAATCTATTAGCCTGATAGTGAACAAAAATGTTTAATACGTTTACATTTATTTAAGTTCCACAAAACAGTGATATCTTTATTCGACCAACCAAAATGCACAAAATACATGATGCAAGCTTTTGAAGTTCCATGGGCTTCATCATTAGGCAAAGGTGTTACAAATCATACAGGATATTTTTTTTAAAAAAAAAATGGGACTACATTTGGCATGTGCAGCACCTAAAATTTTCCTCATGCAACAATATGGAAGCTTCTCTTGGAGAGTTGCCATAGTTGGTTGGTTCAGTGTACCGTACCACTACTGGGAAGGTTCAGCTGCTGTCATTTCCCACCACCCCTATTGGTAGTGCCTCAGGATCCTGAAAGGTACAAGATCATAAAAGTGCAAGATCCAGTTTATGAGCTCATAAATACTTAACAGAATATAGTTTTTTGTGGGTTTTTCAGGCTGTGTGGCCATATTCTAGAAAAACCCACAAAAAACTATGGATGCTGGCCATAAAAGCCTTCGACTTTACTTAACAGAGGGAGGAAGCAGACGGGTGGCATGGGGCCGCCCCAGGAAGCTGCGGATCGGGGCCGAGGTATCTGCACACCTCGGCCCCACGGGGCAGCTTCGCCGCCCCTGGAAGGAGCGCTAAAATAGCACTCCTTCCACAAATCGCTGAAGGTGCGCTGCAAAAGGCTGCCGGCGCACCTTCGGCGGCTTTTCCGCTGCAGCGAAAAGACATCGTCGGAGCGCCGGCCATGCGGAGGGCCGACTGCTGACGACTTCTTCGGGAAGGGGTTGGGGTGCCCAGCGTGCGGCTGCCCCTCCCCTTCCTTGCTCTGAAGATAGCGCTTTGCGCCGTCTGCTTAGCCCCAGAATGTCAGCATTCATCTGAAACTGTTTGCTCTTTGGTAAAGACAGGACTTTACCTCCCTTTGGAAAAGTAGGAGAGGGACATCCAATCTTTCAAGGGGCAACATATGAATTCCATGAAATACATCAAAGGAGTCACAGAATAGAAAACTGGTGAGGAAACACAACCTCCAAATGGTTTACAAACCGACCAAGAAAATACAGCAAATGCTTTGCTCAGCGAAGGACAGGAGAAACCCTCTTGTGGCCTCAGGAGTTTACCACACACTGTGCAGCTGCAGACAAGTCTACATAGGGACCATCAAACGCAGTGTTCAAACACGAATCAAGGAACATGAGAGACACTGCAGACTTGGTCAGTCAGAAAAATCAGCAGTAGCAGAACACATTATAAAGCATCCTGGACATAAAATGCTATTTGAAAACACTGAAATTCTGGGCCATGCCCACAACTATCAGATCAGAATACATAGGGAAGCTATTGAAATCTACAAACACCTAGACCAGGGGTCCCTGGACTTTTTGATCCGGAGGCCAGTTCACTGGCCCCCACTCCAGGAGACCGGAGGCACGCATGCACACAACTCTGGATGCCATTTTGGAAGACAAAATGGTGTCCGACGGCGGGTGCGAGTGGCGGCAGCAGGAGCTGCCGTGGGCTGATAGGAAGGCCTCAACGGGCCGGGTCCAGCTCGCGGGCTGTAGTTTGGGGACACCTGACCTAAACAATGTCAACAGAAAAGAAGAAACCCTTAAAGTGAACAAAGTTTGGCTACCTGTCCTGAAAAACACTAAAATCAAGACCCAGCAAAATGTAAATGAAAACCACACAGGGTCAGGGTTTTTCCCAGCAGACAATGAATCACTAATTAAATAGACACAAATCCTCCTTGTGTATCCTCCCACCCTGAGGCCTTGCCGTTCAGCAACATCAGATTAACATGTAAATGACTCCTCCCAACCTAGAGTCACACAGTATATATATACCCTACTCACTTCCATGCCAGCATTCTCTGAAGATGCCAGCCACATAGCCCCAAAAAACCCACAAAAAACCTTTAGATGCCGGCCGTGAAATCCTTTGACATCACATTATGCAAATATTCACTTAATATTTGCATGGAACACTCAGTTCATGTTATTTCCATGATCTGTTATTTCCACTCCTTCATGAAACAAATCCCTATATGAAGTAATTTCAGAATTCATCAAGCCACTTACACTCATCAAACTACTTATTTGAAATAAGGCTTCTTACAGTCTAAGATTCCAATGTACCTTTAATGATTGTGAACTTTTGAAATGAGTGGGACTTTTTGAACAAGCATGGGTAATGGTGAAAAGTGATAGTGGCATGGAAGGCACCATGGAGGCTGAGGATCTGTCAATAATGAGATAATTTTATAATGCTCAGTTTTCTTTAATGGGGGGGGGGACACTTTTTGCAAAACTTACTTCTAATATCTACAGGGCCAATTACAAAGTTACAAGTGTTTTTCTCCCCAATCTCAATCTGAAGTATAACATTCAGTGTTATAGATACAAGGAGATATTGTAAAGTTTTAATTATCGCCTTTAAAAAATTGACAGAAAGTTTGTTTTGATTTGTAGTTGTTAACTTATCTCTGTGTAGTCACCATCCAGATTTACACATTTTTCCCATCGCTTCTTGACCCTCTGAATACTGTTATTGTAGAAGTATGCAGATTGCGGCTTAAATCATTCTTCCACTTCATGAATGACGTAATTTTTGCTGTCAAATCGGTGACCCTGCAACGGATTTTTCATTTTTGGGAACAAGAAAAAGTCACTTGGTGTTAAGTCAGGAGAATAAGGCGGATGCTGCAAGATCTCAAAGCCACATGCCCTTGTATTGTTAACTGCAACTTGAGATGAGTGAGCTGGTGCATTGTCAGCTAAGAGACAAATGCCTCTGGAGAGCATACTGCAGCATTTCTTTTTCAGAGCATCTTCCAACTTGTCCAGAAGATTGCTGTAGTATGTACCAGTGATGGTTTCTCCCTTTGCAAGGTAATCTGTGAGAATGACTCCACAACAGTCCCAAAAAACTTGAGAGCATGACCTTCCTTGCTGGCTTTTGCACCTTTGTCTTTTCTGGAGGAGGGGAATCAGCATGCTTCCACTCCATGCTCATGGTTTTGGTCTCTGGATCTTAGATCTAAGATTCATCCATGGTTACCAGACGACCAAAGAAATCCTCTTCATCTTGTTCCAACAGTGTCAACATCTGTCTTGAAAGGTCATGCTGTGTTTATTCCACAGATTAGCTCAACATATTTTCTCCTGTAAATGTTTGTGTGGCCTTCAGGATAAAGCAATATTATAACCTATACAGATAATTTAAAAAGTCACATATCCTCCAACATTTTACAGATCAAAATTGAGATATGTGATCAAGCAACATATGAGATGGCAAAAATTATTAATGAGGAAGAACACACAAGCTAGAAGGGGGAATTTCTGCAGCAATTTGCTTTTGCCCGAGCCAACTAGGAAGGACAAGATTCTACCACCTACTGTCCTTTCCTTCCTGTTGATTTAAGTGAGTGCAAACTACTCTTGCATTTTGAATTTGGTTTGCCACAATTAAAGTAAGCAAAGGACAAAAGTAGGAAGAGGGCGAGAGAAACAAACATTTTAAAAACAGCTGTAAAGCAGAAGATTAGTTTGGACTGTCCCTGCAAATGTTGAAGGATGATGTATCATCAAAGCTTACAACAAATAGAATATTTGTTGATTTTCTCAGGAAAAGGAACTGGGCTTTACTTTCCATCTGTCTTTTTTTCCCTTCATGTTTCCAGTTACTTTTCTGTCACTAGAGTACAGCTTTAACAAATTATGTTCAAACTTGAACTGTGTTAAGGAAAGCTTGAAAATTAAGTACAAATGATTGTAAATGAAAGCTCTCAATAAAGATAGTTGGGTCTTGATCTCATTAATCACAATTTCAACAAAGCTACTTGCAGCAGCAAATGCAAAATCCTACTGACTTAATAAAGAACTGTGGTTTAAAAGGCTAAGTGTTGTTTTTATACTAAAGACTAGTCTGTCTCACAGTTCTAGTAAATCTGTCAGGGATGGGGGCAATCTGGGTTACTGGTGAAAAACATACTACATTGAGGACATACTTATGGCCTTGCTTGCCCCACAAAGGTATCTTCATGACAGAATTACCCTCACAGTACATGAATTCCTGTTCATTCTTTTCAACATCCAAGCACATTTCTGCTCTTACTTCACATTTCCCCATTTCTCAAACCAATTAATGTTTTCTTTAGGGCACAGATGAGATTCCATTTAAAGTTTATTTCCTGGACGTTAAGAGTGACCTAGTATCCACATGGCCAGAAGAGAGAGAGAGGCCTGCCTGTATGAATACCCCTCCATGCCATCTGAACTGAGGACAACAGTCACAACGCCTTGACAAAATGCAGGCCTGTGACTGACATTGTTATTTTTTTTCCTCCTGCGTGATTTTTAACACTTTTGCCTTTGATGAAGAAGCCAGTGGAGCTACGAAAGCTTGTAAATTGTGCATTTTGGTTGTTCCAATAAAGGCATCACTGTTTAGTGGATTTTGGATATTATTGTACTTTGCTATATGGCCAACAACCCCTCTCCCTGGATATTATGCTATACAATATTAGTAATGAGAATATTTTATCTTTCAAAGTAATTGTGTGGCTATCTACTTACAAGTAAGTCCTGTGGAACTCTATGAGGTTTATCCTTATGTAAGTTGATACAGGACTGCAGTCTAGAAGCCTACCCTTTGGGTTCCTGTAATAAGCCAGCAGAAAGCTGGAAAAGCAGGATTGAGAAAAACGGCATTTCTAACAGGGTTCACCATCAAATGAGACATTAAGGGCCTTTGCAGACTGCCAGAAATAGTTCATATTGAGTCCACTTTAACTGCCCTGACTCAGTGCTAGGGTATCATGGGAACTGTAGTTTATTGTGGCACTAGAGCTCTCTGACAGAGAAGGCTCAATGTCTCAGAAAAAAATACAGTTCCCATGATTCCCTAGCACTGAGCCAGGACAGTTAAAGTGGACTCAATTTGCACTATTTCTAGCAGTCTGCAAAGGCAATAAGTGCTCTATGATCCTACATATATATATGTTATTCATTTCAGTGGGGCATATCGAAGTTACCGGTCTTAGAATTTTAACTAGAGAAATTATATAATGCTTTGGTAGTTATAAGTGGCCTTAAAAGGATATTGATCAAAGGCTACAACAAGCAGATACACACACTGTCTAGTGCAATATCCATTTTAAGATTGTTCACTGGTGCTTTAGAAGACACTGCTGTCTTTGTTCTGGCTAATTAAGCCATGTCTCCACAGGCATCTGTGCAGAGAGTTATAGAACTGTCTTATGCAGCATACTTCATTTTCATTTCTCATAATTATAGCATGCTTGTCTGAAAAGTTTCGCAAACATTCTTTTCAGTGATACTGGCAGGAGATTAGGTAAGAGCTTCTCGCTAGCCTCATTGCTCAACAACTTCAAACACCATTGTTACGGGCTGAGATTTGATGTGCCATGCATTCCTTTGGCTGTCTTTGTTCCTTTGACCTTTATACTCCTTTGGCTCATCAAGTGATCTTCTAAAAAGTGCATGTGTTTTCTCTCACAAAAATGCCAGGAACCACTTGACTTGCCTGTTTGATTCCAGCTTTAATAGGAGGGAGGCGTTCATAATGGACAACAGTAATATATCTGAGCTAGCTTGGCCATGATTCTGTTTACTATGGCAGAAAGGAAGAACTTCAAAGCTGCTTCTTAAAAACTTGAAAAGAAGACAAGTGTGTCCTCCTCCATATCATCAAGCTTAATTATTGCCAATAAGCAAGAGTTGGCAAGAGCAACCGATCACATGGTTTCATTCCCGTCTTAGGAAAAGTCTGCTTATGGTACAAACACATCTACTGTATTCTGTAGCCTTGTACTCTGATCACATAACACATGTTTTAGAATGCATTATGTAATGTTATGCTCCTGATTAATGACTGCTTGCACAAGAAGTTTTTCATTAGCCTGAATCCTCCTATTCTGGGAATGATTAACTTTGTGACATAACTCTCATCGCATAAATATGGAAGGCTCCAACATAACGTCAAACTCATGTTTCAGGAATAACTGAACGGTCTCTACTTAGTATTGTACGTGATTAACAACTGGTTTCAGCTTCAGAGTTGAAAACAGATAATTGCATTTGAAAAAAAACAGTAAAGATGATTTATTGTTTGGGGGTCAAAGTGTCCCATGTGACTAATTTTCAGGAATAGTGACAGCATCAATTCATTTAGCATTTTCTCCCTTAGCCCCAGTTATACAAGTGTTACCACTGGTAAAAAGTGTTGCCATTTTTTCCCATAAAAGGTCAGCTTTTCCTTGCTTCAAAAATGATGGTTCAGAGTTAACACTTGGCATTCACTCATCAAATATCATTTGTTTGTTGGATTAATATCCTACTTTTCTCCCAAGGATGGGACTCAAGGCAGCTAACAGCAATGTTTAAGAAGAAAGCAAAATCAACTAATAAAAGAGATTTAAATTAAAAGTACCATTAAAAATACATTACCAATAAAAGTTGTGTGCATGGAGCTAGTAACAAGCGCCAGCATAAATTGACAAAGGACTACCTGTATAAAGAAAATATCTTTATCTATTGGTGGAAGAACTAAAGAAAAATATCCAGCTTAGCCATACTTACCCAGGAGTTCTAGGCTGGGCATCCTATCTGTGGAATATAGTTGTTGTTGCTGTTGTTGTGTGCCTCCATGTCATTTCTGACTTATAGTGACTCTTAAGGCACAGTTATTATAGGATTTTCTAGGGCTAAGAATGTGTGATTTGCCCGAGATGACTCAGTCAGTTTCCATGGCCTAGCAGGGAATCAAACCCTGGTCTCCAGAGTCAAAAAGACATAGGCAGGTTTAAGGCTGAATTAGAACTATGTATTAGTGGAATAAACAGATATAATTCAACCTTAAACCTGCCTATGTCTTTTTGTTGTTTTTGTTGTTATTGCAGAGGTTAGTATTTCTTCACTCCTTCCCTAGACAGTGACCAAAGCTGCTGTAATCATTTCATAGGACATAGCCAGATGCTTCTCTGGTTTTCCACACCACCACCACCACCTGCTCACCACCAGCCATGGAATGGTTATTGGAAGGGGACACAGTGGCCCTCCAGTAAGTCCAGCTGTAGCATAGTACATGAGAAACTACACTGCTACACTGAGCCATACAAGATTCCATCCCTGTCATCTTTGAGCAACCAATGTGAAAGCCCTCTCTCAGGGCCTACCATTCTGGATGTGGTGGAGCCTAGAGAAAGGCTTCTCTGAAGCCAGGGGAAGCATCCATGGGAGGATGCAGACCTCTAGACAGCCTGCATCCAAACTCTACAGCACTTTACAATCAGCAGTTTGAATTGCACTTAGAAATCACCCTATTCTGAGAACATTCTGCACAAATTTGTTTCTAGGCCCACTTGAAGAGTACTGAGTATCGCTTAGAAAGCCCTCTATGGATTGAGACTAGGATAGAGGTGGGGCCTTTTCCTTCCATATGAAGCTGCCCATCAGTTGGGCGTTGGCAAAAAAAAAATCCCTAGTCAGTGTTTGGCCACCAAGGGAAGCATGCTTTGTGGTGATATGAGGCAAGACTTTTTTTTAGTGACAGCACCTTAGGCTGCTGCCACACTGCAGAATTAATGCAGTTTGACACCGCTTTAACTGCCATGGCTCCATCCTATGGAGTTTTGGATTCCTGGGTTTGTAGTTGTGACACCAGAGCTTTCTGATAGAGAAGGCTAAAAAAATCTAAATCCCAGAATTACTTAGCATTGAGCTGTGACAGTTAAAGCTGTGTTAACCTGCATGAATTCTGCAGTGTAGATGCAACTGTAGCTGTGGAACTCTCAAGGACTGTTTGTAGAGAGATCTTGTAGCACCTTTGAGACTAACTAAAAGAAAGTTGGCAGCATGAGCTTTCATAGACTTCAGTCTACTTCCTCAGATGCATTCTGAGGAAGTAGACTGAAGTCTATGAAAGCTCATGCTATCAACTTCTGTACTTCAGTTAGTCTCAAAGAGGCTACAAGATCTGTCTGCAAACTGATTCCACAAACTAGCATGGCTATATCTTTGAATTCTACCACTAAGGAATGTTTGGCTAGTGCTATCTTTGAAAGTTTGAGGCAAGCTGCTGAGACATGTTTATCCTACTGTTACATTAAAATGTAATTCTTTAAAATGATTTGTTTCTAGTTTTGTGCTCTTTTAAATTATTGTTTTAAAGGAGGGTTGGAGAAGGTCCAGGGGCCAAATTTTGCCCTCCTGCAAAACCTACTGTGGGCCACACGTACCCCGCCCCAAAAAGTGGGTAGATCCACTTTCAGATTTATAAAACTCCTTTTCGGGTTCTGGGAACAAGACAAGGTGTGAGAAGAATCACCACTAGAGTCATTCAGGTGTATATTGTAAATATACCTCAGAGGATTAATAGTATAGAAATGTTTTTTAAAAGTACACATGAAACGGTTCACAGTTATTCCATGCTAATAACTGCTTTTTTATATCTGATTTTAGTTTTGGGTAAAAACTGTGCCTTAGTTGTACAGATTACAATGGCTTGAGCTGTTAATAATGCAGTTACAGCTTAAACACACTGAAGAGCAGTCCACATGCACACACATTTTTAATTTTATATCTGGTTGCTCTCAAGAATAGGCTGAACAAAATCAAAATGATGGGTGGTGGAGGAATACGTTCACAAAAGTTGTACTAGAAGTCAAGTTGACTGACATTTGTCAAAGTGTTCTGTTGGAATGAATAAACTATATGTGTGTAAATATGCATGCACTGCATTTACAAGCCTCATAACCCAACTATAATCTCAACTTCTTAGTTACACTACATATATTACTATTGAAGTTTCAAGTCAAATATTTTATATTTACACCATATTGTGAATGTCCTTACATTTCACATGAGACTTTATTCCTGGATGGGAATCATGTGGCCCTCCAGAAGTTGCTGGACTGCAATTTCCAGCACACCTCACTATTGGCTTTGCTGGCTAAGTCTGTTGGGACTTGCAGTCCAACAAAATCCCAAAGGGCTGCATGTGTCTCACCTCTAAGCTGGCATCAGTTTCTGTAAATAAGCACAATCCACTGTCTGCTGATAGAGGAGAAAGGGCCCTACATTTGCCTCAACACCCAAGGAGATGTGCAGTTTTCCTTCACATTCTTGTCAGAAATGTCACAACTGCTTTGATCTTGAAAGAAATCCTGTTCTTCCTTTTCTGATTTAACATTTCCTTGGTCTGGAAATCTGTCTGCTCCAGCAACTCTCACTGCAATGAGTAATACTTATTCATTCATGCGAGTTGTCCATCAAGATTCAGATCAGCTATTTGCAAAAAAGATAAATAACAAGAGACGCAGGCTCTGGCAACCATATTCTGCTGGGAGAGGCCGTTTAGGAATGCTACCATGTTACCTCATGGGTTCCATTTCACAGGGTAAGCGCAGCCAAAGGCAAGTTAAAAAGTTAAACATTGACTGTTCTTAAGCGCTTGGGCAATGCCTGTTCCTGCATTCCAGTTCCAGCAAGCAGTAGCAGCAGTGAATGGAAATGGCTCTGCATCTCTCTTTATAGCTAAGGGTTTCTGAGTCTACGTGCAGAGCCTGTTCGTCTTTCAGCAATGATGATGAAATGTCATGCCTTTCTTCCTGGAATAGTATTTCGATAAGAGTCCACTTATGCTGAGCACTTGTTATTCTGAGGTTTCAGATGAACTCCATGGAAGGGTTTCAAAACACGGTGTCACAATTCGTTCGGGTTTCTCTAGCAACCAATTTATTACAGAAGCCTTTGAGATAAAAAAGAAAGAAGAGAAGATAAAATATTTTCCCCTCGTTGTGGGTTAGCTGTTTTCCTCTTGCCAGGATATGACTACGGAGACCTTTAACTTTTACATAATCTCAGATTATTGTTGTTACAATGGCCGGTCAATGCTGTTCCTGCCCATCAAATCTGTATTAAAAACAACTGTGTATGTGGACAAAAATAGTACGGTTGCCATAAACTACTGTGCAAAGGAGGATTTTATAACTGGAGGTCCTTTTGTGAAAAGCTGGGGAGAAAGCTAAGCCCTGTTAAATTGAAAAGATGCTGTGAACCTTCTAAATAAGGTGCAGAATTGGGTATCAAAGTCCTTTTTATATTTTAAATCTGTGATATTCAAAGTGGTGATCTGTACACTGTTTCTGGCCACAAACCCTACAGCAAGTTTCCTAGGAAAGAAAGAAAAAAGCTATTTGTAGCTACATGGGTAAAAATATGTACTGGTTGCTGGACACATTAGGAAAAATGTGGCAGTCCCACACATCAGATAGACTGAGTGGCACTGGTTTGAACCATTCAAGCATATTTCAGCTGTCAGAAAGCTGACCCAAGACAGACACTTTGCCTCTTACTAGATTTGAGCCTCTGCCAAGGGTTCTTAGAGCAATCATACATTTTAATCTGAGAGCAATTGCTTAAAATACAGACTATCAGCACAGAACAGCTTCCTGGTCAGGTAAGTTGAGTGATAAAGATCCCCTATCTTAGCTGAAACCTATTGGCATCAAGATGGCCGTGCCATATTCTGTGTGCAGCTCATCTGTGCACAAATGTGCAGTCAAGAAAAGTGACGCCTGTGCATGGTGTCCATCTTTTAGGGGCAGTGAGCAGCCTTGTCAGCTCATACAACTCACAAAAAAGTTCCAGCAGTGAGAATTCATTTTAGAGGATGCACACTCTCTAAATTCAGTCCCCTAGTCCACAGTTACTTGGCAAAGTGTGGGAGGGGGTCTTTTTATTATACCATGTGTGTGGGAGAGAGAGAGGGAGAGGGAGAAAGATAGACAGAC
>CM034703.1:75773318-75789378 GCA_020142125.1 Phrynosoma platyrhinos
TTCTGACAGTAAAAAGACTAACAGGGCAACAGCACTGGAGAGACTCAGGCAGGCCGCAACAGTGTCAGGGAAGCAGATAACCGACTTATAAGGACGCCGCTCTCACCGGCGCCTCCCCCTTCTTCCGAGCGGCCTTGAGCTCAGATGTTACAGCTCACAGTGAGACGGCAGTGCTGCAAGTCACAGGCCGCAACAGTGTCAGGGGAGCCGGCGAACCGACTCAAAAGGTCACCGCTCTCACTGGCGCCTCCCCCTTCTTCCAAGCGGCCTGAGCACAGATGTTATAAGTCAATGTGAGGTAGCAGCGCTAATAAGTTACAGGCAGCAACAGCATCAGGGAAGCCGGCGAGCCGACTTATAGGTCGCCGCTCTCACCGGCGCCTCCCCTACTACCGAGCTGCTTTAAGCGCCGTAAAGCGCAGATGGTACAGCCACTGCAGAGCGGCAGCACTAGAAAATGTCAAAAGGCACTCAGGAGCTAATTACTAAATTACAAAATACCAGAGCGTTGCGCTGCTGATGAAGAGGCTCAGAGGGGCCTGTTTTTAAAGACCCAGCTGGTCCCGCCTCTCTGCTCAGCGCTGCGCCTCCGGTGCCGGGTGGGAGAGGGTGGAGGCCCTTCACAGGGCAGATGGCAAGCTCTCTCTCTCCCCGTGTTGCGCCGCTGATGAAGAGGCTCAGAGGGGCCAGAGGGGTCTAGCTAGCACAGCAACTGTATATGACCATCTGGGTGGAGGATTCTAGAAGTCATAGTTCCAATAATTATATTTTCAACATCTGAAATGTTTTTGTACCTAAAACTTCATTATAAGATTATTAATAGCTGCAGATGCTGAGCCAGTTGTTCATGTCAGACAACTCAGGTATAAATAGAAGGTGTACCAAATGAGTGAGTATGCAGAGTGAGACCTACTATAATAGTTTATTCATAGTTGTGTTGCTATTATACCATCTAGATGGCTTTGACTTATGACAATCTTATGAATAAGAGACCTTCTGGAACCAAGACAGCCAAATCCCATCCTCCTGGTGGCAAAGGCCTAATTTAGTGCATATTGTTTTAAAGATGTCTGGTGGAGAGGAGAGCTGCACACAGATTGTGGCTTACTTTGTTGCCTTGTTGTTGTTGTGCCTTCAAGTAGTATCTGACTTATGGCAGACCTGTCATGGATGTCTCTTGGCAAGATTTGTTCTGAGGGGCTTGCCATCCTCTGAGGCTGAGAAAGTGATTTGCCCAAGGCGGGTTTCCATGGGCAAATGGGAACTTGAACTCTGGTTTCCAGGGTCATAGTTCAATGCTCAAATCTATACACCATGCCGGCTCTATTTGTTGTCTACTCTTGACTTAAAATATGAATCAAATCAAAAGCAAACAAAAATCTACTAAGAATACATTTACATGTTGTGAGTGGTTTGCTCTGGAAATCCAAAAAGCTGAGGTGAAGCAGCTGTTAATGGTTTTTACTTGCTTTCTATCCATTATAGTTTGACTATATCAGCAAGCTGTGTGGACATAAATTGAACCTGCTTTCAGTTCTACATGCAAATGAAGTAGTCCCATAAATGTTATTTAATATAAAATGGAATTACAAGAAAACTCGAATTCGTACATTTTTATTTGAAAATAACATGTAAAAAATTAGCATAGTGCAACATTGGAACCATCACTTGTGTTTTAGTTTCCAGTGGCATGTACTATTCTTCAGTGACATCAGCCTCAAGAACCTGGAAATGAATTGACTACATCTACATCTACCCACACCCCTAGCCAGCCAACAGACTGGAGGAATGGAGAGAGGTAGTTTTTCTGAGATCTAAAGATATCATTCATCATTAGGGATGCTGTCAAAATTAACATCATTAGGGATGCTTTCAAAAATCTGGGCTCAGATTTTCCCTGTACTGAAAGGGCAGCATCCTTACAATGCCCAATTGCTTTGTCTCAAAAGAATCTGCGACCAGGTACAGAGACCCTGGAACTGCTTTTAACGGGGTAGAGGCTCAACACTGGCAGGCAGGTTGTTACTAATTTTGCCTTCTTGCAGGTACTTGCAAGGAAAGAGCAAACTACTTTCCCCATCCATTACCATTCAGTCTTAAATATGAAGACTCTTACAAGTACATGTATGAAGAAGTGACCTGATGCATGTGTTCAGTGTAGCTTACGGCCAAGTAAGTGTGCCTAGGCTAGTTGGCAGGAAGCTTTTACTTTTCCTGGGAGGGTTCAACAGCAATAGCTCTCTTAATATTTTTTAGTGCTTGAGCATTCTTCTGATTGACATTTCCTGAGTAGGCTCAGCTATTTAGGATATTTTGTAGTCCAGTTTTGCCAGATTATTTAGGAGATGGACTTGAGCTGCCCTGCCTCTCATTTGGGGTAGGAAGAATCTGCTGTCCTTGAAATTTGATGTATGATGATGAATGAGAAAGGAGATGAAGCACAAGATAAAAGTACAACAAATTGATATTCGGAATGGAACATTAGGAGCTGCAATGGGAAGAAGACATGGGAAGGGCCTCCATGCAATGTGAGGGCAAAGTCACTGTTTCCCCTGCAACCTCTAGGACTCCATCCTATTATTAAGGACAGTACTCCGACCTAGGAGGGAATGAGGGTTGGATGCTGAAGGGATAAGAAATATTTCAGTGTAGCATGGACTGTAACACACAACACAGATGAGGAGATGGGTGCAAGACCTTGCCACAAACCCAGATGCCAACTCTGCCCACACATTTACTTGGAAAATGTCATCATGGTAATGGGCTGGATGAGAAAAAACAGACTTAAGCTGAATCCAGATAAGATGTTCTCTGTCAGAGGCCCTAATCTGGATATAGAGGTTTGTCAACCAGTCCTGGACAGGGTCACACTTCCCCTAAAGAAGTATGTTCACAGCTTGGGGGTGCTTCTGAATCCGTCACTCCAGATGTCAGCCCAGATAGATGCGATGGCTAGGAGTGCCTGTTATCAGCTTCAATTGATATGTCAACTGCGCCCCTTTCTGGAATTTGAGGACCTAAAAACTGTGGTGCACGCACTGGTAACCTCATGACTTGACTTCTGTAATGCGCTCTACATAGGGCTGCCCTTGTACTTAGTCCAGAAACTGACAGCCAAATTGGTCACCGGGAGATCTAGGGGGCGACCATATAACACCAATATTAAAGTCCCTTCACTGGCTGCCTATTAGCTTCCAGGCACAATACAAGGTGTTGGTTATAACCTTTAAAGCCCTTCATGGCTTGGGCCCAGCTTACTTACGGGATCACCTTCTCCCATACAATCTGCCCCACACACTTATGTCCTCTGATAAAAACTTACTGCAGCCAGCAAAAACTAGGCTGGCGGCAGTTACCCAGAGGACATTTTCTTTTATGGAACAGCTTGCCAGAGAAGATACAACACATTTCCAGTTTCAACTGCTTTAAAAAGGTGGTCAAGACCTATCTCTTCCTGCAGGCCTTCCCAGATTAGCCTCTCAGTCGCCTCCCATCAATTGCCCCTGCTTTGTTTTAATAATTAAAATGTACTTTTTATTATGGATGGAAGGGTTTATGGGATATGATGTTTTACTGTATTTTAATGCTGTTTTATTTTGTTAGCCACTTCAGTCTGTTTGGAGAGGTGGGATCATCATCATCATCATCATCATCATCACAGTATCTAATCACATCACCCACAATATTAGAGGCACTTTCACTTGCTCATCCTCTAATATGCTATATGTATGCCATCCTGTGCCAACAATGTCCTTCAGTACTCTATATTGGACAAACAGACCAGTCTCTGTGCCTGATAGTAAATGGACATAAATCAGATATTAGGAACAGGAATACACAAAACCCTGCTGCAGAACACTTCAGTCTTCCTAAGCATTCCAACTATGACCTCAGGGCAGTAGTTCTTTAACAACAACAAAAAACTACAAATGAAGATTTGAAAGAGAAACCGCTGAATTAGAATATATCCACAAACTCCAAGCCATCAACTGTAGGCTGAACAGACACAATGACTTCCTGGCACACTACACTGGTTAACACCTCAATGTCATGAGGGCTTTCTTGGCCAGTTTATCATATCTCCTTCCGGTTCCCAGCATACACAAATTACATTCCCAAATCTCCCTCCACCACTCATATGGTCATCTACTTATTCTGGCCTTGGGAATATCTTTGCTCCTCAGCAACCATAGTTAAAACTGAACTTATCACCATAACCACAAGTTTTGCATTTCTATGATTATTCATACAGTCTGATTATAAAAATCCTTCCTGGGTACCAGATGATTATGCATCTCAGGAAGTAGACCAAGTCTAGGAAAGCTTATGCTACAATATCACTCACTCAGTTAATGTCAAAGGTACTACAAGATCCCTTTGCATACTAAGATGTAGGTTAGCCCTTCTCAATGAGGTATCCTTGAGATGTTTTGGACTATAGTGAGGTATCCTTGAGATGTTTTGGGTGATGGGGGCTGTAGACAAAGCTCATAGAAGTGGCCAGATAAGGGAAGTGTGGTCTATGTGGTTTGATCCAATTAGAGAACAAAGAAGAAACAAAGAAAAGGGAAATGGACAATGTACAACCTACAACGTACAACGAAACAGGAAATGGAATGTGATTTAGCTATACACCCATATTTAACTGTCCATTCTGATCATGCTGGTACAACTATTCATATGTATGTATATGTTTGCCTTAAGCTAAACTGGGGACATTGGATTAAGCTGTTAGAAAGAAGGACTAATTGCTCATGGGAATGAACAATGGTCCTAAGCAGATGGCTTAAAAGGCCGTCTTCGGCGCAGGGAAGGGGAGGGGCAGCCGCACGCTCGGCGCCCCAACCCCCTCCCGAGGTCATCCTTGGAGCAGCCAGCCCTCTGCACGGCCGGCGCTCTGAGGAGGACCTCCTGCCGCAGCGTTTGCAAACGCTGCGGCGGAAAAGTCAACAAAACTGCACCGCAGCCTGTTGCAGCGCACTTTCGCACTGCGAAGCTGCGCCGCAGGATTGAGGCATGGGGATGCCTCGGTCCCACGGCGCAGCTTCCCAGGGCAGCCCATGGCCGCCCATCTGCTTAGCCCAGTTACAGTTAGAACTCAAGAAAGAAGAGATGCTCTGAGCTTAGCTGCACCCATGGGTGTAGTTTGGTTGAGAGAAATATAAACTTTAGCTGCACTTTTATCTGAACTGGGCTTAGTGGGCCTTATTTGGAGCAAACATGTATAGAATGTACTGTTAATGAGAGAACAGTTTAATCCAGCATGTCTAATACAGTACATTATGTTATTAACTTTCCAAAGCATGGATATAGTCATGTACTAAAAGCTGTTAGAAAGGGAATGCTCATAGTTGCATAACATTTTCCATTTATGGTTTCAGTTCATGGGAACTGAAAAGAAAGGAGAAGAAGAAACACATTTCAAACCCCTTGAGAATGTCACTAACAAGAAAACACTCACAGATGAAATGTCTGAAATATTTTTCTCCAAAAGCCAGACGTTGTAGTAATTAAGCTAGGATAATTAAAGGAACAGTGCTAATTTTAGTGGAAATTAACTCTGTTTTTCTCCAGGCAGTCAATCATTTCACTCAATTGTTCATTATAAAGTTTATATTATGCAAATACGATGCATGCTAGTCAAACTTAAGTGGCTGAAGACTCAAGTTGCCAAATGCCTCTTGAGAAAGAGACGTATAATTAAGAGTTTGCATTCTTGTTAACTCAAATTAATTCCCCAAGGGTAGTGCAAGAATAGAAGGTGACAGTGGGGGGCCTCACTGTGCTCCAGTTTTATCTTTTTTGATTGGCCATTTTGTATGAATGTCAAATTAACACCCTCAATTATGCCAAATAAAATTCCATCATAGGTTAACTAAGCTGTTCAGGTGAAGAATAGACCTGCAGGATTTTATCCACTGGGGTGATGAGGATGCTACTTTTTATATTTTATCCTTCTTAAAAATATTATCTTTGGTTGTTTTCAATATATCAAAAATCACGACTCAGGATCTGCATGTTTCACCTAGCAGTCACAGGAAACCATGACTCACTCTTATTGATCATAAATACAAATTACAGACATCAGAGAAAAAAAACTATTTTATTTTTAAAAATGTGTGCACTTCTTATTGGTGTAAATGTTTTCAAAATATTTTTATAGAAGATTTGTGAATGCAAGCAAATAAAGGTACTTGCATAGGCAGTCAAGTATAATAAAACTGAGACAATCAAAATAAAGGATAACAATAACAATAACAATGGTGATATTACAACATTATTTTTTTTAAAAAATCTTCAAATATGTTCATTTATTTATTTAATTTATATGTCATCTTTCTCCCAGAAAGGGATCCAAAGTTGCTCACAGATAAAATCAATTAAAAACTTTACAGTAAAAAATTAAAAAACAATTAAAATAATCTCATTTAAACAATATAAAATTGTATTAGACATACAAAAGTTAAAAAATACAAATAGCATAGTATAAAAGCCACCCTGACAAAGACTGTATATAAAAAGGGATTGTGAGAAAGTCTTCCCTTGAAGAGCTAAGACATCTTGAGGATTTGTATGGGGAGATGTGGCCTTTCAGATTAGTCAGGACTCAAGCCATATGTAAAATAAGAACTCATGTTAAATGCCATTTCCATCCTCAAGGCCTTTGCTAAATCAAAAAAATTAAAAATTAAAAAGGATGTTTTGCTCTAAAAGTCTTTTAAAGGTTAAGGTATTTCCTCAGATGTTGTAGGTATTGAGAATTCAACAGAATCAGGAAAGGAAAAATAAATGGAACACTACATTTAGGAGTAGGTAATGAACCATATCAAAAATATGCTCAGATATTTGCTTATAAGAGTTTCCATGGGTTAAATTGCATTTTCTGGGTACAGTTGTACCCTTTCTTGGGTGAATCATATGTACATCCAAAGTGGTGTGTGTGTGACATTATATTGACAGAAAGGTGTCCCTTTGTTGTCAAAGAGGTCTCAAATGAAATTGCAATGCCCTCTTAAGGAAAACAATACATTAAACAAATGGATCTTTCAAAATGAAGCATGACATAACCTTTAGAGCAAGGGAGATAACTAATGTGTGAGATAGCTAGAGAAGTTATGGTTACTTTCTCATCATTGGAAGATTTAATTTTCCAGGACAAGCCAGCTGATATCCTTCTGTGACACTAGGCTCTCAAGTCCCACGTTCAGCAGCTCACCACATTTCAGCAAGTGACCTGCCAATCCCCAGGTTAATCAAGTCATCCCTTTCCACTCTTTTGCTATTTCCTCCCATAAAGAACATGTAAGCCTATCTCAGTCTGATACAACTTAACACCTGTTTCACTTTAAAAGAGACTCCTATAAATAGAAGAGGGAACACAAATCTCTGTGGCTTTGCACTGTAGTTGAGAAAATGGGGCTCACAACTCTGTGGGGGTAGAGGGAGGAAGACGAAAATGACAAGAAAGAGACACTATCTCGCCTGAAAACCTGGCAGCTCTATTTAAGGGTTGTTGCTTTTAATTTAAATGCTCATTTCTTATTCTATTTTCAGATCCTCTCTGGGATTTTAGGAATGTTGAGACGTGCTGGTTGTAAAGCCCTAAGTACAAGATGGTCACGGATGGCTGGAATGAGGCATGTTTTAATGGAAACAAATCACTTTTCAATAAGCAACCTTCAAATCTTGAACAAAAGCTCAAAGGGCTCAGGAAGAAGATATGTTTGTTGGCTTTAAGTGGCTGGATGCAAGCTTGCAGCCATGAAAAGGTTTCAGAATTACATGCTGCCAAATAATGGTAAGACCACCATATGGAAGAAATGAAGTTGGTGTATATACCTATGAAAAGTCAGAGCCAGCGTGATGGAGTGGTTTGAGCATTGGACTATCATTGGAAACCAGGGTTCAAATCCTGACTCAGCCATGCAAATCTACTGGGTGACTTTCGGCAAGTCACATTCTCTCAGCCTCAGGGGATGGCAAAGGCAAAGCCCATCTGAAGAAATTTGCCAAGAAAGCCCCTTGATAGGTTTGCTTTAGGGTCACCATAAGTTGGAAATGACTTGAAGGCATGCAACAACAACAATCTATTTAAAAAAGGCAATTCCGTTAAAAAGAAATACACCTATGGTCCTATGGCCCCTGGAGATAACATCCATTGAAAAATGACAGATTTCTCTTCTGGGGGAAGGGAGAGAGGTTCATCTTCAGAGGGAAGAATTAACCTTTTAAATCTCCCATTCTCATTCACCTCAAGCTGCCTTGGAATTCTCCTCATCTGATTGTTTCCTCCCCAAAAAAGACAGATGGGATGTATGTTCTCCCAGTCTGAGGAAGGCTAGAGCTAGCTAAAATTTCAATAGGAAGGAATTCATCTACAATAAAATGGCCAGGAAGGGGAGGGGAATGAGAAAAAAAAAACGTAGACATGCAATTCATTTCTCTCTGATGGCATGAGCTCAGCACGCTTTGAATTGTTGTAGGCCATAATGCTGTAGCTCACAGCTCCTAACACCGGGATTGCTCAGAGTGGACTTAATAAATGAAAAAAGGAATTTGACTTGATGAAGTGGGAATCAAGACTTAATTTGACTTCTGGCTCATTATAAGTCATGCAGGAATGAATTAACAAATTAATGAAATACATTTATATCCCATTTTTTGTCCATCGAGGAATTCAAGGTGATGTAAAAGTATACCTCAGTTAATATTTCTAGGTATTACATCTTTAATAGATAATGTGGTACCAAAAGCAGAGATAACATGACTGTGCTTTGTTGTTCCCTCTTGGGTCTTCCATTCAAGCAATGACCAGAATGAGATTTGGTTTAGTTTCAGCAAAGTGGCTACATTTTGTGTGTTCAGCCTATACAGTACCTCCGTAGAAGGCAGCCATGCCAGGTAAAATGGAATCATAGTGCCATAACTGTGTAATATAGAAGAGCAGTTTCTGGTTGGCTGCCCTTTGCTTCTATAATAAAGGGCAGTGATGTCACTAGGGTTGGTGTCACCCGGTGCAGTAACTCATAGTGTCACACACACACACACACACCTCATTGAATTCCTCCCATGCCACACCATACAGAATCCTTAGCAATATTACTCATACATTGGATTTTCCATATATCACTGAATGTTATGGGAATAGGTGTGACATAACCAATTAGCAAAATTAAATCTTTAAATTACAATATCATATGCGCAGCATAAATGTATTTACATGTATATTGTTGCATGTGGTTAAAGTGAAAATAAGATGTGATGCTTTTGTAAGAAAATTTAAAAATAATTTTAAATATTTTACTTTATTTTTTAAAAAAAACCTGGGGCCTCTTTTCTTTTTCCACTGAGCCTTGCCCCACTCACACCATCTCTTTAGCATTTTAAAGGGACACAGGTGAATGGCGCAACCCATTTCTGCCAAAAGGCAAATGTTTGGGAGAAGTGGTGCCACCTTAGGGTGTCACTTGGTGTGGCTCACACTGCCCCACACCCTCCTAGTGATACCCCTGGTAGAGAGGGCCATTTGTCTGTCAGGAAATGCTTTGGAGGCATCAGGAGCCACTTGCTGATGGCTATTGGGGTGGAATCACAGTGCCTTTCACTTTAAAGGGCCTTAGATAGCAATTATGTGCATCCTATCAGTACTTCATATACAAGTTCCTTGCCACAGTTTCTGTGAAATGTCACCAGTCCACTCTTGAATTAATCATATGATATTCATGGCCACAGTCATGCATTTGATCCTTGGATATACTTGACCTCTCTCTTTAGAGGTTTGGTCAAAGAGTTCAACATGCAATAGAGAAGAACTGAGTCAGGTGGACCTGTGTCACATAGTGTCACTATCTAGGGAATCTCAAATTGCAACCATTCCTTCTCCTGGCTCTCGCCATGTATCCATCTGTCCAAGTGAACGAATACAGTGAGTACACTACAAGGAAAAAGCATGAGCTGCTTGAAATTCTGTCCAGAAGATCAGGCAGAGCTCCTCCAGCTGACCCCAAATACCCTAAGAAGAAAGAGTCCACAATGTTAAATTTGTCAGTCACTTTCTTTCACAGTTTGGAATTTAGCATAAAAATCCAGAGATAATCAGATGCTCAATGGGATATTTTCACATGTGTCTAGTTGTGTCCTTCCCTTCCCCTTCTCTGGAGTGGCGTCACTAGGATTGGTGTCACTCAGTGCAGTAATTCATGGTGTCACCCCTTTGACATCCTAGAGTAAGGGTGTGGATGGGGAGTAGGGTATCACCTCAAGGAATCCAGTATCCTCCTGCCACTGCCCCCACCCACCAAGCAGAGACACCAAAGACAGGACCACCTCCATGAGCAAGAACAGTTTTTTAAAATTAAAAGAAGATCTCAAGAAAAGAGAAAGTCACAACAAACAACTTGCCTCCCAGAGGATAACGGAGGAAAGGAGCCAAACAAATCAAAAAGGGGAAGCTGCGGAAGGAGGGAACAAAGAGAAAGGTCCACAGTTTCACCCTCATCCTTGGTCCCCCAAAGGGGAGTGGCACACCAACAAGAGCCCCCTTTCTCTCTGAGAGAGGGGCCTTGGGACACCTCACCACTGCCCAGTGTCACCCCCTGTGATGATGTCACCTAGTGAGGTAAACCCCCACCCCTAGTGAAACCACTGCTTCTCTGTACACCAGTAATGGGAGAGCATGCCAATGGTGAAGGATTATGGGAGTTGCAGCCTGAGAACATTTTGAGGAAACCAGTTGCTCACACCTTCTGTAGACAATACTGGTTGCATTAAATTGGATTTATATCAAGATCCAATTCCTTGGCAGGACCTCCATCATGCTGGTTGCTGAGGCCAGCTCAAGATACTCTGTGGCCTGAAACGAAAAACAAGATGCCACTCTCCTCTTCAATATACAGAAGTAAACTGGCATGGCAGTTGAATCTTATCTCAGCCCTGTTGATAGTATAGCATCCTTTACAAGACTGAAGCACAGGTAGGATGATATCCAGAGTTCTGTCTCCTCACCACTCCATAGCATCTGTAGCTGATTCTGTTACTCTTCCTAGTGTCCCCAGCTCAACAATGTGTTTAATTAACTATGCAAAGGGATTTTGTAGCTCCTTTGAACCTAACTGAATGGAAGAATTTGCAGCATGAGCTTTCATAGACTCTACTTCTTCAGATGAAGGGAAGTAGGCCAAATCAATGAAAGCTTATGCTACAACTTCATTTGTTCGTTTATAGTCTCAAAGGTGCTACGAGATCTCTTTACATACTGATATTCTAGATTAACATGGCTATGTCTCTGAATTTTAATTTACTATGTCCACCTAGAGCTGCAACATTTCAAACTACCCCCGTGAGGTTATTGTTATAACTCAGAATGTGGAAAGTTACTTTTTAAAAAAGTTATTATTAATAATAATGATAATAATAATAATAAATAAATAAAATGTATTTATATCCCGCCCCTTTGAGATCAATCGGGGCGGCTAACAACAATAAAATATTACATAATACAAACAAATCAGATTCCCTCCCCTCCTTAAAACATTATTAAATCAGTCCAAGTTAAAACTACAACATACAACACAACAATAATTTTAAAACCATTCCCAGTGAGCAATGGCAATACTTAATTAACAAATGAAGCCCCAGAACCATCTTATAGAGGGGTTCCTGAGGCCGGGGTTATCTATCCTGGAAAGGCCTGCTGAAATAGATCCGTCTTGACAGCCTTTTTAAAGCTGTCCAAAGATGTCAATTGATGGATCTCATCCGGCAGGCCATCCATAGTTTGGGGGCAACAACCGAAAAAGCCCTCTGGGAGGTAGTCGCAAGCCTAGATTTTTGTGGCTGCAGCAAATTCCTCCTAGAGGACCGGAGTGTGTGGAGTGTGCGGAGTGTGTATTAATCCTTGTTACTTGTTACAGTGTTTTAAAAAATAATTTCATTTTTTAAAAGTAACACATTGCATTGCTCATTGGGTTGCTCATTATCTTTTTTTACTTTCATTATTTCCTTAGGAGGGAAAACAGGACTGAAAGGAGCCCTGGTGGCACAGTGGTTAAATGCTGGTACTGCAGCCACAAAGTTGTAAGTTGATCTTAGAGGAGGGCTCCAAGGTCTATTCAGCCTTCCATTCTTTCGTAGGTTGGTAAAATGAATACCCAGCTTGATGAACTTTCAGCTTGACATTGTAGATCACTTAGGGAGTGCTAGTTCACTGATAAGTGGTATAGAAATGTATTTGTTATTGCTATTACTATATTGGCATAAGATTCAAATAATGCCTGCCAAAATGTCTCTTAAATGCTCCCTAAAGGTAGGCCCTCTGCAGACCAGGGCATTTGGGACGCCCTGGTCCGGAGCGCCGCGGGGCTATGGCAGCCCCACCGCGGCGCTCCTAGAGCGGCCCTGAAAGGTGCGCCAAAAAGGCACTCCTTTCATAAGTCGCAAAAAGGGCGCCCTAAAAGCGGCGGGCGCCCTTTTTGCGACTTATCCTCCACAGCGCGTCTGGACGCTGTGGAGGGAGGTCGCCCTGAACGCGTCCGGCGTGCGGTGACCCGGAAGCGTTCAGGGCGACCTCAGGAAGAGGAAGGGCCGCCGCGCGTGCGGTGGCCCCTCCTCTTCCAGGCCTCGGAGACGGCTCAATTGAGCCGTCTGCCGAGGCAGGTAATGTCCTTTTTAAATACCTGGGAAGCTTAACTTGTTTCAGCGATAAAAATTAACTTCATTCTCACTTGCTTCATTACCTTAGCCATTATTAACCAAAGGTAACTCATTATAGGTAACTGTTACTTGTAACTCATTACTTTTTGAGCTTGGGTTTTGTTTAGAACTTTTGTTTGCTTCTTGAAATGGGTGGGGAACAATGTGCTAATGGAGAGGCTTTGATCTGGTTGTTCTTTGGCTACTTTGATGAATGACTTCTTCCAAAATCCAGAATTTAATGCAGGTCAGTTGATAATTGAAAATAGCACATGGCAACATGATGCCCAAGGAAAGAAAAACCAAATTGTAATCACAAAGCTCTCTTGGGAGCACTGCACAATAGTTTAAGTGAGATAACAAATAGCTTGTTCACCAAGTACTAAAGCAGGGATTGATTAAGGCTGCAGAAACATGGCTTGTTTGTTAGAAAAGCATTAGGGGAGCTGTTACACTGGGTCTCTTTAGCACTTTCACCTAAAAATTATATGTCAAAGGTAGCCTCAGGGAATGACCTAGGTTTGAAAAGACTGCAAAGTGCTCTTTCTGGATTCTTATCATTCACCAAGTCTCATCTTGCATACTGATGTAGCAATAGTCTCATTAAAGATTATTTGCAGAGTGTCCCAGGAGACTATGACCTTACAAAAACTGGAAACCTGGGGCAGCGTTCCTATCATGATTTACAGGAGAATAAGGGTTGTTTGCACCATGCTGGCCTGCTCTGCAGGTGCAAGAGATTGTGGAGGAGAGTCACAAAACCCGTTAGTGCTTGCTTACATTGATGGGTAGACATTTTAGCAGCCTACTTTCAACAGGTGAAGAAGAATTCAAGAAATAGACAATAGGAGAGAGAGAGAGAGAGAGAGAGAGAGAGAAAGCAAGGGAAAGAAAAAAGAGAAAAGAGAGAAAAGAGAAGGAAGTCTCTGAAGAAATTTCTCTGGATTTCTTTCCATAGCCATCCCTGTATGAGGTTTTAATCCTGACTGAATTGAAAACATTCCCACCTCCACAGAAGTCAGACCATAGTATTTTATTTCCATGCCAACAAGAAGAAAAAGAAGAAGAAGAAGAGAGACTTATCCAGTGTACGCAACAATATGCAGGAGAAGAACTTTCCCCCCCAATATGTTAAATATATACTTGGTTTTGGCCTTAGGTTTTCTCCCCCCCCCCCCCACCTCACTTTGGTAACAGTCTGTTATGTAAGGCGTAAATGTGTGGGCAGGCTGGCTGTTTGTAACCTCACTTTTGTAACATTGCTTGGTAAGCACAGTAGTTATGAAACAGCTTTTCAAAAATAATATTGGAACCTTGCCTCTGTTTCTGTTTATTTTAAGGCTTATTTGCTGGGGATAGTGTATCTCTGTCCTCAA
The DNA here is from genome assembly GCA_020142125.1 of Phrynosoma platyrhinos. Taxonomy (NCBI): domain Eukaryota; kingdom Metazoa; phylum Chordata; class Lepidosauria; order Squamata; family Phrynosomatidae; genus Phrynosoma; species Phrynosoma platyrhinos. The sequence goes on from CM034703.1 coordinate 75,787,385, forward strand.
CCACACTCCCAAGATCAACCCTCTGAACCAAGTTAAGACTCAATGTTAACGATGTCCACAACCTTTGCCAGTACTTTCAGCATCCTAATAAATTGACTCACAGTTCCAGAAGGTGAGATTGGGACATTCTGGACAGAAGAGGGAAGAAGGGATCACAGGGTTCACTCTGCCCTTACTATTGCATCATGAGGAGACCCCAGGCAGATCTCTAAGGCAAAGGCTACAGTTCTCATATGTCACTTGAACCAAAGTCCTCTACATTACCATTGCTTGTTGTTCATGGAATTTTTCTGGGCAACACTCTGTGAGGCTTTGCATGTTTCTTATGTGCTACAACTCAAGGACCTACCACATATTTGTATATTTGGATCACAGAGAAACACTCTGGAATACAAAAGTGTTAACCTTAATAATCTTAAATACACTCTCTGACAAAATAACTTGAAATAGTCTTCATGTGCTTACACATGTTTTATTGCATAGTGGTTATGACACTTTAAAATGTATAACCACATTTGGAAGCCTCCTTTCTAAACATTGACTGTTAGAACTATGCTAACATTAATTTTTTTAAAATTAGTTTGATCAAAAACCAAGAGAATGTATGCATTAAAAAGGTGATTTGACTGCATCATATTTCTACTAACCAAGTCTTGACAACAAAAAATTATTTTCTTATTTATAACTGTACTTATGCTCCAGAAGTCATAAAGTAATAAACAGTAAACTGTATGCCATACACTGTAGATTCAAAATCCTGTAATCATAGAAAACAACAAACAGCAGATACAGCATAATGCTTGACTACAAGAAGACCCTGTGACATGGGTTATTTCATGCCAAAATGATAGTCACAAGATTATTTGTATTTTTCTTATAAAAAGAACTATTAAGGATTCTACTTGCTTATTATCCTTGGAGAATTTTGTTTTTAAAATCCCAAGGAGGAATATGTAATTGGACAGTCCTCCTCACTGAAGAACTACTTATGATACATATTAGTGCAACATTTGGCAGGCTGTTGTATCTACAAGTAGTGATGTGAATTTCTCTTTATATTCTTTTCATCCCTGAAGGGTGGGGAAGGAAATGTTATTACTTTTCTTGCTTCTCCATAGAGAGCAAGATATTTCAACTTGTTTGCCTCTCACAGAGAAGCAAACCATTACTTGACGAATTCCCAAAGAATGAGGGGTATAAAACACTCAGCTGGCTTTCCTTCCCTAACTCTTCTTGCAATTAGCAGTGTGAACCATAAAACTCCATTCACAGTGTTGAACAAGAAAGAATGACCTACGTTTATCTTTGCAGTAAAATTCCCTCTCCCGCCTTTCCTCCTGCAGCCCAATGGAGTAATTCAAAATGTCTTGACTGAGACTAACACAATGAAAATGGGAAATATTAAGGTATTTAGGGGATCCTACTATAGCTGTGTATGCTTATGTACACAATCAGGTGCATGTGAAACAGACATACATATGTATACATTTTTTTATTGAAACTATAATTATTCTTTTGGTGGTGACTGGAGAGCATCATAAAACACTCAGCTGTCTTTCCCTTTCACAGTGTCTAACAAAGAAAGCCTATATTTATCTTTAGAACTCCCCCTTCCTTCCTGCAGTAGCTGAAGACTGTTATTTTATTAATTAAGCAACAAAACAAACCATCCTCAACATTGAATTTTTCACTGAAGTGCCCACTCTATTACTTCTTTAGCAAATGAAGCATCTGCAAATTCCTCAGTTGAGCAGATGCCAAATTTCAGAGCTCATAAATACTTGAGCTGAGCATTGAGAAAATAAAAAATCCTGTATGTTTAACAAGCAGCAATGAGCTTTTATCACATCCCTAACTATAAGACCTTGAGACTGTTTGTGATGTTATTGTTATGTTATTGTTATGCCTGCAAGATAACTTATGTCTTATCCAGGAATGCAAATAATATGGCTTGGGTCCATCTTATCTTAGGGACCGCCTCTTCCCGTATGATC
>CM034703.1:75827077-75838842 GCA_020142125.1 Phrynosoma platyrhinos
AGTCCCTTGGCCCTTAAAGGGGAAAGGTTGCCTACCCCTGGTTAAGGCCCTTAATCCCAATGCATGGGAATAAAGTGCCAAAACACACCTGCAAGGCTAAATTAATTCAAAATATTCTGAGAATGTTGTAACCAAGTCTGCTTAAGTTCTTTGCTAGGGATGTAGCTCTTCTGTTATTTATTCTTGCAAACAAGAAGGACTATCAACACTCCCCAGCAAGAAAATTGAATGCAATAAGATTATTTACCTTTGGAACTTATTATACAAAATTTGTCTGTATTTAATGGCAGGGGGTATATTTTTTGGTGAAGGAAACTTTTTTGTATAAGAAATTGTATTTACTGCATAGGAAGCTTCAATTTTTTTGACAGGACATCTAACCAAAATGATGAAATGGGTGCAGCCAATCCCAATAGACCCAGCCTTTGTGGCCAATCATACTTGTTTTGCAATCAAGAATGAGCAATATCAACAATTTTCTCATTGCTGGAAGAGAAAATGAGTATATTTTTCTGCATGAAAACCACCCATGTTCATTACAGACAATTTTTTTCAGAAAGGGACCCAACTGCAAATAATCTCATTGCATTCAAACTTTCTTGGCAGAGAGTCCTTATTCAAGACAACCCTTTTTCATTCAGAATTAGAAAATAAGTGAATATTCTTCACATCTCTATTATTTGTATATGCCACCCAGAACAATTATTAGAAGACCTATCTAGTTTTTATTACAGCTTCAGGAATGTTAAGAAAATGAATTTAAAGTGAAGTTCATTAGTCCAAAAGATGTTGGTTGTCTAAAGGATTGACATTTTTTCTTAGAAAAATGAAATGTAAAGTGTAATGCTCTTTTGGTGGTGGTGGTGGTGGTGGTGGTGGTGGTGGTGGTGGTAGGGGACAGAGTTTGGTAAGCTACTTGTTAGTAATTCATTATGGAACATGTTGCAATGGTGTTGAAGCTAGTATTAATAGGGTCAAATTCCATTGATTGCAATGATTCTGTTGTAACTATGAATTAGTCTGAACTCAAGTAAATAAACTAAACTAATAGCTTATGGTTTACTGCCTTTTCATGATGCCTCAAAACACCGATGAAGCAACTGCCTCAATCTGCATAATTGTAGGGGCAGTTCTAAAAAGCAAAGCAAAGCAAAGCAGCTTCATTTATATACCGCTTCATATCGCGCTATGGGATGTCTAAGCGGTTTACAACTGTAAGCTCATTGCCCCCCAACAGTTGGGTACTCATTTTAGCGACCTCAGAAGGATGCAGGCCTGAGTCGAGCCTCAGCCCTGGCTGGTTTTGAACTCACAACCTTGTGGTCTATGAGTGAGTGGCTGCAGTACAGGCATTTAACCACTGCGCCACCAGGACATAAAAGATATGACTGTTGGGGGAATCAGGTAGAAGGAGTCCCAGACTTTGAAACAAGAGGCTAAAAAAATATCTGTCTTGCTATTAATCAACACTGCATTATTTTTATTTGCTGTCCACCTCCTCCTGGAACTGGGACACAACTGGAAAGGGATTTTTTGTGTGTCTCTTCTAGAAAGAACTGCAAATGGGACTTTCTCAAAGTTTAATGAAAGGAAAGAAATACAGTGTGACCTCAGTCAGCAACATGAAAGTCAGTACACTAAGGCCATTAAAAAAAATAGCTGTGTATTAGTTCCCTAATGTGAATGACCAGAGACTGAGTTTTAAGCTATGAACTTTCATGTGAAGAACACCCTTCTTATATGAGAAAAATATGTTTTATAGAAAGGGACATAACATACCTCTTTCAGTTCATCCCCTTCCACATCTCTGATTACTAAGAAAACTCCAGGACATCATATCCTTTTTCAATATTGAAAACTGGCCAAAGAAAGATATTTCTGTGTATCATAAATGCTGGAGTGAAATGCTTTCAGTGAGAACACAGAGGTCAATGTGCCCCCATTTCTCTTCTCCTTGTGAATTCTTCTAACCAGATATGCTATATATAAACCACTGGAAAAGTTCCTTCAGATGTGAGGCACAGCAATGGATATGAAAACAATATCCTGCTCTACACATATATTCACAGCATTTAGGAAGTGAAATATACCAGATGTGTGACCAAGGGAGTCCAAATAGCCTAGATGATTCTCCTTTTACACATCCCATATCACTTTTTGTATCGAACTCTCATGGTGTGTGTGTGCATGCACATGTGTGTGCATGTGCACATAGTGGTCTCACTGGAGTTGGTGTCATCCCAGTACGGTAAATATATGTTGTCACCCCAGGCTGGCAGCCACTCCAAGTGAGACAACATGGTAGGGGAGGTGAAGGTGGAAGGAGAATCAGCAGCAGACTGGGAAGGGTACTTGCTGTCCTCCCTCCCTCCCTCCCCTGACTGTCTCCCCATCCTCCCCATCCCACCCGAGCTGCCTGGCACACACCCCATTTTCCCCCTTCTGCCTGCCGCAGCCGCTGGTGGGTGTGGGCTGCTACCACCTCAGTTGCAACCAGCTGAGCTCAGGCTTCTCTACAGCCTTGGCTCTCTTGGCTAAGAGAGCCAAGGAAGTGAGAAGAATGGGCAGGTGGTCGCAGCTCAGTTTGCCTTCCTGCTGCCACCTGCCTGTTTGGGCTTCTCTGCAGCCTAGATTCTCTCAGCCTAGAGATCCCATGGTGGTGGCGGAGAATGGATGGAAGGTGGTGGTGGTGGTGGTGATCTGCTGCTACTGCCGCCAGCATCTGGCTGGGTGGGGAAGGGAGGCAATGATGGCAGGAAGGGGAGGAGTCCATGGTGCCCCTGCTGCCACTGTCACTGACACCTCCCTTTCCCAGCCAGCCATCAACCTCACCAGACCTGGAAGCAGCTGTTGGGTGGCAGAAGCACCACACACCCCCAGTGGTCACAGGGGCAGAGGTCCTGGCCAGGTGTCACCCCTCCCTGATGTGTCACCCTGTGCAGTCTGGATCCCCCTCACCTCCAAATGATGCCCCATGTGTGCATCTAGTGTGTATAGAAAATGAAATGTCAAAAAAGAGAGTTGTTTCCTCTCCTCACTTCTCCCCCCCCCCCCCCCCCCCCCCCCGCCTCATGGAAAGAAGACTCCCCAGTCCAACCTTCTAGTGGCTGGGGCAAAAATAGAATTTAAACAAACAATGGTATGCCCTAGAAGTCTTTGCAGCATAGTTCTCAATTTTGGCCTTTAAAAGGATGGGAAATCCAGGAGCTGCACAGAAGGCCTTTGGCTGCCAGACACAGCCCATGAAATGCACAATTTGTATCTTGTAGTTTTAAATTGACAGCTACCTTGATGGTGTCATTTAAAAGGAGGCATGTAAATATAAATGGAAAATAAGCTATGCAGTACTGTGTAAACCTTTTAGGTAGATCTCAGTAAGTTTAGTGTAAGTTACTTCTATACATACAGTCTTGCAGCCTTATTAAGTAACTAATATGATCTCAGTTGTTAGTGAGTGTGCAACTCTTTTGTTATGTGTAGGAGGTGTTAATCCCTTGGTATGCAGTCATGCTAAAATGAAAAGTGCTTCAGCTAAAGAAAATTGCCATTAATGGAGAAAAGTGCCTTATTTGTACTTTAGTGTATAAAGATGGCTTGAACTTTGTATCCCTAGAAACTTGTTCCAATGTTGAATCATAGCATTTGCAAAAGCTAGAAAGTGTCTGAGTCCAGCGTCAAGGAACTCAGCAACCTAAACAATTCATGTGCAGCAGGCATTCAGACTTTCCTGACCCGCAGCCAGCTCTTCCCCACCTAATGAGCCAACATGAATTGCTGTTTAAAATCCCCTGAACTCTTGTTCAGAAAAGAAAATTAAGATCCCACTTGATTTCAGCAAATACAAACATGAATCCAAAATAGTCCTTAATTTTCCCTAGAATCTGTCACAACCAGCAGAGCAAATGCAAAATCAGTTTGGATTTACTTTAGTTTGTCACATTTAGCAGAGCATAAGATTCCAGAGGCCATGAGAAAGAAAAGAAAGATAAAACCCGCATTCTGGGCTGCTTGTCATTACGCTTAAGTGGGCCTCATTCTCAAATCACATTTTTAGTACTTACACCTTCAGTGCTTGGCTCCCATAATTGTTGCTTACACTACTCAAATGATCGATCTGGCCATCAGTGCACCCACAGATACACTTTTCTGTTCAATTTACCCAACAGTACATGTGTTCTTTGTATAGGAGCCAGGAACTTCTCAGCTTTGATTGGTGCCCAGGGGACCACCATATTATGTTTCCCACCATACAGTGGCTGTGATACTGGAGACTGCTGCCAGAGATGTTAACTGTAGATATGACTGATAATCTCAAGTAAGGTTGGCCCTTTGTATCCATGGATTCTTTATCTACGGATTCAAACATTCATGGCTTGAAAATATTAAAAAAAAATATAAATCTAAAAAGGGAACTTTGATTTTGCCATTTTATATAAGGGACACCATTTTACTATGCCATTATATCTAATGCAACTTGAGCATCAACAGATTTTGGTATCTACAGGGTTCCTGGAACCAGACCCCAGTGGATACCAAGGGCCCACTGTAAAATTAAGTATATTACAGATACTTGCAACTATGCAAAAAGAGCCAGGGCTGGATCTACTCTGAACGCAGGGCTGATGCAGACCAGCCAAAAGCTACCCTGACTCTACCCTGACTCTGCCCAGATGCTGTGCAGCTGTCTGCATGGCACACAGCATCAGGGCACCCTCTTGGCACAAAAGAGCCACTGCGGCAGCTCAAAGGGCAGCCTTTTGCTGCCCCAAAAAGGAACAGCCTTTTGCCACTCTTTTGGGAGTGGCAAAAAGGAGGATCAGGGCCACGGCGTGTGGTTGCCACAGCCCCAATCCACCACTCCCAGGGGTGGCCTAGAGCCACCCCAAATGGGCCGTCTGCATCGGCCCTCAGTTTGCAGCAACTGCAGTAAGTTGAAGATGAAGGGGGAAAGTGGGAGGAGGAGGAGGAAACTGGGACATTTTAAAAGCAGCTGAAAAGGGGGAGGGACAACAAGCAGTTAATCAGAATTGTTTCTGTCAAATTGAGACAGTTGGACGGTATGCAACTATGTGTCTGGGGAGAGGGAAGAAGAAACTGAGAGCAATGACATGGAGTTACTGCTGCTGTCCCAGCATCTGCTATCTGAGGCAGTTGTCTCTCTCTGGCTGGTGGTAGGGCCAACCCTGACGTAGACCAAAGCAAGAATGGGGATGAAATTAAAGCTGAAGGGAGAGAAGCAGCAGAAGACATGTTGTTCTACATTCAGAATCAGATGATGATTATGAAATGGAATAGTGACTTCTGTAAGAATAATGTCACCGAAGAGTATAATTAGATCTACTTAATGGATACCTTTTCAAGACAAAAGCAATGGCACACAGATAGTGTGGCTTAGGGCCTTTACAGACTGCTAGAAATAATGCAGCTTGAGACCACTTTAACTGTGCCAGCTCAGTGCTAGGGAATCATGGGAATTGTAGTTTTTCTGAGCCATTGAGCATTCTCTGTCAGAGAGCTCTGGTGCCACAATAAACTACAGTTCCCATGATTCCCTAGCACTGAGCCAGGGCAGTTACAGTGGTCTCAAGGTGCATTATTTCTGGCAGTCTGTAAAGGCCCTTAGTTCTTGAGTGGATTAAAGTTTTGACATTAATTCAGATTCTTGTGTAGAACTGAGGTTTTGTAACTATTTTACAATCTAGCTATAGCATAACTCCACACTTTTTAAAGACAGATCTCTCTCTTTCTCTCTCTCCCTCTCTCTTCTTTTTTGCAAAATCATCCACATGCTAATAATCTCTTGCAATCTCTGCACTGTGTCAGTACGTCTTGATAATATGTGTGTGGTCTCATAGTTATAAAGCGGGAAAAGAAAGTTATAAAGCGGGAAAAGAAAGCTAGACTGGTGAAGTCAAAGAGAGGCTGGAGAGCATTTCTGGTGGAAAACATCTAGTTTAGCTCAATGCCTTTCATTGCACCTGAAGGCAATCCTGTTGGCCATGCTTGCTGGGGAATTCAGAGAGTTATAATCTAAAGAAATAATGTAAAGAAGTAATAGGAGGAGGAGAAAGAACCTGGGACATTTTAAAAGCAGCTCAAAAAATGAGATGACTGAGGATTAATCAGGACAGTTGGAGGATATGTAATAGGCACAGCGTACATGAAGTTCCATGGTTGAATTAAAATCCTGTAAACCTTTGCATAACAATTATTGCTGGAGTCAAATGATAGACTTGCATTAGAACTGATGTTTCGAGTTGCCAACCTGTTTGAAACAATGTATGGTAGATTTGCAATTAATTATGCAGTTAATCTTTATTACAATTAATGATTTCAGTCTTCATGCAGACCTTTGAACCTTGCTTGATTGGAATTTCTCACAAACTTTCCCCAAACAGAAATGAAAGCAAGCAGAAGTCAGTCATTCTTAGCACTCTCTATCCAGCAAAAACTAGAGAGTACCTAATAAAATCTGGAGAAGAAACTGAAAACATGTCCCAGGTTGCTCAACTGATGGGTGCTTTTATTACTTTTTCATTACTTAAAAAAAGAGAGAGGCCCAAACAGATATTTTTTTCATCATAGTAAACAACTCCTGGAGGCTTTCAGGAAAGACAATTGGGCCTTTTTTTCTCTTCCAGAAAAAAGAGGGATGGTTCAGAGGATCTGGGGGGAACTGGGAGCCCCCAAAAAGAGAAAAGCTGTAGAGGGCCACATACAGCCCAGGGTTCCATTTTGCCCACTCTTGCATCTGGTTGGCATTGTAGGAACAGAATATGGACTAGATAAGGGTTTGATTTGAGCCAGCCCAGCTCTTCTTGTGCTCTTTAGGAAGAACTACCCTATTTTCGGTTGCTGTCAGCACAAAACCTGAAAAATCCATCATACTGGGTGGGAGATTCTGGGAACTGTAGTCAAAAAGGCAACTTTTGTAGACTGCTCTGGCCATAGCCTAGCTCTGTACCCTGTTAACAATGGCTCAGGGCCTTCAATAGCTCAGAAGTTAACCAAGCCTGAAGTTACAATGGCTAGAACAACTGGCAGTCTCTTCTTGCCCTGGGAGCAGAGTGACCTACTTTTCCATGTCCTCCTTTAAAACAAAACATGCCTCTTTTATGATTCAGGTCATGAAGCCCTTTTTTTTACTCTTTGGAAGGATAGAAATATATACCCACAACATATCACACTAAGCATCTGTCTGGCTGTGAGCATGGAAAATGCCAGATTGAAGATGTTTTCTAATAATATTAGGAAAGGTGTCAGTTGTCCTCTTGCATGAGACACCGTGAAAGGCTCTGTTTTATTAAAGACAAATCATTTGCCACAATGCTGCCATCTACTGGTCACCTTCTTGCCATTACAGGCCCCATCCTGTGCCCCGTTCCCCCCCTCCTTATGAACTCTGGTTCCCTGGCATTCAAATAATGTAATTTAAATTCTCTGTTGGGCAAGTAGACCAGACAATAATGGAACATAGTGAACGGAGCGGCTGTATCATCAGGGGAGGAGAAAGCCCAGAAGTCATTATGTAAGGCTACACTTTTAGCCACTGTAATCTGGCCCATTGGACTTTCTCTATGCACTCTAATAGAGAGTCATTGATAGTGTACATGCCCATGCCCAGACAGGAAAAGCAGGTTTAGATAACACATGTATTATAAATAATTGATGTAAACAGTAATGTTTGCATGGATTTATGGGAACTGAGCACCTAACAAATTAATGCTGTTCCCTCTCATCCTTCATATTTCACTATGTTTGCCAAGGGTGGTTTGCCATGGACAAGATGGCACCCTCTACTCCAGGGGTAGGCAACCTTTCCCCTTTAAGGGCTGAGGGACTTCAGCTCCCAGAATCTCAGGAGCTATTGGCCAACATGGGACTATTGGCCAACGTGGCTGAGGCTTCTGGGAGCTGAAGTCCCTCGGCCCTTAAAGGGGAAAGGTTGCCTACCCCTGCTCTACTCAGTCCAAGTACAGAAGGTGATTGGACTGGTATGAACATTCTTGGTTGGTTACTGTCCTCCACATATGAGACAGCAGGCTAGTTTCATGGGGCCAAGAGAGGTTGTGTGAGACACCAGTTCTGTTTTCTCATGGAAGGGAAGAGCTGGGGATATCTTGCCTTCTTACCCCCTCCTAGCCACTCTTTTGGCTGAAAGAGTTGCTTCCTTTTGCCTAAAGATTGGACTGGTCCTGATTTTTTTATGTGAGTTGACTGACCCATCTGTTTGGACATAACAGAATCTGATAAGAAATTTGATGTTATATCCAAAGCTACTGTTGTGATCATCCTGTGGGCATCCTGTGGGAGGAAGAAGGTCCGGGGGCCGGAGGAGGAGGGCCCTCCTCCTTTGCCCAGCTGCCAGGCAGAGAGGAAGGGGTGTGCAGGCAATGGAGGACCCCTGGCTCCTGTTAACCTCCTGGTAATGGTGATGGCTCCTGCCTCCCTCTCCGCCTGCCTGCCTGCCTTCCTTCCTTCCTTGATCCAACTGGGTGTCCCCTCAGCCCCTCAGCCAGGCTGGGTGAGGGCGTCCCAGGGTGCCTTTCTGTGCCTCAAAGCCAGGTGGGTTGAGAGGGGTCTCTTGGCCAAGGGATACCAGAGGAGAGTCCCCCCTCAGCTCTCCTCCTCCTCCTCCTCCTCCTCCTCCTCCTTCCCTGATGCTGGCGGGGAGGCTAGTGCCACATTCCCCAGGAGTCCTCCTCCACCTTCCTTGCCTTCCACTGCAAAGAGGTGCCCACAAAGTGACCAGACCAGGAGCAGGACAGGGCACCAGGGGCCCTCCTCCTTTGCCCAGCTGCCTGGCAGAGAGGAAGGGGTGTGCAGGCAATGGAGGCTGAGCAGCTGAGTGGCCCGACTCCTCCCGGGTCCTCTCATTCACTCTCTCACTCTCGCCTTCTGCCTTTAGTCCCTTCCCTACAGTGTGATGCAGATCAGATCTATCATTCACACTTGTTGCAAATTGGTTCTTTTCAAAAGAGCCGGCAAATGATCTGTCTTCAGAAAGTGCGATTTTTTTGCATTTGGCTCGCTTCATCATGATTGAAACCAAGCACAGTCGGTTTGGAAACCGATTTCAGTGTGAGCAATGCACATATAATCCAGTCAGTAAATTGCTTTAAATCATAGTGGGAATGAGGCCTAAATAATGTGTAGTAATGATGAACTGAATAATCTAAATGCAAAAATTAGTCCAAATAGGGATAGACCCAGTGAATTAATTTGTATAAGAATAAACTTACTAACAAGTTTCCATTGATTCAGCAGGTCTACTTTAGCTGAAATTAACAATTGTATTCAGGCCAATGTATGTAATTGCAGAATTGTTTACACCTTTGGTTTGGTCAGGAATTCATAGTCTCAGCTAAAACTCCAAGTGCATTTGAAGCAAAAAAGATGTTGAATGAGTGCCACCAAGTGTCCTTTAGAGAGATATGGCTTCAGTAAGTTCTAATTAGATGGAGCTGAACAATTTGAAGGGAGAGGAAAAAAGGATTATCTTATCAAAAATATTAAAAGATTATCCCTGAAGGAGCATGTCACTAGACTGCCAGGCTTACAGAACTTAATCTTCCACTTCACACATATCTCTTTCTGTTGTATTCGCTCATGTTTCTGTATATACCATGAACCTTTTCAGCAATGGTTGATGTTAAGTGTATCTGTTTATATCACATTAGCTTGAATTAAGAGTTCAGGAACTGCTCTTTTTACAACCAGAAAGAGAAAGTACTTCTCCCCCACCCCAGAGAATTAGCAGCTGACATGGCATGATTGACACATTATGTGTGTGAGATCATAGAATGATAAGGTTGGGCTGGACTGTGAGGGCTATTTAGTCCAAGCCCCTGCCATGCTGGAATATACAGTAACAGCACACCCAAGGGATGTCTATCCAACCTCTGTTTAAAGATCTCTGGTGAAAGATAGCCCATCTCTGCCTGAGGCAGTCTATTTGATTGCTGAACAGCTATCACAGTAAATAAGTTCTTCCTAATGTTTAAGTGGAATCTCTTTGTCATCATTTGAATCCATTGGTTCATTTTCTGGAGCAGCAGAAAACAAACTTGTGTCATCTTCTACATGGCTATCATACCACCTCTCAGTATTCTCTTGTACTCTAATGCAGGGGTCCCCACATATTTTGAGCTGGGGGCCGGTTTGCTGCCCCCCTGATTTTCTGAGGGCTGGGGGCAAATGGGCATGCACACATGCGTGCATGCATGCACATGCGCACGGTGGCGGGCACCATTTTGGAATACAAAATGGCGCCAGAGTAGTGTGCATGCACGCACGATGTCAGGTGCACGTGCATGACTCTGGATGCCATTTTGGAACACAAAATGGCGCCCGGCCTCACACACACACGTGCACTACTCCAGCGCCATTTTGTGTTCCAAAATGGCACCAGGAGTCGTGTGCATGCACTTGTGATGCTGGGCACCATCCTGGAACACAAAATGGCATGTTGGAGTGTTGCTGTAGTTTGGGGACCCCTGCTCTAATGTATACCCTACAACATTTCACAGATTAAAACCAGGACACGCATGACCACACAAAATCAGTATGGTCAAGATAGCAAACATTATTAATGAGGAAAAACACACAGGCTAGGAGACGCTGCAGCAGTTTGTTTTTGCCTGAGTCTATTGGGAAGACTGCCAATGTATACCAGGTGCTGCAGGGTATATTTCAGAGAAAGATACTGGAAAAACCACCTCCAAGTATTCCTTACTCAAGAAAATCTATGAAATTCATGGGGTCACCATAAGTCAATAGGCAATTTGAAGATGCACACACACACACACACACACACAATCATACTGGGAAGGGCAAGACTCTTCCTCCTGCTGTATTAACTGAATGTTGTTGTTGCTGTTGTGTGCCTTCAAGACATTTTCAACTTATGGTGACCCTAAGGTGGCCATTGGGGATTTCTTGGCAAGATTTGTTTAGAGGAGATTTGTCTTTGCCTTCCCCTGAGTACAAACTACTTTTGCATCTTGAACTCTGTAGCAACTGCAGTAAACCCAGAATGAAGAAGAAAAAAAAGGATGATGTGAGAGAAACTGGGAAATTTTAAAATCAGCTGAGAAAGTGAGGACTGGGCCTGCTACAATAGCCATCTTCTGTCATGCAATAAGTGAAGCAAGTTCATTTTTTTTTTTTTGCTTCTTCCTGGGGTAAAAATAATGTATTCAAGTTACAAAAATAAAAAATTTGGGCTAAACATTAGGAAAAAGTCCATGACAATGGTCCCTGTTGGTGCATTACACTAGTGTAACATCATAAGTGTAGGCAGTGGTGGTGGGAGGGAAATGGCAATAGGTTCTGTGTGCATGAAAGAAATAAAATAAAATTTCCTGGTCAAGACTGAACTTAGAGCCTACGTCTGCCCCCCCGGGGGTGGTGGACCCATTCGAATGGTCCGCCCTCGAAGGCTGATGGAGCCAATTGGATTCCAGAGAGCCTTAGAGGGTTTAATGGTTGGGAATGCCGGCGATCCTGTCGAAGCTCTGGTTAATACTTGGAACACCAATCTTACCAGGGCTATCGATATGGTTGAGACTGTGAGTACCAAGCGTCCTTGCCATCCAGCTTCAAATCATAGGCCTTGGTACACTCCAGAGCTGAGGAGGATGAAGCAGTTTGGATGACGGCTAGAGCGCAGGTGGCGGAAGGCTCGACTCTTATCTGACAGAACTCGCCATAGGACTTTTCTTCGTTCCTATCGGGAGGCAATACATGCAGCGAAGAAAGTCTTC
>CM034703.1:75905854-75923829 GCA_020142125.1 Phrynosoma platyrhinos
GCCTGGAGATGTCTCATCCATAGGGTTGCCATGGGTCGAGATCGACATTAAGGCAGTTAACAACAACAACAAAGGAAATAACATAGTTCAAATCATAACAGTTTTATTTAAGTAAATTCAATATTTAACTCAATGCATGTGTAAATCTTATACATCTTAAAGAAAAAGGAGGAGGGATTGGAGCCTCCAAGTTTTGCCCCTGACCCTGAGGGTCCCACCTCACCGTTTGAGAATCATGGTCTACTGGGCATGGCTTACCTTGCAGAATAATGTTTTTGACACAATAGGAGAGAAAAACTTTGACAATCCAATAAGTATTCCCTCTATCATGGCTTTCTGCATGCCCACCAGCTGTAGCACTACAGACACAAATCTATGGATTGTAAAGAATTACTTATTGGCAATATATAGCAGAGACTAGGTAATTAGAAAAGTTTTTGCTGTTTCTTTTGGTTTGCAGTCAGGCCATCAAAATACCACTCATAATTCAGAGTAGAACTAGACATTACAAATAGTCTTGTGATTCCCTGAAGGATTTCTTTTCTGTGCACAGTTAAACTGCCACTGCTGTGGCCTCTGAGGGAGAGAAGAGCCCCCAGGGGAAAGACTGAGGACCACAGAGACCATCAGGGGATGTAGGAAGGAAGAGGCTGCTATATTTGCTACTGCCTTGGACCTCTGCTTCCTTCAGAGGTCTTGCTCTTTGCAGGACTGAAGCCCACACTCAGCAGGCCACACTCAGCAGGCACTGACCTCCTCCCAGCATAGCTGCCTTGCCTAGCTGAACTATAAAAACAGGACTTCAAGGGAGGCCTTACCAAACAACACCCAGCAGAGAGACTGACTGACGACCACAGAAACTATTGGGGGCTGTAGGAAGGAAGAGGCTGATGTGTTTACTACTGCCTTGGACCTCTGCTTCCCTCAGTGGTCTAGCTCTTTGCAGGACTGAAGCCCTGGTTCAGCAGGCACTGCTCTTTATTCTTGCACTGGGTACAGAGGGTAAAGGTTTGTCCTTTTGCTGGACAGAGACAAGGGTCTGTTACCTGCATTACCTCCTCAGCCTCAGAGGGAGAGAGGCAGGCCATATAACCAGTCACAGCAGGTTATATGTTAGGCAAAAGCCCCAAACCCCCCAAGATTGCAGGGCCTTCCTACCCTGTTAAACATTAAAAAGTACAAGTTTTTCAAAATTAGGAATTGATTACTAGCAGTGTCTGGATATCTCTCTCTCTTTCTCCTGCTTTTTCTAGAGGGTATTTCTGCCAGTCTGACAGGTCCTGGAGAGTCCCAGAGACACCCATAGACCTGTCTTGCTTTAAGGGTGCACTGGATCAATAAATGTCTACATACAACAAAAGTAACCACCAAGGTCCCCTCTAACTCAAATGAAGAGCAAGTTCTACCCAGAAAGCTTCACTTGTAATTCATCTTTTAACTACTGCAGTGGTTCTTAACATTTTCTTTACCTGGGACTCCCTTGAAATATATTTTGTTACCACAGACCCGCAAGACTTAAGATTTAAAACCCTAAAGTGCATCAAATACTGTACTTACTATACATCTTGGTCCAAAACACACTGCAGAAATAATACACTTTGAGACCGCTTTAACTGCCCTAGTTCAATGCTAGAGAATTCTGGGAACTGTAGTTTTGTTAGGCATTTAGCCTTCTCTGTCAAACAGCTCTGGTGCCACAATAAACTACAATTCTCAGGATTCCCTAGCACTGAACCAGCACAGTTAAAGCAGTCTTGAACTGGATTAGTCTTTCAAGCAATAGTGACAAAATTACACTCAGATTTTGAGAAGTAGGTTGGCCCAAGAATATTTCAGCATCCCCTCATAAATGGAACAAAATGAATATTAAAATGACAATGAGGGTCATAGAAAGGCATGTGGAATCCCTTTATCCAGAGAAAATACTGTGAAGACATAAAAACATGTTTTGATTCATCACCACTCTAGAAGTCATGGCACTGTTTTAGTGTAACACAGAATGCACTACAAATTAGTGAGATCTAATCTTCAAACTTTCCATCAATTAGATGAATTCACTTCCACTACGATCAACAAGCTTGAGTATCTGCACCAATTCATAGAGGTTAGTAAGTGAGAGGTTAAAATAGAAGTGTTTGAAACAATGTTTTTGCCTATTTTAGAAAACTAGTAATAAAACTGGTTAATAAATGTTAAAGTACAATCCATGATTCATTTAACAGCACTGTTGAAAACACAGCCCTCTTCTGCAAGACATATTCACAAGAAGAAAAAGGTGAATAGACCTGATATTCAGAAAGAATTTAGAAAGCTTGGCAAACAAGCCATGAATGTAGTTTTCACTAGATGCATGGATAGATATTGCATTTCAGTGTACACAAAAACACTTCACAGGCTTTGGCATGTTTAGGAAAAATGAATGTATCATAGTTTTCCTCCTGATCTTCAGACTGTCATCATTAATCTTTGGAAATTACAGGGGGAAATGTTTACTTACAAAAATTTCCCATTGGTCTTTGTCCCTAGAAGAACACGGTGCTCTGAATCCTCACGAGATATCATCCCATGGAACCAGGGCATCTTCAAATGGGCTGTTGTCGCAATCAATTTCTCTAGCTGTGGTTTCTGACTAATAATTGCTTGCTCAAGAGCATGCCCCTGTACAATGGACAAAACAGGGGAAAGGTGTAAAAATATAAATGTTTTGAGAAGCTGAGCTACATTTTGAACAGCTTGGACACATCCAAAGTTTTATTAGATAGCTAATCTAGGCTTGTCTACACCAACTAGAATACTCCAGACTGCTCTCATTGTTCTCACTCCAGAGCTGCCCCAGATTTTCTCTGTTATTTCTGAACTCCATAGAGATACTGGCCAGCTGTGTACACATGCATCTCCCTGGGTCTCCTGCTACATCTGTCAGTTATGCAAGTCGCTCCCTCTGAGGTCAGAAACAAGCCACCCAATGTTGAGCACATGGCTGGGCACCTCATTGTGATGTTAGAGGGAGTGAGTTGTGCCACTTGTGGCAGTGCCGGGTGACACAGTGGGGACACGTGTGGACAGCTGCCCAGCATCACTATGGAATGTTCCAGGTTTTCCTGCAAAATCAGGAGCAAAAGGTAAGCTTTAAAAACAAAAGAAAAAAAACAGTTTAAGGAGGGATAGGATGCATTCAGTGAGGAATTGGCTTTAAGTTGTGAAGACAATCCGCACTCAAATCAGGGATTTGGCCCTCCATTGCCATGGAGATAGGGGTAAGACTGTTTTATTTTGCCCATATAGATGAGCCCTCTAAAAGAAGTTGACAAGGGTGAGCTAAGCATGATCTGTAGATCAGATATGCCCCTTAAGACTGCCCCCAACAGATAATGTCACTTCCAGTTTCTCAGGAAAGGCTACTGTGTGCCAAAAGTGGAGCTTAAATAAGCTTTAGATGGCCAATCATGCTTCTAGAGGCTTCTGAGGAGCAATGAGTCATTTTAAAAGCTCCCCCCCCCCCCGCCTTGAATGGGGATGAAGCATATGGGACCCACTGAGGTCTGGGAGAGGGGAGGAAATGGTTCTATGATCCTGTAATGTTGTTCATTTCTTTATTAGAGTTAAAACAGGCCAGCAACATTTGAACCCACAGTGGGAAAAGCAAACAGTTTCTTCAATATATATCTGTTAAGTATCAATCAAAAAAAGTAGTAGAATAAACACCAGGATTTTTAAAAAGTATACTAAAAAGGACAAATATTAAATATGCCAGACAAACCAACACATTTTTGAGAGAGAAGAAGCAGCATACAAGAAACCATGCCATTGGAAAATGCCCTTAGTAATGTCATAGGGAGTGATATAGGAAGTTTGTTTGCTGTATGGATGGTACAAGAGAATTTCAAATAGTTTTGTATTTATTTCCACAATGGAGATATGCGGAGGGGGGCTAGAAGGGAGGAAGAGAAAGAAGGGAAAAAGAGAGAGAGAATGAACACCAGTCAGCAGGAATGGCATTTTTGTTATGTGACAGGATTTGGAATTCACATTTTGGATACCAACAAAACAGCAAAAAAGTATAAGCCAAGATCCTTCATCATCAGATGTAACTATGATGACAGAACTCCATCATCATAGTTATGTCTGACAACGACACCCCTTCCCCACCATTACCTTTTCAGCCTGGCAGCACCCCAACCAAAGTGTTTCTGAGGCAATGTGGATTGGTGTAGTAGGAAATAATGTCTGCAGTGCCCTCCCAATCAAGAGGCACATTGAGAACAGGCAGCTGGAGAGACCCCTCAGGGTACTACAACAACTGCTTGTCTTAATGTAATCCACAATCAGGAGAGCACTGCAGAGGTAATTTCCCAGCACCCAAATCTGCAGTGCCACACAAACTATTTGGCTGGGGTCCAGCTGGGCTGAAAAGATGGCCTTTGGAGGTCACATACAGTTGCTAATGATCATAAACATAAATCCCCAAGAGTTAAAAGAAATAAGTCCAGCAAGGGGACTTGTTTTTCATTTCTTATTCTCTTCCACACCTCTTTTTATTCATAAGGTAGCAAAATGCAAAAGGAAGAAAAGGGGAAAACAATTATAGAAGAAAGAAGAATAAACTCACTTGCAAGTTCCAAGTTTTTCTGACATATTCTCTGATTAGATTCTCTTTTAAATCTTCAAACTGACTAATTTTTGGTTCCACTCCTGGGGGGCGATTACATGGTTTTCTGAGTAGGCAAACAAGACCATCTATTTCATCTGAATGGTAGTTAATGAGTTCTACAGGACTCCTGTGGGATTTTCCTCCTGTAATAGCATAAGAGCCACTAATTTCCCTTTCAATGGTATAATGAAAAACTTTCTTATCATGAACCAGAGACAAAGCAAAGCCGCCTAGATAGTTTCGGCTCTGTCGCAGTAGATACAATCCATTGCTCAGTCCACCTTGTATCAAATAATCTTCAGCTTCCTCACGTGTGATGTTGCCAAAGAAGTAGGGTAGGTGGCTAATAGAATTAACACTTGCCATTGTTTTCTTTTGTCAAATAATTTTTAATTCTCTGTAGAAATTATTTTGTACCTGCAAGGAAGAAAGGAACATGTTGAGAAAAATAACTGTAGAGGATAAAATTGGATTATAGACATTTTAATGAAGCAAAATATGGTTTAAATGGAACAGAGTGCACTAAGCCCACTGAAATCAATGTCAACTTGATAGCCTTATTTGTAGACATAAGATATGATATCACATAGAAGAAAATACTCATAATTTTTTTGTATGTTAAATCATAAAATTAACCTTTGATGAAACGAAACCATTAAACTAACTGGATGGCTTTGGGCCGGTCTTTCTCTCTCAGCATAACCTACCTCACAAGTTTGTTGTGAGGATATAGTAGTGAGGAAGAGGATCATGTACACTGTTGCTAAAGGTTATAAATATAACATAGGCCTGCAAAAACTTTAAAAATTCATGATGATTTTACAGGAATTTGGCTTTCTAAACACAAAAATGACCTCAGATTTGCTCTATCATTATAGTTTTTATATAACTTGTTATGACATTTCTATATTGCAATGTGACTGAATTAAATGATCCTACAGAGAGTAAGAAAGGGGTTAAAGCCTTCTGAATGGACCTTTAAAACACTTTAATGCACTGATATGAAAGGCAAAAATTGGTCCAAAAGCACCAAAAGAAATCATACTGGAACATCAGCATCCACACTTAATCAAAGCTGAGTAACAACTAAATTGATAAAAATACTAAATTTATGAAAGAACTGTGTGTGTTATGACATTTTTATTGTAATTTTATTTCAAATTCAGAACCCAAAAAGAACAACTACAATACTGAGTTTTTTTTTTTTCATCACAGGTCTGTGTAATGAATAAACACACACACACATACAAAAAAAAATCACCTTTGTAGTTATTGTAATTCAGTGCTGGATGTAGTGCTTTAGCTAGCTTGTCTGCACATGTCAAATTTTCAGCAGGCAAAAGAGAGAAACTTAAAGTGGCTTGCCTAAGACTATGCAGTAAGTTCATAGGTGAGGAAATGGGAGGGGTGTACTGACCAAACTGACCATAATAGTTCCAAGGCTGAATTCCTGCCACCTTGAAGCAGGGCTAGGAAAGAATTCTGCTACAAAACCTGAAAGGCCAATGTCAATGGTTCTATGCAACTTAGCTAGATGGACCACTGTTCGGACTCTGTCCTCTGTTCCTATTAATCAGGGACTTGCTTGTTCATTCTGCAATGCAGCAGCAAATGGGAAAAGTAGGCACTCATGAAGTGAAGGTCAATTAAGCCAAATCTTCTAATTTCCACGAAGGGAAAGTAGGGATCCAGGTGATTCTTGAGCTGACATTCTTGAAGTGTGGTTCAAGCCTGGGTCAAGGAACCTCCTCCTTTTACCCCTTAAGCTGGATGTATAGTTATGTAAATGTAATTATGAATGACTTAAGGAATCGACCTCCGGACCCCACCTTAAACATGAAGGAAAAGCTCCAAGCAACAGAACATGGGCAAGTGTAGCACTTCAGGTTGACACAAATAACCCCTCCCACCCATTACAATCTTTAAAAAATAAGCATGCATCTGAATTAAACTGTGTATGTCTTCATACATTAATATAATATGTGGTTGAAGTGTTTAAAAAGTTTTACTTGCAATTTGAAAGTCTAAGCAGTTTTAAGAAGCAGTCTAATGGTTTCTGTTTTAAATTGCAAAAAATTAATGAAACTAGTGCCAAATATATTTTAAAACAGTCCCGTGGCAGTGGTAAACCTAGTATATTTGACACACGGTGTAGATCATTTTTAAACACCCCTCTCCTCTGTACAGCAAAATTATTTTCAGTAATAATCATTAAATGAAACAAATAATAATAATAATGGCCAGAAAAGAAATGCAGGCAATGAAAATTCTCTTTTATTGAACTTTGTATATATACTAATGCCACTAAATCAATAAATAAGCAAACTGTAACCCTGCCTGCATTCTTTCCTCCTTGCTTTTCTTCAATGATTGTTCCAGGTTTTTGCTATTTTTTTGCTAGTATCTGCATATCCTAACATTCCTTCCCCATTTTCATGTTTCCTTCCTCTAATTCTAATCTAGTTTTCTGTATGGTACATTTAGTAGCCTTTCCTGGGTCCCATGCCAACTGTTGTTTCTTTGTTTTCTGATTTAAAAGTGGCCTCTTGTGAGTATAAGGTATGCACAAGGACAATTAAAAATGTTGTGGTACAATCATTTCTTTCAGAGCAATCCATTGTTCTTAATGAACTACACAAACAAAGGCTTTCTATAATCTCTAAATCACAGAATGATTTTCTTCTGTAATTCTTTAATGCACTCCATTATCCAATGTAAGTTTGCAATAAGATACCTAGTGCCTCTTCCTTTTCTAAACATAGCTTGGACATCTGGTATTTCTTACTCCATATATGGTAAAAAAAAATCTTTTTTCAACACACTTTGATTTGGAGAATGCAATGGCCTGGTGGTTACTGCAATCCCTGCTGTCCCTTGTCATGGGCACTGAAATGTATATTAAGCATTTCTAGTTTATGGGCCATTGCCTTGTCTTCCATATTTGTTGGCAGATTTTGGTTAGAATTTGAGTGGATTCTATCGCTATAGATTGAAATAGCTCTATTGGTAGGCTATCTGTTTCTAGTGACTGATTTCTCCTAAGTGCATTGAGTGCAGTTTCTACTTTAATTTCTAAAATTGTGGGTTCATCTTTAAATTTCCTTCCTTGAGTATATCATCATTTCATTTCCTTTATATAATTCTTCAGTATATTGTTTCTATAACACTTGCATTCAAGATTCTGATTCTATTTCTGTCACCTTTTATTTTTGCTTATTGACCCTTAAATGTTTCAAAAATCATCTGTCATTCAGTTAGGCTTTTCTTTCTTTTTGGCTGCAGACAGCTGATTTGTTTTGTTTTAGTCTTCCTTCACAATATCCCTCACTTCAGAAGAGAGTTCTTCCGGATCCCAGTTAATTAGGCTTAATAGTGCAGATTTAGTTTTTACATTATCTTTAAACAGGGATGTTTTTCAGATCGTATTTTGGCATGAAGATTTATTTAGTGTTCTTTAGCTTTACACACTTTTTTTGATATTAGCAGTTCATGGTCAGTACCACAAGTGTTCCTGGTCTTGTTTTTGCAGAGAGAATGAAGCTTCTCCATCTTTTGCTTCCAATCATGTAATCTAAATGATTTCTATATTGCCCATAAGAAGATGTCCATGTTTACAATTATTTCGTTGTTTCCTGAAAGTGTGTTTGCATTCTACAAACTGTTGGCCTCACAAAATCCAATCAGTTGCTTTCCTATGACTACCAACATATCCTGTTTGGATGTGTGATCACTTTCCTCCTGAACTCCAGCAAAGAATCTTATAATTTCTCCTTCTCACTCTGTAGGTATACTGTCCTTATCTTTTTTAAAAAAGGAAATTTTAGAATCTGGACTAACTAATGGCCCTAACAGGTGCTAGCTAGAATGCCTAGAATCTGGATTTAATCTGGCCAATCCAGTCATACTGGAATCCTACAATACGAGTATGAGCCTTGGATAATGCCCTCACCAATTCCTGAAATCTTGGAAGCTAAGCAGGGTCAGTCTTGGTTAGTACTTTGATGGGAGACAGCCAATGCATATCAGCAGCTGTGGGCTATATTTCAGAGGAAGAAACTGGCAAAACCACTTCTGAGCATTCATTGCCTAATAAACCCGTATGAAATTCATGGGGCTGACGTAAGTCAACAGGTGAATTGAAGGTAGGCACACATACACACACACACACACAGATTAATGAAAAGGAAAAGGATAAGAAAATAATGTATAGACCCTTTAAGATTACAATCAACCCTCCACATTTGTGGCTTTGACTTTTGCAGATTTGCTTATTCACAGATTTGAGTAATACATTCTTTCTAGGAATCTATAGGTTCTCCAGTGCAATTCTGTCAAAAATTGACCACAGAGTTGCAATGGAAGACCAAGATTCCTAGAGAAAACATTTCAGTAAGCACCTGTAGGTCCTCCAACATGATTCTATGGTCAACCTCCAGTGGATGTTGACCACAGAGTTGCTCTGGAGGACCTGTCTGAGAGATTCCTAGATAGGTGTTGACTCAGGTTAAAAAAAATAGTGTGATTTTTCCTACTCTCACAGTGGTCCTGTGCCCCTCACCCCAGCTGATGTGAAGGGCCCCCTGTAACTGATTTATATTTTACCATCTGCTTTTGTGGCTATTAAACCAATTCCTCAGTCATTGCATCTGAGGAAGCGGATATGCTAGTGCCGAAATATCAATCAATTAGTCTTAGGACTTTATCACACAGCAAAAAAGAAAAAAAAAAGAAAAAAAAAGACAGGAGCATAGCACTATGCTCCCGTCAGTATCTTGCAATAACATTAAGATTTTCACATAATGTCACGTGACATTGCCATTATCGCACAATAATCCTGTGAATAAAGCAGCAAAATCGTGCTACTTTTTATTCAACGGGATAATCTCATGATAATGATGTCCTGTGAAAATCTTTGTGTTATTGTGCGATACTGACGGGAGCATAGCACTATGCTCCCCGTCTCCCCCCCCCCCATCTGATAAAATCCATAAAGGGACTGCTAGCTTCCTTTTTTTTCTTTCCCATCCATTTTTCCTTCTACTACAACACAGATGAGAAAACAACTTCTTTGAGGATGGCTGGTTTCATTTTTCAAAAGGAAGTGGCACCTACCATTGCCCCATACCCCTAGTTCCTCCCTTCCTTTCTACTTTACTCAAGGGGAAGGGGAGGGAAGAGCTTTCAGTTTTCCTTGAGGCAGGTTGTGTCTGCTGTTTAATTTGTCATTCTAAGCCCTTCTTCCCTTTTCTGGCACCTCAGTGAGAGAACAGGAGTGAGGAGCCACCACTGTACCCTCTTATGTCCTGCACCCAAGGCAGAACTCACCTTCTGCTCCCCCTATGGTCTGCCACTGTCCTGTAGTAGGAATCTATTTATTGTTAAACTTAACTTTAAAAATGTAAGAAACTCTTAAAATGTTGTTGAATTATGAAAATCTCACCACAATTAATTTAAAATTAAAGCCATTAGATATAGTATGTGAAAGTACATCCCACATCATTGTAGCATACCAAGATAATTATTATCATTATGTTAGTAACAATAATAAAAATAATAATGGCACACAGATTTAAATATCAGATTAGAGCACAGGGATAACCACATATTAGAGCGTAAGGATAACCTAGTTTAACCACACTGAGATAATCAGGACTACATTTACCGGTACTGTAACGCTGCATAGATTGCAGATGTGGTAATGGAGTGCAAAGTTAACTTAAACAGACCTAAAAGTAATATACAGTAGTTGATGCTTCAAGTCTGTCTCAAAGGAGGAACGACCATGATTTGTCCATGGAGTGAAACCTGACATCTGTTTTACACTTTGCATATCTTAACTGAACCGAGTCTGCAAAACACCTCTTAACTTGATTTAACGAGTGTAACAAACAGTAAGGTTTGAAGTTTCTCCATGTCCACTTCCTACATCTTAAAACAACAACAACAATGTACCACCAAGCTTTATGTTTTGGGGAAGTTAAAAGCTTGCTCACCACATTGTGAAACTTTAATTTAGGGGCCAACCTAGTGTGACGTAATGGTCTGAGTGTTAGAATACGACTCTGGAGACCAGGGTTAGCCATGGAAACCCAGTGGATGACCTTAGGCAAGTCACACTCCCTCAGCCTCAGAGGAAGGCAAAGGCAAATGCCTTCTGAACAAATCTTGATGAGAAAACCCAGTGATAGGGTTGCTCTTAGGGTATGTGTCAGTTGGAAATGACTTAAAGGCACATAACAACAAATTTATGGATGGACAATTTTGGCTGGTCTGCAACCAAGTTTTGGCCCTTGGGTCTGGGACTGTTTTTGAGGTGGGAAGGGCTGGACATTAACAAGCAGATTGTTATTAATTTTACCTACATGTAGGGGGAGTGTAAATTATTCTTCCAATCAATTATCACTCAAGCATCTTTAAATATGAAAACTCTTACAAGTACAATGTGTACATAAGTACCTTTCGTGTGTTCAGTATAGGTTATTCCCAAGTAAATGGGCCTAGGATATATTGCAGGCAGCCTTCTATTATTCCTAGGGAAAATCTACAACAGTAACTTTCCTATTATTTCTTTGTTCTCCATCATTTAGTACACTTCTGATTGATAATGCCCAACATCTTGGCATCTTGGTGTCCCCATTATGCCAGATCATTTTAGGGAATTCAGCAGCACCACTACCCAGCCTAGGCTCCCCTGCCTTCGCCCTTTAGGGGTCCTTACTGGGGAAAGCACACTGTCAAAAAAAAGAAGGGGGATGAACAAAACAACCCTAAAATGGTCTGAAGTTCACCACTGGTTTAAAAAATTGGCACTTTTTATTTAAGCAGTGTAAAGGCACCAGATCCTGTCTGATCTTGAACATTGAGAGCAGGGTCAGCCCTGGTCAGTATTTGGATAGGGGACCGCCAATTAGTATCAGGTGCTGTAGGCTATATTTCAGAGGTTGGCAAAACCACCTCTGACTATTCCTTGCTGAAGAAAACCCTATGAAATTCATGGGGTCAGCCTAAGTCGACAGACAACTTGAAGGCACATGCATTGCATTCTCTCTAAAAGATGAAGTGCTGCTCCTGGAGGCTTTAGGGAGAGGTTATTCACCTTTAATAACAGAAAAGGTGCAGTTCGGAGGCAACTGTGGCCACAAAAATAGCCTGGAGGCTACACATGTCCTTAGGGCCTCACTTTGACCACTCTTGCTACAGTTGGTCTTAGCAAATGCTACTATTCTACTGTTTCTAAAAGAGAATACAGTACTGTTGTTTCTCTACAGTTGAATTATCTGTGTTGAAGTTCAGGCAAAAATCAACAGAGGAAATTATGAAATCCTTCCCAGTGTTACTGAGATTTTGCTGTGGGGTACAAGAAGGAACAAGAGGATTAGCAGAGAAACCTAAGTAGGGTCTTCAGCTGTATCACATACTTTAGTGGCATCATTGTTAGTTTTAGATGGAAGAATATGGAGACAGCAGCACTTTAACATTATAGTTGTAGAAATTTAGCTTTATTCCCATCAAGTGCCTTTGCAACATGTATTTAAATTCTGTTTTTAATTGAATACAGCCATATAAAAGGGTAAAGAGAAAGCCATACTAGAGGAAGAAAACAGACTGAAAAGTCATTCTTCAAAGATCAGGCACTTTATTTAAAAAGGCCTAATAAATGGCTTGGAACCAGGATATCCAAAAGACTGCTTTCTCCTACGTGAGCCTGCCTGAAATCCAAGATCATCAGCAGAGACCCTGTTGTATATCCCACTATCCTGAGAGTCTAGGAATATATGTAAATATATGTGACAGGGCTTTATAGCAACACCCTGACTGTGGATCTCCCTTCCAAATGAAGTCAGGCTGGCACCATCCCTTCTGATTTGAGTTTCTAGTGGGCACTGAAGACTATGTTGTTTTGCACATCCCTTACCTCTTAAAATTAGGGGTCTGCTCTGGCTGCAGAGAAAGGATGTTTGTATAGTTTTAGAACTACTGTATTTTAAAATATTTTTTAAAAGGAGGGGAGATGGACACTACCTTTTCCTGATGGCAGTACAAACAAGGAAGCTACCCTTATGTAATGGGAATGATCAGATGACCTAGGTGATCCACCAAGATCCCAATTTGAGGGTCAAACCACAAGTTTTAAAAACTAGGGCCTCATTCACACTTACAAATAAATCAGTTTGCGATCCAAACCGATGGATCAGTTCGACAGCGGAGGGTGGTTCACACTACATTTGCCCCGATTGCATTTTCTTATTGTAAAATAATCCACTTGTCTTTTACATTGACTAATGAATCGATTCAAAATGGACCCTCTTCAGCCGGCCAGCAAATTTAAAGGTCAGATTTAAATTGATTCCGATCTTCATCCTGTTCACACTTGCGCTGAATCGATTTATTGTAAATGATGTGGGGAAAAAGAGCATCAAAAAGACGTGCGTTAAATGGGTCTAGTGCAGCCCCCCCCCTCGACAAACTGTTTCAGCGATTTGGCTCAAGTGTAAACAAGAGTAATTTAAACCACTTCAAACTGGTTAGCAAACTGGGTTATAACGTAGTGGGAATGAGGCCCTGGTTCTTTCCAAAAACGGAAAGTAAACTCGAGGTTTTTAAACATCAGCTTAGCATCCCTATGCATCAAAAGTGGTTCCACATCAGAGGGACAGGAATGTTGTGTGTTCCAACAAGAGTGGGATCCAACTAAGGACACGTTATTTCTCCTGTGTAGATTTAACTCAGAACCACATTTACTCATCAAAAGATCTCAGTGTTATACAGGTTGCATATTCAAAATGCTTGGGACCAGAAGTATTTGGGATTTTTCAAAAAATATTTTGGATTACTTGCATAAACAAAATGAGCTATCTTGGAGATGGGACCCAAGTCAAAACATGAAATTCATTTATGTTTCATATACACCTTATGCACACAGCCTGAAGGTAACTGTATACACAATACTTTTTAAATAGTTTTGTCCATGAAACCAAGTTTGGATACAATGAACAGTCAGAAAGCAAAGCTGTCACTATCTCAGCCAACTATGCGGACAATTTTGGAATTTGCAGTAATTTGGATTTCTGGATAAGGGAAACTCAAACTGTATAGCCTTAGCCTACTATGTTTAAACACTGATTTATTAAATGAGAAAAATGACTTGATTGTTCAGGCTAGGAGCCAATGTGTTGTAGAGGAGGCAGCATCTGATTCTGAGAGAGATCTTGTCTTCCGACTCCTGCTTTGCAAAGATGTTGTTACACACCATTGCCATATTTGCTGAATTAGCCCCTAGGAATCACCAGATCCCATATAATCTTGGAAGCTAAACAACTGCTTACTACTTGGATGGGAGATTGCTTGGAAGCTAAAACTCTGCTTAGTACTTGGATGGGACATTGCCAACGAATATCAGTGCTGTAGGTTATATTTCGGAGGAAAGAACTGGCAAAACCACCGGTGAATATTCCTTGCCTAAGAAAACCCTGTGAAATTCATGGGATTACCATCTTTTAGCTAGTCCACATATAATTATAGCTAGGACAAAAAAGGGGATTCCTCCATGCACACCTTTCTGAGCTTTTGCTAGAAAAGGCTCACAGGGTAAATAATTCTCTAAACCATTTAGACCTTTTTTTTAAAAAAAAAAAGTTCATCTAATGTTCTAGGTGGGGGAAAAAATGAGGTGTATACTTATTTCTATAGGAAGACCTACCCATGCTCCTTGTCCAAATCGCTTCCATCTTTACACTAACACTCCTTCCTCAGCAGCATCCAAAGGGTGAAACTTCTTACCATGAAAACTTACAGAATTGCATCTGACTTCAACCTTTATGGAACGCATACACACATCAATGACAGTAAAAAAGATACCCACCTGTCTGCCATTAATTAAATTGCAGAATTAAAGAAGGTTCCATGCTATGGAATTCTGGGTTGTATAAGATATTTAACCTTCTCTGTCAGAGGGCTCCAGAGCCACAACAAACTACAAATCCCAGAATCTGTAGGCTGGAGCCAAGACAGTTAAAGTGGTGTCAAACTGCATTAATTCTGTGGTGTGGCAGCATCCAAGGTGAAAAGAGACCCTTCCCATCACTCTTGACTATGGACATACCTCTTTCCCTGAACTCTTTAGCTTTCTCCCACTCCTCACCAGGGGCATCACTAGGGGGGTGCAAACCGCACCTGGTGACACCCCAAATCTCCAAACTTCTGCCTTTTGGAAGAAAGAGGCTGTGACATTCACCTGCATCCCTTTAAAATGCTGAAGAGATGGTGTGAGTGTGGTGAGGCTGAGTGGGAAAAGAAAGAAGCCTCAGGGTTTTAAAAAAATATTTTTAATTTTTTTTAAAAAAAAATATGTTTTAAAATTAGATAAAAACTGCACGTCTTACCAAATTTTCCACTCTAAGCACGTGAAAATATGTACATGGAAATACATTTAGGCTGTGTGTATGATACTGTAATTTAAAGGTATCATTTTAATTTTGCTAATTGTTTTATGTCACAACTATTTCCAGTACATTCAGTGATATACAGGAACTACAAATCAGTGTCATGATTTGAGCATTGGCTTATGACTCTGAAGGTCACAGTGTGAATCCCTGCTGGGCCATGTAAACCCCCGGGTGTCCTTGGGCAAGCCACACTCTCTCAACCTCAGGGGATGACCATGGCAAACCCCTTCTGAAGAAACTTGCCAAAAAAACCATACACCCGTAACAGGCTCTTCACCTTAGGGTTGCTGTTAAGTCGGAATCGATTTACAAGTACCAATTATTATTATTATTACTACGGATTCTGTATGGTGTGGTAGGATGACTCAATGTTTGTCTTTTTTACAGGACGTGTCTTCCATATTTCAACCTTCCATTTTGTGGTGCCTTGTCCTCCTTTGCGGTTAGGACACCTGGTCACCCTGGGTTGGGAGAAGAAGGTCAAGGGGGTGTGTGACACCACGCGTTCCCACACCAGGTGATGCCAACAACCCTAATGACAGCACTGACCTTCACAACAGGTGCATCCACACTGGGGAAATAATCCAGTTTGACACTGCTTGAACTGCCCTGGCTCAAGGCTATGGAAATCTGGGAATGGTAGTTTGTTGTGGCACCAGAGCTTTGCTCTGGTGCCACAACAAACTACCATTCCCAGATTTCCATAGCCTTCTCCCTGGTGCCACAACAAACTACAGTTTCCATAGCCTTCGCTCTGGTGCAACAACAAACTACAATTCCCGTATTTCCATAGCCTTCTCTCTGGTGCCACAAGAAACTACCATTCCCAATTTCCATAGCCTTCGCTCTGGTACCACAACAAACTACAATTCCTGTATTTCCATAGCCTTCACTCTGGTGCCACAACAAACTACAATTCCCATATTTCCATAGCCTTCACTCTGGTGCAACAACAAACTACAATTCCCATATTTCCATAGCCTTCGCTCTGGTGCCACAACAAACTACAATTCCCATATTTTCATAGCCTTCGCTCTGGTGCCACAACAAACTACAATTCCCATATTTCCATCGCCTTCGCTCTGGTGCCACAACAAACTACAATTCCCAGATTTCCATAGCCTTCGCTCTGGTGCAACAACAAACTACAATTCCCATATTTCCATAGCCTTCGTTCTGGTGCCACAACAAACTATAATTCCCAGATTTCCATCACCTTGAGCCAGGGCCGTTCAATCAGTGTCAAACCGGATTATTTCCACAGTGTGGGTGAAACCAATCTTTATTTATTTATGTATTAATTTATTATGCTGTGTTTCTCCCAAAAAGGGGACCCAAGGCGGCTCACAAAACACCTTAAAAACATTTTTTTTTAAAAAATCCCACCAAGCTATCTCTCTTCCCAAAACTTCCCAAGCCCTAAAATTCAAGCCCATGGCTACAGAAGAGAGTCAGAAGGACTCCTCCTCTTCTTTGGATCTAAAAATAAAATTTATTATTATTATTATTATTATTATTATTATTATTATTATTATTATTGGATCTTCTTCTCCACTCTTAGAGCGGGCGTGTTTTTCCCCCTTGGCAAGATTTGCTCAGAGGAGAGGTTTGCCCCTGAGAGGAGGCTGAGAGAGTGTGACCTTTTTTTCCTTTTTTTGCTTGCTTGCTCAATCAAGGTCACCCAATGGGGTTTCCCACGACGGCCGAGCCAGGATTCGAACCGTGGTCTCTCTCCAGAGTCTTACAGCCCAACGCTCAAACCGCCACACCACCCTGGCTCTTGGTCGGCCCTTCTTACCTCTGAGGGGAATGGGGTGGGGAAGCGCCGGGAAAGCCGAAACCACGGACCTCGTCGTCGTCGCCGTCGTCGTCGTGAGGGTAGACCGGGACCCCCAGCCCAGCCCAGCGTCTTGCCTCCCTCCCTCCCTGCCTCCTCGGTCCCTCAGCGACCCTTCAGGCCTCCTTCCCCGCCCTGGGCCCCAGCAGAGAGAGAGAGAGAGAGAGAGGCCCCAAGTCCGTTCAGGATGAGCGGAGCGCCGGCTTCCTCATTTTCTCTCAGGCCGTTGCTCCGGCGATTTCCTCAGCGCCTGGGTTTCAGTTGCAATGCGCGTTATTAGCACTGCTACTTCCTCCTCCTCCTCCTCCTCCTCCTCCTCCATCTCCATGGGCGCCTGCCTTCATTTGCTTAAGAGAAGAGGAAGGAGGCTCTGAGGAGGAGAAGAAGAAGAAAAGGGTGGGCACCCTCCAGACCAGGGCTAGGCAACCTTTCCCCTTTAAGGGCCGAGGGACTTCAGCTCCCAGAATCCCAGGAGCTATTGGCCAACATGGGACTATTATAGGCCAACATGGCTGAGGCTTCTGGGAGCTGAAGTCCCTCCTTGGCCCTTAAAGGGGAAAGGTTGCCTACCCCTGCTCCAGCCCACTGCTGCCAGCCAGGAAAGAAAGGCTCAAGGGGCTGAGTGAGGCAACAACCCCAAAGTGTGGGAGGGAGACAGCAGTGGCCTCCCTAGGGTTGGTGTCACCAGGTGTGGTCCCTCATGGTGTCACCCTCCCATTGAGCTCCTCCTATACCACACCTTATTGCTTGCCTTCCTGTATTGCTCTCTAACCCCTCTGTCTGGAAATATTTAATAACCATTAGACCCCATTCTGCTGTCTGAGTGGCTCTAAGAGTCTACTGGATCCAACATTGTGGCTCTAAGGATCTATTCAATCTACTCAACTCAACATTGTGGCTCTAAGGGTATATTCAACTGGATCCAACACTGTGGCTTCAAGGGTCTATTGGATCTAACATTATGGCTCTAAGGGTCTCTATTCAATTGAATAGATCCTTAAGATTCAATCTATTCAACCCAACATTGTGGCTCTAAGGGTCT
>CM034703.1:75923929-75935285 GCA_020142125.1 Phrynosoma platyrhinos
GAAAAAAAGAAGCTGGTAGAATGAGCTTTCGTAGACTTGAGCCTACATCTCAGGTTCCTTTGCATACTGTATATGGTGAAGAACGAGCAAAGGTTAAACTGTATTTGGCATTTTAGGATTCCCCTCCCCTACTATTAGATACGTGCACACGGTCCTGGTCTGGGTCAAATGGGTGGGAAAGATTTAAACCTTACACCAGCCATTATTATTATTATTATTATTATTATTATTATTATTATTTCAAAATCTCTTCCGGCAGGCCTTTCCAGATTAGCCTCTGCTCCACTGATATTGATATCCCCTGTCTACCCCAAGAAAGATGTCTCGCCTCCAACGACCTCTAATTTTAGCTAATTTGTTATTTCTTCCACTTTCAATTAGTATTTTATATTGCTATTCATTTTATATTGTTTTTGTTTTTAGTTTGCTTCTTTTTTATCATTGGGAGGGGGTTGGGGTAGGGAATTATTTAGAAATGTGGTTTTTAATTGTATATTGTATTTTATTGTTATTCTTATTTGTTGTAACCCGCCTCGATCCGCAGGGAGAGGAGGGCTATAAATAAAAAAAAAATGTATTATTATTAAAGCATCTTCCATGTGCAGACTAATTTTTTGTTTTGCTAGCTCCAGTGAAGGGGGCATTTTATAGAAGTCTCTGCTGGGGAGGAAGGGCTGCCTTTGCCCAATTCTGTGGCAGCCCCTCCCAAAGCTGCCTTACTCCCATGCTGCAACATGATGCAAAACTAACATGATGCTAATCTTCCCCAACATGTGTGGTGATGCTGACTACCTTTGATACCTGGAAATATTTCTACCTTCTGCTGTGGTCAGTCTTCATAAAGAGCCCCTTTGGTGCCAATGAAGGGTTTAAAATACTCCTTGTTCTGGAGAGAATTTGGGAGAAGTCACTGCTGGAGAACGAGGGATAACCCTCATCCACTGTGGGCTGTTTTCCTCTGAAAACTGTGCAATTTCTGCAGCAATCAGACTTTTCAAATACTTCCATTGGCACCAATGCTTTTCACCAGTGCTTTTCCAGGATCAGGCCCGTACCCAATGAGTTCTGCCAAATTGATTTAAGAGGGGAAGCAAGAGAGAGAGATCATTATTATTATTATTATTATTTTAAAAAATGTTCCTTTTTCCTGGAGGATTCTCACCCCCCAGAACATGAAAGTTTTCTCACAGTTCCACCACATATGCAAATAATTGCCTGATAAATATCTGTTTTTATCTGGGTTTTTTTTATTTTTTATCAGTTTTTATCTTTTTTCACTATGTTTTAGTTGTGTATTTATAGTACATTCGTCCCTCCACATTTCTGGCTTTGACTTTTGTGGATTTGAATATTCATGGATTTTATTAATATGTTCTCTCTAGGAATATCTAGGTCCTCCGGCGCAACTCTGTGGTCAGCTTTAACCAAGAATCACACTGAAGTGCCTAGAGATTCCTAGAGAGAACACTCCAGTAGGCATTTGTAGTGCCTCCAGTGCAATTCTATGGTCAATGTCTGGCAGATGTTCACCACAGAGTTGCACTAGGAGGACCTAGAGATTCCTAGAAAGGTGTTCTCTCAGGTAAAAACATAATGTTTTTGTTATTTGCAGAATCCACATTCATAAGGGTCTTGTGCCTCTAACCCCACCAAATGTGGAGGGATGAGTGTAGTTTGTTTTAATCTTGAAGTCTTGTTTTTTCCCCTGAGCTATTATTTAATTGTCTTTAAACTTCTATATGAATAATTTTTAAAACTATACAGTGTCTTTAAAATGTCTATAAACTGGCTTGGATTCTGTTTAGGGAAAAAGGTGGGATATAAATAAAATAATAAAATAAAATAAAAATAACCTCTTCAACTTTCTGGAGAACTATGATGGAAAATTTATGATATTTTCATTGGCATTAAATAATATCTGTCAATTAGTTTATATGTGGTTTTCCTAGATTTTGCAGAGATTTATTTGAAGGGTTTCATCTTCCATAAAACACAATTGGCCCTCTGTATCCACAGATTCTGCATCCATAGATTCAACAAACCACAGCTTGAAAATATTCCTATATATAATCCAAAAAGCAAACCGTTGAGTTTTTCACCATTTTAACATATAAAGGTAAAATATTTGCTATGCCATTGTATATAATGGTACTTGAGCATCCATGGATTTTTGTATCTACAGGGGCCGTGAAATACCAAAGGGCCTGATGTATTCCAATTAACATCGCTAATATCATGCATCAGATCCTGTGCCCACTAACTTTGTAAGCCTTGTGGTTTGGAGGACCTATTAGTACTAAATTGTAAATAATATATATTAACCCATTATCTGGACATATTAAGATGATGTTCAATGGTAGTGAGTAGTAAGTTAGACTTTTAAATGACTTTTGTATACTTGAGAAAATGTACGATTAATTAATGTAATTAATTAATTCGGTACTAAGACCTTTTTGAAGCTTTCCTGTTATGTGTTGTCTAGATGTATCTATATTTTGCGGGAGGGGAATCTAATAACCTATACAGGCCAGAAGCTTCCCATTTACTACATCTTCATGACAGAATAAAGAGTGTATGGTAATAGGTGTAAGAGGAAAAAGATGTGGCGTTTGTTTATTCCATGCTGTTATAAAAGGTTGCAGAAGGGCATGTCTGTGGTATTGATGGTGTTTTTATTTTCTTGTTTAGTAACAAAAATGTTTCGAAGCCAGGATCAGTTATTAATTCCACCTGGACCCAGTGCTTATCTTTATCCTTGTTAATTAGCAGGAAGAGTTGTCTAAATTGAAATGGATAATATTAATGTATAAATGAATCTCTGTGTTGGCTACAGTGAATCCTGACAATATGAGGACATTCCCAGCCACTCCTTCTACCAAAGGTGTGTGTGGAGGAAAATGAAGAATAAATTATGCAAGACCTGCATGGCTCTCATTTCCAAGTTTCTCAATTTGTAGAATTCTCAACTAGCAGGTTAAGTCAGTTTCATTCTTTGATGTTGTGCAACAGTAATTTGGAAAGTTAGAGGAAGGCAAATCTATACTGTTTGGGATAGGGAGACTGGGAAACCAAATGCACATCTTTTATATTTTGTTATGTCTGTAGAAAGAATTGCCTTCACAACTTAAAATGTTACTCAGGTGTAGGCAACATAACAACATAATATAAATGAACCATTCAGCTGTAGAATGTATTTCCTGTATGGTTCTTCTAACATTTTCATCAAATACATTTGCCTTTTCTCTCTTATGCACAGATTTCACTTGCAATTTACAAACAGATGTTTCCCCTTGGTGTCACCTAACTCAACTGAGACCTCACATACACTTAGCAAGAGCAATTTGGCGATATGCTTTAGTGCACACACAATCTTGCATTTATTGACAACTGGATCCCATCCACTATCACACAGGCTACTGCCTAAAATGTTGTGGTTCTCCAAGTGTCACAAATTAGTTACAGTTAAGGAAACACAGCTTTGCTGAACTGGAGGCTTTTTTTTTTTTCTTCTGAATCCCACAGAATCAAAATTTGAAAGAAACAAATGCATTGGTTTTCAGTCTTTCCAAAACCTTCTTCAGAAAATAAACTTGATGGCATGTTGTCTGCGGAGGAACACCTGTAGATTGCAAAGGATTCTAGGAGGTTCGATGATGTGAGTTTTGCCTGGCCTTTGCTCTTTGTCTGTTGGCTTTTCTCTGCTAGGTTTGGGATGGTTGGGCTCTGACTGGCTCCAGCTGCAAAGACTCCTCATACTATTGGAGATGTTAGAGATAATCAGTATTTGGTCTTGTTAAGGTAAAGGTTACTTTTTTGGGTGTGTGTGTGTTATTTTTTCATTTTATTTGGATATAACTTTTCTATTTATTTTGCTAGACCTTTGTCAGAACTACTGGTCGGTAGTTTAATATTGGCTGCATTACTGTGACTAACTTATCAATGTTTTGACAACTATATGGCTGTTTAAATCATATCATGTCTTGTAATGATTTATGGTTTATTTTGTTAGGGTTTTTTTGCCATGCAAACTGGTCTGATATGAGACCTGCTTTGAGCCCTGGAAATAAATTGAAATAAATATAGCATGCAAATAATAATAATAATAAAAATAAAAATTATTTATATCCCGCCCTTTGGGAACCCAATCAGGGCGGCTTACAACAATAAAACCATACAAATAAATTGATGCTGGCTCTGAGTTTGCATGGAGGGTTGGCACAGACAATCTGCTATGCTTTCTAATGCAAGGAGACAATCATGATATACTGAATATATTTAAAGAAACTGAAATTGCATATACATATATTTGTCTCTGTGTGTATTTCCTCTTGGTGGGAATCTTTGCTCTGCAGGATGGAAAATGTTTAAGACAACCTTACTTTTGTCTTTTGCATGTATAGTATGTATAGTATGCTCTGGATCCTAGAATTCAGATGACCACAATACAGCTTTATAAAAAGCAATGCAAAACATTTTAGAAGGAGAAGGCGAGAAGATTAAGATTATTTCATTATTCCTGGGTCTACTAGCTGAAACCAAAAAGAGTTCTGTGCAGTTCCGAGTGAAGTTAATAAGAGTATGATTTAATAAAGACTAAAGCCTTGTTAAATAAACATATGAATACAAAGCTTACTCCATCTTTATATATTTCTGTTACTCTTCCCACATGGACAATAACATTCTGAAGAAGAGGAGCTCCTCTATACACAAATGCTCTCCTTCAGTACATTGCTCATTTAGGGAAATGCAAATTGAGAGGGTGACCCTAAGACGCTCAGCCTTTATGCAGTGTTTATTAAAAGGGATAGCCTTGTTAGTCTATTTCAGCATAAAATGGGAAAAAGGGAGGATGAAGGAATCAAGCAGATCTTTGAGACTTATAACATTAGCTTTTGTGGATATCAGTCCTTGAAAGTTCATGTTAAAGTCAGTCTCAAGGATTTTGCTTGGTTCCTTCACCATTTCTCATATTCAGTAATGCCTCGATAGTGATTAAATTGAATACTCAAATAAATATTGGTCATGATACATGACATCCAAGAATGGGCACAGGTTTGTCAGAATTTTATTGCATTGTGTATTATAGAGAAGGAAAGCCTTTTGCACTTTAATGTAAAAAATAGCCTTCCTTGTGGTAAAGCAGAACAAACAATCTCCCTAAAAATGCTCTTAGCATAGGTAGTATGAAGGAAACCCTTAATGCATTATTTAGAAGGGGTTTTAGGGGGGTTGCAGACTGCCAGAAATAGTGCAAATTGAGTCCACTTTTAGGGTTAGGGTTAGTGCTAGGGAATCATGGGAATTGTTTTTTTTCTGAGACATTGACCCTTCTCTGTCAGAGAGCTCTGGTGCCACAATAAAATACAGTTCCCATGATTCCCTAACCCTAGCCCTAACCCTAAAGTGGACTCAATTTGCACTATTTCTGTAGCTCTTCTCATTTCAAAATGAGGAAATAGGAATACTCTTTGTATAAACTTTTTATTGTTATTATTCAATATTATATGTTTTGATCATAATTGCTGAATATGGCTCACCACTTCACCTTATCCCAATTCAGGATATGGATCCAATATTAGTATTATTATTAAGTGGAAGGCTCAATTGGTGAACTGGAGTATAAGCACTATTGGAGAATATGAGAACTTGACAGGAGATTATTCATGACCCACTAGAATATTTAGAAGATGGTGGTGATGATGATGATGATAAACATAGTTATGTCCCATCCTATATCAAAAAATCTCAGGTGCCTTAAAAATAGCATTACAAGTTAAACTGTTTAAAACAGGGGTTGGCAAGATTTACTTACCTAGGGCCGGTCGCTGGTCCCCAGGTCTTCAGCCGGGGGGGGGGGATGGCAGCACGTGCGCTCATGTGCGTGCGGGGCCCCCATTACCGCCAACCCCCACTGCTGTGCATGCTGATGTGTGCGTCGCAGCCGCCATTTTGTTTGCCAAAATGGCAGCTGCAACTCGTTTGCGCATGTGCTGAGTATGCGGCCTGCAGGCCGTAGGTTGCCGACCCCTGGTTTAAAATAATGAAAATCTTTGGGTGCATCTACGCTGTAGAAATAACACAGTTTGACATTACTGTAACTGTCATGGCTCTACTCTACAGAATCTTGAGATTTATAGTTTTGTAAGGCATCAGTACTTTGACAGAGATGGCTAAAGATCTTGTAAAACTACAAATCCCAGGTTTCCATAGGCTAGGAACAATGGCACTTAAAAGTGATGTCAAACTATATTACTTCTATAGTGTAGATGCACAGTACAATGAGCTAAGAACTTATTAAATACCATAGTGTGAGTTTAAAATAGATTTCAAATATTGAAAACTTTTAAGAAACTATGTACAACAGAATTTGGGATGAATTTACAAGGTCCACAGGCCTTGATGAACAGGCAGGTTTAAACTTGGCACCTAAATGGGGCATGTAATGGAGCCTACCAGGCTGGCTGGGGATGTTCCACAATTGGAGAGCCACCGCTGAGAAGCCCTTCTCCCAGGTCCCAACAGAGTGTATTGATCTCTCTGGTAGGACACAGAGGAGGCCTCCCTGCTGATTTATTTATGGTGGTGTTGTAGTAGCAGAGATCTTGCATTGAAATGCCAGGCTTACATCCATCAGCCACATTTGGATCAGAGCTGAGCTGTTCTCACTATCCTGGAATACAGCCATCCTTTAGTTCTCTGTAGTTTCAAGCTTTTCATTAAGCCACACCAGAGCAAAGATTCTTCTAAGAAGATTTTTTATTCATGATTACAAAGAGAAAACTAATATCCATCCATCTTCATACAGGTAGAAATATAAGATCGAACACATACACCCAGTGCGTAATTTGTAAGAACAAAACAGGCTCTAAGCCAAACCCCAAACTCCTCCTATGGGTGGATACCTCCATAGACAATTTGCTAAATAGCAGGGGTTGGCAACCTATGGCCCACGGGCTGCACCCGGCCCACTGAGGCCTTCCGACCTGCCGCCACCACTGTTGCCGCCACGCACAAGTGTGGGCGCCATTTTGGTGTCCACATGCACACGGTGCCGGTACCGTTGGGCGTTCCAAAATGGCGCCCGCTGTTGTGCGCATGTATGCGCAAGTGCAGGGCGCCATTTTGGAGAACAAAATGGTGCTTGTGCATGCATGTGCGCAACGCAGAGCACCATTTTGGAACACCCAAAGGCGCAGGCGTGCGTATGTGCACAGCGCCGGCGCCATTGGGTGTTTTAAAATGGCGTCCTGCCATTGTGCGCATGCATGCGCGATGCGAGGTACCATTTTGGTTTCCAAAATGGCGCCCCTCACATGCGCACACATGCACACTACAGTGGGAGTGGTGCGCATGTGCACGCCCATTTCCCCCCCGGCTCGCTGGCAAAAAAAGTTGCCGACCCCTGATGAATAACCTCTAACCCAGCCTCTAATCCAGCCTCTTGCTGTGAGTCATGTGTCATATGATCCTGGTTCCCAGACAACAAAGATAATCTAATTGTTTATGATCTGCCTGTGTTAACTTTTAGAATCCTATCTGGTTCTATCAGACCTATTCCTGGTGATTATCATAAAGTTTAGTAATAACAAAATTTATATTGCTAAAAGACTTAGCATTGCATAAACCCATTTTAAAACAAGCAGACCATGTGAAACATTTTATGATGAGAAAAGACCAAGGTGAGGAAAGGAATGAAATGAAATGGGGCAAATGGATGAGGAGGAGTAAACCCAGCAGGGATTAATATGCCTCTGAAACGATTCCCCAAGGCAGCCTACTGAAGAAAACTCCTTTGAGCAGCAAGTTTTTTATTTAGTTTGACAAGCATCGTATAATGTCTTAAAGCTGCTTGGGCTGACTCCCTTTCATTGAACTGTCTGACAATATTATTCAATCTAAACTGATCAATTAAAATATGTTGTTTGGAAAAGCTGTGAGGAAATATATACAATGGAGATTCTACATCAGATAACAACATTCTAAATGAATTTTCATATGTACAGATGTGTTTGTCCATGCAGAGGCATATCTTTTTCCCATAAAGTTAGGCTCACATGCTAGAGAAAGCATCACGTAATAATAAAAACAGTCACCTTGATTGTGATCAGACATTGTGCTGCTTAAAGGGTTGATGAGAAAGGAAACTACAAGCCTACAAGTGTCCAGCCAACTTAACCACATCTGAAAAATGGCCCTGCTGTGGGCTTGCATCCTCCTTGCTCTAAGCATAAAAGTGTCTGTGTGGTTTGAGGCATAGATGCTGTTATGGTGCAGGGGGAAGGGAATCAAAATTATGGTAAAATTTGCATGCCTGTTCCAAATAAAACCAAAATGCATGTGTTCTTGGCATTCTGGCACCTGTCTCTCATTTCTTCATTCTCACAAATCTCTATGCTGAACATTTGATGTTTTTCTCAAGTTTGGTACACTGCATTCAAAATTACAGGTAAGTAGTTACAAGTACAATTACATTGAAGCAATAGAACTCATGTCCATTTTAGAGAACTCTTGGAATGAGGACACACTTTGTTTATTAATTTGCATAATAAAGCACTCCCTGTTAATTAAAAGCAAACTGCTTTTGCACTTTGAATTCAGTTTACAGCAATTGATGACAAAAGGGAAAGTGAGATGAGAAGAGAAGAGAAAAACAGAGACTCATAAAAATCAGCTGAAAAAATGGGATGACAGAGGATTAACTGGGACGGTCCCCTCCAAATTGAGACAATTGGAAGGGATTTCCCCCCTCCTTTTTGGTTTCTGAATTGCTTTGCCTCTTCGTAATCTTTCCTTCGGTGCATAGGATATCCTAAAATGTGCTAAGCATTGTTTAATTTTGGTGTACAACTTTATGAAAACTGTAGTGTTTGAAACATGTAGGATGCCCCACCCTGGAGCCTATAGAAAGCTTGTTGCCAAAGTTAGGGGACAGCTAACAATCTGAATAAAGCTTAGGGCAGGAGATGGCAGCATGAGGCCTCTGCTGTGAGTGTTGCCAGGTTTTCAAAACAGCAATAAGGGACACAGAAATTTATGACATGCAGGACAGACAATCAAGATGCCTGTGTTCTACCAAAATACTAGTTGAAAGTTTTGATTTCAGTTAACTGCGCCATACGTGTCTCTCTAAATATGTTGCCCACATTCATAAATTACATAATGCACACATTTCTTTCTTTTGGTCCACACCCAAATATTGGATTTTTGGCATCTTTTCTTTCTTTCTTTCTTTTTGGACAAAATTTCC
Source organism: Phrynosoma platyrhinos (assembly GCA_020142125.1). NCBI lineage: Eukaryota > Metazoa > Chordata > Lepidosauria > Squamata > Phrynosomatidae > Phrynosoma > Phrynosoma platyrhinos. The sequence continues at coordinate 75,933,177 of CM034703.1, forward strand.
AACCTTCAAATAAGTGACATCTCTTATAATAAGGGATACTTGGCAATCCTACTGCAGTGCTGTCTTCTCACCATAATGTTTGCTACAAATCCATTCCTTTATTTGGGCCATGTTTGTTGGAATGTCCTGGACTGGGAGATCCAGTCTATCCCATAGCTGACCTGTGGCCTTGGACAGGAAAGGATCTACAGAACAACAAACCTGTAGTTTTTCTTCTGAGAAAGCAGATTTCAAAACACAACAGCCACCAGTATCTCTGCTAAAATAGATGAAATGTCATTGAAGTGCTCCTGCTACTGGCAAAAGCATAAGCTTGCTTCTTTCCTGCCTTTCATTTCCTCCTATTCGCCTTCTCTCTTGCTTGCTTCCTTAGTGCCTCCCTTCAGTTTTCATTCTGTTTATGTACTATATAGTACATAACTACACAGAAAACCAGCATAGTTGCAAATTTTGTGGCAAGTGGACCAGTTCCCAAACCAATTCAACACTGATGCACTTCCCTCGTGGGTTTTGGGAGGTTCAGTGAACTTTTTTCTTCGATCCCGAGGAGGAAGGATGCCCATGGTATGGACATCAAGAACACCTTTGGAATAGTGTCTTCCAGATTACTCTGTGTCCAGATCTCAGTTTTCATAACAAAAGGTGTCAACTGGTATCCTTTTAACCCTTTGTTTTTAATGTGCACTTTTGAGATGTTCAACCCTGCCACTTGAAGGAATGTTTTAAATACTAAGTATTCAGCATTCCAAAACTTGGCACCCTAAGAATTAAGAGTTAAATTAATGACATAGTTGCCCAACCAAAGATTAATTACTGAGAATATCTACAACATGAACCTAAAGACCAGACTAGGGCTGGTGTGTGTGTGTGTGTTTTCAAAGACTACAGACTAAGAGGCACTTATAGAAATATTAAGATAGCAGGAAGAAAAGAAGAAAGCAAATATTAAGAAAGCAGGAATAAAGATGAGAGAGAGTTGATGATAGTAAGCCAAAGGATTCACGTAACGCCTTTAGGGAAAAGTAGATGGTTAGCCATCTATCCATGTGTACAGAAAGAAATTTGGAAGAGAAACTGAGAAATAAAACTGATTAAACTGGTTTTCCTTTCATTACCAAGCTGTAAGTAAGTGGAATTCTCAGGACCTATGTACCCAAAAGGCACCAGGTCCTGTCTGATCTTGGAAGCCAAACAGGGTAAGCCCTGGTTAGTGCTTGGATGGGAAGCCACTAACAAATTCCAGGGGCAGAGGAAGGAAGTGGCAAAACCATTTCTGAGTATTCCTTACCTATGAAAAAACATGAAATGCAGGGGGTCGCCGTAAGTCGACAGGCAATTTGAAAGTATGTGCACACACACACATGGCATTCTTGCCTTTCTGAGCTGTTCTATTGATCCTTATCTAGCTTACAGTAACCAAAGTGGCCGGAGACTTCCCTTTTCCTGTGTTGCTTTCTCTCTGTCTCATCATTAGCAAGCTATAAACAGCATTGCATTTGACATTTGTTTGAGCTTCTGTACACATGCATCAGTATTGCTGAACTGCACTGGACCATGGGGGGCGGGGGGAGGTGATGAAGTTTGCATAAATATCCCCCTTAAAAAACCACCCTTTTGAAAATAAGGGGTCAGGGAAGGCTAAATACAAAAACATCATTGTATGGATTGAGCATATCCTCCAGCCATGAAATATTAAGTGTCAGTTGCAAAAGGGAAACAGAAAACTGAGTCAGGGATGGAGAAGTGAAATGCTTTGTTTCAGACTCTTATAATATTCTGAAGCACAGAAAAGCTAACCCTACCATTAGGTAAACTGAGGCAGCTTGTGGTGGCATAGATGAGAAATTGTGCTTTCAAAAGTTCATTCTGCTGTTTCCTTCTCTCAGATAGGTAAAAATAGAAATGAGATGAACAGATGGGAGAGGACTAAAATTGTGGATGGCATTTTATACAGAGTGTGTGCTTTACATATTTTTTTTAAACTTTTGTATTTTTAATGTCATTTTATGAGGGCCAGAGTGGTAGTAATGGTTTCAGCACTGGACTAGGACACTGGGAGACCAGGATTCGAATCCTGGCTCAGCCATGGCAACCCACTGGGTGATCTTG
>CM034703.1:75943404-75988269 GCA_020142125.1 Phrynosoma platyrhinos
TCTTCTTCTTCTTCTTCTTCTTCACTGTGAGAGCTGTTCAACAGTAGAATAAACTGTTTCAGAGACGGGTGGAGTCCCCTTTTTTTCAGGTCTGTAAACAGAGGTGGGATAGCCATATCTTAGAAGTGATTTGACGATATACGGTAAATTTCTGCATGTTAGGGGGCTGGATTAGATGGCCCTTGTGATCCCTTCCATCTCTGAAACTATGATTTTATGAACACCAACCATGTGAGGGCTCTTACTCCCATCCCCCTCTGATTTTGTATAAGTTGTGTTTTCCTTCCTTCCTTCCTTCCCTTATTCTGGCCTGTGAAGTATTTCATGGACAGGCCAAAAATGAGACTTTTAATAGATTGCTTCCTAGTCGGTACTACCTTCAATTCAATAAAGATCTGCTGTTTCTCCATTTTTTCAACACGTCAATTTAGTTTTTAGAGGCATCCCAAGATAGTTTATGAAAGACAACATTTAACACCCCTATTGAAATGGATTGTGCATGTCAGGTTTATCTGTGAAATTTCAGCAGATTGAGGAGAGGAAGAACATTTGCTATACTTAGTGCTATCATGTTACAAATAGGATGAGGAAGTTGCTGCAGTTAATGAAAGTTCAGCCTCTCTGTCTCTGACAACAGAATTGATTCAGACAGTGTATACCGCCTTTTGTTCTTGTTTCTGGATTTCAACAGTGTTATAGGATGAACAATCTCATATTAAACTGTTAGTGTTCTGTAAAAGTACATTGGAATACACTGAACACAGCTAACAACAGAGAGGCAAGTCTATGAGACAATATTTGTCTAAGTATTATCACGTTAATTGGAACTGAGTATATCAGAAAGAAATGTTGTAGGAAGACACAGTGTTTCTAAAAGGCTGACACTTTGATTATGATACCATCTGTTGCTAAGGCAACCTCATGCGCAATATATAAACCTAGAAGAGATACAGCAGTATATATTTGTTCAGAGCTATGCCTTCGCATCTGTTATAATGAATGAAAGGGCCAGCAAAATCAGTTCATAATTATAAATATTCCACACTGGTAATTTTTAGCTTAGTCTACAAATAGACAATGAAATCAATTCTTTCCTGTTGCTTTAGAGTGTTGCCAGATTTTCAAAACAAAAAACAATGAGGAGACAAGTGCTCCATGTGCTCTGGGATGGTCAACTGTTTATTCAATGTTTAAAAAGCCCAATGCGTTTTGGCCACAATGAGAAAGGCCTTCTTCCGGGGCTCAATTTTGATAGCAACCATCCAGTAACTATTAACTGGAAAATAACTGGAAAGAGAATCCTTAAAGGTTGGATAGTTTTGGGGACAATTCAGATTTGACACTACCATGTCTCTGGTGAACTTCTGTCTGGAAATCCAAAATAAAAGTGTAGTCTTCAGCACTACAATGCTCGCTTGGTTTCTAAAGTCATGAATAAAGTCTGCTAAGTCTGACTGTAAGTGATTCTGGGGGCATCTGTTTATTTTGCCTGTTGTACATAAGTGCACACAACTGCAGTAGGATAATCTAGAGTAGAATCCCATTTTTTCCCCAGGTGAACTTTATTGTATTGTATTGTTGTATTGTATTGTAATGCTGCTGCAACCCAACACTGAAAGTCTGTCTTTCTCCAGCATTCCTTCACCATCTTCCCAGTACCAAAGCTACCCCCCCCAAAAAAAACCCCAAACAAACAAATCTTCCAGCTAGACAGAAGACAAGAAAGTGGGGCTGGGCAGGGCTCCCGTAAAAAGATTTTGTAAAAAGGAGATTCTTTTTTTTATAAGGTTTTGTAACTGAGGGATGCCTGTATCCTGAAAATACAGTATTTAAGATTACCTAAGAGAAATGTTGATATTATGCCTTCCTTTTATGAGAAGACTGTTGTCCATGAATTTGGAAGCATAGGTGACCCCCATAACAGATACAGACTGAAAATGGTAACAGATTTGCAAATCCCTCAAATAAAGAGATGAAGTGGAGGAACCATGTCAGTTTCATCCATCAACATGGATAAAGAAATGTGGCAAAGGAACCACACCTATTTCATCCTTCCCCTGGTTCATCAGTGCTTGGGAGCAGAGCATGGCATGACTGAATATGTTTTTCATGCATTTATTTATTTATTAAAAATCCTTCTACCTGCTTTTGATGAAGTTTGTATATATTGATTTTCCATTCTTTAAAGTTTTTAACATCTGCAAAGCCAAATTCTGGGTGATGCAATACCATTTCAAAGTTGCATGATGTGTGTGTGGGAAAAGAGAATAAAGGGAAATTTTAGAATAGTTTGTGGGTACAGTTGCCTCGCTAACAGGGCATTTTACTAAGTGACTGCCCACATATCCCACAGTTTGAATTGAATTGAAGGAACAGTGAAGGTGGAAGTATCAATCATTTAATCATTCAGTCAATCATATCCTGCCTTTTTACCAACACTAGGAGTGGGACTCAAGATGTCTTACAGTTAAAAATGCAAGTAAAACCATGGGTAGTTAAAAATGTAAGGTAAGATTAAAATGGTATTAAACTGACTAAACCTAAAATAATTTAAAACAATAAAAGAAAAGAATAAAAGTGGTACACACAGTGGTTTCTGCCATAACATGCCTATAACACATCCAAACTGACTGCAAAATTAAAAAAAAAAAAGGCTTTGGTTTATGCCAGGTCTTACAGAAACAACAGCAATGCATCCAGTTGAAACGGCTGGAAACAGAAGTTGAAACTGGAGATTGTCAACCCTTCTTTATCTGCCATGCAATATTGGGCTTTTTTTGGGGGGGGGGGAATCTATTCCTTCCACTTCCTGTTATGAAACTTCAAACCAGTTTCTGAAAAATAGAGAGCTTATGTATATACAGTGGTAATGGAATAAATATACTAACCTTGGTGAAATCTGCATTTTGAGCTTTGCACTCTTTCTAAGAAAGAAGGCTTTTAAGATATCCACTTTTTCAACTCTTCCTCATCCACTTGCTTACTGGTACATAATGATGCTATATAAGTTGCCTTGAGTATGATCACAAGATACTTAAATCTGGAAAAAGCAATATTGATATTAACTTGTTCTTGTGTATAGACAGGAATATTGTACAACCTGGATATTAAAGCATGATAGTTTTGACTTTGCAAAATTAATTGTGATTCCAAGCAATTTTTGAACATAGATTAAAAATGATAGAAGGACTGAAACAGATGGTGTTAGATTAAATATGCCTCCTTGTAAACTGTCTTGAGCCCCAGCTTTCAGAAAAGGAAATCTTTACATACTTTTATGTTGACTCCAGCTTAGGCGACCATATCACTAGACTTTCTTGGTGAGACTTATTTACAGTACGTTTGCCGTTGCCTTCCTTTTAGGGTGAGATATGTCAAGAACTGCTAAAACTTTTCCCCAGTAGTTCAGTGAACAAGCCCTCTGTGGCATAGGTAACTTTATTCCAGAAAATACAGAGGTATTAACAAAAACGCATCTGAAGTCAGAAGTGCCATAATCCACAAACATTCTCATAACCATAACAATACGCCACCCACAAAATTCACAGACTTTTCCTTAATTCATTTAATAACAGAAATAGAGCAATCCTCTCTCCTCACAACAGCTTGTGCTGCCCAGCCCATCAATGCCATACCTATCTCCTCACCATTATCAGCTTCCCACCAATGACTTTGGGAAAGTTCCTGCCACACCCACCCACAAATTCCAGCTTCAAAAATCTGGCATCCCCTTAAATTAGCATCCCTCATAGCTTTCCTTAGTACTATGCCTCCCATAATTCCCCTTCATCTCTAAAAACTACTACGTGTTCTCTTATAACTGTTACAGCATAATACTCAACCAAACATATTTGCACATGACAGAAAATCCCAGATTCTGACAGATAGTATGACTTGCCCAAGGTCACCCACTGAATTTCCATGGCTCAGTGGGGATTTGAAGCAAGGTCTTCCAGGGTCTTACTCCAACACTTCAAACCACTACAATATGCTGCCATTCATAACCAATACCATGTTGTTGTTATTTTTGTTGTTATTGTTTTGTGCCTTCAAGTCATTTACGACTTATGCCATAAGGCACACCTATTATGTTTTTTTTTTTTGGCAAGATTTGTTCCGATGAAGTTTGCCTTTTCCATTGCCATCATCTGAGGCTGTGAGAGTGTGACCTATCCCAGGTCACCCAGTGTCTTTCATGGCTGAGTGCGGAATCGAACCCTGGCCTCCTGAGTCATAGTCCAGCTCAAACCATACACCACACTGGCTCTGCAGTACAATAATTAGAATATTGCCCACACAAGGGCTGAAAGTTTCAGTGCAGTTGTTTATCGTAATGCCATTTATATATTTATCTGACCTAATTAATTCTGCTAGGGGCATTTGTGCATTTAATTAATCCAGACAGTGAATGTCTGAATAGGAGCTCTTTCACACTATGCAATTACAGCACTATGATTCCACTTTAATTGCCATTGTTGCATCCTATGGAAACCTGGGGTTTATAATTTGGTGATGCACTACAGCTCCCTGGCTGAGACTTCTAAAAACCCCTCCCCAAACTCCAAATCCCAGAATTCCATAGTACTGAAACAGGTCAAAGTCGAATCATAGCACTATACTTGCAAAGTATGAATGGACTTTAGGGTTTGAGTGTGTGTATGTGTGTACATGTATATGTACATGTGTATGGACACGTGTGTGTAAATCAGGTGTGTGGCGTTGATCTTATCAAATGCTTCATAAAAAGTTCTCCATGAGAGAGTGTGGCCCTAAAGGTGAAAAGGGGTCTCCTGCTCAGCTGTAGAATGAGGTGAATCCTGAAGAGCAACACGGAGAATGTGCACTGACAGCAACTTAACAAGTCATCTGGAAAAGGAATGGGAAAAATGGAGCTCTCTTTGATAAACAGGGACATTTGGAAAATAGATCTATGCAGACTTAAACAGGCCTCTCATTGCACTAGAGCATGCTTCCCCCCCCCACTGCTTTCCTAATTCATGAGGGAAATGGTTCTTACTGTCAGCAAGATGCTGACAAGACAAAATGTTCTTTTATTCACTGGGCATTTGCCAAAAAGAGTAACCTCAGGCACCATGGCCACCACTTCCAAACTCTCTTGCAAAACAGATATGTGCCCACAGATTTTGCTCAAATATTTTGCTGCTTTTTAGGGCAATCGTTAGAGCGTGCCGCAAAACTAGGTCAGCGTCATCTGAAGGATGGTTTTTAAAAGCACGGTTCTAGTTTTAAAGATGACAGATGCTCTTTTCATGAGGCCAAGCAGAAGCATTTGCAAGAAAGATTTAGCAGTCAGTGCCTGACATTGACCCTGAAAATTGACTCTGTAGAAATGCAGGGTCCCCATAATAGTCCCCATACATATTCATAAAGAGGAGACCAAGTAGTAAACCTGTGTCTAGATTGTACCATTTCAGGGTGGAAATGGGAAATCATGTATCTGAATCAAGTCAGATGTTAGAAAGGAGGGTCTTAATGTAATATATGGAGGGTTACCGTATTTTATTTATTGAAGGTATGAAGGAACCTTCTTTTACAGGAGGCTTCACCTGGAGTTTGGAGTTATATAGTGAAGACTAAGCTTTGCTGTCTCATTAAATAATCAGAAAACAAGATCAGAGTCTGAAAAAATATATATGTGGGTTTGGGTGTCTGAAAAAAAAATGAGGAGCTTTATCCAAAATATTTTTTTGTGGTACATGTGTGGGAATAGCTTGTATCCACCTCCAAAGACTCTGGAGAGAAGGAATTGCTGCATTTTCAGTCACTGAGGGCACCACACTGGATAGCCATTGCTCAAGCCTAAAAAAGGATAGGCACCTCCCTAAAATGCCATGACAAACAATCTGTAGAATTGAAAGCAGTTAAAACTGTGCCCATTGAAAAGAACAACAACAAATTTAGACAACCCATTTGCAAGTGGTCTTCAAAGACCTAGCAAAACAAAGGTCTTTGCCTTAGGGTTGCCAGAGTGGAAACTGGAGAGAGAGTGCCTCTATCCTTCATGTTTGTATAGAAGAGAGAATTTCTGTGAATGTTGCTTGTTACCTGGTTGCATGAAAACATGGTGACCAGACACCCTCCTTTTCAGGACATGTCCTACATTTCAGCCTTCTGTCCGGGAGGAATTTCAAAATGCCCTCCATTTCGAGCACAACTAGGAAGCATGAATTTATATGAGTGTTTTTAGTTTTCATTTTGTAATGTCCAACATTTTTTTTGAATGCCCTACATTTTATGGTACCTTGTCCTCTTCTGCAGTTATGACGTCTGGTCACCCTGCATGAGAAGCCACACTGGCTAAAAATCCCTCTTCTACACCATCATTAATGGTACAGGAGCTATCTTCAGTTTTCACTCTGGCAACTCTATCTTTACTTGCCTACAGAAAAATAGCAAGGAGGGCATGAGTCTAGCATCGCTAGAAAGGGAGTTCCAGGTTCATATTGGGGAGACAGTCTGCGAGGTAGCCCAACCTAAGCCATATAGGGCTTTATATACAACCCACCAAGACTTAAACTCTGTGGCAACTACATGACTCCCCAACTTGGCTGATGCTGATCCTATATGAGGGACTGGTCTTATTCATTTGGTTCGACATGATTTATTTACTACCTTTCCTTTCATAGGACTCAAGTCAGCTTATAATGACATTTTGTGTGTGTGTGCAGGAATAAGCACATTAACTCCTCCCCCCTTTGAAAACGTACCTGTAAAAGGGGAAAAAATACAGTACAATTAGGGTTCAGGATTCTCAGGTTCTGAGATTTCTAGTCCCAAACCTGAAACCTAGGGAAAGCCCATGTAGATGTCATTAAGTATTAAGTAACAACCACAGTTGCTCACAGCTTGTCATTCACAGATACATGTGCATGCACCACCTCACACCCCAGATCAAGGGGAATGGAGGGATTATTCCTTCGCACTTAATTTAGAAAAGTAGAATAAAGAACCTCTAATCTAGTCTGTTTGCTTCTAAGCAAACGGTGGATATAAAGCAGAGTGGAATGGGAAGCCTGGCACCATAATGAGTAGGAAGAAAGAGGAAACTAATGAGTAAATCCAGAGACCCTTGGGGTTGTCTTTGCCAGTTGCAGCAAAAAAATCAATTGATCCTTGAATACTGGAGCAAGCTGCTGCTTTACCAGTGGAGATAGAGACTTGCACACTGCTTTTTTTTTCTTTCCTGAAGCCGAGTCCACCAAAGCTGGAGAATATGCATTATTCTCCCACCTGAAATTGACCCACAAAAACTGAAGACTCAGGATGCATCTAAACTGTAGAAATAATGAAGTTTGACATCACCTTGAATGCTGTAGCTCCATCCTATGAAATCGTGAGGTTTCTAGTTTTACATGGTCTTTACCTTTCTCTGCCAGAGTGCTGGTGCCTCATATAACTGCAAATCCCAGGATTCTGTAGGATGGAGCAATGGCAGTTAATGTGGTGTCAAAATGCATTATTTCTACAGTGTAGATGCACCCTTGGTGCCAGGCCCTGAAGTTGGGTAACTCAAAGAACAATCTAGTTAAAAGATTAGCCTTTCCTCAGCTAACAAAGGCAGTTATGTTTTACTTGCTTTCTCTATTGCACTCACAAAGCACAACACTGTGTGCTGTTGTCTGGCCCCTCCCCTGCCAGTGCAATATTTTATTTGCTCTCTGCAATATTTTATTTTATTCTGCTCTGTTGCCTCTGCAGGCTCTGCCCTCAACTCCCCATTGGACTAGGCTCATAAATAACTCCAGCCAAAGGGACTAATAGACTAAAGCACTTTAGCACTACAATTATAATGAGGTTTATAAAATAATATTTCTTTAAAATTGTTAAGAGACATCAGAGAGAAATTAAGAAAACCCAGTAAGAACTGGAAAACAGACATCCACGTGAGTATAAAATGGAAAGTAGTGGAAGGAAGGAGATTGGGCATACCCACATACACTGTTACAACTCATGTCACAGGTACATACAGCCAACAAATGACCTGAATTGTGCCACATTTAATGTTTTCTCCCCCAAAAACAAATAAACAGGAATATTTGGACAGGGAAGCAAGAAGGAGCAACAAGAAGTATCAAGAGGAAACAGTAAATAATATGGAACAAACTAGCACAAATTGCCAGTCTGGAAAAAACAAGAGAGGACTGCTGACTTTCCAAGTTATTTGATCTGATCATTGCAGAGAAATACAGTCGCCCTTCTGTTTTCACAGACTTGGAGTCTGCATCCCTCACCTGTTTGTGGGCAGCAAATGGAGGGGGGCAAAATGGGGCATGCACTGTCATTCAAGGCTTGAATATTGGCAGTTTTCTGTTTTTGCAGGTTGTTGGTGGTCTGGAACAGATCCCCGCAAAAAATTCCATTTGGAAGAAGCCCAGAAATGTAATGTCTAGCAGCAACTCTCCATCCAGGAGAAGAGTAAGAAAAACTCAGAGTCATAGATGTTCAGCTGTCCATAAGAATGTTGGAGTTTTCTCAGATTAACACATATGAAGAAGCTTTTTCCCCGAAGACTGGCCGCCAGCTGACGCATTGGCCACAGCAACAGCAATGGTATGGAATATTTGTAACCTGCAATAGTGGAGGGACTCCCACTCTGGAAAAATCTTCAAAGCACAGCAGACACACACGTGTATGTGTGTGTGTGTGTGTGTGTGTGTGTGTGTGTGTGTGTTTGTGCGCACACACCCACACTCACACATGTGTGCATGCACATACATCATTAGGAAAGTAAACAAGGATAACCAGCAGTTTTAATATAACATCTATAGGGCCTTATTTTGTGAGATTTTGGCAAGGATTTGCAACTGTATATTCAAGTGGGTGTCGCTATGGGTGTGTGTGGTGGGGGTGGTGAGAGCATTGCCCCCTCCATAGGAATTCTACACCCCAAATGAAATTTTCCTCCAGTCCCCAAGTTTCTAAATTTGCAGAGAGTGGAACAATGAAAATCATTCATATAGTTATTCCTAGAACCCCTGCATTTGCGATGATCCCATTCTCTTGGTAATTTTGTCTGCCCCTGTTCTTTGCCTGCCTAAGCTGTATTTCTGACTGCTCAGTTGAAGTTTTAAGTTATGACAGTGGTAGAAATTTGGGCACTGAAGGAAAAACTCACTTGGGGCAGTATACTTGGCGGTGGGAACACCCTCATTTTGCCCTCCTGCCTGGAAATAAGCCACATTTTTTGGCCTTCTTTAGCACAAGAGACTAATTCAAGGGGCCAAATGTCAGAGGCAGAAGAAATGTGTTCCCACTGCTGAGGCACATGAACATGGGATGCATCTCTAAACACACCTTGACTTTAAAGAAATGCATAGGCAGGTCCCTGGGAGCAGCTCATCACATCCTGTGGACTTAAGGATCATTGAGGTCCTATTGTGTTGACAAGCTTCTGTGTATTCAGCTGCTTAACATAAAAGTATTTTAAAAAAAAAAAACAAAACAAAAACCCATGCTGTTGTATACATGCAGTTGCATACTGTTATGCAAATCAGAAAGTGGAGTTATATAATCAGATGTTGGATCAGGTTCCTGAGCAGTCTCCCTCCCACTCACAGAGAGATGGCCTTTTGAGAGTACAAAAGAATCTACCTCCCATGAGTTGACACATTTTGTTTAAATCCATTTGTGCCCATTCTTCCCCTGAACTGCTGTTCTTTTAGGGATTGAGGGAATATATCTCTGCTGCTGAGGCAATTAGGCCAGCTTTCTGGGGGGGAGTGGTGCAGTATTGAGCTATGATTCTGCAGACCAGGGTTCGATTCCCCACCCAACCATGGAAACCCACTGGGTGGCCTTGGGTGAGTCACACACTCTCAGCCCCACAAAACCATGTGATAGGTTTACCTTAGGCTCACCATAAATTGGAAACAACAACACACAACACCTTAGTGCACATCCCAATGAAAGAAATAGAAATCAATATATTCATACAGAAAGGTACAGAATTTTTAATCTGCTTATGCACATGGATTAATTGTTTGACTATTAAACAGTCTTTTAAATATGATTTGCATGTTACTACATATATATTTTAACAAACAAACAAAAAATGCTATTCATTTTTCTGTCCTGTTCTCCCTGTTATTTTCTCCCTCATTTTATTTTTACGAGCTTCAAATGATCTGTTCTGGTACTCTAAACTTGAGGAACCAAAACTGGGAGCCTAACCATAGACCAACCATAGCATCTGTTGATTAATTTAGTGGTTAAACCAGTTAAAAGTTTGAAGCCTTCCTTAAAAACCCTGCCCAACTTTAGCATAAAATGTAACTCGGGATGGAAGTCAAGACAACATCAGATGAATTATTTTTCAGGTTACTGTACCTACATAGTGAATCTTGTCACTTTGAGTCTCTTTTGTTCTGTTTATGAACAAGTGTTGATATTCTTTATGTGGAACAGAAAAAAGAGCTATTTTTGTACACTCTAGGTCATATAGGGATTATATATGAAAGAGAAAATTCAATTCAAGGATCATCTGTGACATTTACATTACAAAAATCCATCTATATTTACGGTTTATCTATAATCACTGTAGTACTGATTTTGAGCTTAAATACATTTTAATTTATACAGAATTATCAAACATGTCTTTAGTCCCTGTAAAATAATAACAAAATGAGAACCTCTGAGCATGTATAGAGCAGATTTCTCTCATCACTAAGAAAACAAATTTGGGATTAGAGGGATGGATTTCAGGGTCAGAATGTTTTATTTGCATGACAACTGCAGCTACATTTCTCTCTGATCATTTAAAAAAATATTCTAACTTTTAATCCACTCCTCTATCCTGCGTCAGGGGTGGGACGTATGTGAGGTAGGAAATTATCATTTTGATAATGTAGTTCATTACTCCCACACAGTATGTCTAATTTATAAATGCATTTCTTTCTTTCATTTATATGCCACCTTTCTCCTAGAGTGGGACCAAAGGCAGCTCACAGAAGAAATCAAACCCCGACAATACAATTTTAAAAGCATTTATAAATATCAAATTTTCAAACAGTCTAAAATTATTTTGAAAGCATGAAAAAGTTAAAACAATCCACAAAGCATGAATCCCAATTAAGAAACCTCTCTGTAAGCGAGTACATTGTAAAAGCCTACATAAAACAAAAAGTCCTGGCCTGAAATTGGTGCATGGATGGGTGTGGGCATGTTGGTTGGGGATTCTGGGATCCAAAAGAGTGATGCCTTGCCTCTGAACTCTGAAATCTGAGATGTACAAAGACCAGCAAAACATAGATTTTAAGTATGCAAGGGAAGTTGTGGCTGCATCCCCACTGCAGAAATAATCTGGTTTGATGCCACTTTAACTGCCATGGCTCAATGCTATGAAATTCTGGGGAATGGTGCCACAACAAACTACTATCCCTCAGAATTTCATAACAATGAGCCATGGCAGTTAAAGTGATGTCAAACTGGATTATTTCTGCAGTGGAGATGCAGCCTGTAGGGTAGAAATTTGACAAGATTTGCTAGTGTCTCAGTATAAATAAAGAACCCAGCCCTTTGGAAAGCTGGCTATGCCACTTTTCTTCAGTAGATGGCAGTTCAAAGCCTAGTTGAGGTTGGCCATCTAGGTACTAATAGCAACTGATGCAGCCTCCAGAGCTACAGCTGGTCCAGCCCAGAGAGGGGAGAGGATGTGCCTAAGCAGGAGAGAGCTTGTCGCTCACCCACAGGAGCATTAAAGCCACAGCCCAGGCAGGCAAAGAGGAAAAGGGAAAGAGAGGAGCTGTATCAGAGCACCTGGAGCACAAGCAAGGCAGAGAGTAGCATCCAAGAAGAGCTGTCAAGTGGGATGCAAAGGGGAAAGAAATAGAAGGGATAGGAAGGCCAGCTTGGTAGGCAGGAGAAGAGAGCCAACTCTCAGCCCTCCAGAAGCAAAGCAGCATCTTGGCTACTATGACAGGCAGAAACTGAAGCTGAGCGATCAGATTTATTTTCCTCAGGTAAGCCTCCTCTGCCTCTTTTTCCAAAACCTTCTATACTTTACTGATGCATGTTTCATAACAAACAAAACATATGTGGTAGAAGGGGCTGGAATGATTGCATGAGAGAAATACTTGAACCCTATCTGCATATTGGGGAAGGGATCTGAAATAAAACGGGATTTGAAATGAAGGCATGGGAGGAACCAAAGGGATGAGAACAGATTTTGGACTGCAAAGGGATGCTGGTGAGGGAGAACTTTATGCCTCAGCATTTTCCAACAGTGGCTAGAATATGTCTCATACCTTACATCTTCCTTCTGGGAGAAATCAGACCATGGTAAATAGACAAAACCTCTTCAGCTTGGGGTTCATATTCAAAGAGTAATGTAGCAAGCAGTGAAGGGGAGCATTTTTAAAACAAACAAGTCTATAATATGTTTAAGAGTTAATAAACATCAGAGGTGGGCTCCAGTTTGCAAGTTGATTCTTCTGCTGTTATTACTTTGAATTGTCATTTTTCTTGAAATAGTGAAAAGAAGAGGCTGACTGAAAATTTGCAGTTGGGGATTTTTATTTTATTCCTTTATTCCCAACAATATATTAAGAGGTACAATATGATATGGCATTTTCTACAAAGTTTTGCATGTTTATGGCTTTTAAAAATTAAAGTCCATATATTTACAGAAATACTACTTTCAGTTTGTTTTACATATACCCTTTAAGGCTCTTTTCCCAAGTAACCATCATTTAAAGCTTAAATTAAGCTTCATTTTATTTTTAAAAAGTGGAATGTTGATGTAGATGTTGATATACTTGCAGAAGAATGTTTCTTTCTCTCTCATTAATTTTAAAGCCCTTTCTGGTTTGTTGTTTACAACATAAACGTATACCGCATAAGTCGATTTATAAATCTATACATGTCTACACAGTAGGAAGTCTTATTGTATTCAGTATTGAGATTTTTTTCTAAAACAAATAAAGAATGATGGTATAGGAACAGTCATTCCTTACATTCCGTAAAATATACAAGCCATTGCATTATAAAGCGCACACACTGCCATTCCCCCCCCTCGCCTAGCCAAGACCTGGGCTACGGCAGACTGGCCCAGGTCTCAAAAAAGTTGCCTGTCCCTGCTCTAGATGAACGTCACATATCGTGACCAAGTGTTTGGTCTTATCTAGTCTTGGTTCTCACCTTCCTTCCTGTGCTCAGATATGCAATTACACATTATTGGGTGAAGGATCCAGTCCATGATAAAATGCTGCCTCTTTGGGTCTGGTTGTGTCTCTGGCATCTACAGTTAAAATGATCATGTGATAGGTGATGTGGAAATCTTCTATTCAAGGTTCTGAAGCATTGGTGTCCATCAAAAATTGTTATGTTCACCAACAGTTTGGCATGGTGTAAGGCAGCCTCATATGTTCTGATTATGTTAGCCCTGTCCCCCCCTATTCCTTGCCTCAGCTCTTTGGTTTTTCCACATTAGTGGGCCATATAAGATAAAATCTGCTTTCCACCTAATTAGGCAATGATTTTTTTCTGTATGTTCTCCACAAAATAAGTTAAAATAAAGGTCTGGGAGGGGAAGATTCACTCCATCATTTTGGGTGCCGATCCCTCTACTCAGAAAAGGGGCCATCCTGGCTATTTACGTTGTCCCATTCCCAGCATGTGGATGTCAACATGAAGTATAAACTTCACATATCTGATAATGGACAATGCCAACAAAAGCTTATGCCATAATAAATTTGTTTATCTTTATAGTGCCATGGCCCTCTTTGTTTCTTAAATGTAAAAAAAAAAAATATTTCTTGTTATTTAGCAGTGCTAACAGAAATGCTGTGCATAAGTTTCCAGGTCTGGAATTCCATTTAGTTCTTTTTACATGGCTTCATAGAGATAGCATTTTCCCCAGTGTTAAAAGAAAACTCTGTTTATTTCCATTAGGTTTTTAATAAAATGCACAAGGAACACTAGGGCAATAGTTTAGAATGTATGCGCACAAAGACTACATCTAACAATCACAACGCCTTTGAGTTTAGTGCAGCATGCATCACTGAATGAAATGGTGGTTACCCAGCATGATTGCTCCACCACTTCTCCCTGAAAAGTAGGCACACTACTAATGACAGCTTGGAAGCCAATTTATTTTAAGAAATAAAATTTTTAGATGAAGACCCCTGACCTATATTAAATCTGTGTGTGGCAATTAACTGGTTCATCAGTTGATGTAGGCCAGTGTTTCTTAAGTTACCTGATGTGGGGGGCAAGCAGGATCCCCCCCTCCCAAGAAACAGCATCATATTTGTTTCTTTCTTTCTTGAAATACTCCGGGAGATAGGGACCAGAAACGGATGGCTCCTGGACCACCACTTTCACTCACAGTGATTTGGGCAAACCTTTAACTATCTGAGCATCACAGTACAGCTTCTTTGGGAAATGGCATGGTTGATCAAAATTTTGATTCTTAGAAATAGTGAGTAAAATCACAGTGTTTATCCTAAATGGAGTTACTATTTGATCATTTTCTTTGTTTAAAATAATTTATCAAAACTTTTGTAAAGTGGGAAAAGATAAATAATTCCCCCCCCCCCCCCACCAACAAACATAAGCAAGGCAGAATATCATCATTCAAAGGTGGATCTAGGTTTTCTGGTACCTGGTACAGCTAGAAAAATACTTCAGTTACAAGCCAAGAAATATAAAACATGAATGAATTTTGGGAAAGGAAGGCCAGAGTCCATCATTTGAAGTCTTTAACTGGAAGGTCTGTCAAAACATTCTTTACATTCCTTTATTCAACACAGTAGATATTGAATTAAAGCTACAGGAAGTGAATTTGTGTCTCAGTGACTAGCAAATGCTACAGTGTTAGCATCCTCTTTTCTCTCTCTCTTTTAAAAGATGGATGTACCGTACAGAGCAGCATTGGTAAAAGCCCATCAATTTTCAGATTGCATAAGGTTCTTTCCTCAACGCTCAGCAGCTCTAACTAAAAATCAATGCCAGGCAGTAATGGGATTCACTGAATTGCATGAGTGTTTCTTTGTTTTTTTCTTCCTTAAAGTGATCTTCAATCTTGCCTTTGGAAAGCCAAGATGATTTCCATGATGAAAATTGCACTGCATAATTTTTAAAAAACTACAGTTCATCAAATTAGTCTTTTATGATCAACGGACATTAGCAAGGCTATTATATATATATATATATATATATATATATATATATATATATATAATTAAACATTTAAAATTTAATTTATTTTAAATATTAAGATGACTACCACAATTACAGGTTTGTTTATTTTTTCAAAAAAACCCCCCATAGTTTGCCATTTTTTAAAAGACAAGCAGGAATGATGTTTTCTTTTTGTTTATTTAAATATTTGCCAATAACCCTTTTATTTAAAAGGCTCCAATATGATATACAATGTGGGGTTTTTTTTGCAAAAAGGTTAACAATTAGATGTAAAATCAAAATATTTTTAAGTAATGAAATAATAAATGGATTCAATTGAGAAAAACATATTTAACATTCTAAAAATTCCACCATTCTTTATAACAAGAGTGGGGAATATGGGGCTCACCAGATCATGCTGATGAGCCCCATATTCCCAACAGCAACTCCCATTAGTCCTTACCAGCATAACCAGTGGTAGGGGACAATGGGACCTACAATATGATAACACTTGTAGGGCCATACATTCCGCATCATTTTTTTTTTTTTTTTAGAAATCCAGCAGCATTGATAGAGAGATCAAATGCAGCTCAGTTGTTGGCCAGGAAATATTAGTGCCACAATATCACAGCTATGCATCTGGCCAGAGAGTGCCAGGATGGGAGACCATTAGGAAGTTTGTGGAAGATATGCTGGTGGCAGCTTTACCATTAGGCAGAATGGGCCAGTTTCCTGAGGTACTCATTCACTACTGCACTTTAGGATAGGGAACTGAAAGAACAGATAATCTATACCAAGAACTATATAAGGGGAGTACATCTCTGTTGGTTTTAGGGATGCTAGACTGGCACTGAGTCTCAGGTTTTCCAGGGTCACCTCCAGGCAGGAGATAAAGGTGCAAATTCTTCAGATTTGTGGGTGAATGGGAGGAATCAGCTCCAGCCAAGAGGAACGGGCAACTCAGTCAGGGAAAAGCACCTTCCTACAATTTGCAAGGCTTAATTTGTTTCTTGCTGCAATGTGAAAAGATCACTCAAGGAATCTATGGATTTACTATGGGCCGAAACAGATAGGCCAAAAAAAAAAAAAAAAAAACTGCAGCAGGGCTACACTGACGCCATTCGCACCAGGGCCGTGTGACTGCATGTGCCTGGCTCCAGTTTGGCAGCTGCCATGGTTCTGAACCAGGCTGCTGAAATGGAGTGGATTTTTCTGTTCCCTTTTGGCCTGGTTCTTTTCTGAAGTATCGTAGTGTCTGTGTGGTTTCCTGCCACGTTCAAGGTGTAAGTCATTTAAATGCTGTGCCCCAAACGCAGAGGGAAACCGTGTCATTTGGCTTGTCTGTGTCAGGCCTAAGCTAGCTTTCTCCTTGCCTCCCAGTCACTGTGTGTCAGGGATCACCCTCCACTCTGCTCTGCATTCACCTTCTGGCTAGACGTAAGTAGGTTAGAGTATAAGTTATTTATGCCATCTCCATAAGTAAGTGAGAAGGAATAATCCCCTCATTTCATCTTGATCTAGGAACAAGCTCTTAATTTACAAACAGGAAAATATGTTCTTGTTCTCCTTCTCTCTCTCTGAATGACAAAGTGTGAGCAAGGTATTTAATGCATAACTCTTAATGACATAATCAGGGCTCTTCCTCAGCCTCTGGTTTTTGTCTGGAACACTCAGGGCCTGGAATGATCCTGAACTGTCAGTCCTAATTAGTTCTCTTAGACTCTTAGTACAATTAGACCTTCATTATAATTGGCCATGTTTTATACTGTACACCTGTCTTTCGCTGGGGTTAGGGGGATAGGACCCCCATGAATGTGGAAAAACCTCAAATAACAAAAACAATATGTTTTTACCTGAAAACACCTCTCTAGAAATCTCTAGGACCTCAAATGCAACTCTGTGGTCAACATCTGCCAGACATTGACCATAAAATTGCACTGGAGGAGCTACAAATGCCTAGTGGAATCTTCTCTCCAGGAATCTCTAGGTCCTTCGATACAACTTTTGGTTAAAGCTGACCATAGAGTTACACTGGATGACCTAGATATTCCTAGAGAGAACATATTAATAAAATCTGTGAATAATCAAATCTGCAAAAGTCAAAGCTGCAAATGTGGAGGGACTATTGTATTTATTTATTTGATTTATATCTCACTTTTCTCCCAGTTGGTGAACAAGCCTAATAAAATCTGTGAATAATCAAATCTGCAAAAGTCAAAGCTGCAAATGTGGAGGGACTAGTGTATTTATTTATTTGATTTACGGTATATCTCACTTTTCTCCCAGTTGGTGAACAAGCCTAATTTAGAAACTGATTTTGATTATGAAAATAGTTGATCTAGTTGATCTAGGCAGAGATCTGCTTTTGTTCAGCTTAGGGTAGTTTGCCCACTGTACCCATTTCTTGAGAGGGAAGAAAATTACATATGCCTTAGAGTGGATTGCTATAACATGCTATATATCAGGGTTAGGCAACCTTTTTGAGCTGGGGGCCGGGTTGCTGTCCCTCAGACAATTAAGGGGCTGAAGCACCAAAAATGAATGAATGAATGAATAAATAAATAAATAAATAAATATTTTTTTAAAAAATAAAAAATTAAAAAATATGCATGCACACTCTCTCAGCCCCAGAAAAGCCATGGCAAAACCCCTGTGGAGATTTTACCAAGAAAAACCCAAGAACAAGTAATAACAACAATAATCAATATCATCATGGCGGGTGGGGGGCAGAGGCAGGACCGGCCTGGGGCCGGTCCAAAGACCTCGAGGGGCTGCATCTGGCCCCCGGGCCTTAGGTTGCCTACCCTTGAATGGTGCATCGGTCCTGAATGGTGCTAAGAGTACTACTGAAAGAACAATCTATATAGGCAGTGCTCACATATAGTCACATCCACGTTCATAAGAACTTAAAAAGAGTCATGCTAGATCAGACCTAAAGCCCATCTAGTCCAACATTCTGTTCACATATTGACTACCCAGTGGCCTATGGGAAGACACAAGAAGGACATGAATGTAGCTTCCTCCTCCATCTCTTAGGCTCCAGAAACTGGATGCACGGAAGCATACTGTTTCTTATATTAGAAATAACATATGGCCTTTCTGAGTAGTAGTCACTGATGCCCCTATCCTTCATGAATGTATCTAATCCACCTTTAAAGCCATTCACATTGGAAATCCTCACTACCTCCTGTGGTTGTGAGTTCCACAGATTAACTTTACAGCTTTATGAAGTGCTTCTTTGTATCTGTTCTTAATCTCTCACCTTCCAGCTTCAGCAACTGGCTCTGAATTCTAGTACAGCTGGCCTTCCATAGCCACAGATATTTCAATCGATTGATTCAACCATTCATAGCTTGAAAATATATATATATTCCAAAGAGCAAACCTTGATTTTGCCATTTTATATGAGGGACACCATTTTACTACATCACTATATATAATGGGTCTTGAGCATCCATGGATTTTGATATCCATGGGGGTTCTGAAACTAAACCCCAGCAGATACCAAGGGCCTGCCATATTATAAGAGAAGGAAAAAAGCTTTTTTAAAATGTCATACATAATTTTATAGAACCATTCCATGTCTTCCTTCAGTCACCTTTATTTCTAAGCCGAACAGCCCCAAACATTGTCACCATTATACTCAACCTGATCTACATGAGTAATATATTCACAATGTCTCACACACATCTTGTATCTAAATGCATGTGTTAGGCATGCATGTGTTTAGGCTCTATAGCTCCATAGTATTAACTTCCCATGCAAGCAAAATTATGCTCAAAATTGGGCAACATAAACTCCAATCATATATGGAGAGAGAAATCCCAGCGGTGCAAATAGGGTTCAGAAAAGAAAGAGGCGCTAGGGATGATATTGCAAACATACAATGGTTAATGGAGCACACAAAGGAATGTCAGAAGAAAATCAACATGTGCTTTATAGACTATAGCAAAGCCTTTGATTTTATAGATCACAAATAGCTTTCAAAGACATGGGGAAGACTACATGCTAGATGGATAGACTCAATTAGGGAGGTCATGGAATCTAGAGGACCTACACAGAGCAGTTGATGATAGGGGTCATGTCTTGTCTCATCCATAGGGTCACCATGAGCCAGGGTTGACTTGAGGGCAATTAACAACAACAAAGTTCTCAACAATGGGGAACGTATCTGCAGCTCTGAACGTTGTTCAAGAGCAGCAATGTATACTTTGTCAGTTCACAAATACATTTAATAAGTGTAAGAACAGAAGCAGCTTCCTATTAAATAGATCCTATTTTATTGTTTTAACACCATGCACTGTAAAATATACTGGAAGATACTTCAGGAAACTACAGAGCAATCCATGTGTAGAAATAAGCCCTATTGAGTTGAATAGGACTTACCCCCTGGTAAGTGGGTATCAGAGCCTTAATGTAGTATTCCTTATACAATTGCATAGGATTGTGAATATAGTTTTAAAGATCTCAGGCTTTGATGCCATGTCCTAACTGCTGGTAGGAATAGTTCTTTCTCTGTGAGTTAACCTTAGCTCAGCTGAAATACAAAGCACCCGAACATAGTGTTCTTTGGCTTCTGAGGCCTTCAAAATAGCAGAAGTAATGACTGCTCATTGAATGCATGCCAGTCGCTTTACCTAATCAGAAGCACAGCCTTGTGATCAATGAATGATGGACTGCTTGGGCTCTGGCTCTCCATTTGTAAATGAAAGCACAATGTAAAGCTCCCCAGTTCTGTACAATGCTGCTCTCCATACTTACTGGTTAAGTCTGTTGCATATTTCACATAGTCTTAATATATTGTCACACTCGCCATCTGTCCCAATTAATCCTCTATCATTCTACTTTTTTAGCTGCTTTTAAAATGTTCCACTTTCTCTCTCCTCCTCCCATTTTCCTTCTTTGTTTTCAGCTTA
This sequence comes from Phrynosoma platyrhinos, assembly GCA_020142125.1. Taxonomy (NCBI): domain Eukaryota; kingdom Metazoa; phylum Chordata; class Lepidosauria; order Squamata; family Phrynosomatidae; genus Phrynosoma; species Phrynosoma platyrhinos. Next base: position 75,963,459 of record CM034703.1, read on the forward strand.
CTTCAGTTGCTACTAACTGAGTTCAAAGAGCAATTAAGTCGGGGGGGGGGGGGGGGGGAAGAGAGAATCTTGCCCTTTCCTGTAGAATCAGGCAAAATCATACTGTTCCAACCACTTCTAGCTAGTATCTCCTTCCTCATTTATAAATTTTGCCATCTTGACCACTCTCTGGTGTTGCTTGGCCACGTGTGTCCCTCTTTTCATCTGTGAAAAGTTGGAGGGTATGAAATTACCTCAATAGATAAAGAACTTTAGAAAGCTATTTCTTTGGATGACAACTCCCAGGATTGACCCCAGCCATCACTGCAGATTCTGGGAGTTGAAAAAAAAAAAAAAAAGAAAAAAAGAAAAAGGGAATTTTCCCAAATTGTAAGTGTATCCTGTAATTTGCAATCTTTTGACTAAGTGTTTCAATGGAAGCCTGCCCACCCCCTCCTTAAAAGCATGTGAAGGCCAATGAACATTGCATAGGTTGTCTTACACAAGTACCAACTACAGGAAGGATTGTTTCCATTCTAGGGAATGGAAAGCAAGGAGCTGAGCTTTTTCTGCCACAGCTATGGCATTAATTGCCTCACATAAGCTGAAATTTGCTTTTCAGTGGCTGCTCCCATTGGCAACAATGGACATTTCTGTTGGATCACAAATAGAAGTTTTGGAGAGCCTGTGATTCTGTTTTATTTTGGTGAAAACTGTGGTAAAGAGGGAAACTCTCTCTCCCCATTTTCTATAGTGCAGCAGGCAGAGTTCAGCTTGCAGGATCTACATTGCTATTTTATTAGTAAACCTGTGATCCACTAACTGATGCATGATGCAAAAGGCATGTATTAGATGAAAAAGTTCCGGCATCTCAGTCCAGAATTTTGATTTGAACAGCAGAGCTGATTATAGCTCACAGACCTTGTGTATTGGAATGTATTAGGATCTACAATCTACAACCACTAGGTTGTTCCAATCTGCGTCATAATGTTTCTGATGCAATTGCTAGACAACTAGGAGTGAGAAATCCATACCAATTTATTGCAAGTTGCCCAGAGATCAATCTGGATCTACTATCTGTCCACAATGTTATTATGTACAAACACTACTATTTACGTAATAGAAATATTGTATATCTGTTGTATTCATGCAATTAGCCTCACATTTAGTTTGATCCCATAGAAGGATAATTCACAAGCTCTTAAGATGCCTTATTGCAAATGTTGAATTGTGCTGTGATTGGTTTTTGTACATGTGAACACAAAGCAAGGGATAGAGAGAGAGAGGCAGGAAAAATAAATTATTATTATTATTATTATTATTATTATTATTATTATTATTATTATTATTATTGGCTTGGCCTCTTGAAGTTTTTGCTATCTCCCTGGAAGTGTGGCAGAAGGTTATTGTTGTTGGGGTGGGTTGAGTTTTTCTGGCACCCATGTAATTGTAATAAATAAGTACCAATGTCAAATTCAGAGGTCCAGCAGCCTTACTCTTGCCATGAATCAGAAATGGCTTGAAGGCACACAATAACAATATCAACAACAACAACATGTCATACCCTCCAACATTTCACAGATGACAACCAGGACATGTATGGCCAAGCAACATCATAGTAAAACTTATTCATGAGGAAGAATACACAAGTTGGAAGAATTTCCTTTTGCCTGAGTCTACAGGGAGGGACAAGATTGCAGCCCTACCCCTTGGCTAACAACTACTTCTGCCTTTGGACTCAGTTTGCAGCAACTACAGTAAGCTGAGGACAAAGGGGGAACATGGGGGAAGGAGGAGAGAAGTGAGATGACATAGAATTAATTGGGACCATCCTTTTAAAGCAGAACAGCTGGGGGATATGCAATGTTTTGAAAAATGCCAGTAATCATCATCCATTAATCTCCTTCCAAATTGAACCCAGCCCTAGTAACTGCTAGAACTTCTTACTATTCAAAGGGGGGGGGGGGTTAAGTGCACTTTAAATTCTTGGCATTGTGGATTGACAGTTGATCATTCTGAGGATTTAGAAAACAATAAGCAAAAAGCATAGTCTTTGTTGTGTAAATAGATGTAGGTAAATAGATGTGAGAATTTGTCTCTCTTTGCATCTCTTACCATTTTTTATCTTCCTAAGAAGCTGCATATTTAAGCAGAATTTCAATCAGGACAATTAATAATGCAAAAATGCTTTTCAAATCATTTTAAGTATAGTTGTAGAGAGCTAGCCAAGTTGCACCAAATTTAGCTGTGGAGCACAAGATGCCAGATTTAATTGAAGAGAAAGGAAAATTAATCACTGAGTTCTTTTTCGGAACAAACAAAAATGGTTCTCTCTTTTCTGATGAACAATGTAACTTCTTTCATAAGGTCTGCTCCATGCAACCCAGATTTTTTTTTTTTTTGAAAGGCTGGCCACAGAGGTGAAGTCCCTCTCTGTTTGCAAAGAAGAGTTCCACCCAAGGGAGGAGGAGGAGGAAGGATCCTCCATGAAGATCCGCCATATACCTCCAGAAAGTTCAGTCAGCATTAATCTATTGCCCAAGGTGCTGTCCTCAATGGCAAATGAAAATTGTGCAGCGCTCCAGAAGTTGTTGGCCTGCAACTTCCTGCCACTCTGGATGGCATAGTCCAGGGGTAGGCAACCTTTCCCCTTTAAGGGCCGAGGGACTTCAGCTCCCAGAATCCCAGGAGCTATTGGCCAACATGGGACTATTGGCCAACATGGCTGAGGCTTCTGGGAGCTGAAGTCCCTCGGCCCTTAAAGGGGAAAAGTTGCCTACCCCTGGCATAGTCAATGGTAAGGAAAGCTGAGAGCTGTGGTTCAACAACTTCTGAAAGGCTGAGTGGTTGTCACTATTGCAGAACTTGCAACAAGGTTCCCCTTGGATAGTTCCTCTGGGCCCAAGACCCCTCCATCTCTGTTTGAAACCAAGATTATGTAGCCCCAGCCAGGGAAAGAAAATGAAGGGAGAGGAAATGCCAGGAAAGTGGAGAGAGTGTGCCAGTGGGAACTAGGACTGGGAAGTGGTGGTTAATCCATAATCATAATCCATTATCTACTTGGGATTGTTCGACCCATTGCCCATTTATTACACACATCCCTATCAGCAGACAAGGTGATTTCATAAGCATTCCATAAGAATCCAAGGTTTTATATAATAATAATAATAATAATAATAATAATAAATTTTATTTTTACCCCGCCTTTCCATGAATATGATCAAAGCGGCTTACAAAAAGTTAAAATTGTTACAATATAAAGATTAAAAACATCGGTGCAGGAATCAAATTACAAACAATCCGGGGTCAATAAGAAAACACATGGGGCAGAGAAAGAAAAAATATAATTCTGAATGGTGGGTTAGTTTACAGCATAGGTGATTGTGCTGTAGAAATAGGAACTTCTGAATGTCAGGAATTCAAAATGGGGATGATTTCATGCAGAGCGGGGCAACATATATTGCATGTCCATACTGAACTAATTTTAAAGTTATGGGATCATTCTAGTTTGATAGCTAGGCTACTAAAGATTCCTGTGGAATCCTAATTGAGTTTGTACTATGTAACAGTTTAAAAGAACACACGTTCCCACAGCCTCATTGCATCAATTATGCCTTGCTTTTAAAATGCAGGTTGTGCAGCTTAGTCAGACCAGCTGTTGCTTTTAGATTTTAGGAGCCTCATTAAGTAGCTTCGACATGTAGATGGAGATTTGCTGCAGAATAAAAAACTGCTATTATGAAAAGTTTGGGTCAATATAATCCAACATCAGAACTGTCTGGAAGTGCACTTTGGGCCACCACAGAATTGTAATGGAACATGTTACTCAACGTTACTAACTTAGATCTCAATTTCAAATAGATACCCACACCTAATGCATGGCATTACTCAAGAGCGGGAGTGCAAGACCACTTACAGACTTGTAGAGATGCCCAAAGTAAAGCAGAAGCTTTCCTTGGAACACCTTCTGATTCTTTATATATTACAGTGATCATTCACAGCCCACAGTGGGCCATGATTGCTTTTTAATTGCTTTTCTGATAGTCTCTTGCAGTTCTCAGAAGTAGAAGTGTTCACAGACCAAAACATTACAAGGAACACTGAACAATCAGAGCACAATGTGAAGTTGAAGGCTTTCACGGCCAGCATCCATAGGTTTTTGTGGGTTCACACATATTAACCTGATGAAGATGCTAGTGAGCTTCAAAATCTGGCATATTGTATTTTGTGCCTTCAGAAGGCCTCACTGTGGTGTATACTTTGGATTTGGCTTTATTTTTCTGTGTAGCCAGTACAGTTGCCCTTGAATATGACATTAGCTTAGTAGTTTGGGACACAGATGGCTTCCATGTCAGTAGGGTGGTGACACCTTCATACACACTTCTGTGCTAAGGTGCTGAATTCTTATGCTCAGCACTTTGGACAGCTCTTTTGAAGTTCAAACTATAGATGAATCTACATTGCAGAATTAATGCAGTTTGATACCACTTTTACAGTCATGACTCAGTGTTCTGGTATTCTGGGATTTGCAGTTTTGTGAGAAATTTAGCCTTCTCTGTCAAAGAACTCTGGTGCTACAACAAACTACAAATCCCAGATTCCATGGGATGGCGCCATGGCAGTTAAAGTGGTGTCAAACTGCATTCATTATGCCATGCAGCAGCAGCCTAAAACTCCATGTAGATTCACTATCCTTCTGACATGAAAAAACATGAAAACCACCTGCTGCTATTGTTGGGCAGAGTCTTGCCTTATTGGCACAACGGCTTGTGCTATGTTATGGGCTACTGACTTGTAATTTCCCTAACAAAGGAGATATTTGGCAACTTTGGCCAGTGTTTTTCTGGTTTCTTTACTATTTCCCATTCAAACCTCCAGTCTTACAACACTCTAGTAGACATATTTTTGTAAAGACATCCTTTATTCTTAGCTTCTGAAACTGAACTATGGTACTTAAATTTGAGAAATCTACTGAAAGACAAAGCTCCTTGCATTGAGGAGATATTGTAGCTTGAAAAGAATCACTTTTTTCCCTTTTTGCAGTATTCCTCCTAGAATCTCCAGCCAACATAGGCACTGTAGAATTCCTGGAGTTATAGTCCTCAACTATAATTTTCCAAGGTCTAACAGATACCACAAAGAACTGTGTCTCTTATGACAGAACCTTATATTCCTACAATATAACAATTGTGTCTTTTCTGAGACAGACAGACAGACAGAAAGAAAGAAAGAAAGAAAGAAAGAAAGAAAGAAAGAAAGAAAGAAAGAAAGAAAGAAAGAGAATTCATAAGTCTTAAGATATGTAGTACACACCTGATAACCATCAAGGGCTGTCAAACCAAAGTATGTGTTTATCACATCTTTTCAAAGAGTTTGCAATACTTTATTGATAAATTGTTTGGATGAATAGATTATACACTTTTAAATCAACAAAATGCTCCCACAATTGTTGAGGGATTTTTTTTTAAAAGACTACTTTAACAAAATTACTTATAAAACAGTAGATGGTCATTTTCTCTTCCATCAGCAGGAATATCTAACCTTTGATGATTTCTGCTATTGTGTTACATGTGGATTTTCTAGAAAGTCGTTTCAGATGCTTCTCAGTTCAGAATATTGCTCCCTGTAGGTTTATTTATGCTAGTTTAATCAATAGATCAATTAATCAAGGACTAAAATGTCTATATTAAATCAATTCAAATGCCTATAACAGGACCACATTCCTAATTTGCAGTTATAAAAACAATTCAGTTAATAAACATTAGTCCACAAACATTTCATGATGGATGTTAGGCAGATATATTGAAGTTCATCATACACACAAAATAGCACTAAAAATATCAGTGGACTTTTCACAGACTAGCCTTTTCTAGACTCACCATTCTCAGCTGATATGTGGAAGACATAGGACCTTATCACACACGGTGCTCAAAGCGGCAAGAAAGCAATATAAGAATCAATCCAGAACTATACTGGTAAAAACCCCACAATACGGAAGTGGCTATCAGACGCTACTAGCATCATCGCGCAATTAACGAAAGCGCGATGGAAACGCTCCTGGGAATCGTATTTGCCGTTCATACACAATCACGCTAGGAACTATGGGTCATGACGGGGAAATGCTCCACAATACGTATTTGGTGATCAGACATACGGCGAAAGCGCTATAATTGCGCTATCATTCCGGTTGCGCAATTGCAATTCCCCAAGAAACCAGCATTCAAAAGAACGGGGATGATGCCGCATTGTGATGGGGTTCTGACGGGGTTCTGTGCGACGTCGTGTGAACACACGGAAAAATAAAGCGCAATAGGACAGGATTTAGTGTGGATTCTGTCTGCTTTAGACCCTGTGTGATAACGTCCATTGTCATGTCTGTGTTCCTTGGCCAACTACTAGAGCGGAGAAGAAATAAGCCATAGACGGAGCATTTTGGGCATGAAATAGAAGCTTTGGCAGAACCCAAAGTGTTTACTAAAGACTTAAAAAAGAGCTATGTTTTTAGCACCTGTTTGCCTTTCTTTGGAAACTTACCGTACTTATCTGCTGTTGCAGTATTTAATAAGACATTAGTTAACACAGTAATGCCACACATATCAAATCAGAGAGCCATGTAGGTGAGGACTAAGGGCAAAAGTAATACAGAGTGAAACCAGTTCCTATGTTGCCTCACTCTGAATAAGCTTAGCTTGTATCTGGTAGTGCCAACACAGCTTAGTCTTTTGTGGTTTTGGGGGGGCTGTGTGGCCATGTTCTAGAAGAGTTTCTTTCTGACATTTCGCCAGCATCTGTGGCTGGAATCTTCAGAGAATATTGGAACGTCTAGTATAAAGACTGAAGAAAAAACTGAGTCAAAGTTGCAGCTAACTGGGAACTGTGTGAGGATTTTCCATTCTTTTTCACTAGAATGCCAACTTCAGGAATAGAAACTATCTAGATACGGTATATACAGGAGGTGTGTGTGTTTGTGTTTGTGTGTGTGAGAGAGAGACTTGTGTCATTTTTTTTTCTTTTGCAGTAGAAAGATTTGGGAAAAGGAGCCGACTCTCCCCACACTGCTTAGACTCAGTGTGACATACAACACAAGGGATAAAATTATCTCAAAGAATATCCTGATTCCCCCTCACACACACACACACACACACACACACACACACTTGACTCTTCTGAGCTTTTTTCAAAGACTGATCATGTTTCAAAGACACAGTTCCCTCCTGCCTAGAAACCTGCAGTCCTAAAAGAGGAACATATTAATTTCTGGAAAAAACAGCCTGCTCAGTAACTGTAATTAAACATTTCATTAGAGCAAGGTTCTTTAATCATTACACATACTCATTTGTGAGACTGTTATATTACAGTGGTTTTTGGCTGCCAGATTTAGATTATCCCTGAATGGAAGAGTTGATACAGTGGGCCCTTGGTATCTGATGAGATTTTGTTCCAGGATCCCCTGTGGATACCAAACTCTGTGGATGCTTGAAAATACTTGAAGAGCTCCTTGCTAACCTTTGTAAAATAATGCATTAGAAAGAGTCTGTAAAGTTTTTCTTCCCCCCTTTGGGAGGGGGCTGTTACAGTTGGCCTTGGCCTTCCATACTCCAGACAAATTTGCCAGCAGAAGATCCCTTTTATAGTCCCTTTCCAAATGCATAGGAGCCAGTTTAAGCATGCATTTCTGAGTCAACATGTATAAGTTTGCACCGAAAGAAAAATCAGCTAATTAATTATTACTGGAATCCTACTATCAGTCTTCTATAGAGTAGATTCATTGACTCATTTGGATTTCCCTATGTTGATTTATAATTCAACAACTGAGTCATTAGATTTACTGTAATTGGCCTAGCAGGATTCTGGAGAAGAAACTGGGACACATCTCAAGCTGTTCATTGGATGAAGGGTTTATTTATAAAAAAAGGCTTTGAGAGCTTATGCAGGCCAAAATGCATTGGACCTTTGCTCAATAAATTAACGATCCAATCAGTACTTTGAGATGTGTCTCCATTTTTCTCTGCTGGTTTCATTGGATACCCACCAGTTTCTGCTTCCTAGTAGGATTCTGGTCTGTGAGTGCTAATTTCCTACTTATATTCACATATATTTGTATGTGAATAAAAGTGTGTGTTTGTGTGCTTACATGTGAATAAAATCAACATCTAAAAACCCTACACTAATAATAGTTATTCATGTTTGTGGCACAACAGGTGCCATCTTTAAAAAGGTGAGGAAAAGAAGGAAGAATGCTCTCTTGTAAGATGGCACATACTATCTCGTTTTTAAAAGTACTTTATTTAATTTTTTTAAAAAAAGTTAAGAACAATTTTTAGTCTATCAAAAGTATTTTTAATCAGTTAATGTAATCAGTTATTTGACAAAATGTTTTGGTCTTGTCTCAAATGTACTATAATGGGCATGTAAGCATGTACAGATTTATAGTTAAAATGTGCAGATATTTCCTAGAAGATGTGGTTTCTCTATGGGGTACTAATATGCTCTAATAGATGTGGTACTAATATGCTTTCTCTAATAGATGTGGTACTAATAGATGTGGTACTAATATGCTTTCTAATAGATGTGGTACTAATATGCTTTCAAATAAGGTAGTTTCATTGGTGATGTGCATTTTAAAACATGACATAGGAAATTAATTATCTCTTTGAGATGGGTGCTACGAGGGTACATCATATTTGCAAAAATCACAGGATGAAAGAGACTCTGAAAGGCAATTGTTTTCATTATCTAGCTGCTAGATAATGAAGTTTTTCACTGTGGCTGTTCGCACTACGTTATAAACCGGTTTGCAAACCAGTTTCAAAATGGGTAGTTCATACTACTGCCGGGTTTTGCAAACCTGGATAGGGGTGGGCCCGGGGAAAATCTCTCTCATTACGTGTTTTCCAATATTGAGTTTTCCCCCCATGTCTTTTTGGGGGGAAAAAGTGTTTTGTCAGGGTGCTGCCAATGTGAAATTGCCCCCGATCCTATTTGGGGCTTCCTGAAGGGAGGGATTAATGGCTAGAGGGTGGGCAAAGGGGCGGAACATCCCCTCTCACAGGTTGGAGTGCATGGCAAGCACCATTTTTGTACTTGCGCCTAATCGCTGGCTCTGATGATTTCAAATTTCCTGCCACTGGGCCCTTTAAACAACCACTCAGCTGTTTCCCTCCCGGACGATGTCATAGCCCAGATGTTCAGACATTGCCCAAGCCGGCAAAGGAGGGTCTTTTCTTTGGGTTGTTGCTTTTTAAAAAATTATTTGACAGAAACCTTTGCATTTTTGTGGCTTCAAAGCATGGTGATTTTATACTCCAGTTCGAGGCTGGTGGTGGGGGGGATCCTTCCAAGGAGGAGCTCTCAGGTGGGTTCCATGGCAAGGAATCCTCCAAATGGCTTATCCTCCCCATCCTCCGAGCATGAGGGAGGTTGCCCAAACAGTGTGATGTAGATGCACATTATTTGATTGACAGAACCAACCAACCCCCGAAAATGATTGAATGTGATCGATAAGGAGGCTCCATTTTTAATCAGTACTTTGGTCATTGTGAACCTGACAGGGTTAAATTGCACCAGAGATATCCAATCAGCGTAAATGTAGTGTGAACTTTTATTTGGGTCAGATTCGGTATTGCATCAACAAATCTGCTTGGATCTACCCAGCACAAAAACACAAGTGTGAATGGGACTACTGTTTGCATGGAAGTAGCAGGTCCATAGGTATCTTCTTCTGAGGCAAAAATAGATTGGAAGATACAGATGAACAAAAACAGTCAATAAGATGTAGACAGTAAATGAAAAAAATATGTACACCTTTGCAAGCCCTGTATGCCATGTACAATATTGCAAAATGCAACTGGACTTGGAAAATGACCTATTGGACTAAGGGCAGGGGGAGGAAGATGATTCTTTCTGCATCAGAATGGTGTATACCAGTTGCAGCTTGTTTTGGCAGGCTTTGGAAGTACATTGTCTTATCTGTCATATTATTTTATTTAAATCACAATGACTGCAATTAATTTATTAATCCTTGCAGATTAATCCTTGCTCTTTCTAAACCATAGTCTTGATTAGCAGCTGTCGCATAGATTTAATCATCTTCCTCCCCCTGCCCTTAGGAAATTTTCTTTCTAAATTGCCACTGGTCCTGTAGGCTGCCTACTTTCTCTTTCCCTTCTATACCTTTCTTATATACTCCATGGTGATTTTCTCAGCCCATCCATCTTTCTTTCCTTGGAGTTCACACATCTAACCTATATAAGAAACTCCAAGATCATCCCTGTTTGTCTGTATTGCATTAAGCAGTGGTCTCATTCAGATGGCTCAGTTATGCACTGTATTGGCTTTTACTATCCATTTTGCTTTCGACCCAGATTGTTTTACCAAGCTTTTTTGAAGATGACTAGAAACATTGTTTTGTCATATGGAAAGCAAATGGAAGAATTTCCTTTCCACATCTCCTTGCTGCCAATTTATTTATTTATTTATTTGAATATTTATCTCCTGTCCTATATCACAGGATCTCAAAAGATTGAAATAATTTAAAGTAATAAAAATTAGTTTAATAGACTAAAATATATGAAACATGTAAACAGTCTAACACATGTTAAAAGGTTAAAACATTTTAGAACTCTGCACAGCCATTTTAGAATAAATTATTTAGCCCCAAAAGCTTGACTAGGCAGCTGTATTTTTGCTTCACACAAAAATGCAGCCAGCATTTGTCCCATTCGGGCCTTGAAAGGGAGGGCATTCAACAACAGGTGTGCTACAGATGAGAAGGCCCTCATCCATGTCCTTACACAGTGCATTGATCTCACCAGTGGCACATTGATGAATCCCCCTGCAGAAGATGTCAGGGTTTAGGCAGGCACAGATAGGCTGTTTAGGGACCTCAATACTGTAAACTAGGGGTAGGCAACCTTTTTGAGCCGGGGGCTGGGTTGCTGTCCCTCAGACAATTGGGGGGCCGAAGCACCAAAAATAAATAAATAAATAAATAAATAGTTTTTTAAAAAATTAAAAATATGCATGCACACTCTCTCAGCCCCAGAAAAGCCATGGCAAAACCCCTGTGGAGATTTTGCCAAGAAAACCCCAAGAACAAGTAATAACAACAATAATCAATATCATCATGGCAAGCGGCGGCGGCGGGGGGCGGTGGTGGCGGCGGCGGTGGCAGGACCGGCCTAGGGCCGGTTCAAAGGCCTCAGGGGGCCGCATCCGGCCCCTGGGCCTTAGGTTGCCTACCCCTGCTGTAAACTTTTGGTTCTGTGGATTTACTCAGTATGCCATGTCTTCAGGTCTCACCATACCCTCCAACATTGCACAGATGAAAAATGGAACTTATGTGGCTAAGTAACATCATTGTGTGATCAAGATGGTAAAAGTTATTCATGAGGAAGAACATACCAGCTAGGAGAGACTGCAGCAGTTTGCTTTTACCTAAACCTACTGGGAAGGGAAAGATTCTGCCCTCTTTCCCCTGTTGAGTTAACAGAATGCAAACTACTTTTGCCCTTTGAACTCACTCTGTAGCAAATGAAGTAAGCTGAAGATTAACTGAATTCAGGTAAAACTAATTATAGAATGCAAGCATGTGGAGGCAGCTGCAAGTTTCAGTTCCTTCATTTTATTTGTATGCCCCCATCCTATTACCAAGGCACATGGGTACATGATAAGATAGCAGTAAAAAAGGCTCAGTCTGAAATCCTGTTGATGCCAGGATTGACAGTGATGTATCAATCCTGTTGATGTGACAGTGTTAGCAGGAGAAAAAAATATAATGGGCAGATCATCTGGTGGAGAAGTATGATAATGGACAAAGAGGCTGTTCAGAGATGGCAGATTTCTGCTGTTTCCATCACTGTCTGAGTCTAGAAAAAAGGTGCAACAGCTAATGTAGGACAATAGAATCCTGATTGCAGTGTGGCCATACTTATTTTTGTGTGTTTTATTAATGTACACATTTACATTAGTATAAGAGTGCATGCACAAGAGTCTTGATAGCACCATGCATATAAGCCTATCAAATCTACTGTGGTGTGTAATCAGTGCACACTAATGCTCACCAGCTGTTTTCCCAGTCCTTTCTCATATTAGCATCAGTTCTGTGAGATGAGAAAAGAATCAAATGGTACTGAAAACTGCAGCCAAGTGCACATTCCTAGTATACTGTTTTTAAAATCAGAAATAAAAATTATCCAGAAAAATACCACTTTTGTGATGTATCCAGTCCATTTTAGAAATAAGGCTAAGTATTTTAGAACTCCATAATTTAGGTCAGAATGTCAAGAGCATCTCTGATAATTCAGTTTCTAGAATCCTGTTACAATCAGAGCCACCATCACATCCCTTTCTATTGCAGGTACTTAGAGCTCTTATGTAAGGCAAGATTAATTACATATAGATGGTTGCCTAAGAGAAAAAAGCTCAGTGCGGCATTGTGAATGCTTTATTTATAAGCTATTCCTGGATTTCAGCAAACGTGGGGGTATGTTTTGCCTTAAACAAATATAATAAATTCTATTAGAACACATTTGAAAACAGGATAATCACACTGCAGACCAGTACATGAATGCTTACAGGTAAACTGAACTGAGTTCATAAGGGATCTATTTCCAGGTACATCTTTACAGGAATAGGAAGGAACAGTGAGTATACCATCACAGACAAACACCATACAATTGCCCCATGTATCAGTAAACATGGTTAAGTACTAGGAACAGACACCAGTTAAATTGCTTTTTCTTTTCCAGATTTGTCTAGTTTTACAAAATTTACTATCAAGGGTATTGTATTATCATCTTGCTAAGCCTGATTCCCATAAAGATATAAATGCAATCTAGTTTTATTTATATTTCTCTTCAGTTGTTTCTATTTCTCTCCATTTGGAATGTAGTTTTCCTCTTCTCCTACCACATTCCAGATGGATAGGCTCAAAGAAGCTTGGCCCTAATTCTTCAAGACCTGATGACAGAGTGACTTGGAGGTCTCTCATTTATAAAGTTGCCATAAGTTGAGGTTGACCTGACTGTATTTAACAACAAAATCTATTTCTCCATGGTAATAGTTATTGGAGGTACTATAGACAGCAATACAATTTCACTGTATCAAGCATATTCAGTCACAGTTTCTAAGAATTATTTTTTAAATGGGTCTGGGAGGAGAAATTAGAAAGCAAGGAAGCATATAGCACAACTGAAAAGATTACAGAGAAGATTTTTATGCTCAGTGAAAATGAATTTGTTTGCTCATTTTCTCTGGGCCAGAGTAAAAGGTAGATGAAGAAGCAGAGTGGAATTAGGAACACGAACAGTAGCTCCAGGGTGATTTTATTAATAGGTCTCTTGACATCAGCCAGCCCTGCCCTGGCCAGTCCTAAAACCAGACTGACATCTTACAAACAACCCTTGCTATAACTGTACTGTTGTACTCAGTTAGCCCTAATCTACCATTGTATAATAGTTGATGCTTCATAATAATAAGGCAATAATCACACAGCAAGAAGACAGCTATGCTATTGCTGTATATCATACAAAAGAATATGCTGTGTGCTTATTGCTTTAGGATTATGAAGCATCAGAATATTGTACAGTGGTAGATTAGAGCTACCAGGAGACAACAGTATAGTTATAGCAATGGTTGTTTGTAAATCATCCGTACATTTCTACAAAACACAAACAGTACAGACATTAGTGAAAGGTCAATAATTGTTTGAGAAAGCACTATTTCTGTTTCCTGTAAATTTTATCTTTATCAGATTTTAACATTCAGACAAAATCTAGCATTCTCTGTGTAGTTTGGCCAATAATAATTCCTTTTATTACTTATTGGTTCTGAAATCACACAATCACAGTGATTGAAACTACAATTCAGACATGCTTTGGAAAGGAATTTGGTAATCTGAAGTTGAGATAAAGTCAGCTTGAATGCTAGTGATGACTCTGTATTTTTTCTGACTCTGAATTTCTTTTGAACAATTTCCCCACTAAATTGTTAATGCTAATATTTTCTCTCCATAGGTTTTCTTTCCTTGTTGACCATCACATACCTTGAAAAATATGCCTGAACAAAGCAATGATTACAGGGTGGTGGTATTTGGAGCAGGAGGAGTTGGCAAAAGTTCACTGGTCCTGAGGTTTGTTAAAGGGACTTTCAGAGACAGTTACATCCCTACAATTGAAGACACCTACAGGCAGGTGATCAGCTGTGATAAGAGCATATGCACTTTGCAGATTACTGACACAACAGGCAGCCATCAATTTCCTGCCATGCAGCGTTTATCTATTTCCAAAGGACACGCTTTCATTTTAGTCTATTCTATCACAAGTCGACAGTCCTTGGAGGAACTCAAGCCTATCTACGAACAGATATGTCAGATCAAAGGGGATATAGACAGCATTCCCATCATGCTGGTGGGAAACAAGAATGATGAGGACCACAACCGAGAGGTGCAGACCAGTGATGGAGAAGCCATGGCCAAAAAGTGGAAGTGTGCCTTTATGGAGACCTCTGCCAAGATGAACCACAATGTGAAGGAGTTGTTCCAGGAGCTGCTGAACTTGGAGAAACGTCGGACTGTGAGTTTACAGATTGACGGCAAAAAAAGTAAGCAACAGAAAAGAAAAGAGAAGCTGAAAGGCAAGTGTGTCATCATGTGAAAGCAGCAGTTTTGGAGCATCATCAAGACTCATTCTCCTGAGTGGACAGGCTTCATGCCTATATACACCAAGGGGAAAGTGTGTGAGACTATTTTATTAATAGGTATTTTGAAAGAAATATAGTACAATCAAACCCTGTGGAGTAAATGTACTGTGGCCCTTTCAAAATGTTATCCTTTTATAAATTAGCCATTCACAACAAGAGTAGTTCCAAAGAACCAATGATACCTAAATTTAATGTCATAGAAAATAAAACATCCATAACTAAGAGCTCCCACCAGTATCGCTACCACCATGTAAAGAATAAGAGTTAGTCATTATTTAGGGTTAAAGTAAAATGGCTTTGTTAGATAGCAGGTTTCTTACACACATCTCTTATGATGCATATGAACAGCCCTTATCTAAGTGGAGTATCTCTCACTTTTGTGGCTCACTGAGCATCCTGGAGAAGCTGCTGTCTATTTTTGTAGGTGGGGACCAGTCTTCATTGTCCAGACCTCAGCCATATGTAGCCCCAATTATCCATTCTTTTTTACACAATACATAATCAGGTTACCTTCCCTTTGCAAATATCTCCAATCAGATATTTTTCTTTAGTAGTCCAATATAGCAGGGAAATGACACAGAGAGTGGAAAATTTGTTTTTGACCAAAAGGTGGAAACTGAAGGCCAAATTTCTACAATACTTAACATGTTATCAGTTTGTTTTGATTTCTCTGTTATGATACTCATGACAATGTGTTACCAAAAGGGTTTATAGTTTATTTGGATATCTGCAGAATTACTGTTGGGAATTGTAAAACAACATTATCTAATTTTTAACCCCAGAGACAGATTGGTTGGTTGAAATGGGAGTAATCCTACCCTATACTCCAGCAGAATGTCATGAGAAAATGGCATAAGTGCCAACAGAAAGGGAGGTCCAAACGCAGACAGCTCTCTTGGCACAGACTCCAGAAAAGGATGGGAAGAGGATATGTTTTGGGCCTGTTGAATCTCGACATGGACACTACACTTCTAAGGTCCTTTATTTTCCCTGCCACAGCTGTAGCACAAACAGGACACTATGCCAGCTGGTGTAGGTGACACCCATATCAAGACTCTTAAGTGAGAGGAATGAAGAGACACCATCTCCACTCATTCTAGCTGCAGCAGACTGGCAGAGAAATGGATATAGTGGTGATGGTGCTAGAAGCAGTGGTAGCTGGTGGCTTCCATGTTAGCAGGACAGTGTATCCAGGTTTTACTCCAAGCAGCTGAACCCTGTCCGTAAAGAAGATCAGCACCTTTGATAGGTCCTTTAAATTTCAGGCTAAAACCTGGAATTGATTCATCAGCCCAAATACATGGGAGCCACCAACCAATACTGGCAGTAGCTGGTCAATAAATCTTACTGTCATTATTATTTTGCCAGATAAATTTATTCTTTCCCTGGATTTTCCCCACCCCACCCAGAAAGAAATATATGACATAGACATTCCGAACAACCTCTTCATATATGGTTTTCACCATGAAGGGTAAAATAGGATGGGCATGTGTGACTACAGGGCAGGCAGTCTATGGGCATAAATGGCCTGCACATCTTCAATGGACTTGTGAAATCTCTGTGCAGTAAAACACACTTATTCCAGTACATAAATCACAAGTTGTTTTGGGGTTGTTTTTTTTTCTCACGAAAACTACACTGAAAGGAGAATAAGCTCTTTTGAAAGAAAGAATATTAACCCATGGCAAGTGTGTTTATCAAAAGTTGGAAAAATGTTTGTTCAAAATGAAACAAAAACCCTCAAGCATGTATGTTACATTTGAAATGTCAGCAAAGAGCTGGTTAAATGCATCCTTTGCTTTGGAATACACATTGCTCACAAAGACAAGAATGCTGTGTGCTCTCAGCAACCCTTTGCATGAAGACTGACTTTGCAATAAAGCAAGGGCTTGCACTCTAAGGCCAGAGTTCCTTCCACATTTCCTTCCATTTTCCAATCAGAACAGGAAACGTTTCCCATGCTCTGGATGGGACAGACCTAATGAAGGCAAATGTTCTAAGCATGAAGTCAAAAACCTGTAGCAGATGTTTGACTCAGACAGAACAAATGTGTGCTTAATGAAGCCTTGCATTATTTGATTAGTACGGCAGTGTTATTCTTTGAACTTTCCTCCCTAGCAACAATACAAAGCATTTGGGGTGGCTTTGTCTCTTGAGTTGGAAAGACCCATTAACTTTACAAAAGATCTGCTCCTGGTAGAAATGAAACCTGCTAGAAATTGCTTTAGATCACCATAGCCAATTTTGAACTTTCCATGGGAGTGCATAGAGGACAGAAGAAATACTGTCCTACTAAAGGCGTGATACAAAAAACTGTTGGTTTCAATGGAGTTTATTGCATTAGCTTTGCTCCTACGATAGAGGTGCGATGTAACTTTAAGAAAACAGATCTTATCGTATTTCCCCGTCGCCAGGGAGTATGCAGCTCATTTGCAACCCAGGCTTCTCTGGGTTCCTCCCGCATCTTTTCAAGAATGGGAAGCTCAGGTTGCAAATGGGCTGTGCACTCCCTGGCGAGGGGAAAATGGGATAAGATCTGCCTTCACAAAGTTACATCCTGTCTCTATCGTGGGAGCAAAGCCAATGCGATAAACTCCAATATCTGTTCATTGCACTGAAAAACATGTCTTTCATGTGATGGCAATGGGTGGCTTGCATGTGAGTGAGGTGGTGAATTCATTCTGGTTTTAGTCTGAATTGTAAATGTTTTGTGAACCTATTTGGGGGATGGAGTTTGGTACCTTTGGTAGCACCTTTAACAGACTAAAAGCCAGGGCAGATTCACCCCTTCATAGACATGGAAGCCACCAGTTGCTAGGGATTTCAGTGCAGCATACTCTATTGAACCAACTTCCACTATATACACACACACCACACACACACGCTACACATACCCTATATATATTGGTATAATATACCTCTTGGTATAATTGTTCTTGATTCAGCTCCCTTCACAATGTCTGTCTTGGACAGGAGCAGATGGAATAGGAGTTGTATGCAATCTTGTCATGCTTGGAGCAAAGCCACTGAAATCAGTGGGATTTAAGTTAATCATGACTAAATTAAGTCTCACTTTGGGTCTGCTCACTCTGAACATAACTAAGCCAACAGCCAAACCTCAGTGTCTAACGGCAATACATTCACATGAACACTAAGGCACCAGGATCAATGGATCGCCTCTCCAGTGCACTGCAACTGCTCTGCTAAAGTGTCTTCAGTACTGTAGGCCATATATGCTTTTGTACTGTAACTATACTAGAACCAAACAACCAAATCAATCCCATGTTTTTAATTGATTTACAACAGAGGACTGCAGACAGCAGGAGGAGGAGGGGCTGCAGGAATATGTAACATTGTTTTTATGAATGTGTGGAGGTGACTTGGGGGGGTTGCAGACTATCAGAAATAGTGTGAATTCAGTCCGCTTTTAGGGTTAGGGTTAGGGTCAGGGAATCATGGGGACTGTATTTTATTGTGGCACTAGAGTTCTCTGACAAAGAAGGTTCAATGTCTCAGAAAAATAACAATTCCCATGATTCCCTAGCACTAACCCTAACCCTAAAAGTGGACTGAATTCACACTATTTTTGACAGTCTGCAACCCCCCTTGGTTAGAGATCCCTGGTGTGGCAACTGGGATGCTACAAGAGTGCCTCTATTCTCATCATACGAACACCAGAGAGTTTGTAACTTAGGACTGCCCTACAGAATACCCCTTTTCCAGGAGAACCATCGGTAGTATGCTTTTCCATGGATAGCTCATACTCTGAATAGGGGAGTGACATATGTGTGTGTGTGAGAGAGAGAGAGAGAGAGAGATTTGCTCATCATTCTCCCTTACTCAGACCACCTCTGCACTCCTGTTACAAATGTGCATCATCCCCCGAGAGAGCTAGTACAAATCCTTCTTAACTTTATTGCAGCTTATATTATATAATGTGAAGAAAGGTTCAGTTTGCCTTATCCTGAGATGCTCTCAGTGATTGCATTTCTGATCCATTCATAACAACCCGAAGAATCAAATTTAAACATTTAGCTGCTCTATTTCCAAGTGGTTTCAGTTCATTTTGCACATAAAGCCCTGTCATGCAAGTCATGGAGGAGGAGTTGGTCTGATGTAAGGCTATTATCCTGTTGTTTCTTATGTGTGTCCCTTTTTTTTGTCACAATATAATAAGCCATGGTTAATGTTTCATGCCCTTGCATTTTATCAATGCAGGGCTAGTAGACAAGCAATATTAATTCCTGGGTCAGTAATTTTAAGGAGGATACATTTTATAATATACCCTTCTGTTGTCCTTGTAATTTATAATAGATTTTACATATATGTGTATTTATCAAAATACCTGTTCTGCTTTGCTGTTACTGGTATAAGGTGTTATTTTTACTACACGTAGAGAGAGAAAGCAAAATTCTTAGGGGAAAATAGTTATACAGCTTTATTATATTTTGTGGTTTATTTCCAAGTTCAATAGTAATAGACATGAATTGTTTAAAAATGTATGTACACAAAAGGATAACGTTTAAAAAGTTTCAGAAAACTTTAGCATTGTGGAAACATTAAATTAATAGGTATGCTGCTCACAAAGCATGACTTTTATATACATGAGAAATCTCTTGATATATAGCTGTTCAGTGCAATTTATTGTTGCAATTTCATTATCTAGTTATGTAATTTGTGCTCATAAGTTTCATGTGATATTCTGTATATATGATATGCAAAATAAACATTTTAAATTACAAACATTAGCATTTTCCTTTGATTGTTGGAATATCTGGTACAGCTGAGGATGCAAATGTCCAGAGCTAACTGTTGCCATATCATGTTGTGCCTATTTATTGATAGGTTCTTCTCTATATACCATATTGTCTAAGCTAAGGCAAGTGCAGGTCACATGTGCCTCAGGACAGTTTTTGTGGCCTCTACTCCTCTGATTCCTTCTGACCACCTTTTCTCAAACTCAGGCAAAGAAAGGAGGGTGGACTTTTCTGGAAGTCTCCAGAAAAAGCTATTAACTTTTTAAACAGATTGTAGAGATTCTCTGAGAGCCAGTGTGGTGTAGTTTGAGCATTGGATTATGACTCTGGAGACCAGGAGTCCCTGCTTAACCATGGAAACCCATTGGATAGGTGACCTTGGGCAAATCACACACTCTCAGCCCCAGAAAACCCCATGATAGTTTTGCCTTAGGGTCTCCATAAATCAGAAATGTCTAGAAGGCACACAACAACAACAATAACAACAGAGGTTCTCTGTACAAATATGAAGTCAAAGTTTTCTGTGGGTTCAGTAAAGTTCTCTGTACTGTTTAACACTGCAGCCAAGATCATGCAACTTTATTGTTACAAAGTTATACAGCTATGCTGTGTAACTTTATGATGATGGATCTACGTTGCTGACACAGAATCATGTTAGAGAACTGTGACGATGCACAATGGATCAGCATGCAAGACATCCTGTGTGCAACAAGGGCTGCAAGATGTTCTGTTGCACAAAAGAAGGCTCCCACCACACAATGAGGCACCATGAAAGATGGGGACAATTTTCTGGATGGGGATGCGGGACCCATGGATTTCCACTGCCCTCTATTCTGAATTATCAGTGCCCCATGGCTCTGTCTGGGGCCATTGTCCCCCTCTCCTTAGGCTGTCATTGCACAATGTCAGTCTGTCCCACAAAGTGCCATGCGTTTGTGCATCACAACCACTGTGAAATGGCCACAATTGGGGGTAGAGGCAGTTAAGCAATATGTACATGTATTAAAACAGGTATATCAGTTACAACATTTGAAAAAACGAGCAAAAAAAGGAGGAGAAACGGCAAGGACAAAATATAGGTAGGGTGTTTCCAGATTTTGATTTTGTAGAAGTGATCATCCATATTCTTCGTGGTTCTTCTTTGACTTTGGACTGCTTGCCTGTGGACTGCTTGCCAAGTACCAAGCTTGAGACATTTTAAGTGACAGGCCAAAAACATTGACTGAAATCTTGTTGGGGATTTACATGTATGTAAACAACATATTTCAGACAAGGACAATTTGACATTTCACTCATGTCCAGATACGGCAGTTGGGGTAATGTAAACCAGTTAGTATTTCAGTTCTATATTCTGTTACAAAGAGCAACTGGACAGCATATTACAGTACTGTATTTCCAGAATGAAAAAGTTCAGAAATAACACTTTTGCATACAAGGAAGATATACCAATGGAACAAAGGATATACTTAGGGCTAAAATATTTAGGAACAGGAGTTGTCCAAGGATCATCTCATGCACATGATTGCAGCTCAAATTTTAGGAAACAGCATTTAGAAGAAAAAATCAGTTATGAGATCCATGCGTTCCCCAACATACCGGTAAGTGCAAAATGTGAACATATAAAAAGTGCTGCGAGATAAGACAAAGGACCCATCTAGTTCAAAAATTTTGTTCTGGGATGGGTGAGAACTTTGTATCAGTTTCAGATTAGAATTAGCAAAATGTGGACAATTTGAATGTGGGACAAAATGCAAATGACTTGCTCATCCCTATATATCAGGGATGTAAAAAAAAAAAAAAATGCAGTCCCTGAACCCAATTTTTATCTTTCTTTCTTGTAGTTAAACCCTGCTCTTTAGAATTAATCTCACAGCGGCATACAAATTGTTAATTATACAGTTCCCTGCCCTCAGGTTAACAATCTAAAAGAGGACATGACACAAAAGGAGAAGGGAATGGCAGAGGAGAAGGGTACCAAGTCCAGTGGCTCTTCTCTTCCTCCAAGGCTGTGGACATGGCAGATAGACTGGAGAGTGGGCCCTTCTTTTTCTGGACTAGGCCTGGTGGAGCTAAGTGGACTTTTGTTTTTACAGCACTTGAAGTCCCCTGGCAGTCCTCCCAAAGCCCACAACCCCCTCTGCTGATTTTTCTTTAAAAAATGGACAGTTTGGAGGTGATCTTACACCTGGAACTGTTCAATTTATATCCAAACTATACACAGACAAGGCAGTTTGGCTCCCTCCCATCCTCCACCTCTTTTGCTGTGGCCAAAAACTGGCTGGAAAAGACAGCTGGAAGTTATTTAATTTCACTTATACTACAACTCAGAGCCTTATTGCATTACAAAAGTATGATGAGAGGCAGTGAGATAGAAGGAGTTTTCTGCTTACCTCTCTGTATGATGTCGTAGCACTTCCATTCACTCTCCAGAGGGAGACAGTAGTAAAAGCATGCTTTTTGCCAAACAGATTTTTCCAGCATGACAAAAAGGAACACTTTTAAAACTGCCTCTTTCAGGAATAGAACAGGATAGCTTCAGAGGCATCAGGAGAGGTAAACAAAAAGCCGCTGCTCTATCACTGCATCTCAGCTTACTTTTGTAATGCAGCAAGGCTCTCAATGTATGGTTAATGGTAAGTCAGGGGAGTGCTTTGGTCATTGCAGAAGGTGGAAGGGAATACCAACCTCCACAAAAACAACAACAAAGACTCATGCAATGCGTACTGTGCCCTCTCTCCATCCACCATCATCCAGAGGGAGAGAAGGGCAGACCAGCTCCATCAGGCCTAGCCTGAAAAAGAAGAAGGCCCTCCCTCCCTCCACCATCATCCAGAGGGAGAGAAGACCAGCTCCATTGGGCCTAGCCACAGTAAGAAGAAGGCCCTCCCTCCAGTCTATTTGCCTTGATCCAGGACTCAAAGGGAGAGAAGATTTACTGGACTTATTCCATTTCCTTACCACCATTCCCTTCTCCTTTTGTGTCTTGTTTTTTTAGATTGTAAGCCTGGGGGCAGGGAAATGTCTAATTAACCATTTGTAAGCCACTCTGAGAGCCTTTTGGTTGAAGAGCGGGGTATAAATACTTCAAATAAATAATAATAAATAATAAACAGGATATTAACCAGGGTATGTACGTTGCTCATTGGGGAGCCCATTGTGATCCTGGCACTCCTCTTTCTGGCTGAAAAAAATAAGGTTTGCCTGAAAAAAACAAAAACCCTCACATTCAAATAATGAAGAATCTCCTTGCAGATCTGTTACATGCTGTTTTGGGGTGGTTTCCATGCCAAAACAGCTGACAAATAGTCTGACGGTCACCCAAAATAGTGGCCATGAAAATGAACTGGAGCTCTCTCAAGCTCTGGAAGAAGCACAAATAGTCTGGTGTCCTCCTCCAGTTTCTGAAGTATGGTCTCCCCATTGCAAAGAGTTAGGTACCCTTTTCTACTTGCAATATAATTTTTCAAATATCCAAAGTAAGTATTGTTTGGTTCTTTTTGGTCTAATCTGTACTGCAGCAATAATGCAGTTTGACATTGCTTTAACTGCCATGGCTCAATGCTACAGAATTCTAGGTCTGAAATTTTGTGAGCGATTTAGCTTTCTCTGTCAGAGAGCTCTGGGTGCCACAACAAACTACAAATCCCAGATTTCTGGAGGATGGACCCATGGCAGTTAAAGTGGTGTCAAACTACATAGTCTGCAGTGCAGATGAGACCCAGGTGTTTAAAATGAAACATAGTATGTCCCTGTTTGCTTCTTCTACTATAACTGATGCCAAAATGGCTGCTGCCTAAAATTGTCATGCAATGCTTGCATTCCCTATATAACTACACTGGGAATTTTTATACTTAAGACATTTTCTGTTTTCAGCTATTGTACAGTACTGTCTTCTAACTTACTGTATTTATGTGCCATATGTGTGTTGGAGGGGAGATCCTTGCAATGCTGGTTGCTATGGTAGCAAAGTGGTACACTATTGTTGTGCTGGAGTTCAGTGCACAAGGGATGGATGCATCTGACCTAAGGTTAGCTTTTTTCCCTTTCTCATTGTTGTGCAGTCCAAAGGGGGAGGAAGACATAAAGTCTTATACAAGACATACGGAATTGTTTCACAGACGCAGGAATAGGGCTTCCTTGACAGATTGTGCATGTTAGTTTACAGCTTTCGTTTCAGACAAAATTTTCAAATACATAGAATGAAGAATTTGAAAATGTATCAATAGGGCTTGCAGACCATCCATAATCAGGGCATATGAGCATGTCTATCTGTGTGTAATGAAGATAATTAAAATCACCAAATTTCTTCAAAAGAAGAATGAACGTCAGATTTCATCAGTCATTATTTAACTGTTTAACAAATAAAAAGCTTGTTGCTTGTTGGTTTAAATAAGAAATGTTTAATGCTGGTACTTTCCTCATGTTGATTTCAGAAGGTTAACAATTTCAGACTAATTCCTTGGTCTCTGCCAGTGCTTGCCTACTTTGGAAGATGTTTCAGAATTAGAGTTTCTATATGATCATGTTGCTACAGCTTCATTAACTTCTGATGCCTGCCCAACCAGGTGATTTTATTCAAAGATATAGCCATATTAGTCTGTAAAATCAGTTTGGAATGAGATTTTGAGACTGAGCTCCAAAACACACTGCAGAAATAATCCAGTTTGAGACTGCTTTAACTGCCCTGGCTAAATGCTAGGAAATTCTGGGAACTGTAGTTTTGTGAGACATTTAGCCTTCTCTGTTAGAGAGCTCTGGTGCTACAATAAACTACAATTCCCAGGATTCCCTAGCACTGAGCCTGGACAATTAAAGTGGACTCAAACTTGATTATTTCTGCAGTGTATTTTGGACCTAAGTGAAAGAAGTTGGTAGCATGAGCTTTTGTAGACTTGTACCTACTTCCTCCCAATACATCTGAGGAAGTAGGCTCAGGTTTATGAAAGCTCATGCTACCAACTTCTTCCTTTCAGTTAGTCTGAAAGGTGATACAAGAGCTCTTTCCATATAAGTTCTTTACTGCAGACTTACCATGAAATGCTTGTTAAAGAAATTAGGGCTCTGAAATAATTTTCTGACAATTCTTTTTGAAACAGAATTTAATAAGAATTTATTCAAACAAGAAGGATATGAAACATTTCAGTCCCCTAAAGAAGAGTGGCATTAACAGTTGAGAATGCCTTTGCCATTCAGCCAATTGACTGGAATAATTTTTTATATACAATTGGTCCTTCACATTCACTGGAGTTAAGGGCACAGGACTCCCATGAATGGAAAACCTGCAAATTAAAAAACATTATGTTTTTACTTGAGAGAACACTTATCTGGGGATCTCTAGGTCCTCCAGTGCAACTCTATGGTCAACATCTGCCAGA
>CM034703.1:75989218-76002584 GCA_020142125.1 Phrynosoma platyrhinos
AAATGCTCCCCAATACGTATTGGGGAAATTCTCCCCAATACGTATTGTATGTTCAAATCTCGGCCAAAAGCAAAATGATTCCCGTTGCGCACTTGTACTTCCTGAAGAAACCGAAATACAAAAGATCTCGGTTCTTGCCGCATTCTGTCAGGGTTCTGTCGGGGTTCTGTGCAGTTCTGTGCGATGTCGTGTGAACACACAGAAAAATAATACATATCAGGTCAGGATTTCGTTTGGGTTCTGACTGCTTTGAGCCCCGTGTGATAAGGTCCATAGTGTGAGTGGGTGTGATTCTGCTCAACTCCCCCTTCCCCTTGCTACTCCTAAGTCTTTCTTTTTTTCTCATTTCAATTTCTTTAAATTTTTAAAAAACTCAATCAACTGCCATGATTGCACAATTGTACTTGAATAAAAATAAATACAGACCGAAAGGCATGCTGGGAAGGGATAGGTCAGGGTGGAGGGTCTATGGAGGCTGGTATGAGGAAAACAGAGGCTGGGACAGAAGCTGCACCATGGCAATTTGAAGAGATGTGTGATAATGGCTGTTCCAAACATATGTTTGCATTTCCTATACAAATGCACAGTGGCGTCCCCAACCTGGGTGTCACTGCAGCGAGGTCAGGAGGGAACCGCTTGGCCCTTCTCACTCTGCAGTGGGAGGAAGGCCTGACTGGGTGTCACCCCTTTTCTGAACTGTTGCCCCCTGCACCCCCTAGTGACACCAATGCTAATGCAATTGGGATGCTTCACAAACCTGATGTGATAAAGTCATAAGAAACAGTTGTGTGAAAATAAACAGTGAAATCTAGAAACACAATAAATCCAAGTTTTTTTTTTTAAAAAAAAACCAAAACAAAAACATCAGTCTTTCTTAAATATTATTTAACAAAACCTTTCTCCCTGTTTGACATGATGTGTCAAGGGAATTCCTCATATCTTTACAGGCCAGGGCTTAATGCTGAAGAAAAATGCCAGGGCTCAAAAGTTTAAAGCTGCCCGAATTGTATGCCATCAGCTCTGGACCTCCTGAAATGCCATTTGATTGAATATATAGATAATATATCTCTTCTGGTGGAAGGGTGAATTGAGGGGGATATTTTCCTTCAAATAGAACAAAGATAGAGAAAGCAGGGGGTGGGGGGAAGATCCAAAGAACATTATTAAGCCTACTTTTGATTGTGCAAAACTACTTGAGGGAGGAATGTGGTATATGTGTATATGTGCACACACTGTTGTAAAGGAGAAATTCTTGGAGACTTTCTGGAGCAGCAATTCTCCACACCATTCTCATTGGGCCTTCAAAAATGAGTGGAGTGCTTGCATTTGGCTATGTGATTTTCCCTGATGGAGGACTTTCCCCCATGTCTTAGAGGGTCAAGAGGGGCATTTTTATTTGCAGTTAAGTATTGAATACAGATATAGCGGAGAAGCTTCCACTCATGAACCATTCTAATGAGCACCCAGCATCTTTCTTTCTAGAAACCTTTTGGTAATGGTGATTCTTTCACTTGGTTTAAAATGTGGTAAGCCAGTCATTTTGCATTTGGGGACCCACCTGCTCACTCTGCTGATTAGAACCTTAGATTCTGCAGCAAAGTCTTCCTCAGACATTATCACAGGGACAAATTGCTCTTCAAACAAGGAAGCCTCACCAAGTTTGAGGAAAGTACAGTGGGCCTTTGGTATCTGCTGGGGTTTGGTTCCAGGACTCCCTGTGGATACTAAAACCTGTGGATGCTCAGGTCCAGTCAAATACTGTGGCATTGATGTGACTTATATAAAATGGCAAAATCAGGGTTTGCTTTTGGAATTTATATTATTTTTGAATATTTTTCAAACTGTAGATGGTTGAGTCCATGGGTGCAGAGAGCCATCTGTGTGTGTGTGTGTAGATGGGGTGAGGAAACTCAGGTCCTAGGGCTATACCCAGCCATCCTAAGGTCCCAATCTGTGGGGCTCTGCTGGGATGCACTCCCTCTTTGTCATGATAATTGCCATCATGTTGAGATTTCCCAGCTTCTTCTGTATTGGATCTTTCCTATTCTGAAAGGTTGGAATGACCCTCCTAAGGTTTAGTTCATGTCAACAAGAGCTAAAATATGTGCATACTTTTGTTGCACTGTTTTTTGCTTTCGGCCCACCTGAGAACATATCTGAAATTAAATTAGTCCTTGGGTTAGGTCCCTTATTTACTGTTATATAGGACTGCCACAAACCAAACACAACAGGAGGTCTTACACTGTAACTAATCCAAAAGGGGAGAAAAAAACAAACTGGTAGGTATATTATAAATCAGTAAATATCATTATAAATGAATATAACAGAGCTGAGACATTTATGTATGCAGAAGATTTCGCCAAGATAGTTTTTCAATAAATCAACTTGCCGGAGATTTTGCTGAGTTGGTTTTTCAAGCTTGTGGTAACTCAGAGTGATAGCATATAACAAGTAATTGAAGCAATGATGGCATAGATATACAAAGTATTTCTGAGCTAGTAGCATTATCTTGGCAAAATCTTCTTCAAGCTGATATATTGTGAGTCACCAGGACATTGCTATTGTTGTCAGACCGGTAATTGATTTTGCATTATTGGGATAACCATCTTATATCATCAATGTTGGTTTAAATAGAAGAATTATCCCCTGCAGTACTTTATATTTTTACATGGTTTTTGTTACCACTTTTCAATTGATGTTGTATTCAATAGTCACTAGATATACATATTTAACAAGAAATATTTCAGCTCTGTTCTATTCATTTATAATGGTATTTAGTGATTTATAGTAACTTACCAGTTTGTTTTTATCCCATTTTGGATCAATATAGGACTGCCACCCAAGGCACTGAATATTGTCAAACTGTGAATGGTTGAATCCGTGAATAAAAATAAATAAATCTGTTTGTGTGTGTGTGTGTGTGTATAGTTGCAGTGGAAAAACTGAATCAATAAGAAGAGGAGGCTTCTAGAATGAGCATCTGATGTTCTTTTAATGCTTACCATAACATTCTCAAAGTTGATGGGCACACTGGTTAAAATAAATGGAACCAAAGTTTTGTAACATAATTCAACACCATTTTCAATTAGCTGTTTATTCCATCTATTCCCTGCCTTTTGTGATGCTTAATCATGTTGGATGGCAGGACCTTGTATAAATGGAAGGATAATATTGGCATAGTCAACTTATTTTTTATTGCAAGGAAAGCTACTTCAAATACTTATTATGCAGAAAAGTAATAGATCACACTGTTTTGCTTTTCAGCAATGTCTGACTATGGTTCTAAGGCTGCTGACAAGACATTTGTAATTCAAAAAATTATAGTTCATAAGGCACTTTCAGCTTCAGTAAAATCCATCTTTTCTAACTTTGCTATATTTCAATATATCTCATTTTTTTTTTTGCAGGAACATCAGTAAAAATTGTGTCTTAATCTTGAAAAATGCCTTAAAGATTATTCTCCCCCCCTTTTTTTTTTTGAGTGTCTGAAAGAAAAACACAAATTACATTCCATGAGGTCTATTAGAAAGGGAAATACACCAGGGAGGGGGAATCTGTGGCACTCCAGATTATGTTGGACTGTTCCCATCAGTCCTGCCTGAAAAGCCAAAGGTGAAGGATGGTGGGAAAATTGCAGATAGACAAAAACTGGAGGGCTATGCTTTCCCCACCCCTGACATAATAGTTATGTCTGTCTGTCAATCATTTCAGTCAGACTGAGTTCTAGGGATGGAAAAAATATTCAAAATGGCCCCCAAATATATATCTGAATCAGGGAAACGCTGATTAAAAGAATACTAGATTGATGAGACTTTTCAAGTTGGGGACTTATTCTATGCAAACTTTGTACATTGTTTGCACAGAAAACAGCACAGGAAACGGCTTTCTTTGGCAGAAAACAATACTTCTGCACAACAGATGTATTTTTTCTGGGTCAAAAATGCTGTTTCCTCCACAAAAAGTGTATTTTTCTGCACACTCACACACACTCACACACACCACATGTGAATTTTGCACCGAAGTCCCCAACTGCAGCATGTTCTGTGCAGAAAATATTTCTGTGCAAAAACCTTATTTTTTGTGCAGAAAAGGCTGTTTTCTATGCAACTCCCTCCCCCAGCCATGCATTTGCACTGTCTGTCTATCTTTTTACAGTGGGTAGAAAATGGCAAAACAATAATTCTAGCTTCTTCTGAGAATGAAATTAGTGAAGAATTGAATCCCTACTGAGTTCAAACAAGATGCAATTGGATAGCCACGAGTACATTTATTCACACCTGTCTCATTCACCCATGGAACAAGGAGTGGGTGGGTGCTTATATTTACATGCATGGATGAGAACAGTGAAACAACCTCAATCCCCTTGAACTCTCATCTTGCTATATTCCATTGTTTGACACACTTTCCCACCAGCTCACCTTCAATACTCGGCTGGAGACAAAATTTCTAGAAGTAGTAGAACACAATGAGGTTACATGACAATGATTTGGTTCCCCTCATCTTTACATTTCATTAAAAAATAGACTTCCCCATAACCCTATATTACATATGTCTGAGTCAGACCCCTGGATATAATACTTACTGCTGCCCTATCCTGCCATCCAGGTTGGTCTTTACCAAAAATAAAAATAAAAATAAAAAACCCACTCAGTTTACAAAACTGGGAAGAAAGTCTAACTGGTAGACAAGGTGAGAGACATTTCTGTGGACATTATTACACGTGGGTCTCAAAGCGGCAAGAAAGCGGTATGGAATCATTCCAGAACTATACTGGTATAGAGCCCACAAGACGGAAATTGCTATCAGATGCAACTAGCATCATTGCGCAATGAACGAAAGCAGCATCATTCCGGTATCATTCTGGTCACGCAAATGTAATTCCCCAGGAAACTGACATTCAAAAGAGCGGGGATGATGCCGCATTGGGACGGGGATGGGACGGGGTTCTCTGCGACGTCGTGTGAACACACGGGAAAAGGAACCGCAATGGGACGGGGATGGGACGGGGTTCTGTGCAATGTCATGTTAACACACGGGGAAAAAAACACAATGGGACGGGGATGGGACGGGGTTCTGTCTGCTTTAGACCCCGTGTGATAAGGTCCTATGTGGCAGAGAGGAGGAGGGAGGTAGAATGAGTCTGTATGCATACAATCATCATCATCATCATCATCATCATCATCATCATCATCATCATCATCATCCCCCCCCTTGTTCTCATTGCTACTTTGCTAAAAGTTCTTCCTATATTTCCAGTTTCCTTAGCAAATGTGCAGTTGGGGTCAAATGTTTGGTTAGGTAATAGTTTGGACATCACACTTCTGCTGTTTGAAGATGGAAGAGCTGCAGCGAAGGAGAAGAGCACATACTTTGTAAGTCAAAGGGCCTAAAATTAATCCTGGACATGACCAAGTAAGGCTGCAAAAGAACTCTCTTGAAACTGTGGAGAGAAGCTGACAGAAGCTAGATGAACCAATGGTGTGGCCCAGTATAAAGCATCTTCCTTGGTTCTAGTGAGCAACTGAGGCAGCATCTACATTGCAGAAATAAAGCAGCTTGACACCACTTTAAATGTCATGGCACAATACTATGGAATTCTGGGATCTGTAGTTTTGTGAAATGTCTCTTCTCTCTCTTTTCCCATTTTGGAATTTTCCCTAAACTTGTTTTGAATAAGCCTCTGTATGGCACAAGTTGACAATGCTTCACAGAAGCATAGTGGTAACACCTGTATCACCAAAAGCACAGCATCATATAACAGGGATGAGAATCATGTGGCCCTGTAGATGTTGTTAGACTATAAATCCCGATATCCCTAGCCAGCATAGGCAAGGCTTAGGGAGTGGTGGAGCTGCAGTCCAACATTGGGAAGCCCACACAATACCTCCCTACATGATATAAGAGATGATAAAAGAGAAGGCCACCATTATAGCTTGAAGCTGGGGAGAATCATATTTTATTTTCAGTTTTTAGCCTGAGTATTCTGCATTGAAAGAAAGTGTCGCCTAAACATATGGTGGACTCCTGTGTGACCATTATGTACTACATAGTGTATTCAAGTATAACAGGCAGCAAAAAGGATCCTAGTCACAAATCCCCCTTGTGCTGGACATCCCTTGTGCAAGGTGTACATAGGAATATTAGGCAGCCACTTCTCAATTGACATGGGAATGGACCCCCACCAATCCCAGGGGCTGCTTACTAGTAAATGGGGTTGGGGAGAGTTACAGTCCCTACATGGCTCCTAAACTAAACTAGGCTAAGGACAAAGGGAGAAAGTGGAGGAGGGAAGAGAAACTGAAATATTTTAAAAGAAGGAAAAAACATAATAAATAATAAATAATAAAAATTTATTTGTATCCCACCCTTTGGGAAACCCAATCAGGGTGGGTCACAACAATAAAATCATACACAACAAATCATAACATCCCCCCCCCCCTTTAAAACAGTATTATTTTCATGGAACAGTTGAGGATTAATCACAACCATCCTGGCCAAATCAGGACAGTTGGAGAGTATGATATCACAGAGGTCCAAAGAGTAATTCATTGCTGTTAATATTAGTAGTGAAAAATCTATAATGGTTTGCACTAATTATAAATTTGTTACATTTATCATTAGTTTCAAAAGAACCCACAGAGCAAACCAGAGCTCCTATTCCATACAAAAAACTTCTAGAACTGCAAGCCAAAGTTCTTTTCATTGACAATTAACTACATGCTTATCTTCAGTTTCCAGTAAATTATCAGAGACAATGGCAGAAAAAGTAAACAAATCAAATCACTGTTTGTTAGCAAATTTTAATCAAAGTTGTTAAAGGCAGAATACAAAGCTGTTTTTTCCCCACACTATTTGAACTCATTCTCCTCACAAATTGCCATAACACAATATTCTTCACAGATCATTTCCAAGTTCTGTTCCCAACTATCAAGTCCAGGATTGCACTATTGAATGATAATGTGAATGCACATTTTTCATTTGGGGGAAAAATACTTGTAATGAGATATACACATATATGGAAATTCATATGCTGCTGTGCCATTTTCTTCTAAGTACTAGAGCAGTTATCATATTTAGATTCAATTTGTGAATGCACAAACTATCTATTTATCTTAGCTGTATTGAGTTTTTAAAATGTAAGTGATGTCCAAAAAATAAAAAAAATTGAAGATTGCTTTTGAAACCTCTGTGGCAAGAGCATTCCAACTCAAAATTGCTTAATCATTGGGTGTGAATTTGTCTGCAGAATTTAAATGAAAAGATAGGAGATGAGAAATATAGCAATAATTTGGCACTCCTTTAAGAACAACAAAAACACAAGTGACACAGGAATGAAAGGCTTAATGAATATTGTCTATAATTTTTCTATTCTAGCAAACAAACAGCAGTCAGATCCAAGACTGATATAAGTTAAGGGGGAGAGATGTATGAAAGTGAATAAAGCAATCAATAAAAAAAAAAATCCAAGCCAAGAGAGTGCCGTAGTTCCATGAACCTGCCAAGATGCAGAGAAAAAACATTATTTGAAAAAGAAAATGAATCAGTAGAGGGAAAGCCTCCTGTCCTTTTGAAAAATAAAGAGCACAATGCAAAAGTGGTTTGAGTGGGATATGACTAAATTGTACATTCAAAAATAGGACATAGTTAAATAACTGAGAATTGGAAGTAGGTTTAAAAGATGACAACTGTCAACATAGGGTAATCCAGCCAGGTTTCTCGTTAAGTCTTATTGATTTCAGTGACAGGACTGACAAGAGGAGAATATGCTACATTTAGAGCACACTAAATAGGATTTAAATGGAAAGGTATATCAGTTGGAATGAGAAGAACAAACCAGACCTCTCAATAAGAGGGATTCTGTATTCCTGATTTGTGGGAGATACAAGGCAGGTTTCCATTAGTGACATATACACTGTAGAAATAGTGCAGTTTGACATTACTTTGACATCAAAAGTGGTGTAAAGCTACAAATCCCAGGATTCCATGGGATGCAGCTTCGGCATTTAACATGATGTCAAACATGATGATTTCTAGTGTAAATGCACCTAAGACAAACCTAAGTCCACTGAGACTTCCAGCACACCCATGGCAGACGATATCTTCACTCTGTATCTGACTACGAAGTAGTGAGATGCTTCTCTGATCTCCACACCACTCTCCATAAGCAATGGAATAGCTGAGGGAGATATCACAGCAAAACAATGAAGCTAGGGGTAGAAACAGGGAAGAGCTCTTACACTGTGCTGGGCAATATAAGATATTGGTAAAAATGCTTCAGACACCTCCCTGTAACTAAATTGCAGGTAATGACAGCTGAGAGTCAGGCCCATGCTCTGTTGAGAAAGACAGCTCTATGTCCAAAGAAGATGAGGAACCACCACCCAACCCATCAAAAAAGTGCAGGCAAACATGGCTAGCCTAAATCATCCCCCTCAGATGCAGTGTAGGCTACAAAGTCATAGAGTCACAGAATCATAGAGTTGGTTGAGATCTCATGGGTCATCAAGTCCAACCCTCTGCTCAATGCTGAATCTCCAGCTAAAGTATCCTAGCAGGTAGCTATCCAGCCTCTTTCTAAAGACATCCAGAGACTGCCACTCACCAGAACAGCCATGTCCCACACTACAAACCAATTGGAACTTGGAGCCATGCCTCATCTTGTATAAGTATTGCTGTTAGTTCAGCCTCTAACTATTCCAATGCTAACTCCTGATTTCCTTAGTCCTTGTATGTGTGTGAGTGAAAGTGCTTGCTGTGTGATTTCCGCTTTAATAAAAGATACAGTTCATTTAGAGAATTCTGCCTCTGTGAGATTTCTTAAGTCTCCTTTCCCTTAGTATACATATGGAAATGACCCCAATGGGCTATTGTAGCCAGCCTGATAGTTAATTGAGCTAATTAAAAATTTCCCCAAAGATACCCTTGGCTACACATTGGTGGAGAATGTGGGCATTAATTTTCCTCAAGGTCTGGGCACTCCAACTGGCAATTGGACTGTTTAGATCCTGGATATAGAGGGTACAGGGATAAAAAGGATTTTTACAGAGATAAATTTGGAGGAGAGTGTGTGAATGCTGTTCTTGCATGACTGGCCATAAGGACAAGGGTTATTGTGGGTTGACTGCACCCATTTCATTCTTTGGTTGGATGTCCTGTTGGCTGGCAAGGCATGAGTAACCCAGTGGCGGGTATCCAAACATCCTTAGGAGTGATGTCAGGGTAGATTCCTGACTCCATATTTTTATTTTTGCTGTCATGGAAAACCCCTTTGTTATGTGAAAACCAATAAAGCCAGATATCATCCTAGTCATAAGACCTTCACAAGGAAAAATATGATCCTTGGTTGTGAAAGGCAATAAAGCCACAAGAAACAGGCCATTTCTCCTCTGGTTATAAGACCTTTCGCAAGAAAAAATAATAGAGAACATCTTGTCTGACCTCCCTATGTGAAGCTAAGCCATTGAGATTGCTCTGGTAAGGCTCTGGCGAGGTGGTAGGAGGACTGATTAATAAGAACGCAAGCCAGGCATGTAACTAGGGAGCAAAGTCCTGGTGTTGTTTTAAGTTGCCGCTGTTTGAGCTCCAGCAGGACAGCAGCATCAGAGCTCCCTTGTAAAAAGATTGGCAGTGTTTGGTCTGACTGTCTGTCCAGGTGTAGCTAAGGATCAACTCATCATGATCACATCCTGCAGGGTAACTGGGCCCCTCAAGCGAACTCTTGGCAGTGTTCACCCCCAGCCCTGAGTTCCATTGGAAGGAAAGGGAAAGATGTCCCTAAGAGGTTTTAAGGTTGGGTAGGATTGGAAAGGAAAAGAAGTCAGGAACAATGGAAAATGTGATCTGCAGCAGTGAGGCTGTTCAAGGAGGATTAGCCCCAAGACCGCCTAGAAAAATAGATCCTCAAAAAGGGACCTAATCCCTGGAAGGCAGGAGGCTTTCTGACAGAGGATCCATTTGCAACATTGCTTGAGGTGTATAATGCAAAAACAGCAAAAACAAGGTTAAAAGGGGTACCTCAAGCCAAAAAAGACAGATGGGCAACATGGGGAATTTGGATGTTGGCTCATGAGGCGACCCAAGAATATCAGAGATTAAAATTGGATTCAGACACCATGAAGAGACAAATAGGGGATTTGGTCACACAGATCAGGGAGAAAGTGGTAGAGAATTCCCTGTAGCCTGCAGCACCAACGAAGCCATTCAAGGGCAGAAAGAACAGAGAAGGAACATGTCTCATTGCATAGTCATATAGAAGAGCTAGAAGAAAAATTGAGCCAGGCAAAACAAACTGCCGACTTCCTATTCTCTAAGAGCACTGAAGAGGTGGTACAAGCCAACCATACAGCACGTGAGAGCTGCATTAAAGAAGACATGCTGAACCTTAACAGTGCCATAGTAGCAACAGTACACCCTAAGATTCTAGAGTCAGCAACCCAACCGAAGGCTCTGCAGAGGACTCCAAGGCACTTCATCCATATAAACCACAATGGGAGAAATCAGAAAGAGCAGCCCCTATACCATGTAGTTCTATGGGAGAGAAAGCATCTGTAGATACATCAGCCCCAGTTCACCCTGTAGGAACTAGGAGAACAGTAGAGACCAAAAAGACAGAAGAAGATGGTACCATTAACAAGAGAACACACATTGGACCTTGTCTGAAGTTAAAATGGTAGCGGACCAGCTGGCAAGTTCAATCCACAAATGGGAATGAAATGGATATCCACTATAATCTTTTCATATCCCAAGGCAAAGGGACAGGATTTAACCCAAGTGGCCAAGCTGTGCATAGATCCAACCTATTCAGGAGCATTTGAGGCTGCAGTGTCAAATTATGATTTTTAAAACCCCAAACTGCACAATTGGGTACTGAGAGTGGTACATATCCTATGGCCAGACACTTAGGTAGCAAGAAAGAAAATGCTAGGAATCCTGTCTGGAGCAATCCCCCTTAATGATGAGAGACAACCACTCCTGAATGACACAGCGATCATTCAGGAAGTGTACCAACAAAACGTATTTGAGATCAATAACTCTCAGATTTAGAACCCTTAACTGGCAGGGTTTCATGAGGCTACAGAATGGATTCAAACTACAGGAAAAGAGATTCCACCTAAATCTCAGGAGGAACTTCCTGACAATCAGAGATGTTCGACAATGGAATATCCTGCCTCAGAGTGTGGTGGAGTATCCTTCTTTGGAGGTTTTAAAACTGAGGCTGGATGGCTATCTGTTGGGGGTGCTTTGCTTGGTGTTCCTACTTGACAGCGGGTTGGGCTCAATGGCCCCTATGGTCTCTTCCAACTCTATGATTCTAACTCAGAAGGGGAAAGAGGAGAGGAGGAAGAAGAGACTTTTCTTTCTCTGTAGTCTAAGGCAAAATAAAACTGCTGCAGCTTCTCCTCATTCATGAGTTCTTCCTCATAAATAATTTTTGCCATCTTGACCACACATGCCCTGGTTTTTATTTGCTACATGTTGGATGATATCCTCTCATTAAACAGTCTGGCAGCATGTGGAAGGTCATATTTTGTACAGACTAATTTTATACACCATCTTATACAGTAGCTGGGAATTCAAAGTTTGTTTACTGTGAAGCCAATACTGTGTCTGATTGTTTGTCAAGTACAGAGGAACAGAAGAAGAGGGGAAATTATTCTCTCTCTCACACGCACACATACACACACACCTCATGGTGAAATTAAGAACTGTATTGACAATAATTGCTACTACAGATGAATTTGATTCAGTAAAGCTAAAGGTACACAAGAGAGCTTTTACAAGAGGATATTAAGGAGAAGAAACAAATATTAGACTGCAATATGCTTTATTCTTTCCAAATATTATCATGAAGTTAGTCATGGTTCAGCAGCATCACAGAAATGTATAGCTTGTTCACAGAACAGTTTATTCTGAGTGAGCTAACAGTAAGTATTAGAGAGATACTCAGACTGGATAAAAAGGGAGAAAATATATTGCTATGAGCATCAGGTTCACAAACTTTTCTTTTTGCCCCCTAATCTTTTGCAGCCATGAGGATGTGACCAGAAGTATATGCCTCCATTTTTGAATAGATCAAAATTCACTATTACAACATAACTATGTTTAAAACACTAACTAATTAGTGAGAACAAACCTGATAGAGTTTAAACCAAATATAATTCCATTAGTTTAGGAAAATGGGATGGAGGCCAGGATTTATTCAGAAGTTGCAGCTACCAAAAAGGAGGGAAATTGCAGGTAACCAAGATGCATGTAGGCTCATTCACATAATGAGAAACCATGGCTTGCCATTATATCTAAACTAGAAAATAGTACATTTGCCTTTCACAAAATAAGACTCTATTTAAGTTATTTCCACTTAAAAAAAACACCAGTTAATCCAGATACTTCTAGTTTCTTAATTTTGTTCTGTCTGGCACTTTAGGAGGCAGGTAAATGTTTATTGGTTTTACAATTAAAGTATCATCGTCAAAGTCTAGCACAAGCAGTATACAGAAATAGCTGTTTCACGATTACCAGAGAAAAGTACTTTTCATTCTTAACACTTGGGACCAGAAGGCTCAAGTTCTTAAAATATAATAAGAAACTTAATTCTCTTTCTTTCTTTCTTTCTTTCTTTCTTTCTTTCTTTCTTTCTTTCTTTCTTTCTTTCTTTCTTTCTTTCCTTCCTTCTTTCTTTTTTTAAAAAAGCACAAGCAAAGACAGACCACCTAATCTAGGTTTTCACTAATTTTGTTATCAAAGGAAGCAGAGAGAATTTTTAGTCATTTTCTTTCTGCTGTGTGAAAGTTTCAAAAACTGTGCAGTTTTTGAGGATTATTTGCAATTTGGGACTGTGAATAATCCTCAAAAATTTAGATGTGTTTTTGTTTTGTCCAGAAAGCAGCTTCCCCCCCCAGGAAACAATATATATATTTTTAAACCATGGCAGACTGCACAAAAATACTATTCTCTGTACAGAAATATTATTTTCTTCTCATAAAATGTTGTTTCCTGGGCAGAAGATGCTAGTTTTCTATGCAAATAAAATGCACAGAATAAGTCTTTTTTTAAATTTTATTATTTATTAAAACACATATAACACATAAACAAAAACAATAATAAACAAACTACTTACAAATACCTACATACATACATTTCACAACAACAACAACAAAAACATAAAAAAAGACTTCCCCTCCTTTACTTTGAATATTATACATATTATTTTTAACTTTCTTATATCTCCTTTATGTATTGTAATTTGATTTCCAATTCCTTTTCTATTTTACACCTGTTTTCACATTATTATTTTTAATCATCCTTAACCATTACATAACATATATTTTAATTCACTCTACCTATTAATTTTTTTAACAGCGCCGCT
>CM034703.1:76014605-76024936 GCA_020142125.1 Phrynosoma platyrhinos
GGGATAGATATCAAACATCAATCCCTCCTTCTTTTGTAACATCTGTTGCCTCTGCTACTGCCATTGGGGCTTTTCTTATCCAGGTTAAGCACAATTCACTCCTTCAATTGTTTCTCATAGGGTTTGGTTTCTAGACCTTTTACTTCGGCTTCCCTCCTCTGGACATGCTCCATTTTATCAAATATCCTTTTTGAACTGTGTTTCTCAGAACAGGATACCATATTCTTATTCATGATACTATTATTTCTCTTGATCTGGACACTATAGTTCTGTTGATACAACATAAAATTGCATTGGCTTATCTCTTTCTTTCTTTCTTTCTTTCTTTCTTTCTTTCTTTCTTTCTTTCTTTCACTGGCTGTGTGACATTGTTCACTCTTGTGAAAACTGTAGTTTGCTAAGACCGTTAGATTCTTTTCATTACTGCTGTCAAGCCAGAGGTTGCTCATTTTATATTTGGGCATCTGATTTTTTCTCTACCTTTTATATTTATCCCAGTTGAAACCAATTTTGTTAATTTTTGCCATGCTTTCTAATATGTTAGGCTCATCTTGATTCTTTCTTCTTGGAGTATTAGCTACTCTCCTGCAACATGGTGTCACCTGCAAGTATGATGAATATGCACTCTATGCCATCATCCACAACATTTATAAAGATGCTGAGCAAAACTGGGTCAAGGATAGAAGCCTGAGGCACACCACTTTCAACTTGTTTGTAGGTCCCCCGAATAGCTGCAATTCTGCCTAACAGCTGCATGTTCTAGCCCATATTTTACCAGCATGTATGTCAGATTCCTGTAAGGGACCTTATCAAAAGCCTTATTGAAATCAAGATCCATCACATCCACAGCATTCCCAAGATTTACCAGGCTTGTATCTCTCTCTCTCTCTCTCTCTCTCTCTCTCTCGAGAGAGAGAGAGAGAGAGAGAGATTAGTCTGTCAAGAAGAAAAGCCAGAGCATTACTGTCAGGAAATGCTTGATGCTAGGACTGTTGCCATACCATAATCATCTCCAAAGGCCCAGCCTTTTTATCTTTAATGGCTGCCTAAAAATCCACTGGGGTAGCTTTGCTTAGCCTAGAACTGTTATCATGGCCAAATGTCTTCCCATGATTAAGGTGTTATAGCTACATAGTGATGTATGAAAAATGAACCTTCCTATATCTGAAGGAAATCCAGGCCATATTTATGTGCTCTAGGGCACCTTCTCAGATAGCCTGGAGGCTGTGCTGAGGCTGTTACTGTTTTTAATCATCACACAGTTTGGTTTGCCAAATTACTTAACAGCCAAACAAAGCTGGGGTCTCAGAACCTGGAATTTCCTCCAGAAAAGGGAAGGAAGAGAGAAATGCTACTTCAGCCTAGTTAATAAATCTGAACATGGTTAGTCTGACTGTCCTTGGGGGCCCAACCCAAAACAGGGAAGTTGACTTGATAGAAAACCCTAAAACTGGTTCTTACATGGGAAATCCTAAACCTGTAGAAGACAATTGCCTTCAAATTGATCTGCATGCATTAAAGCTTGGCACCTGAAAAGGACTTTGATGTGATCCTGAGTCTGTTTGGACCATCTTTCAGCTTTATCAAAAAGTCTTATCATCTTTCTCTTGCCTCCTGATACTGATATGTGTTTCTCACTGAAGTATTTTCTCTGGAATCTGTCTTGCTTCACTCCTGAAGCTACAGATAATTTCAACACCCAAGGTAACACTTACAATAAGCTTACTTTTTTAATAGACAAATTGTCATTTTCTGAAAAAGCAAAGCAAACAGGGGGAAAACCAACCCACTAGAAAATGGAAAATTAATCCAAACAAAGAAAAAAAATTACACATCAGAATTAAGACAATCAATCAATAACAGGAAATCAAAACAATTTCAGTATTAATGGACAGTAACCTCTAACATTTTCCAACAATTATTATCGGCCACCTGAAATTTTGTTTTTTTGTAATACTGTCTGAGAAGAACACCACGATAAAATGAATTTTATCATCATAGTAGTCATGATGCTATATCTCAACATGAAAAAAAGAAGCACTTCTTCATTGAATGGATGTTTTGATGGCCATCAACTTATATGACTTACATGAGAAGCTAACAAATTCCTAGGTCTGTTAATGGCTACTAGCCATGGTACCTATATGATACTTTCAATACAGGCTCAGATATAATCTAGGATTTCACTTTAAATGTGACAACCAGCACATAAATTGTGCCACCTACCCTAACCAGGTATTGTATGTGTTTTATCTTTCCTTAGAGTATTTTCATTTTCCTTCTATAAATCTGTTAGCAATTTTAATAGGCTGATTATCTGTTATTGTGCTTTGGTAGGTTGTTGCTGGGGAGAACTGTAGTTATATGATGCTTTCAATACAAGTTCAGATGTAATCTAGGATTTCACTTAAAATATAACAACCAGCATCTTAAATTGTGCCACCTAGGCTGGTTTCTCTGTGGTAGAAATATGACCTACCTCTGGTCTTATTCTCTGCAACTATCCTATGTTGAAGCCTTGAAGGCCTGGCCTTGTATGGTATTTTCCCCTCACCCATGACATATCTTTTCTTTCTACTTCTTCAGTATTCAGTTCATCATTCCTGTTCAGTCTTCTGAGTTTATTGGTCAAGCTGTGTTATTCATTTGATTTTCCTGAGTGTGGACCAGATACCAGTTGAACTGCCTGGATCCCAACATGCAACGAAGCCATAAGACTGTATGGAAAACAGAAAGTTGTCAGATCAGCCAGCCCACTATTATCAACACAGGATGTATCCACACTGCAGAAATAAAGCAGTTTGGCACCACTTTAACTGCCATGATTCTATCCTATAGAATCCAGGGATCTGTAGTTTGGTGAGGCACCAGAGGTATCTGACAGACAAGGCTGAATACTTCATCAAGCTACAAATTCCAGTATTCCACAGGATGGAGCAGTTAAAGTGATATCAAACCACTTTATTTCTACCGTGTGGAAGAGCTGTCAGACTCACAGTTGCTTTCCAGGATTTCTCACAGGAGACTTTCCCCACTCTGTGGGAAGATGCCACTACTGAATCTGAGACCTTGGGCACATAAAGTGTGTACTTGATAACTGAGCTACAGCCCCCCCCCCCAAGTTTTAGCTACAAGACCAAGTAATACTCCTTGGGATATCCTTTTCAGACACACCACAGATTCCCACTGCTGTATTTCCTGGACTATTGTGATTCTATAATGCAATTCAGACTGGGCATGGCAGGGAGATTATTCACAATATATTTTCTTTAGTAAGTTTGAAAAACTGACAGCAGCTTTGGCAACATTCCCATTCCTCCAAGGATGATTCACAAACCTAGGCAATTGTCCCATTTCTGCAAGTCTAGTCACACAGCTTGCTGTAACTGCTAAAATAATCGATGAGAGCTTTTTATATGTAGTAGATGTTCAACTATTTGGACATTTCAGATTTGTAGAATGCTATAGACAAATTTTTAGAAGCTATTTCTGATATGTAATAAGTATTTTGCCCCCAATACCATACAAAAATGTATACTGCTTTTCTTTGCCACAATGACCTATTTTGCACATGATGCCAATTTATTGTGGGATAGAGGGAAAGGACAGAAACCTTTCTCATTCTGTATTTTCAGGCAGAACTACATGTTAAGAAGCAAGAATGTGATGCTGGTGGTTGCAAGTAGAAAGTTCCAGGTATAAATCTTTGCATCTCTAGTTAAAGAAATAAGGGGATGCTGAAACCCTTCCTGTTGCCAGAGTAGACAATACTGGGCTAGATAGATAGTCTCTTTCAGTTTAAGGCAGTTGGAATTGCATTTGCTCTGTAATACTAGGGCAAGTGGTGTGTATATGAGGGAAGCATTGAAAGTATTGACTGCCAGCTGTCTTCATGCCCTGAGGGTGAATGTTGAAGAAGCCATCTACCAAAGTGTCTTGTTCTTTCTTCACTGACTATACCCACTCCACCACCAGTACAGACAAAATTACAGGTACAAATCTTTTCAGGGATCCAATAGTGTTCTTATGACTGTGGAGTAGATGAATGGATTCCTCTTTCAGATTTAGTGCCCCTCCAGATCAGGTTTGGGGATAAGGAATAGTCTTACTCTGGGAGTGAAGAAGAGAATTGTAATTCCTGTGGACAAATGGATATCTTATTGCATAATGTTGGATTTAGCTCATAGTGTAGGAATGATTTTAGGTCACACAGTGTTTTGATCTTTACACCATATTTTGAGAATATGTCCTAATGACTGTGACTGAAAAAAATGTGTGAATGAAAAGCTATTTATAAAATGGTCAGATAAGATCTCTGTTATATATTGTTAGAATTATATTTCCAGTTACTTCCTATGTCCTGATTTGGATTCTTAAATAGACTAGAACTTTATCCCATTAACATGTTTCAGGTGGAGGCTAATTATTCGGTACAAGACTACATCATCCAAGAGAAAGGTTGGCCAAGGTCTCATCAGCATCATTGGATTAGAAAATTGCTTTGCATCTTCCAAGCTGTTACAGCAAAGCTTCTGCTTCTATCTATGATTCTGTCCACGTTTCAGAGCATTCATCGTTTGGATCATCAATCAATAGTAAATAAATAACATAGAATCATATGGCCCTGTGAATCAATCATTTGGCATGCTTCTTAACCAAGTCTTTGTGTTCTGTGTGTACTTCATTTTAATATTCGCTGGGACACAAGTGTATTCTGCTGATTCAATGTTTAGTGATTAAACTCGTCTCAGTTCATTAAGGGCTATGATCTTCCCAGCAGAAATGTTTATAAATGTGTTCAAGAATTTGCCTCAAGCTCTATGTATTCATGGATCACTGGAGCCCCCTTGAAACTTAATAGTAGAGTGGGAGAGACTTTCTGTCAGTTTATGCTCAGACTCTCTTTGCTATATTCACATTCTCTCCAGATTTTCCCTTTTGAAGGATGCACCCACTAAACAGATGAGGTTCAGCTGATGAATGCTCAGCAACAGTGATGCAGATCTTTTCTAAATGAGCATGTTGATGTGGGACAGCAGAAGTACGGATGCTGCT
The DNA here is from genome assembly GCA_020142125.1 of Phrynosoma platyrhinos. Lineage (NCBI taxonomy): Eukaryota > Metazoa > Chordata > Lepidosauria > Squamata > Phrynosomatidae > Phrynosoma > Phrynosoma platyrhinos. The sequence continues at coordinate 76,019,661 of CM034703.1, forward strand.
CTCAGGTTCCTAGGCATATATTAGCTCAGTGTAGGAAATGAATATGTGTTTTTAAATTTCATGGCAAATCATTATGGAAAAAAAATTGTTTCTCTGTCTTAAGAGGACCCAAAATAGCAAATCCACATATTAGAAGATGACCAAAATGACATTTTAAATATGTATTTTAAAATATCCACCCTAACTTCTGGCATCATATGTATCCTACTACATGTAGGATGGCCACTTATGCCAGGCCACAAGAGAAGAAATGGATCAATGAAGCATGGAACAAAGGAGAACATTATTTTGAATGTGTTCATTTGTATGGCTAGATACAAATTTAGACATAATTACTACAATTTAAAAATAATAGAACAGAAAACATTCAGAGGTAGCCCTGTTGGCCATACAGCGAGATAAACCAACATCCATAAATGAGTGATAGAACAAAGTAACTCTAGAACAGGACAGGACTAATTCTAAAATAATAGAACAGAGTGATTCTATTAAGAATAAATATAGAATAAACTAAAATAGACTATCTCATTATAATTGAGAAGACTGATCAGGGCCTTGTCTGTATGGGCCAAAAGCCCTACCCCTGTATTCTGGTGCAAGCAGTCCAGATGATATCTGGCACATTCAGCATCAGAACCAGGATATAAAAATTCTAAACTGAATTTTAAAAAGAGATCTCTTACTCCAGCCTTCCATTTCCACACTGGAGTAACTGTCTATACCATCATCCCTCTGAGCTGCCTAGTTTATCCGTTGCTGTCACCAGTTGCTTGCTCTGAGGTCGGAAGGAGGCACCAGCCAGGTGATTATCGCGGGGTGCCTTCTTCTATCCTCAGAATTGAGAAATCCATGGTGGCAGTGGATGTACTGGGAGGCTCAGTGAGATGCCCATGCAGACAGCTGCTCCAGCATGGAAACTGAGGCCAGGTAATGGGAGAAGGTCAGATCAGCTCCAAGGCCAGGATACCCTGGGCTTCCTCTGGAGTATCCCAGCCAGTGCAAACAAGGCCCAAGTGACTTGTTTGTCATCTCAGTCTGTCAAATTAAGAATGCTTGCAAATAGTGGGCAGTCTCTGATAGTCCTTCAAATCAAGGAATGTTCTTGTAAAGGAGACACAAATCCCAAGGTACCTTGTGTGTATCATTTCACTCTGCATATTTTCTAAATAAATAAAACCTTAACTTGCCCAAGACCTGGAGTTCTCCCAGTTAGTACTGGTATATATTGGTGCACATAGTCCAAAGCTAATTTCCCCAACATTTGATGTATCACTGACAGTTGGTGCAGACCCTCATGTCCCCCCACCTTTTCTTTGGGTAACAGCAGCTCCTTTCTGGTTCTCAAACGGTGGAATCATTCTGTTCTAATTTTTTGGGGCTACATTGTTTTTAAATAATTCTAGAGGCTTTGTGAATTCATCCTGTCTTAAAATTCAGTGTTTAGTATTTATAGGGGTGTTCCCATATGCATTATTTAGTATTTATGGCCTTAGGACTGGTATTGTATTCTATTATATGCACATCTATTATTTTGTCTCTCCAGTAAACATAAATTTAGTTTGAATTACTGCAGTCATCTGTGGGGTAAAAGTGTTTGGAAGAGTTAAAGTTCAGTTCAGGATTGCAAAATATTTTGAGAACTTAAATCCTGTTGCAGTAAAGCAGGCTAAGCAAAATATGACTTGTTCAAGGTCACCCAGTAGGTTTCTATGGCCAAGCAGGGATTCAAGCCCTGTGCTCCAGAGTCGGAGTGCAACACTTGAAACCCTACACCATGCTGGCTCTCACTATGCCATGCTGGCTCCCACATGGATCTGCATTAACTGAAAATTTCATTCTTTTTTGTTTTGCTTGGCTTGGCTTTTGAGACTATACTTATCCCTCCACATTTGTAGCTTTGACTTTTGTGAATTTGATTATTCATGAATTTTATTAATATGTTCTCTCTAGGAATACCTAGGTCCTCCAGCACAACTCTGTCAACTTTAACCAAAAGTCACACTGAAGGACCTAGAGATTCCTAGAGAGAACACTCTACTATGCATTTGTAGTTCCTCCAGCACAATTCTATGGTTAAAGTCTTGCAGATGTTGACCATAGAGTTGCACTGGAGTACCTAGAGATTCCTAGAGAGGTTCCCTCAGGTAAAACATAGTGATTTTGTTATTTGCAGCTTTCCCACATTCATGGGGGTCCTGTGTCCCTAACCCAAATGAATTTGGAGGGATAAGTGCACTATATATCAATACTGTGGCTGGCATCTCATTGAAATTTACAACATTATATACCAACTTACAATTGCATAGTCTGTAATTGTGGTAATTTGAAACATTTGTATTCCTGGGAAGGGAGTATTATCATAACCACCAGAACCATTGCACAAAGGGAATGAGCAATGTGGCCAAGTAATGATCATGATTAACAACAGTATGCCATTTTGCAAGACAGACTCCCCTAGAGTAATGACAGCACAAGGAAAGAGGGGATCATGTCCCCTCAAAAACATCATGGGGCACTGGTAAGCCAGAACACAGAGCAGTGGAAAGTCATGGTTGCCTTGGACCTAGTCGGAAAAAATCCTCACCCTCACAGTACCCAGTTGTGCAATGGGATCCTGTGTTGCACAGCGAGATATCTAAACAGGGCTCTATTCTGCATCAATGGTATCATTGGAAGGCATGCAGGCCACACTGGGTGACACCCCAGAGGAGAGGTGATATTTGGTTGGGCCTTCCCCCCCCCCCTTGATGCAGGAGAGGTGAGTGCATACCCTTTCTGGCTGCTCCATCACAGGGTCTTCTCTCCATTGCCCCTTCTGACCCCTCCTGCTCCTTTACTTGTCTGGCCACCCTGGCCACGCAAAGGGTGATGAGGTGGCTGGGAAGGAAAGAGGGACAATGGGGCATTCATCAGGAAGGGGGGCAGCCAGGACAGGGTGGGCAGGTGGCCAGAGTGAGGAGTGTAGGTGAGCAGCCCTGTAGGAGTGTAATGGGAGGGGCAGCCCTGTGTCTCCCCCCCCCCCACCACAAGCATCCTTCTGTGCCAGGTGCTGCCATCCTCATAAAGGCTGGTATACAGGATCTTGGCCTATTTTAAAGTATGAACTGGACAGGAGGTATCATTTCTGATAAAATTAGTTTCCACTGGAACATGCCTTTATTTTATTTTATTTATAGCATATGCTTCTCCCAACATGGGACCAAATGTGGCTTACAAGGGTAAAACCAGATAAAGCTGAAAATGAACAAACAGCAAAATGAAATAAGTTAAACATTTAAAATATCATCACTTTTTAACAATGTAAAATCATTTTAAAATATAACAATAAAGATAAAAATACAATAAGCCCCCCAGAAGAGACTCCTCACAACCAATTAATCATTGATATGTCCCTTTAATTAATGTACAACAGTGTACACAAATGTTATTGGTTACAGCTGTAGGCAGGGTTGGCAAATACATAGGTCCAGATCCAGGCATCAACCAACCTGCCTATTGATCAAAAAGCCCCATTCTTCAGCCCAACGCTAGAACCCTTCGGAGGAAGTATGTACACATACTTTGTATATATAGTGTGTTTGTGTGGTACTTGGCTCTGGATGTACAATTATCCTATTAGAGTCAAGGTTATTCACCTCATATAAACTAGTGCTATCTACCCTGCTTAGCCATGAAGTCCTTTGGTCACAAGCATATCAACTACATTTAACATAAGACCCTGGGATATCTTGAGATGATCTTTACACTGCAAAGTGACCATATGAATCACCCCTTCCTTGCCCTGCCAAGTGATGTGGGTGATATTTACCACATCATGATAACTATAAGAAAATGAAATCTGAAGAATGCAACAGATGTGGTGGCATTGAGAATTAACATGTCAGGAATTTTAGTCAGAATTAATTAGCATCTTGTTGGGAGAATCACAGTAAGAGAAATATGGCTTAAAAAAAAGAGTTTTTATGCAACGATAATGAACCAAGAAGAGTTCATAATGCACAGCAGTGTCACTAGAGATTTGCTCCCTTAAAGCCAGAATGTAACTATTTCCAAAACTGCATTTTCAAAGCAAGGATCCACCAAGAGCTGAAGGAAAGCGAATGGGCAAGTGGGAAGGGGACGCTTTGTGTATGGCAAAAATTTTAAATCCAGCTTCCAGGCTGAGCTAAGTTGCTAAAGTATGCCACCCCCTTACACCCACATCTGTCCTCATTTTAGATTCAAATATGCATCCACAGCAGAAAAAAAATTAACTGTTACTCACTGCTGTGAATTATTTAAAATTTCAAGTGCAGAAAACTTAAAAGTAATATAGTGAAAGTATGCTTAATTTAAAATACCCCCCCCCCCAAACACAGAGATTTTAAGACTAGGATGAGAACTGAAGCAACAGAGTAGATGGCAGTAAAGAATCTGGGTGATTCTAGTGCCTGTGGGGAAAAAGCAAATGTCCATGTACATTGTCAGGCAAACTCATGGTGAAGAGGAATGGACGTAAGGTAAGATATAGAATCCTAAACTGATAAGATGAGGAACAACAGGACAGAGCAGAAATAGGAGACCAAGAGCAAAGTTAAATAGGTCAGGGAAATCTCTCACAGCAAAAGAAAACCATTTTTCTTTATTATTTTGAAGTAGTTATAGATCATTTTTCTGCCCATTAGGGCCCTGGAAGTAAAGTACCATTTGAGCTGCAGTACCACAATTTAGACAGCCAAAAAGACAAACAAGTGAGTCCTAGAGCAGATTAAACTGGAAGCCTCCCTGGAAGCCAAGATGGCCAAACTGAGATTGTTGTACTTCGGACATATCATGAGAAAGAGGACTCTTTGGAAAAAACCAGTAATGCTGGGGAAGGTGGAGGGAAGTAGGAAGAGAGGAAGGCCACATGCTAGATGGATGGACTCTGTTAAGGAGGTCACAGGTATTAAGGGTTTAAGTAGAGCAGTGGAAGACAGAGGGTCTTGGAGATGTCTCATCCATAGGGTTAGTTAACAACAAACAACCATTATAGGGCTATAAATCCTCTATTATTTTATCCTTACTTGCAAAGGTGAATAATTACTGTAGTGTTCCCTACAGTGGGAGAAAATGGAAATTTCTTCCCAGTAATCTTCCTATGTTCAAACATCCTGAAATGTTGTAGAAGAACTATTTATTGGAAAAACATTTTCTGTACAGGAAATCTGTTTCCCATGCAGGCAAATGTGTTTTCTGCATGGAAACCTGGTTTGTTTGTTTTTCATAGAAAGATTTGCTTTTTGCCCCCCCCCCCA
>CM034703.1:76025036-76049425 GCA_020142125.1 Phrynosoma platyrhinos
CCTTTTCCAGGGTTAAAAAGTCATCTTATACACTGGAAAATATGGTATTTCTGCCTCTGGTACCAAAGTTTCTGTTAAAGAAGTAAAGCCCAGGAACTCATCTACCTCATTAACTGAAGTATAGCTGTACAAGTTGTTAGGAATGATGATGAAACTCAGGACCTCCCAGGTCACTTTTTCTGAAGTGCTACCTTTTCCATTCGCTGGGCTAGATAGACAGGCAAAGTTGAGGAATCTCAATACATGGGTAGTATAAGGTTTAGGTTTATTAATCATTGGGGAATATTCTGGAACAAGTTGCACATAGGTTGTGAAGATCACATGCCATCTAGATAGTACATCGTGTTCTGGAGGATGGGCTCTATTTGAACCAGGCGGGGAACCATAATGTGTAATATGAAAAAGGTGGCAGAGCGGCTTTTAACTAACAGTGAAGGATGCTAACAGGAGTTGGGAAACCTCCAATTTAGGTTCACCTCATTCCTAAAGGATGAAAGGCAAAATATTTGATTATCCAAATGAGGAGTGGGTTGAAATGGGTCAAGAAGATGCATTAAAACATGGTAAAGAGGTCTAAGGTCCTGGATGGATTTGGAGTGCTTGGTTTTATGAGAAAATACTGATATACTAGGTGTAACGGAAATCTAAGATCCTTTCCTACTGCAAAATTATATTATTATGATTCCACTTTAACAGATATGGTTCCAACCTATGGAATTTTGAGATTTGCCATTTATGGAAAGGAATTTAGAATTCTTAACCAGAAAATTCTAGTTCCTCACCAGACTATAAACTCCAGGATTCAAAAAGACATTTTTATGACACTTAAAGTGGAACCATAATGCTATAATTTTGTAGTGTGAAATGCACCCAGGCAGAGCAGAGAGAACTAGAGGAATATGTTCATCTCTGAATACAAACTCCACAGAAACAATATAAAAAGGTATACAAGGCTTAGGGGCCTAAGCAGATGGTGCAAAGTGCCGTCTTCGAAGCCAGGAAGGGGAGGGGCAGCCTCACGCTGGGCACCCCAACCCCTTCCCGAAAATGTCGTTGGAGCGGCTGGCCCTCCACATGGCTGGCGCTCTGCCAATGCACTTCCACTGCAGCGTCCGCACACGCTGCAGCGGAAGAGGCACCGAAGGTGCACCGGACGCCTTTTGCGGCGCACCTTCGGCGTCTTGTGGAAGGAGCACTATTTTAGCACTTCTTCCTGGGCCTGGGACACTGCGCTGTGGGGCTGAGGTTTGTGGATACCTCGGCTGTGATCTGCAGCTTCCCGGGGTGGCCCCGTGCTGCCCGTCTGCTTAGGCCATTAATGTTATTCTGCATATTAGGGAGAGCATTATGTTGCATAAGCTAGAAACCTTGCATCTGAAATTAGGGCAATTACAAACCAGTCATTTCTCCTGATCCTTGAATTTAAAAGAGCTGCAAGACTTTGTTGGTTTTGCTGCAGCAGACTAACATGGTTATTCCTTTGGAAAAAAAATACAATAGCCCCTCAAAATTTGTGTGAGGGAAAATCTGTTCTGGACCCCCCCACGAAAATGGTGGCTTGCAAATATTTGAGCCCCATTTAAATTAATGGCATGCACAGGTGGGTGCCACTATTTTATCCCTCCCCACTTGTCTCTTCTGCGAAGAGTGAGACCACTGACTCGAAGTCCATGAATGGGGAGGGACAACTATATTTTCTTTTAAATGCATCTATGCTAATCATTGCAAATCTAATATAAAGCAAAAAACACAAATTGCCAATCTTCAGACAACAAAAATGAACACATGTCACAGAACAGAATTTCCCCGAATAAATGCCAGTACTGATGTCACTAGAGGGAACACTTGCCTATCCCAGAAAAGAATTTCCCTTCATAAATGTCAAGACTGCTATTGCTGATAAGACACACACTCCCAAAAGAAAACCAATGACATTTGTGTTGATCACTGATTCCATATGGCTGATCACTTTGCCTGTATGCTAAGGTACAGCAGAATAAATAGGACAGTGATGCATGCTGAAATGTCTTGTCACAGTGAGGAAGACTGGGAGTTTGACACATATTGCAGCAAAACCAGCTCAGCTCTTGCTGATGGCAGAAGCCAAAATTGAACAAACAAGGAAAGCATTGCTTCTATTGTAGCAAACAATCTGAAAGTTGGCTCAGCCTATCTATAACAAAACTGGATGGAGAAGGAGAGACAGTTTTGGGCTGTAAGAAAAGAAAATCTGTTTCAAGCAATAGCCAGATGTGTTTCAGCTAAGTTACATTTGTATGGTATTCTTCAGGAAAAGGGTATTTGAAAATTGATTTGTAAGGATTTTTAAAAGGCATGTCTTCATATTTTGCAACTTGCAACTGATAATTTTCAGAACAGGAGATAAAAGTGTTATAACATGAGGCTTGAAAAGTAGTATTAAAGCAGGATAGTAGAGTCTGTGGCTGTACTTTATCACATGATGCTGTATCTATCCATTTGCTGGTCTGCAGTCCATCTGTTGCTTATTGATGGGCAAAACCTGCCACTGCCTCCCAATCCTGCTGCTTTTCCACTCTTGATGCCTGTATAAGTTCCTTCTGAAACAGTTCTGACATATGGGCAGTAATGTGGTATGAGTGGGTGTGATTCTGCTCCTCTCCCCTCTCCTCACTATTGCCAAGCAGGGTATTTCTCTTTTTCTTTTACAGTTCTTTTCTTTTCTATCTTGTCCTTTTCCTTAATGGATTGCCATGATTGTACAACTGTGCTAAAAAATAAAAACAAATAAAGAGAAAGACATGCTGAGAAGGGCACAGGGCAGGGAGATGGGGCTATGGAGGTTGGCAAGCAGAAGACAGAGGCCAGGACAGAAGCATGCCATGGTGATTTGGAAGAGCTGTGTGATAATTATTGTCCCCAAACCAGTATGTTTGTGTTTCCTACACTAACATGATTATGGTGCCTTACAAGCCTGGTGTGATAAAGTCCTTACTCTTACAGAATCTGGCTGATAATCGTCTCTCCCTTTTCATCAACCATTATTAGATATTTCTAGTTTCTTCATATTATTCACCTTCTTTTCTAGAGCTAATGTTTGCCTCTGCACTTTACCTGGCTGCACCAGTATATTCCAGTGCACTGGAAGTGAAGTCAGGTCACTTCTGGTCACTATTTTCAGTTGTTCTTTGACTAAAATAAGATAATGAGGAAGGGCTGGAGTGTTCAAGGGATAGAAAAGTGAAACCAGCATATTTGTGAGTTTTCCTTCCTTCAGGGGTCAAAAAACCACCCCCAAAACAGTTTTGTCAGGGAAAAAATATTAAACCTATCAACCCTGACTTGCAACTATAGTTTCCAGAATAGGAAATCAAAGTGTTATAGGACTATCACACAAGGCTTGAAAAGTGGAATTACAGCATGATAGTAATGTCTGTGACTGTTCCTTATCACATCTGCATTTACAATAGCACCTTATGTATAACTCTGCCTCCCACAATTGAATATTCTACATTGGACATAACTATCCAGTAGCTTCCATACATACATAATAACAACATTCTGGTCATTAAGTGCTATTTCATTTCATTATAATATGTGCAATATTTAAAATAGACTATCTACTTATGATTTTTTTTGATGGTGTAATTCAATGAATATTTACCCAGATGAGCCATAGTGACTTCAGTGGGACTTATTCCTGAATATGTGTGGTTAAGATTGCAGCCTCAAAGTTGCGACACAGCCATATATGACAGCATCATATGAGAAGGCTATGCAATTGCTTAGAATACAAGTTCAGTTCATCTTTATTATGGTCACAGACCAGCATTTGTATACATGGACACAGCCAGATATGCTTTCAATATACAGTGGTACCTCTACTTACGAAAGGCTTTAGTTATGATATTTTTGAGTTACGAAATGCTTCTTCTAAAAATTATTGTCTCTGCATACGAATATGTCTCTACATATGAAGGGCTGTAGAGACATATTTGTATGTAGAGACAATATTTTTTAGAAGCATTTTGTAACTCGCAGCCTCGGCTATTCCTTGGGCTGACTCTGGAAGCAGAGGATTCCTCCACTTCCAGGATCAGCTAAGGTATAGCCGAGGCTCCGACTTGAAGGAGGCCTCCAAGTCGGAGCCACAGCTGTTTCTTGGGCTGATCCTGGAAGTGGAGGAATCCTCTGCTTCCAGGATCATCCCATAGAATAGCCGAGGCTGCGGCTGGAAGGGGCTGGAAGGAGGCGGCCTTCCAGCCGCAGCCTCGGCTATTCTATGGGCTTGGAACGGATTAGGGCATTTCAATGTTTCTACTTATGAAATTTTCTACTTACAAAATGGGTTGTGGAACGAATTAATTTCATAAGTAGAGGTACCACTGTATTTTGATTCCTTCCATATCAATGTCCCTAGTTTCACAGGAGCTTTGGAACCAGCTTTGAACCCATCTGCTTCTCTTAGAAACCATTTTAACATGGAGCCTATACATACTACACAATTACAGCTTTATATTCCATTTTATCTGCCATGACAACATCCCATGAAATCATGGGATTGGCCATTTAAGAAGAAGTATTTAGAATTCTCCATCAGAGAGCTCTAGTCTCTCAACAAACTATGAACCCCAGGATTCCATAGAATGCAGCCATGGTAGTTAAAGTGGGATATAACACTATATTTGTGTATTGTGGGTGTCATTACAATGATCAGGGAGGAGTTCATCTGAAATTGTAAGGCACCTCAATATGATTGACAATTACCACTCTAAGCAAGTGAAGATGCGTTGCACATTGAGGAACCATCCGTGGCAAGTACATTTGAAGATTGTTATTTTTTATGAGTGAGTGCTCCTGATCATTTATGAAGTGGTAGTGAGATCATGGCAATCTCATAAGCAAGGTAATCTGTTTAAAAAGATTGCTTAGACCAGAGGAGAATCCTGTCATTTCTCTGTTTCCTCAAATTTCTGATTATGTGAGGATAGGTAGTAAAAAATCTTTCTCAACATCTGACAGGATAATACCAATCTATTGGACCACAGACTGTAGTAAAACAGGGATGGGCAGCTTTGGTCAACCCAGGGTGCATCCACACTGTAGAAATAATGCAGCTTGACAACACTTTAACTGCCATGGTTCTATCCTACAAAATCTTGGGAGATGTAGGCATCTTTGACAGAGACAGCTAAAGACCTTGTAAAATTACAAATTCTAAGATTCCATAGGATGGAGCTACAGCAGTTAAAGTGGCATCAAACTACATTCATTCTAGTGTAGAACAGGTGCTGGTTTGCACCCCCTGTGATCACTATTGTCTATACCAGAGGTAGGCAACCTTTTTGAGCCGGGGGCCGGGTTGCTGTCCCTCAGACAATTGGGAGGCCGAAGCACTAAAAATAAATAAATAAAAATATTTTTTAAAAATAAAATAAAAAAAATATTTAAAAAATATGCATGTGCACTCTCTCAGCCCCAGAAAAGCCATGGCAAACCCCCTGTGGAGATTTTGCCAAGCAAACCCCAAGAACAAGTAATAACAACAATAATAAATATCATCATGGTGGGAGGCGGCGGCCCCCAGGCCTTAGGTTGCCTACACCTGGTCTATACCATCTCCCTCCCCCCCACACACATATCTGGAGGTGGCATTTCCTGCCTTGTTTTAAAAGTAATTCAAACTTCTTGGAAGTCTCCAGAAGCATAATTATTTTTATGTGATTTTTTTTTTTAATGGCAGGGAACTATGGAGATTCTAGAAGTTGCAAAAATGGAAGGGAGAAATGTGGCTCATACCCACTCCCCAGTAGTAAACTATACATCAGTAAATTGGCACACTTCTCTATATATTTGATCCAATATAGAATATTTTAATTATCAGGGCAAGTTTAATCCAATGAATATTGTCTGATTTTTCATCAAAATATCTGGAGTTTGGGATTGTGATACAATTCTCAAACTTGCCATGTCAGAAAAAACACAGTTTCATTATTCCAACCCAAGATAAACAAACTGTACCATTATCAGAGATGTTATTTTGAACTTGCAAGCAGACCTGCCATTGCAGATATCTGGAGTTGCATCCAGTGATGTTCAAATATAAGTGGAATGGACATTGCTGGTGAAATGACTTTCCCCTTTTCACATCTCCCAGCTCTAAATATTCTCCAAAATGTTAAGGTACTTTTTGGAGCTGATTTCAAGAAGAGGGATGCTGCAGCAGGAAGGAGTGGAAGGAAAACATTTGAATAGTAGTCTGTTTGTATAATGTTGGGTTTAGCTCATAGGTCCCAGTTTCCTGTCAGCTCAAGTATACAATACAATTCAATGCACACTTATCTGGGAGTAACCACAGTCTTTCTTCAGGATGGAGCATCTGGGGATAGGTGATGAAAATAAGGTTGGGCAATGTGCTGTTGTGGCATTGTGAGAATGCACAACAGCCAACAGGACTTGTGTAGTGTGGGACGGTTTTTCATAGCATTTGTGGAAAGAGCACATAATTAGTGGTCTTGATACAATTTGTGCAGTGATCAGATTTGTACATCACTACTTCTAAATTAACATGTGTAGGATTAAACTGTATATCAAGTGTTCCAGCTTAACTGGATGTGTGGGATGGCCTGTACATGATACTTTGCTTAATTTAGAAAATAAATCAAAACTGTTATTTAGTGGAGCATTTTCACCTCCATCACCATAAACACTTGTTACATGGTAGACTGGGTGTCAACAATCCATCTCAATGTGTGAAGAAAACTTGGATAGCTAACTTGATGTGATGAGAGGGTGTTGATTAAACACTATTAAATAGATAATTCATGGAAATTCTTAAAAGCAGAAACATGTACTAATTATTTCTATAGGAATAACTATTTTCCTAACCCTATATAGTATTTTAAGTGCTGCTGTTGTACAGAAATTGTAGGAGTGTTACAATGCTAGCTTTTTTATAAATGAAATAAACAAACATGTTTTAAAACTGTGGAGCCAACATGCATTTCTCCTCTAAATCTTCTTTGGAATTCTCCTCTGCAAATTTGGAATATCTGTTCCATTGACTATCAAATAACTCATACATGCATATACTTTAAAATGTCATTTGGTATTTGACATTATTGGGAATAGCAAGAGCTTGGAAAAATTCCTTACTTGGGGTACCACTCCCAATGACCATAGCTGTAGGATTGTGGTAATTTTAGCCTTTGAAGTAACATTTCTAAGCTCCAGAATTAATTTTTCACTTTCAGTTTATAACTGTTTAGTGATGTGCCTACTTTCCTATGGTCAAGGCAAAACAGTGCAACAAATTATTTCAGCCAGACAGGACTTATAGAGCCTAAGCAAACTCATATAGTACAAAGGGTTCAATGATTCCTAAATGGGTCAGTGGTGGGAGTGCTCAAACCTAATCTCTACTGATGTAAATTATGAAAGTGTATACTTCTGGAATCAAGTACTGTTCACACTGAACACACTGTTTCAGGAACTCAGGAGCATTCATTTCAATTCTAGTTAGGTTTGAAGGGGACTTGACTCCTTGCCTGTGCCATCTTGGTATCCAGTACTGATAACAAATTGGATATAAGTCAAAACCTTTAGGTGTCAGTTGGACATGTACAGCCTCCTATAAGGTAAACAACCATTCCTTAACCCTTGCTACATAACTCATTCCTCAGTTTCTTGGTATTGCAACCTTCACAGTCTCAGTTTGTTCTTTTGGAAGTATTTCCCTAGTACCAGGATACACAAATAGCAGAGATGCAAGCCTGTTTTTTGAGGGGGGGGGCTAGAATGACCCTGAGCCCTAAATAACTAGAAGTGAAATCAGCATCCAGGGACAATGAAGATGGCTGCAGTCATGTTAATCCTTTCTTTTCATCACACAAGATTGAATGCCACAGCTCTGGAAATATGGGGTAAAAGCAAACAATGTCACCTGTGCTGGACCATCTGGAGGTTATGGGTCCAGTATTTATCCCATTGTAGCACGTGGTGATACCAGGCGTGACTCTGGCCATGCTATGGCCTACAGAACAGTAATCACACTCCCAATTGCCACCTCTGGGTGATGAGGGCAATCTAGAGTTGGAAAGGTTTTTTGGGGGTTTTTTTGTAAAAAAGAAAAAAAAAGTGTACCAGAGCATCATTCTACCTACACCTCCTCAGTAGCAGATGGATTCAACATGTCATTATTTTTCTCCATCTGAAAAGGAACATTCTAAGTACAAGGTCTGAACTCTGCAAGCCATAAGAGAAGCTGATGTCCTAAGTGTTGATTTATGGCCTAATGGAGAACCAGATCCAGACAGAAAGCATTGTGAAATTTGGAGAGTGCATGACATATTTCTTGGTGGTTGCTACTAAATTAGATTCATAAATCTACTGTGAAATTGTACACACACACACACACACACCATAATTCAAATGATACTTCCGCCCTCAAAAGTTAGGAAATGTGAGGAAAAAGTAGAGCTCACTAACACAGTAATCAAACTGACAAGCAGAAGCTGAACAACAAAACCCATGCCCACCCACCCACCCAAACACAACCTTTACCAGAGAAAGAAGGAACAGGTCTAATCTGCACTGTAGAAATAATGGGGTTTGACACTGCTTAACTGCCATGGCTCAATGCTATGGAATTCTGGATTTTGCAGTTTCTTTTAGCATCAGAGCTCTCTGACAGAGAAAGCTACGGTAAATATTTCACAAAACTACAAATCCCAGAATTCCATAGCATTGAGCCATGGCAGTTAAAGTGGTGCCAAACTCCATTAATTCCGCAGTGCAGACTAGATCTTAGTCTTCTTTGTAAAACATATAAAAGTACTTTTACTTACAGTTCATGACCATAATCAAATACATAGTCTAACTGAGAACAGAGATGGAAGAAAAAATGGTTGTAGGTTAGAATTATGCAGAAAGAGAGGGTGGATCGAAAACCAAACCAACACAAAATCTGAAAGCATGCAAAATAGCCATTAGCGAGAAAAGGCAGGCAAATGTTACTGACTATAACAAGAATTGCTCAGCAAATATTGTGGAAATTCCTTTATTACTGACCTCTTGGAAATATTTTATGGATGGGATGGAAAGAAAGTAAAAATTAAAACAGGATAGGTGTTTTGTAGATGGTAATGGAAAATCGATGAGGGTGAGAGAATGTAGAAAAGGATGAGAGAATGAGGATGAATAATGATAGGAGAGAGAAGTAGATAAGAAGGATAGAATGTGGAAAGATAATTAGAAGAAAGTGAGATTGGAGGGAAGAGAGTGAAAAGAGAAGAAATTAGAGGAAGTGAAAGAATAAAAATGGAGTGATATGGAAATGAACAGAAGAAATAGGTATTAGGATTGGTACAATGGGAAAACCTAAGTTTACATCCTATAATCCAAGAGTTTGGAATAATAAGAACCATATTAAGAATTGGATGTTGGAAAGGTTGGTTAGGAAAAGAGAATTCTTTAACAAAGCAAAGAAACACTAACTTGTAATGATGAGCTATCGATCAAATGATTTTATGTATCTTTGATGTTTTTAATTAATAAACTTTATTATTATTTTTAAAAAAAGGAAATATTTTATGTGGCATTGTTTGGACTTCAAGGTGCTTTGTCTGCTTGAGAAAGGCATAACATTTTTTTAAAAGCTAGGAGGAAAACAGGAATGCAGTGAGTCATGAACTATGACAATTGCAGAAGGCTAAGCCATTTAAAATGCTGTCACAGCCTAATTAGATGAAAAATTATTTAAAATTAAAACTTACATGCCAGAAAGCTGAGAAGAGGTATGTGTTGTTGTTGTTGTTGTTGTTGTTGTTTTGGGGGGGAGGCATTTCAGTGAAGATACTGGAAGACATATATCATTTCATCCCAATACTACAGGAGTAATACCATTTTTAAATAAAAGAATAATGAACTTTCCCTAGGAAGTGCTGCTTTAGCGGTTAAGGTTAGGTATGTGTGTTAATGCAGTACTGCAAATTCAAATTGTCAGGCTGCTGGTGTAGTCCATAAGTATGTAGGTCATAATGTTAAGGAGTGTGGTATCTGCTGCATTGCTTAGAGGCTGTTGCTTCAGTTAAAAAAAATGTTTTCACTAGTAGTTCAACTTTTCTGTCTGCTACAGATGGGGAGGGGGAGACATGGTGGATCTTCTTCCTTTTAATCTCATCAAGTTTATATGGTCATCATGATAAGCTTAGCTTTATGTTTTTCCCCATGTTAAACAGGGTTGGGGCCCCTGCAATCTGTCCTGCATGATGTATTTTTTACATTTCGGTTTGGCAATAAAGGTATCACTTTTTGTCAAGTTTGTATCTTGCTGCCTGGCCAACCTGGCTACCCCTTAATATGTTTCCTGGATTTGAAGATATTGAATTTTTACCACAACAGGGGGAACTTCAACAAGAGGGAGTTAATGGATTTGGAGACTTAATTCTTTGAGGTTTTTGCCACCAACAGAGGTAAGACTCTACCATTTGAACTACAAGTTCCACCAATTGCTGAAGTAATTGCTGTTGTTGTATTCAAAAATTCATGTCAATATTTGTTTAGCACGATGGTAGTATCCTAACCATTACCAGAATTTTAAAAGTATATTCAAAGACTATGGGCTATGCTAGGAAAAAGTGGCATGATAACCACCCTCCAATGTGTTCAATAAACACCTAGTATGCACCTCTCCCTGTGTACATAACCTACCCAAGAAAAATAACAAAGCACAGTGAACATCATATCATACCCTTTGTAACAGTTGCCTTGAAACTGTTGATGATATCAGTCTTAGCATCCTGTTACAGTGCAAAGCTCCTGGGAAAGGCTACAAGAAGCTATTAATCAGTAGCTTTATGAGTAGCTGCAAATGCTACAAACAGCAGAAGTGACTGTTTGAAGCTTTGCTGTTGTGTAAGTTACCACTGAAGAGTCTCATTCACATCACCAATAGGGATTTTCTCTTTCTCTCCAATCAACAATTTTTAGCAATATGAAGAGAATCTTATTAGAAAATCATATTTGGACACTACAGAGAGACATATAAGGCACACACACCCTATAGAATTCCACCATGAAATCCATTTAACTTTGCTAAGCCATGACCCTGGCATTGGCAAAGCGCAGAAATGAAACACTAAAAAGAAGACACAGATTTCCATGACCTATCTGTGCTAATTGTGTTAATATGAATGCAATGATGATATTGATGATGATGATGATGATGATGATGGAACTGCAGTATATGCATCTATTCTTTCTGCTGTCCAAATACTAACTCTGGATAATCAACTTTCGAGGACCCTGAACTCCTTTCTTATGATTCTTTGAAACAAAACTAGCCTGGATAGCTTTCAAAGACAAGACATCTTCAAAGAGGACAACTTCAAGTAGAGCAATGTTCTCTTACAACTCCTCAACCAGTCCTTTGGTTCTTTATAAGACAGGACAAATGGCTACTATACCCATTGGATTCTAGCTCATTTGTTTGTTGTGCAGAGCAAGAAGATGTAGTGGTTACCATCAGTATAGATGACTTAAAATGGAGATTAGACAAATTCACAGAGGATAGTTATATTCATATTATCTACAGCAGGGGATAATAAAGGGGAAAGGTTGCCTACCCCTGATCTACCTCTCAATTATATGCATATTATCTACAGCAGGGATAGGCAACCTGTCCCCTTTAAGGGCCGAGGGACTTCAACTCCCAGAATCCCAGGAGCTATTGGCCAACATGGGACTATTGGCCAACATGACTGAGGCTTCTGGGAGCTGAAGTTCCTCGGCCCTTAAAGGGGAAAGGTTGCCTACCCCTGATCTACAGTGTCAGAGCTCGTATACCTCTGGGTAAAAGAGGTGGGAAGCTAACTTGTGTCCCGCTTGTAGGTTTCTTCTAGGAGAATCTGATTGACTATTGTATGACCAACATGCTGGACTAGATAGCCCTTTGCCCTACCCCAGCATGACCTTTAAGTCCCTACACACTGAAAAGTTCTCAGCTCAAACAACAACATATCTTTGCTGTCTAAAATTTAACAGTAGTGCAATTTGATATATATTTGATACATATATTCTTAAAGGTAGCTTCCATTGAGTTCATGAAGGCTCACCTTTGATAAATAGGCAGACAGCTGTGTGGAGAAAAGGCAGAATCGAACATGCCTTAGCAACAGCCAATAGAATGCGAGCTGGCAGCAGCCAATCAAATAGTAGGCCGGAGGTGTTAAGTAAGACAATTGCTGACAGTTGAAGTCAGACTAGGTCTGGATGGGTAACAGTCCAGAAAAAAGGAATTGTGAAGGCTAAGGTTCATAAGGATGGTACTTAGCTCTAGGACAAAACTCCAGGTGAGGGAGTTTCTGGGATTAGCCTGAGGCTAGTGTAGCCTGAGGCTAGTTTCTGGGATTAGGCTAGTGTAGAAATAAGGTTGGAAAGACCACAGTAAATAAAGACAGTGTGAGGGTCCTAAAATAGAATATCTAGTTTTTTTAGAGTTAAAGTGTGTGTAACAAAGTGTAACAAGAACAAGTGAATGCAACATCATAACAAATGCAACATTGTTAAACATCATCCAAATAAAGTTACATTTTTGTTTTCATACAAGCTTGTCTGAACCTGGATTAAATTTCCACACTACTAAGAAATAAAGAAACCAAGTAAACCCATAGGTATAAATAAAACTGGTCTGGTACATTACATATTGAGCAGCGGTGGGATCACAGTACCCATTGGGCTGCCACATCAAGAAAAGTAAGCAGTGCTCATGATAAATTTGGAGGCAGCAGTGGGATGTTAAAACCCATGGGGCTGCCACAATAGGAAAATAGATAATAATAATAATAATAATAATAATAATAATAATAATAATAATAATAATAATCATAAAGTTTTATTTCTAACCCGCCCCTCTGCTGCAGCAACTGGGGTGGCGTACAACAATTTAAAACTGATACAGAGTAAAACATTCCGTCAACCAATCCCTAAATCTCCCTCCCCTTAAAAATAAATTAAACTAATGCAGAGTTAAAATGGCACATACAATACAATATAAAACCCAACTTAGGGCAACAGGCAATAGCAGCAAGGGGGGGTAGGTAAGCAACCACCTCCGGTGAGCTGGGAGTTATTCCGGGAAGGCCTGCCAGAAGAGATCCATCTTGACTGCTTTTTTAAAGCTATCAAGAGTGGCAATAAGATGGATCTTGTCTGGCAGGCCATTCCATAGTCTGGGGGCAGTCACTGAAAAGGCCCTCTGGGAGGTCTACGACAGCCTAGTTTTCACAGGCTGAAGCAGGTTCCTCCCAGAGGACAGAAGTGCGCAGGGGGGGGGGGGAATCATATGGGAAGAGGCTGTCCCTGAGATAAGATAGACCCAAGCCATGTAGGGCTTTAAAGGTTAAAACCAACACCTTGTACTGTGCCTGGAAACTAATTGTCAGCCAGTGGAGAGATTTAAACACTGGTATTATGTGCTCTCTCCTAGCTGTTCCTGTAATTAACTTGGCTGCCATATTTTGTACCAGTTGAAGTTTCCGGGTTAGGCACAAGGGTAGCCCCATGTAGAGTCTGTTGCAGTAATCCAAACGTGAGGTTACCAAAGCATGTACCATAGTTTCCAGATCCCTCAAATCCAGGTAAGGGCGCAGTTGGCGTATCAGCCGAAGCTGATAACAGGCGCTCCTAACCACCGCATTCACCTGACTAGTCATGTGAAGCGACAAATCTAGGAGCACCCCCAAACTGCAAACATAGTCCTTAGAGGAGAGTGTGACTCCATCCAGGACTGGAAGTTGTATTGCGTGGGACTCATCATGACAACCCAAGTTGTAGCTGGGTGCATGGGACTCATCATGACAAACTGCAGCCTAAATTAGGCTCTAGAGAAAGGTCCTGTGAAGAGTGTTGTAACCCCCAACTGGGTTATCATGGCTGAAATTATCATTTCCATGCTGCAGTTCACTTGGTGTCTGATGGAGGCATCAAATGATGAACTTGGTGATTCTGCTATACCAACTTGTCTTGAATATCTGGAGTTAATGGGGCTTCTTCCTACATAGGCATGTATGCATTTGGCTTGCACTGTTAACTCCCATGCAAAGATTATAAGATAAAAAATAAGTCCACCTCATCACAATCCTGAGGCAACATATATACTCAGTTCTCTTTCTGTCTCTTTCATTACGCTATATTACATTTGCACTCTCAGATTGTTCAGATTGCTGTGATTGCTCAAGAGCGGGCCCGTGCATTTGTGGGTCCAAGTAAACAAATCATCATCTAATATATCATGCACAAACATGTCTTTGTATAATTTAAAATGTGTATCTCTTTTGCTATACAAGTCTGTATACTTAATCACAGAAGCAGCAAACTGTGTGTGTTATCTAGCAGAACCAAATTATCATCTGTAATAAAGTTTTGGACCTTATTTGTCAACTACTTTGAGCACCTCCCACACAAACACTTCAGAATTCTGTATTTTCTTTGCTTTAAAATGCACATTTATGAATGAATTTTGACCAAAATTGTTACTTACATTTGGGATGACATCTTGAACATTTTTGTACAATTTCAGGAATGATAGCAAACTTTGGGGGGTTGCAGACTGCCAGAAATAGTGCAAATTGAGTCCACTTTTAGGGTTAGGGTTAGGGTTAGGGAATCATGGGAAGTGTATTTTATTGTGGCACCAGAGCTCTCTGACAGAGAAGGCTCAATGTCCCAGAAAAAAACCAATTCCCATGATTCCCTAGCACTAACCCTAACCCTAAAAGTGGACTCAATTTGCACTATTTCTAGCAGTCTGCAACCCCCCTTTGAAGCTTTGGTAGGTTTTTTTTTAAAAAAAAAAAGTTGATGATTTTGTTCCCTTATCCATGGAATTGAAATGAATCAACTTTTAAAAACATGAGGTTACTACTCAAACTGTTGTTTCATTTAAATTATAAGTGGAATCATCAGCATCAGACTTTACTCAGCATTGTATTGTGTGTGTGTGTGTAATATAACAATATATACAGCACAATATAGTTTAGTATACTATAGTATAATATAAATATATAGCATGTAGAGACTTAAACTCATATCTAAAATATGCTTTATTTATATTTAAAATGGTTCAAGTGCTGACTACTCTCCTGAGTCTCATTCTCTGGAGTGTGAAATTACTGTTTTTGTGTATTACTGCCTGGTTAACTGTTTTCCAGTTATGTGGCTTGCTGAATGACATTTTCTAGACTCTTTCTTTCCAGAGATTGTCTAGTAAGCAGAACCACTGGCTATAAATGGAAGTGATGGCATGAATTCTTAACAGGTGGCTCTTTGGCTTGATTTTAAACATATTATTCAAAGTTGTGTGTCTGTACAGTTTGAGATTTAATTTGCAAATGCCTTCATCTTAAAAATGAGCCTCTATTTTACATATTGGCACTGGTTATTTGTACTCTTTCCATGTTTTAAGAGTAAAACTGGATTCACAGCTAAAACCAGATAGAATGGCAGGGTTTTATGGTACTGCTATGACCTATTAGTATTTCAACATTGAGTTCCAGACTCTCCAACATTACAAATTGCTGAAGATTCAGCATGCTACATAATTTATTATAAACTTTCATGAGAAACTTTGCAGTTTGGGATTTATGCTATGCAAAATTTGCATGTGTTCTTCATTTTCTATGGGTAAAAATGCATTTTTTTTTAACTGAGTAATTCTCAAAGTAAATCAGGAAACAGGTTTTATTTTTTATTTTTTTATTTTTTTGCTTAGAAAGTAAAATATTGTTTTTCTGTGCAGAAAATGTTTCCTGTGGAGAAAATGTTGTTTTGTGTGCACAAAGATCATATGTGAATTTTGCACAGAATAAGGACTGAACTGTGATCAGTCTTTGAAACCTGCACAATTTTTGAATATTTCTTGCATTGGAAAACAAATTGCTAAATACTCATTGCTCCATGAACAAAATTAGCAAAGAATTACATCCTAATCCAAAGGAAATAATTACCACTTCTTTCATTTTGCTGAGTGTATGAAATGAATGTTGAGAACATGTTTATTCTGATGCAGTACAGCCATGGAAATCTTTGCTACCTGATCTTGCTGGTTTAGAAACTGGCCTTGAATATATAGCCTTAAAAAGAAATTAGCAAACACATGTTTAGCTCTCCCTACAAACAAACACAAAACAAGCCAATGGCTACAGGTGATTAATATGACCTCCCAAAAAAAAAAAGTAAGTAAGTAAGGAGCCAAAGATAGCAGGAAATATGCCTCAACCACAGCAATCACCATGCAGATCAGTGATCCCCCCTTCCCCCTAGTAAATTAATGCAAAAGGCCAATAAACATTTGACTGGGATGGTATAAATTATCCCAGCCATGCTTATATCATATTATACTGATTGACATATGGAATGATTTAACAATTTCAATGTGTAAGCCAATCAGACTGTAGAATCAGCTCAAATGTAGTTGATTAGACTTATCCAAAAGCTTTTCTTATTTCATATTTTCTATAATTGCTCTCATTCTCATTCTCTTTGTGTATGTGTGTTTCCAGGTCAACTGGAAAGTAAACAACAAAAATGTCCATCTGAGACTTGAGAAAGGAATGTTGGCATCTGTTGCAAATATAGCTTTGCATTACTTACGTAACTGCTGTGAAATAATGTCTCTACAGTACTGAATCCCAAGCAAAATTGGGCATTAACGAATAGGATTATTTGCAAGTTTAGCTGTCTTCAAAGACAATGGAATCAAAGCCCAATTATGATTTAAAAACTGAGTTGAAATAGGGCTGGGTTGGGAATTGTGCAGCTCTCCAGATGTTGTTAGACTGTTACTCCTGGCATTCCTCGTTATCAGGTATGGTGAAGAGGGCTGCTGGGAGTTGTTGTCCAACAGCATCTTCAGGCCCATGCAGTTCCTACCCAGACAAAGAGCAAAAAGAAACTTCAAGCCTGTTTATTCATATTACTGTAATGTCAGTTTGTGCAATTCACATGCCTTGCTCTTACCTCAAGTAGTTCAAATGGGCTTGCATTTGGCTTCCCAACAGCTTAGAAGTCAGGTCAGAGAAGTGTGCTTTGTATTCCAGACCATGTCTCGGTGTTGGATAATATTTCTGGAGAATTATTATAACTTTCATATACTGGCCGAACGGCTGTAATAAAATGATTTGATTTGATTATAACTTTCAGTGGAACGGTGGCCCATGGTTTGAGCAGGGAGGCACCTCATTCCACTGGAGCATCCCTCAGAACAAACATGGTTGCTGCTGTGTTAAGGTATAGCCACAACGATGAAACAGACTTCTCATCTAATTGAAAGAGTGAGAAGACTCCCTTCATATCTCTGCCAGAAAGAGTAAAGTGGTGTAGGCTGGCCATTTGTTTTACTTTACAGCAGATAGTCCTTTGTTTCATGTGCTTTATTTGAAAGGCTCTGCTATTCAAAACTGATTTAACAATAAAGAACCATATGAGGGAAGAACAAGGACTTTGAAATTTTCCATCAGCAGCTTTTAGCAACTGACAAATGACCTGACATATACACTGGTCACCTGGCCAAAGTTTTCCTTTAACCACTATGTTGGTTGCTAATTTCTTTCTTTTTAAGGCTATATATTCAAGGCATTCTGTTTGTAAAGTTACTCCTAAATGTTTGTCTATGCCAGCCCCTGCCACCATTTTTGGTAATGCATTTCCTATCTTTTGATGAGGTGTAACTGCCCACCTTAGAGGACTATGGACTTGTACTAAGCAGGCAGGGTACCAAGAGGCAGAAATGGTGATGGATCCATAAAGCTGAGCCAAAAAAAAAAAAAATAGTCAAGGAGAAAATAGATTGAGTAAAACCAAACTAAGCCATCATTGGACAGGAGAGTTTGTGAACTATTGGCAGGATAAAAGTAGGCATGAAAGGGTTGGGAGAGATGAATATAGAATAACTAGGTGTAGAATGTATGCTTTCATGAGTGAGTTCTGTTAGTTGCAATTTGAAGATGATCTTCTGTGATCCTTTAAATATTGTGATCTTGAAACAACAAGTGGTAACAATGAGGATTCAACAAGCAGTGTGTTTATATGTGTGTGGGGGTGGTGAGATTCATGTGTTAGTATATACTAACATGATAGTTTGGGAAATCAGTATGTCAAGGATTTTGTAGCACCTTTGAGACCAAGGGCCTCGGCAGACAGCTAATTGGGCCGTCCTCGAGGCCTGGAAGAGGAGGGGCAGCCGCACGATCAGTGTCCCTTCCTCCTCCCGAGGTTGCCCTCGGAGCAGCCGGCCCTCCGCATGGCCGGCGCTCCAAGGGCAACCTCCCGCCGCAGCGTCCGCACACACTGCGGCAGATAAGTCAGTGAAAGTGTGCCCTATGCTTTTAGGGCGCACTTTCACTGACTTCTGAAAGGAGCGCTGATTTTGAGCTCCTTTCAGAGGCGCCGACGGTGCACCGCGGTGCGGATGCCGAGGTCCCACGGCGCACCATCCCGCGGCGTCCTGGAAGCTCTCGTCTGCTTCCCCCCCAACTGAAAGAAAGAAGCTGGTAACATGAGCTTTCATAGACTTGAGTCTACTTCCTCAGATGCATGGGGTGGAAGGTCCAGGAACAGATGTATATAAGCAAGCTATGTGTGTTTATATTACTGTTCTCACACACAAACTGATTATATAGCTCTATTTCTGGGCCCTCGACTCCATGAGTCTGAGGAGGTAGACTCAGTTGTTTTACATGTGGTTTTTGGGATTTCAGTAATGCAGTCAGAATTGTGACCCCCTGTTGAATAAGTTGCAAACGCCTCCTATGAAATACAGTGGGACCTCAGTATCTGTGGGGGATCTGTTCCAGACCACCCCCACCCCATGGGTACCAAAATCTGTGTGACCTGAAGTCCTGTTGTACCTAATTGCAGCATGGCCATGTGCACGTGGCCCCACTGAGGGCAATGGGGGCTGTCCCTAATGGTGGAGAGGCCACATGCATGTGCCACCGTTGGGGACAACAGGCAGCTTGCCATCCACAATCCGTGGGTGGCAAGTCCATGGACACCGAGTTCCCACTATATTTCTTTCTTCAGGTGATAAAAATGCATTAAAAAAGTGGTTTTCCATGGCCAAGCAAGGAATCAAATCTTGATCTACAGAGTCATAGGAGTTTGTCACATGGGAGGGAAGCACCCAAATCCCATGGATAAATGGGTTTAAATCTGGAAATATCCCACAAAAGCGGAATTGTTTTCAGGCAATATCAGGCTAATTCATCATTATCCTGACATTAACCTGTGAATAAAGTGGCAAAATTGTGCCGCTTTTTACTTTCAGGAAAATCCTGAAAGTAAAAAGTGACATGATTTTGCTGCTTTATTCATGGGTAAATGTCGGGATAATGCAGAACTAGCCCAATGTGTTGAAAACAATCCCGCTTTTGTGGGATAATCATGGGATTTAAACCCTGTTTATCCACAGGAGTTGGGTGCTCCCTCTTTGTTTACTGATTAGCAATTTCCTATGCTTTATTTCAGTATTGTGAAGCACTTAGAAAAGAATTCCATTCCCTCTGTGTTTATTGTGTTTCCTTTCAGAAAAGGTTAATTAACAAGGAAAATGTAGTTTATTCATAGCAGTCTGTGGTAATTCTAGGTAATCTTTTTCATGTTAACTTTGGAAAGAGTTGTTGAATATGCAGTGTGAGAAAATAAGTCTATTATTTGACATGCTACTGATATAATGGACTCATTAGCACATGCCTCCCCCAACCTGGTACCATCCAGATGGTATAGATAACAACTTCCATCATCCATATCCACTCACCATGCTGACAAGGTCTGATAGAAGCTTTTCCTTACAGTGGCACAAAAAATTGTACACTCCTGTCTTCACTGAATGCTCCTTACTTCAGCCCCCTATTGATTTCAATGGAAATTACTATAAGCATATTGAGTTAAAGTATCAGGGATTAGGTTTGCCAGTTCAGGATTAGACCCTGGGTTTCTGGGTCAAAACCTGAGACCTAGACACAGCCCTTTGTGATGTCTACCTACTTTGATATATAGGATAAGAAACACTTAGTAATCTAGCATATTTGCTTCCAGTTGCAGATGCAGAGTAGAGGGAGAACCCTGGCACCACCAAGATTGGGAGAGAAGAAGGAAACCACCTTAAGTAAATATGCAGACTCCCCTCCCCTGTAGAATCTTCTTGTAGCAAGAAATCAATTAAAGCCTTGCAAAGTAAAGTGAGCTGCTGCTTTTATTAACTAAACTGGAGATCTTGCCTGGAGCTGAGCCTCCTGCAAACTGGAGTATTTGCACCTTCATCTTCTGCCTGGAGATAACACATGAAAAATGGAGACTCGGGGACTGAGAGTGAATAAATAAAACTGCTCTTTCATGCAAATCCATTTTTTAAATGTCTGTGTTCAATAAATAGATTTGCTGGTTGTCTAGAAGCTCCAGAGTCAAGAGAGTGAGGGAGACTCTCAGAAGTGTCTGTACTATATCAATACCTGCCCTCTGTTCTACAGGTCCATTATACCAAGAGGAAGACTCTTGGAGGAATTTGCATTAAACAAGTTAGGACCACACATACACATGCACTACTTATGTTTAGGGGTGGGCGAGAATGTCATTTCAAATCATTTTTGGTAAGAAGTTATCAAAATTTCATCTTATTCTGGACAGGAAGAACTGGAGGTATAACTCTCTAAATGCAGATGAAAGCAAACACTGATAAAATTTTCCATCTTCCACCACCACCATCACTAATAGCAAAGATTCTTGTAGTGAAGAATTTGAGGCCTGGTTCTACAATCTGAAACCCGCCTGAATCATGAATTCATGCTTGAACAATTGTCTGAATATTGTCATCCAGTTTATTTATCTACCAGTTAATGCTGATGGCTTGTTTATATCACAGAATGGAGAGTAATTAGTTGAAAACATATTAGTAACTGTACCATCTGTCTCCTCTTTGGTTTACATATAATTATTTTAAATGACCCTGCTTCTCCTATAGGATCAGGATAGAATTAGGAGACAGGGTTGCCAGAGAGAAAACTAGAGAACCTACGTGTGTTGTGTACCTTCAAGTCATTTCTGACTTATGGAGACTCTAAGCTGAACCTGTCATGGGGTTTTCTTGGCAAGATTTGTTCAGAGGAGGTTTGCCATTGCCTTCCCCTGAGGCTGAGAGAGTGTGACTTACCAAAGATCATCCAGTGGGTTTCATGGCCAAGCTGGGAATTGAACCCTGATCTTCAGAGTTCTACCTTTAATGGTTGTGTAAAAGAGGAAATTTCATGAGATGTGGCTTATCATGTAGCCAGGTAACAAGCCACACCTATTGAAATTCCTTCTTCTGGGTAACCATTAAAGGTACAGGAAGCCTCTCTAGTTTTCACTCTGTCAACCCTAATTAGGATGCACCAATTGCTCATTTCCTGGGAGCCCAGATTTGAAAGCATGGCTTCATCAATGCAGCAAGAGCTAGGGTTTTTTGTCTCCAGACCTTTTCTGGTCCTCAGAGTGGGGAGAGGAATCTCAAAATATGAACATTCTATACATTCTCTCTCTTTCTCATATGCACCCCCCCCCCCCCGTTGCTGTGTAGAATGTTTTCTGTTCAAAGTTAGCTAGAAATGTTCCTTGATTGGACCAAAACACTCACATGCCCTTAAAGTACTGCTTGGAAAGGCATTAAAACACCTGGGGGAAATGAGTTTTATGTTCAATGAAAATTGAATTTCCAACCATAGGGATCTGTTCTAGACTCACTGTGACCGATGCTTCATGTACCACACTTAAAGACATCACCAGAGCCCACCCTGGTGACATCAACATGGGATGAGCTGAGGTTGCAGGTTTTGTTCCTGAAGTCCTAAGCCCTGGAATACTCTCGATTTGGCAAGCTTCATAGTAATTTAACTAGGTTCAGGGCATGCCTATATTAATTTGTCTATCCACGAGGTTACTCTGTTGACTGGGGTGGTCAAGTATGAAGCATTCATACAGAAATCCTTCTGATTGTGTATCAAGGGGGAAATGCTGCAAATAACCAGTCCAAGACCACCTCAAATGCTTTTGTAGACAATGGGGAAGAAAGCAGTTCTGGACAAATTCCCAACCATTAGGATGGGAAAGCCTCCTAAGAGTCTGTCTCCTTTTGGTGATTTAGGTGCAGACTTTTGATGAAGGTGGAGAGATTTATTTTCACAGGTCAGCATCCCTAGACTCAGCTTTCATGACCCTGTGTGAACCCATCTGGTCTCCAAACAGTTGGAAGAGCCTCTCCACATGTTCCCCCTTTCCCAATGTGGAAATGCTTCATGATTCTTTTTGATTTTTTAGGGTCCTTTCCCACTGTACAATTATAATACTAGATTCCACTTTAACTGCTATTGTTGAATCCAATGGACCCATGGGAATTTAGAATTTTCAGCCAGTAACTCTAGTGCTTCAGCAAACTACAAAGCCCAGGAGTCCATAAGATGTAACCATGACAATTAAAGTGGAATCATAATGCTATAATTTTATAGTGCAAAAGGAGACAGAAAAGGCCCACGCTGCATTTGAAAGATGTTTCCTTATCCCAGCAGCATTAAGCAGGGGGATGTGACCACACACACATCCAATATATATATGTATATATATATATATATATAGAGAGAGAGAGAGAGAGAGAGAGAATGAGAGAGAGAGAGAGAGAGAGAGAGAGAGAGAGAGAGGGAGGGAGGTTGCAGTGGCTGTGGCTGTGCTTGATCTTGATCTTGCATTTCCTTTATTATATTTACAATTCTTCTAATGAGACAATATGTTAATAGGAAGAAAAGGAGCTGTAGCACAGCAATTCAGAAGATAATCACTTTATTAATAATGGGTTTTAAAGCTTCTAGGACCCATTGCTATTGGGGGAGATTTACTGAAATTTAATCCTGCACAGCAGCGCAAATACCAGACCAGCTGCACACCCTGTTTATCCAAGTCATGTACAGGCGTCTTTTGTTGTTGTTAAAAATACATACATCTGAATCAAAGCATCTCCTGTTCAAACAATTATTTTCCTCTAAGCACAGCTGTATCTACAATGAAACTTTCAATTAGATGACAGCTCCAATTTTTATATGTAGTAAGGCACTATGGTCTCTCATAATAGAAATATGTTTACCATGCTTTTTCCACACTGTATATTACTCCAAGGCTGAATTTTTATCTATTCTATTTTTGTGTCCTTTTTTTTTTTTTTGGTCTTGCTTTCAGACATTTTGGTATGACAATGATGAAAGAAAGAAGATAAGCAAATGGAGCTTTTACAAATATACATTCACATGCACACTCTCCACTTTAGGCTTTGCAAAGGTATCTTGGGAATAGAAAATTGGAATAGATAGGCCTTCAGTCTGAACCAACATAGCTCTTCTTATTGTTTATGTTCCGAGCACACAGGAGTGGCTTTTGAACACATAAAAAGGGATCTTTGCTTTTATTTATTTCAACCAATTAGATGGAGATCTTAAAGCCCTCCCTTTTGGGCAAACCTTATTCTTAAAATATGCCTTTCTGTTTGAAGCCTTATTAGTATTCAAGTCAGTCCCTGACAAAGTATGCATAGAGACCCTGCAATTAAGTGGTACACACCTAGAACACCTCTTAGATGAAAGAGTCCCCAGAGGAAAACACTGAGTTGCCATAGTGATATGTTTTTGTCTGGAATGTTATCATATTGCTTTTATTTCCTCCTTTCTGTAGGCTGAAAGTGGATACCCTCCTTAATCAAACTGTCAGCAAATCTTTCAGCTATTACCCCATGCTGTTAGTATGTTGTTCAGAGGGCCAGCATTGGCTCATACTTTGGTATCGCCATGGATCTAATAACGGGACATGGTAAAGATGTGCAAGAAATTCATGCGATGTTCAAGAGCTATTCTGGTTTCTACTTTCTGGTGTGTCCTTGGGCTAGAATTCTTAAGTTGAGCACCAGCTACGGGCATGTCTGAAATAATGCATACATTTAAAAAGTATGCCTAA
The DNA here is from genome assembly GCA_020142125.1 of Phrynosoma platyrhinos. Lineage (NCBI taxonomy): Eukaryota > Metazoa > Chordata > Lepidosauria > Squamata > Phrynosomatidae > Phrynosoma > Phrynosoma platyrhinos. The sequence goes on from CM034703.1 coordinate 76,049,040, forward strand.
AAATGCCACACATTTCAAATAAGTGCAAAATTGCTAACACACATTTTCACTGATGGAGTGAGTTATTTTTAAAAATGCATTTTTGTTGTTGTTAAGTGCCTTCGCATCATCTCGACCCATGGCGACCCTATGGATGAGACATTTCCAGCCCCCCCCCCCCCCCCCCCCCCCCCGTCCTCTAATGCTCTGCCCAGCTCCTGCAAACTCATATTCGTGGTCTCTTTAATAAAGTCCATCCATCTAGCATGTGGCCTTCCTCTCTTTCTACTTCTCTCCACCTTTCCTAACATTATTGTCTTTTCCAACGATTTATTCCTTCTCATGATGGGTCCAAAGTATGACGTTATCACATGGGGCAAATCTGCTGGTTAATCCACACAAATCCC
>CM034703.1:76054956-76070197 GCA_020142125.1 Phrynosoma platyrhinos
AGCAACCCGGCCCCTGGCTCAAAAAGGTTGCCTACCCCTGGTCTAGAAAGTGTCAGAGCACAACAGGAGCACCTAGTATATAATATGCTAATGCACATCAGACATGCCTCATCCAAATTGGAGCATTTTTTACCAGGACTCAGATGAACATCTTCAAAATTCACTAACAGGGTTTCATTGCATTTTTGCAATTAGCTATGGATTCATAAGTTGGAAAACATAGATTATTGTTATGAGAAATGCTGTGGAAAACAGATTGTTTTCCATAGTTCTGGGTGTGTAGATTCTCTGATATGACTCTTAAGTGGAAATGCTGACTTCCATTGATCCAAGCGAGGCACAGCTAATTTGCAGATCAAAGCATCTAGTTTGGGAAGTTGCAAACGGTAAAGATTCACACTTTAATGGGAGATTAAGGTGATTTACAGTCACAGGATGTCTTCTGGCAAGGCTCAAAGACAAGACCATCAACACACATACCCAATCTATCTATATCAAAGTAATCTTTACTATGGAAATCTGAGAACTCTTTGTAGTACAGCAACAACCTTTGCTTTAGCCTTAGATCAGGTCTATTTAAAGACTGAAAATCCCTTTGTTTAGTGTTTTAGTTGAAATTCAGGTGTCTTCCATGTCACTCTGAATTTTGATTTAGCTCCAACGTCCCCTGTCCCATTCCAGGTGGCTTGGGTCTACAAGGCATCAAATCATCACAAGAAGCAGCCTAATTCAGGTAATTGTTGAATTTATTGGGAAATATACAGACACTTAAGACAACCTTTCACTCATCCCCTTAGAAGTTCCCTTGTCTATTTTCACAGCTAATCCCTTTATTCCTGAGTTCTTGGGTGTATGCATGAGTGAAAGATTGTCTTAAGTGTGTGTTTATTTCCCAATAAATTCAACAATTAACTTGAAATACTTTGTCTCTGCCAATTTCTTGTTTCTAGCTACTGTTGTATAAACAGGGATAAAGACCCTAGAGTTAATTAACTGATTAATATTATGGTGTGGGAACTTGGCCAATTTTTAAGTAATAACATGAGAATCAGAACACAATTACCTTCAGTATTCATAATCCTCAGAATTTTGCAATGTAGTTCTTCATACCAGCCCTCCACAACAACAACAACAACATTCCAAATTATATATACTCGAAAAAAAGTACACATGCAACATCCATGGTAGTGGTGGTGGGGATTTAAAAAAACAAAATGAAAAAGGAAACTGCTTGCAAAAAAAAAAGTATCTGGGACAAAAAAGCATACAAAAATTAGCACATGTGCACAAAAAGGCCTACAAATTTTAAAGCAGATTTTGGTGTTTGATTTTTGTTTCTGTTTTTTAAGTTTTAAACTGATGCTGAAATAGGATGGAAAATATTGAAGACTGAACAAATAGAAGTTTTGTGAAATCCAAATCTATAAGTGAGGAATCATGAGAAACCTACCTTAAACCCAAACTATTGCTGGCATTGGGTTGCTGATCCTGAGCACTAGGCATCTTCACTGGTGGGTTGGTGGTGGTGATGGCTGCTGCTGCTGCTGCTGCTGATGATGATGATGATGATTTTTGTCAACCAGCCACCTGTGTGCCACCCTACAACAAGGGTTACACAGCTTGGCACTGGTACTGACTAGACTGCTTAGCCTGAATGAATCAGGCAATTTATGTCCCTGATGCATGCCCATTACAGCTTATTCTGTATCTACATTAGTGGCCAGTTTGCTACTGGGCAGCAATTCACAGTGCTGCTATTAGTATTTAAAATTCTGTAGAACACCAAGTACCTCAAAGAGATCAAGAAACATGTCTTTTAAATACATTTTAAAAGTTCAAAAATAGATTCAGAGAAAATTGGAAGCTTCTGGGGAAGGCTGATATAGTTTTATTGGGAGGAAAAAGTTAAAATTGGACTAAGCACTGGCTCAAAAACTGGCAAAAACAGTCCCCTTCTCTGACCCTCTGTATTGTAGACTGGCTGGATTTTCAGTGTGGAAGACACTATGATATGGTCCCCAAGTAGGATTGTTCTAACCAATATTGTATTTCTGTTAAAGCTCACAAAGGAACATATACTGGAAAATTTTAATATGGCTCCCGCGTTTTCTTTGTACTGTTATGTGGCATAATTCTCTTCTCCATGTAAGTGAGTCCTTAAAATAGAATTAACAAGTGTGCATAAATACAAAGCTGTCAACTGATTGACAGACTTTATTTATGATTAAATCTATAAGCTATTTGGCTGTCTAAGTGTTGGCCGCAGGTTACCTCTTCACAAGTAACATTTATGGGAAGAAAAGTAGTCTGGAAAAGAAAGAAAATTTCAATGGCAGGGAAAAAGAATGTTTGATACAATGGCATCTGCTACACCTCATATCTGAGATTGATGGCTTTATTGCTTATAGCAAAATTCTCCAGGGAGAACATTTTCACAGCATAGTGCTATTCATGTTTACTCAAAAATAAGGCACACAATATTCAGTAGGCCTAGTTCTTACTTAACCGTGCAAAAAAAAGTAGCCATAATCACATAGATTAATTTTTTTGTAAAAACAAGTACCTTAATTTTTACTAAATAATTAAAGTATCTTAATTCTAAGTACTGTAGAATTAAAGTGGAAATCAGTATCATTAGTAAAATATCAATGTGGTCTCTAAAGTATGAGAGCCAGCATGGTGCAGTGGTTTGAGTGTTGGACTATGTCTGGAGACCAGGGTTCAATTCCCAGCTTGGCTGTAAAAAACCCTGGGTAACCCTGGGCATGTCACACTCTCTCAGCCTCAAGGGAAAGCCATGTCAACTACCTCTGAACAAATCTTGCCAAGAAGCTCCTATGATATGTTTACCTCAGGGTTGTCATAAGTTAGAAACAACTTGAAGACGCACAACAAAAACAAGAACTCTAAATGCCTGAACCTCTTTTGATATCAAAGTTGCTATGAACTCAGCCTCTCTGATCCTAAAGTGGACACCACTATTTGCTAGTGAGCAGGTCATGTCAGCTAGCTTAGGAGTCACCAAGAGAATTTCTGTTCTGGACATGTCAGAAGAGGTGAGGAAAAGCCTGGCTATGAAACAATAGGATGGCTCTGATCGGAGTAAACAACTCCATCTACCTGACACTGTAAACTGTCTGCTGCAGGAACATGTCACAGCTTTGGAAGATCCTACTGCAAAGTACCACCTATGCATATCAAAGATTTAGACCATTTGGCCACATCAACTATTTAGACTTTGCCCCAGGGCACAAAATCCCTATAAAGTAGGAGACCTTTCCTTTGTTAGTTGGATTAGATTGGTTTTCAGACAGAGGTGCTGCCGATTTGTACTTTGCTAGACCCCTCTTTTGCTCTCCAAACTCTGGTGGCCTTGGAGCGATTAAGTTCCCATTTATCCCATCCCGGAACATCATCAAGAAGAGCAGCATCCAAGCAGGTGTCGTATCTCCATTTGAAGGCCTTACTCTGTTCCAACCTAACACCTTTATTTCCCAGTTCTTGGGTGCCTGTGTGAGTGTCTGTTAAGCGTACATTGTGGTTTTTCTGTTTAAAATAAAATACAGTTCTTTGAGAATTTTCCTCTGCAGTTCTTTTACCTTCAACTCTGTTATACATGGAGATGATCTTAGGGCTGTGTAACCCAACCATAAATTGAGCTAATATTTAATTCTCCTATAGTGAACTATCCCCAAGGGAAAGCTCCTGTTCTGGTTACAGCACAGGGTGGGCCACAGTCTTGCTGCTGCATACTTCACTAGCTAACATCCAGGGGTAGCCATGTTGGCCATATAGCAATTCCAGTTACAACAAAAATCTACCAATCAGTGATACCCTTATTGGGAAAACCAAAATGCACAATATACATGTTGCAACTTTTAGAAGCTTCCGTGGCTTCTTCATCAGGCAAGGTAACAGAAGGGAAAAATTGAAGATGTTATTCATAGGCCTGCATTTTGCTATTTCTCTTCTTAGTTAAGAAGCTGAGGGACTTCAGCTCCCAGAAACCTCATCCATGTTGGCCAATAGTCCCATGTTGGCCAATAGCTCCTGGGATTCTGGGAGCTGAAGTCCCTCAGCCTTAAAAAGGAAAGGTTGCCTACCCCTGTATAGAGGGTCAAATCTTGTAGGCTGGTACCTCCTCCTTCTATCAATGTGGCAAATGAGGGATTCTCAAAGTCCAGGAAATTCAACATCCATTTGCAACGCAAAAAAATTGCTTCATTTGGAATCCAGAATGTCTCCATCATTTGTAAGGGTACAGGCCCCTTTTGTAGGTGGAGGACATTGGATTTCTCAAGAAACCTTCATGCTTTTGCATCAGGAAAATTTAAGAAGAAGAAAAATGTTTACCCTGGAGACATGTTGGATTTGAAGGGACATTTTCTTCTTCTTAAATTTGGACTGGATTGGCATGTTTTACCTCTACACCACTCAAAGTTCCCCTGATACAAAAGCATGAAGGCTTCTTGAGAAAGCTTGCAACATGTATATTGTGCATTTTTGTTGGCCAATAAAAGTATCGCTGTTTGGAGCCCTGGTGGCACAGTGGTTAAATGCTTGTACTGCAGCCACTTACACACAAACCACAAGGTTGTGAGTTCAATACCAGCCAGGGGCTCAAGGTCGACTCAGCTTTGCATCCTTTTGGGGTCGTTAAAATGAGTGCTCAGCTTTTAGGGGGCAATCAGCTTCCACATTGTAAACCATTTAGGGAGTACTTAAGTGCACTGATAAGCAGTATAGAAATGTACTTGCTATTGTTTGCTATTGCTATTCTTGTTACTGGACATACTTCACTAGATATAGCTTTTGAACATTATTTGTGGGCAGCCCCCATAAAGCATCTTTCCTCCCTATTTTCTATTTTGTAGAAGTGGCAATATTCTAGTGATCACTATTCCCTCAACCCAAATAGTCCTGGAAAAAATATTATTATGTTGCAAAGTTCTGAGGGGGCTACTGTCTGCAAAAGGAGAAGTGTAACTCCTTTCGAAGAGGAACAGTGTCCATCCATGGCAGCTGCTATGTTTTGAAGCCCATTTGAGCAGTTTTACATCTTGACACATTCTGGCAGATCTCAGGAGGAGGAGTACTGCTGATAAGTCTTTCTGAAATGTATCATGTCTCATTTTCTTCCCTCTAAAATTATCTATATCACTCTATTTTCAACGGACAAGAATGGCAAAGTGAATAGCAGGTTGGGAAAAGGGTATGTCAGCACTGATTCAAATATAAACACCAAAATATTATATATTTAAAGTAACATCCTTAATAGAAGATAATTACTTATTGTCTCTCAGGACTCAAATAGTGTTGGGACAAAAATAACCCTTTCTTCTTCACAAGAACAGTACCACTTTCACACTTGACATTATATCCAAAAATACAAATTTACACCACAAACCTTCAGCAACAGTACATGTTTTTACTTGAAAAAAAAACTGATAATTTTTGTCCCCATGAGACATTTATTTTGAGACACTTGATAATACACCTTTGAAATATCTAATACAAAGAATACAAAAAATCTAAAACTATGAATTGTGATCATATTTTTATAAGGGGCCACATGGGCCATATAACTCCCTGTTGTATGAGAAGCAGCTAATTCTTTTAATGTTCCACCTGGAGGAAGATGCTGATAGTGGATGCTTTCAACAAAGTACAATAAATTGAAGCTACATGAAAATTTCTGAAATTCTGGACCACACAACACACACACACACACGCACAAAAATTGTTCCATTATTTCAGCAACAATAAAAACTTCCACTCACTTTTCTGTAGACTCTTACATTAAAAACAACCTCCCACATCTTTATTTGTAAAATGTTTTTTTCCAGTCCCATTTTAAAAACCACAAAGGTTTGAATGTCAGCTCAGAAAATGTTTAAATCATTTGCTCCTGACTCATTGCATTTAAGTGAGGAAGAAAGGCTGAATCCTTTCACTACTCAGTTATAGCACTATCATTCCACATTAATTACTACTGCTGCACCCTGTAGAATATGGGGAGGCAGTATAGCTTTCTGGTTGAAAATTCTGGATACTCTTCCATAAAACACAATTCGCAGAATTCCATAAGATGTTGTTATGACACTTAAAAGTGGAATCATAGGACATTATCACATGAAGCTTCTTACAATCTTGTTTTTGAAGCACACAGAAACCTAACAATATTGAAGCAATTTTTATCACACCTCTGTTTCAATAGCAGTATGGTGCATGCAGATCAGTTTGGCAGAGGGACGGAGAAAGATTGCTGGTGGTAGAAAGGCAGGGGAGATAAGTCAGAGGTGGGAGTGGGGGAGAGTACTCAGGGGACAGAAAGACAGGGGAAGATAAATCAGGTGGCGGATGGGAAGAGAGAGATCAGGCAGCAGGGAAGTGGGGAAAAGAGAGGGCAGGGGCAGGGGGAGAGAGATCAGGTGGTGGGGGTCAGGGAGAAGAGAGATTGGGTGGCAGGGTTGAGATCCAGAAGATGTTGGTAACCAGACTCACTCCGCACACCCATACACACAGCAGCCTCACACATTGGGAGGAATTGGGGGGGGGGATAAGTGATCCCAGTGCCAATACCTTCCCAAAACTGGCTACTGTGTGAATGTGAAGATAGCAGCTGGCTTCAGAAAGGTACTGGCAGTTGCAATCACTGTGAGAGGGAGGGGGAAAGAGCAGAGGAACAGATTTACACCTGCTCACACCACAAGACTGCCTGAGAAGTGAAACTGCAGCAGAAGGGACCTGTCACACAAAGGCAGAAATGGAACAGTAGTGAGACAGAGAGCAATTGATGGATTTTGCCCATCAATAAAAAGTGTATAACAGTAATAAATGCAATGGAAGGCAGCAGAGCAGACACAATGCCATGTGATAAATACCAGCCAAAACCACTTTTATTCTTTTAAAATTCTGCTTTTTAGCCTTGTGTGATCATCTCCATAGTGCTATGACTGGGTATTGTGAAAGGCCCCTGATGTCTTCATGCAATGTGCTTCCTTGCTATTCCTGTCCTCACATCTGTAATCCCCGAACTGTTTACTACTCTTTCAAGTCAATTCTCTCTTTTTTTTTTACACCTGTGGGGAAAGGTTTATTTTTAATAGCAGCTGGCACATTTTAAAAGGTCCTAATGGTAAAACAGAGCTCAACATGTTTCTGTAATCCAAATACACCTTGTAAATGTTTTTGAAAAGTCAGATGCTATCAGAGATGGCTCGGTTTGCTTATAAGCAAAATCATAATTTTATATAAGAGGAGAGTGACCTCTGGCCCCTGGACCTAATCCAGTCTGTGGAGGTTCCTCATCAGGTCACAGGAGTCTGTAAGCAAGGCAGGATTTTTTTTTAAAAAAATTATTTAGAAAAGTTACCTTATGGACTACAAATTCCAGAATGCTCAAACAAACATGCAATTTAAAAAACAAAAAACAAAAACCAACAATGCTTCCAAGCTCTGCCATCTGCTTATATGTTTTGAAATCTTCCTATCAACCAGGCTTAGCCCTATCTTCTGATGCTTTAGTGGTGTAGTTATGATAATATAATAATTCTGCCCCACCAAATGAAATTTTCCTCCAGTCCTCAAATTTCTTTGTAACTTCAGTCAAGCATTTAGAAATTTAGTTTAGGCATCCTAAGCAGAGGGCCAGGCAAAGTTACCAAGGGAATGAGAACATAAAAAAAATATATAAAATTCTAGGTATGAATTATTTTCAGTGCCTCATTCTCTGCAATGCAAGAAATTTAGAGACTGAGAAAAATTTCATACGGGTGGGGGGAGGGAATTCTTTTTTGAGGGGCAATGCCTTCACTCCCTCTCCAATAGATATACCTCTGTACTCCCTGTGTTGGGAAAAAAATGTTTGCCTTTGGGGATACGTTACTAAAATTGTGTTACCATGAGTTTCTTCTATTGTAATTTTTTAGGATTCAGCTCACTCTCCAGATTTCTATAAATTAAAGTGCAGGAGATAGTTGGATCATACTTAGTGAACATGTAGGTACATGATTATATGCAAAGGCAGCTTGGAGCCCACAGATGGCATTTAATACCAGAGATGAAGGACTTCTGATTCATGTGGAGTTTCTTCCAAATGCCCCACTACATTCCTCCCAGTTCCCAACCAATGCTCCAGACTAGACAAAGCAGCCCTGTACAATATATCCCCAACAAAAATCACCCCTTCACACCTAATGACAAAATTCTTCCTAATCACAAAATTGAAAGCCAGGTCTAGTTGGGCCTGAGAACTAGGCTGATGTGGCTAGCAAAAAGAAAGCAGCTTCATTTATATACCACTTCATACCACGCTATGGAGTGTCTAAGTGGTTTACAACTGTAAGCTCATTGCCCCCCAACAGTTGGGTACTCATTTTAGCGACCTCGGAAGGATTCAGGCCTGAGTCGAGCCTCAGCCCAGGCTAGTATTGAACTCGCAACCTTGTGGTCTATGAGTGAGTGGCTGCAGTACAGGCATTTAACCACTGCACCACCAGGGCTCCTTTCTTCTTTGGACACTGTCTGGCTATCATAATGCTAGTAGTATATGCTGGATTTCTGAAACACTAGAGCCAAAATCCTGCATGTGGGTTGTGTAATATAAATCTCTACATGTGGAGCACATCTATGCCAGCCATTTAGTCTGAGGACAGACATGAATCAGAGGTCCTTAATCTCTGGTATAAAGTGTCCTCTGTAGGCTCCAAGCTGCCTTTGATGAATGCAGACATTCTGCATCAAACAAAAATGTTCAACTACTTCCATAGGGAACTTACATATGCATAAGACACCAACAGGATTTTGACCTGGATGCTTTGTTACTATGGGAATGGGAATTTGGATAACAACAAAAATGGAAGAAGTTTGAGATCTAAATGTGGAGATATATTTTGTAATTAATAATGCTTAAAAATAATAATATTCACAGACAGTCTGAATGTACTGTGAATTATTGTCCTCTTCTTTCTTTCCCTTGCCAGAATCTTTTTCTATACAGAATGGGTAGAAAGAGCAAGTGTCAAGATGTATCTTTGTCCTATGAAACGTACTTTATATTTCCCTTAAAAATAAGAGTCGTTTCATTGTTCACACAAGGAATCCTTAGCTTTGACTGAAGGACAGCATTGGCAACTGTGTAATTTAGTGTCACATTACATCAACCAGAAGCAAGCTGGTTCCAACTGATACTACCATGAAAACAAAATGGAAAGTATGGAAACAAAGACATAACACTGGCAGGCCATGAAGTATAATTAAAGTGGTCAGACTTTTAATGTTTTATAGTTTCTCAAGTCAGACAATGTGATGCTGTCTCAAACATCATAAGAAGTTGACAACAAAATGAATAGTGTTATAAGAGATTTTCTCTGTCCAAAGTGTGTGTGTGAAATGTTATTTACTTGACAGTGAATCATTTAAATAATATATGACACTAACTCTCATGCAGTAGGAAACCCTTGGAGTCATGGCAAAATGCATACAGAACTAGACATTCAGTGTTTATATTTTAGGACATTGTCACCTGCATAGCTGTAAACAGTTCCTCATATTTTTCCCTTTTGCCAGATGATTTCTTTTTCTACAAGCAAAAAATGGCTGGGACAAATGTCCTAACAAATCTATTTATTTTGGCCATTGGAGGATTTTCTCTTTAGTCAATGTAATGTATTTGGACGTGTGTCTGCGCGTGCGCGTGCCTATGCCTGTATCCTTTGTGGTGTTTTTTGATGAACACATGGTATGGTGCAGAAGTTATGTGCTCTGGCTGTAAGTAAGTTGGTTTCATCTGAAGGAAATTGCAAGTTTTTCTGTTGGGGTATCAGAAATTATCCCACAATACAGATGCACACCTTTTATTTTGTTTTATTTGATTTTACTGTTATTCTACTTTTGGTTTTCTGGCTCTGAATATTAGCATGAAAAACATTCATTTAGACTTGGAGTATTTAGAATTCTTTAAATGCTTCAGAAAAGTTAAATATTATTACCATTAATATTCTCTTTATTATTGGCTGTAGATCCTCCTATGAATATGGATTAATGATGTCTTTTTCTAAACCCACAATATACTTTCACAAACTGACTTCATTTAATTGACTTATTTCTACTCAGCTTAATTGACATGTTGGCTCTTTAGACTTTTTAGTCTTCAGATGTCAATTATTTGTGTGTCTCTTGATAGGTGAAGACACCAACACACAGACAGACAACCTTCCAAAGCTTCTTTGACTTGTTCTTTGTGAATATATTTACTGTTTGAAGGGTGCACATTCAGTTGTGTGAGTAACAAACTTGGGCATGAAAATGATACTCTAGTTCTTTTCTGCATTTTTAAAGATAGCCCCTGTCTAAATATAAACTGATTGAATGGCCATGCAGCTAGCAGTAATTACGATTGTTTAATTTTCATTTTGTATTTCATTATGTAAGTGCTTGAGAAGAGGCTCTAAACATTGTCTCATCTCTCCCCCCCCCCCCCCCCCCCCCCGATGTCCAACCACCCTCTCCAGTTATACTGCAGACACTGAAATAGCACAAGCTACCCCTGAATCCAGACGCTTGGGTTTCTCATTTCTGAACATCTCTACAATACTCCACAACTTTCTCACAATGAAAACCTGATTAGAAATACAAACACATCTTTTTAGAGGAAAGATTGTATGGTGCCCCCAACATCAAATTATTTGGGGGGGGGAATGAAGCCTGAACTCACTATCAAAGTCAATAGTGCCAACAATTGACATGGCTTTATCAGAGTATCTGTCTCATTTCAGAAAGGATCAGGACTAACCAGGGAAAGAGAAAATCCTTTCTAGATAGGATTCTTGAATAAGAGCCAGTAATATGGAGAACAATCACTCTCTGTCTTAGACCTACCTCCATCTTCTGTAGAAGAGGTTGTACAATTTGAATTCTCAGTCAGTAACTTATTTAACTATGAACCAGATTGCAAATATGTGTAATCATGGGACAGTCAATATAAGTAGAAGTTTTCATAACTTTAGTTGATACAAAATGCAGTCGCCAGGGTACAATGTGGACCCTCCTTCTCAGATTGCATTACAGTATATTATGTTGTCTTAACTGGATTTGCTTTTGTTTTTTTGCATGAGATGAATGTAAAAATCCGCCAGTCTTGATTTGTTAACTTTGTCAGCATCTCAACTCCATTTTCTTCCCATCCTTGTCAAATGCATTTCCCCCCATACTGAGGTCCTGTCTGCACTGGCGATGTATATCCTAAAGTATCCTGACTTTGGAGCTGGCCTGACTGTTTCCCATCATATAGACTCTCAATTTTGACACCTCAATCATATGGCTGGGCACCTTATTCCTATGTCAGAGCAAGCAACTAGCGGCAGCAGTGGACATGCTAAGTAGCTCAGTGAGATACATTTTAAACAACCACCTGGCATCTAAAAAGTAAGTTTTTAAAATGCATTTTAAAGGTCATATACCCTGTTTCTAATGATGAACAGGACAGATGTCATCTGATCTGTACTGGTGTTTTGGGCTGTGCATTGTCCAGTCTCTCCTCTCCTATGGGAGGAGCTGCTTTATTTGGCCCAGGGAGACAGGACCTGAGTTGTGAGACTTTGAGTTTTCTCCCCACATTGAAATTAATGTAGTTTTTAATGTATTTTCCCCTTTCTACATTTATTTTCACAACTTATTTAATTGACACAACTTTGCTCCATAATGAAAGTGTGTTTTGTGGATGGTTACCTGGTGAAATACAGGGCAGAGTTCCTGTATATTTAGTACTTGTATAGAAGGGAATTTCAGTAAGTGTCACTTATCATGTAAAGTACAGGAATCCTGTCCTGTTTTCCACCTGGCAATCCCCATTTTGTGTATATTTTTTCACGTATGCACTTTGTTTTGTGCACACTTTATTTCTCAGAAATGTCTTGCAAACATCACAAATAGGAAAATGCTTCAGGTAAGGTAGAGTGGACCCTTGTTTTACATGAGTGATCTATTCCACCCCCATCCCCAACTCCTATATAAGGGAAAAACTGTGGAACCTCAAGTCCCATTGATTTCAATGGCAGTATGTTCCTGCGTGTCGTGTTGCGCACATGCTACAGGTACACAGGCCATTAAGAAGTGTGGGGTTTGCCATCCGCATGACCTTGAGTCCACACATGGTGAGCCCGCGTATGGCATGGGTGCGCTGTACATATTTTATTGTCACAGGTCTCAGGAGGTGCAAAAGTGATTCTTTCATCAAGATTGTCAAGTCTGATAAAACTTCTCCTCTCTGTTGGAAATGAATTGTTCTGGTTTTAATGGTTAATTCCCTAAAGAGTTTTTTGGGGTGAGGGATGTTAGCTGGGTCTTGATAAAAAAAAATAGCCCCTCTAAAGTCTGTGGCTTGAATCCAGTTGGTTAGCTCAAAACAGAGGAGACTCATTGAATCAATTGTTGAATGGAGAGTCAACACTATGGCAAGTTCCATTAATTCAGTTAATCTACTCGGAAATAGCAACAGAATTCAGAATGAGAGGGGAGAGAATTTTGTAAAATATTTTTACAAAAACAAATAAGTTAAACCTTTCAAATATAATATTTGTGCTTCATTTTCAAAACGTTTTTCTCCTGAGGGATAAGCAGTTTCATGCTTCTTCTAAAATCTTTTCTTTCTAAGGTAGAGTATATTGTCACTATGATTTTTCTTTGTCTTTCTGGTAAACAGCTACATTCACTTGTACAGTATAACTCCCAAGGGCCTTTTTCACACAAGTGAATACATGTGGAACAGACATTATGAACGTCATAGATAAAATGTCATTTTTTAAAAAAATTTCAAATAGCCTATATTACCACTAGGGCAAGAATCACACTAGAGCTTCCCTTTGACCTAAGGGAATCTGCTTTCCAAAAGGCATTATATAAGCAGATACTTCAGGAGTGAAAGTCTATATAGAAAGTATGTGGAGGTAGGTGACATTACCTCTTACACCTCCCTTGCGTAAACTTCATCAAAACACTGTAAACAAATCATTTCTTAACTTCCAGGATGGCCCAGCCTCAAACCAACTCCTACAATGCCAAATTTCACAGTGCAATATATTTTATTTTCATATAATTAACAAACATTCAATAAAACAAACATAAAGACAAACAAAACATACCAACATATTTAGACACCACATTGTGTTCCTCATCTATTTTACATTCAAAACTCCTTATCTACTCTATACCTTCCTTACTTCCTCCTTTCACCACCTTCTCATTTCTCCCCTCTCTCTTCTCCCTTTCTCTTCCTTTTCCTCCTCCATCTTCCTATCCCCATCGATCTTCTCCCTTACTTCCTTTCCTCACCTTTCCTTCCCTTGATTGTCCTCCTTAACCTCTCCTCCTATACACTTTCCCCCTCTCCAACCTTCTACATCTACTCTTACCTTCTTCACCTCCTCATTCTCTCTTACCCTTTTCACCCCAATTAACTATCCACCCCAAATTTCAGATCATTCTGTTGCATTTTTCACTAAGATTAAGCCATAGAACTAACAGTGTCCCATCAGTAGTTTCTGGTTATAATGGCATACCTCACTTATAACAAAGTCAAAATTCTGTTCACTATTCCTGATATAAATAATATGTCCTAATGAAACTGTTTCATAAGTGAGAGAGTACACTTACACACTGAATACTGTATTTTGTTCGTTTTGATTTGTCTCACTTGTTAAGGGTCTTGCTTTTCCCCACAAGGATAACTGAAAACCTTTTAACCTAACAATTGGATATTGTCCTCTACCAACAGTGCTAAAGCAATTACAATGGCCTCAAGTCTAGCAGCAGCTTTATTGGCCTATAGCTTATGGGAATTTGGGGAAAAGAATGACTCAACCCATGAAAACTAACATCTAAAGACAAATGCTGGATACTCAGAGTCAAAGATATTTAATCCACTCTAACTGAATGGGAAGAAGCCTGCCATTTGATCTATGAGGTCCATAGTCCTGTCAACTTTTTAAAGACAACATGCAAACAGTACTATCCACATATGCTTGGAATGTATCCCAGTTCCCCAATTGATCCAGCTGGATTTAGCTCCTTCCTTCCTTCCTGACAGTAAGACAGTGCACCTGAAAGCAGCCTGTGATGACTTGTGTTTGTCTTAATTTGTAATGCCTTATACATGTGGAAATTTCCTTCCACTCTGCTACATTTCCTACATCTTCTAATGAAGTTGACACTAAAATAGCTGTTGTTGATGCCACCAAACATGTGGAATTTGTTCAAATGTTTAGTCATGGCACGAATATATACATGCTCTTGACCAACATCCAATCATTAATTTTGTGGATAAAAACTTTGCAAACGTATAACTTGTAAATATACCAAATGAATTTAACTCATTCAGCAAATGAAAAATTAGCCTTCAGATTCAGTTAGCACACTAACTAAGGCTGAACCTTAACTATTAAAATGGAAATCAGTAACATTTTGCCAAAATACTATTGGCAATGTAACCTCAATATTCAGCCCGAAGGAAAAAAAAAACTCCTTTACAATTTGCTGACTATTTTGCTACTTTTGGTTGAGTATAATAAATAAATTAGCTTTACAGTGTTTTAAGTTTTGGGTTTTTGTGTACTAACAAAGTTGCAAACATTTTGAAAATAGATCAATTCACTGAAAAGCTTTGTTTTTCCGGTTCTTTTCACTGCACATTCACAAATTTTCAGTCATGTTCTTAGGCTGGGGTTTTAGCCTGAGACTTTTAACAAACATGAAGTAGCTACTGTAGCACTCCTACTTTTTTGTAAACTTTCATTTTGAACTTGGTGTCAGTATGGCAGCTACTCAGGTCCTGAACCTCTTGTAACACTTGGAGGACTATCTGACAGCTGGAGGACCTGTGGAGGAGACAGCTTTAAAAATGAGGGTGGAGTTGCTGTACTGTAATAATGCAGCCACTGGCTGTGCTTGAGCAGTGATATTACCTGTCTATATGGAAAGCCAGTGTGGGGTTGTGATCTGAGTGCTGGAGATCAGGGTTTGATTCCCTGCTTGGCCATGAAACCCACTGTGTGACCTTGGGCAAATCACATGTTCCCAGCATTAAGGGAAGGAATGCCAAATCAACTCTTTAACAAACCTTGCAAAGAAAACCCCATGATAGGGTTGCCTTAGGGCAGTGCTTCTCCATTATTTACTGTCACGCCCTCCCTAGGAAAGAAGAAAACATTTTGCGCCCTCCCCCACGCGACTGTAAATAGTCACA
>CM034703.1:76070297-76087063 GCA_020142125.1 Phrynosoma platyrhinos
CACTTTCTGTGCGACGTCGTGTGAAATTGTCAGGTGCAAGTGCAGGTTGTTGTTTGTTTGTTTTTTGGATTTGTGTGGGATAACCTACAGATTCCCCCTGTGTGATAACGTCCACAGAGTCAGAAAAGGAAAGGCTAGGAGGAGGGCTTGAATTTATTCTGAGTCCCTTGGTCACGGAAAGGAACAAGAGGGAAATCTGAGGTGAAACCTAACTAATCAAGTATTATGGCAACCTTAAACTAGGGGGAAGGGAACCATTTCTTCCTCTCCCATGTCCTATGACACTTTTGGGCTTGTGGAAGGCTACACCACCAATTATTTGAGGGTCCCCTCCCACTCCGCAGGTCTTATGTTGTTGCTGTTGCCAGGGATTATACAACAAGAAATTTCATGAGATGCAGTGCCACTACTGTCCTCCCTGCATTTGTGCTGGTGCTAGATAGTGAATGGAAAAACACACCCTAGCTTTAAAGCCACCTGAAATACAAAAGAAAAATCAAAAACCCTTCTCAGCTAGCTTGGAAAAAAGGCCAACCTGATCATTCTTTTCTGTAACAGAGGTCCTGGGAAGCACAATAATTTCCTGTGACTTCAACCAGCTGGCTGCTGTACACTAGGCCAGCAATTCTTAATCTCTGGTCCACAGACACACAGACACACAGACACACACACACACACACACACACACGGGGAAGCTGCAGTGTCCTCAGAAAGGATCTGTGGAGTCACCTTCCCTGTCTCTTTCTCTTGTGAGGGTGCCTGGTGCAGTGGAAGGAAGGAGCCTGCAAGAGAAGCTAGGTGAGCAATGAAGACCAGAGACTCTTCCTCTGCCAAGCACTGCTGCTGTCCAGTGGCATCACTAGTGCTGTGCGGGGAGTCCAGACTGCACCAGGTGACATCCTGAGGGGTGTGTGTGATACCACTGCCCCTCAAATATCTGTATTTTGGCAGAAATGGGCTGTGGCATTTGCATTTCCATTTAAAATGCTGTAAGAGATTGTGTGAGTGGAGTGAGGCTGAGTGAAAGGAGAAAGGAGAGGCCCCAGATTTTTTTTAAATTAAAATTTCAAATTATTTTTTATTTTTTTAAAATGTTCTTTAAAAACATCACAGTTTACCAAATTTTCATTTTAAACACATAAAGCAACAAAATGTAAATACGTTTAGGCTGGTAGTATGATATTGTAATTTAAAGGTACAATTTTAATTTTGCTAGTTGTTTATGTCACAACTATCATCAGATTTAGTTATATATGGAAATTATGATTTAAGAATAACATTAGTACAAAAACATTACTAAGATTCTGTATGGTTCTATAATGAGAGGAGGTCAGTGGGGGGGTGACACCTTGAGTGTAGCACCAGGTGACACCAAGCCTAGTGATACCACTTCTGCTGCCACTGTGCTCCTTGGGAGGGGGACTCTTTTGCTCTCCCTGGCTCTCCCTCCCTCTGTCTCTTGCAGCTGGAGTACACAGAGAGCAAAAGGCAACCCCAGCCATCCCAAATCAAGATGTATAGTAAGTATAGTATTTGATACACTTTAGGGTTTTAAATCTTGAGTTAAATTGTTGGGGGTTCGTGGCAACAAAATATATTTCAAGGGTGTCCCTGGTAAAGAAAGGGTTAAAAACCACTGCACTAGAGAGTTACTAGTCAGTCATATACTTTTGGGTCTGTACATCCTGCTAGCAATGCATTCTGATGTAATATAGTAAGGCATTACAAATCCTGCCAGTTTACATTCTCACACTGTCCCTTGGCATCAATTACAATGGTCTGCCGTTCCCACTAGCTGTCACTCCTTTCTGTATAAGCCACAAAAGCTCTGGGGGAGATAGTTTTACAGATAGCATGTCACATAGGGAAGCACATATCTCTCTGTTTCTGAATCTACAAGTATCAGTTTAAATGCACCAGTGAACTTTCTGTGCCAGAAAAGGTGAACTCGTAACCCAGAAAATTTCTTATTCTGTTCTAGCACCTTTTCTGATTGGTTCCAGCACAGCTTTAATTTGTTGTTGTTAACTGAAGTTGACCTCAACTGCAGATGACACATCTCCAAGACCTCTTGTCCTCCAGTGCTTGGCTCAGATTTTGGAGGCTCGGGCCCATGGCCTCTCTGATTGAGTCAAACCATCTGGAAGGTGTTCTCTATCTCTTTCCACTGCCCTCTATCTTTCCTAGTATTATTGTCTTTTCTAATGATTCATTCCTTCTCACGATGGGGCCAAAGTATGACAGCCTCAATTTTGTCATTTTGGCTTCCAAGGAGAGCTCACACCTAATTTGTTCTAGAACCCATTTGCTTGTCTTCTTGGCCATCCATAGTATTCTCAGCACTCTTCTCCATATCTCAAATGAATTGATTTTCTTTCTAACAGCTTTCTTCACTGGCCAGCTATAAGATCCATACATGATAAATGGGAAATATGATGCTTGCACTATCCTCACGTTAGTGTTCAGAGTTCTATCTTTACACTTTAAGAACTTGTCCAGTTCTTTCATAGCTGACCTTCCCAATTCTAGTCTTCTGATATCTTGACTGAAGTCTTCATTCTGATCAATAATTGATCCAATGTATGGGAACTCTTTATTTAAATTTTCTCATTGCCTAGGATTAATTCTTGTTACTCTTCAGTGGCCATTATCTAAGGGGCTCTGCAGACAGCGCAAAGCACCATCTTGGAGCCAGAGAGGGGGAGGGGCAGCTGGACGCTAGATGCCCCAACACCTTCCTGAGGACATCATCAGAGCACCCACCGTTGCACAAAGTAAGCACTCTGATGACGTCCTTTTGGTGGAGCATTTTTACACGCTGCACCAGAAGAGGTGCAAAAGAGCTGCATGGCAGCTCTTGCAGCGTCCTTTCCATGGATTGGGAAAGGAGAACTATTTTGGCGCTCCTTTCCCAGTCACTGAAAGGGAGGATTGGGGCCGAGGCATGAGGCAGCCTCAGCCCCAATCCTCCGCTTCTCAGGGCGGCCCACAGCCACCTGTCTGCATCCCCCCTTAGTTTTCTTAATGTTCAGCATTAAACCTACCTTGGCACTTTCCTCCTTAACATTCTTCAGTAATTGTACCTGGTCTTTGTTTGATTCTGCTAGTAATATTGTGCTGTCTGTGTATCTTAGGTTGTTAATGTTCCTTCCTTTAATCTTCACTCCTTCTGCCCCTGAGTCTAAGCCTGATCTGCATATGACATTTTCTACATATAGGTTGAATAAATGATGTGATATTATGCAGCCTTGTCTGACCCCTTTGCCTATTGGGAACTATTCTGTTTCTCTGTATTCTGTTCTGATGGCAGCCTTTGCCCTGAGTACAGATTACATGTTAAGGACAATAAGATCTAAGATCAAGCCATAATTTTTCATGATCTAAACCAGGGGTGGGCAACCTTTTTGAGCTGGGGGCCAGGTTGCTGTCTTTCAGACAATGGGGGGGGGGGGGGCGAAGCACCAAAAATAAATAAATAAATAAATATTAAAATTAAAAATTTTAAACATTTAAACATTTTAAAAAAATATATGCATGCACACTCTCCCAGCCCCAGAAAAACCATGGCAAACCCCCTGTGGAAATTTTGCTAAGAAAACCCCAAGAACAAGTAATAACAACAATAATCAATATCATCATGGTGGGCGGTGGCGGGACCGGCCTGGGGCCAGTCCAAAGACCTCAGGGGACTGCATCCAGCCCCCAGGCCTTAGGTTGCCTACCCCTGATCTAAACAGTCAAAAGCTTTGCTGTAATCAATAAAACGCATGTAGATATTCTGGAATTCTCTGGTGTGCTCCATTATCCATCTTATGTTTGTGATGTGATCCCCAGTGCCTCTTCCTTTCCTAAAATCAGGTTGCACCTCTGGGATTTCATGCTCCATACATAGTAGGAGTATTTGCTGAAGGATTTTGAGCATGACTTTGCTTACTGGGAAATTATTGCAATGGTTCTATAATTACTGCAGTCTTTTCTGTCTCCTTTTTGTGAATGGGAATGTACATTGATTGCTTCCAATCTGTGAACCACTGTTCTGTTTTCCTTATTTGCTGGCAGATTTTAGTTAGAACTAAATTTGATTCTTTCTCTGTGGATTACAGCAGTTTTATTGATATGTAATCTGTTCCCAGTGATTCATTCTTCCCAATTACTTTGAGTGTGGCTTTCACTTTGCTTTAATATATTTGTGATTCATCTTTGTAAGTTTCTTCTTCCCATGTGTCATTCAGCCTTTCACTTTTTTTTATATAGCTCTGCTGTGAATTGTCTTCATCTTTCTTATTTCATTGTGGTTGTGTATTATGTTTCGCTTCTGATTGTAGAGCAACCTCACTCTTGGTTTAAATTTCTCTTTGATCTTGTGGAAGAGGTCTCTTGTTCCTCCTTTTTTGTTGTTGTCAGTTTCTATTTTCCCGTATTGATTGTTGTAGTAATTTTCTTTATCATTGTACACTAATTTTTAGACAGTAGCATTCAAGGTTCTGACTGTTTTTATCTCCCTTTTCTTTTCTTTCTTTAACTGCTTGAAGCATTTTGTCCATCATCTATTGCTTCTTTTCTTTCTTTTTGGCCACAGATATCCTCTTTCTGCATTCTTCTTTTGTCCCTGACCTCTATCCTTAGTTCGTTTGGTTTCCAGTCAACTAGACTTAACAGTGTGAATCTGTTTTTCACACTTTCTTTAAATTCTGTTGGAATGTTCTTCAGATCATATTTCGGCATGGTAATTGATTTAGCATTCTTCTTCAGCTTTATTCCAATTTTGAATATTTGTAGTTCATGGTCTGCTCCTGGTCTCACTTTTGCCACTAAAATGGAATTTCTCCATTTTCTGTTGGCTGTTGTGTAATCTATTTGGTTTTTGTGTTGACCATCTGGTGATATCTATGTGTACAGTCTCCTCTCTGGCTGTATGAAGAAGGTATTTGCGATGAATAGATTGTTTGCCTCACAAAACTCTATTAGTCTCTCCTGCTTTATTTCTTGAACTAAGCTCAAATGTCTCTATTTTCTTTAATTCTGTTCTGCTTCCTACTTTAGCATTCCAATCACTTATAATTACCAAGCAGTCCTGATTACTAAGCAGTCCTTTAACTAGAGCTAGGTAATAGGTACCAAAATACAGAAAAATTCAATTCCATACATGTCCCTCTATCAAGCATGATTTGCAGTTTAGCCTGAGATGTTGTTTTTCTGCCAGTAATGGTATTAAAACCTCATACCTGATCTTCTAGGTCTGTAAATCCTAAATATACTTATCCCCACCCATTCCACTGAGTAGTGGATTTGATTATCTTTCTTTTACACTATCATTAAGCAAAATCTAACAGCAGGATATTTTTGATGAAGCAGAAACACAGTCTTTTAATTTTAGAGGGAGAGAAAAACAAGACAGGCACAACTCCATCATGGCTTAATCCCAGTAGTTGATGAAAGGCCCTCCCTTCATTCCAACTGCTCTCAAGGAGAGGAGCACATGCTCAATCCTCCCCCCCCCCCCCCCCACTTCCATCCCCCTTTCTTAGATTGTATCTCAGATTCTAAGCCTGAGGGCAGGGAAATGTCAAATTGACAATTTTAAAGTGCTCATGTAAAATGCCATTACACCAATGGGTCTATAATGATGATGATGTGCTGGAAACAAATATAACCATGTATAGACCTTTCTTCTTTTTTAAGTGAAAATTTCTCTTTGATTTCCCAGAACTTCCTTTTTTGTTGTTGTCAGCTTCTGTTTCTCTGCATTGATTTATCTCATATTGTGAACTACCTTAGGTTCCCTATATGGCTCAGGTCCAGGCTATTTGGCAGACCATATTTCTTTATATGAGCTGCCCTGGGCTCTGAGATCTTCAGAAGAGGCCCTTCTCTCTGTCCCACCACCATGACAAGCACAGCTGGTGGAGTCACTGATGGAGAGGGCCTTTTCTGTAGCTGCAGCCAGACTCTGGAACTCTCTGCCCAAGGAGACCAGAATGGCCCCTGCCTTGTTGGCCTTCCATCAGCAGGTTAAAATCTACCTGTTTAGACAGGCTTTTAAAGTGGAAGGTTTTTAGAGAATGGGCTGGGTGTTGTATTCTTTTAAAGTATTTTAATCACTTTTATCTTTTTAACTATATTTTATTCTTTTATACAATCTGTTTTAATATTGTAATAATTTAATTCTGTTTAATGAAACACTTTTTTAAATAGTACTGTTCTTACTCTTGTAAGCTGCTCTGAGTCCCAGTTTTTGGGAAAGGGTGGGAAATAATGATAACAACAATAATAATAGAAAAAAAACATCCTATCAACATATGTATTAATATATTATATTTTTGAAATATTTCTCCTGTCCTTTTCCATTTTTCTTGTACAAGAGGCATACTTTAAAGTTAGGGATATTTTGTTCTTTGAAGAACGGGCCTAGATCCAATTGCTATTTGCTGGGATTTCACTGGGATTTACATAAATATTGACATGCCATTCAGCAATGGAGTCAATGGATGTACTCCAACTGCATCTAGACATTGGATTTTTTTTTAAAACAAAAACAGAACATATTTTTCACAATAGTACTGAAAAGACCTACTACAAATTCAGTGGCTTTACTTCAGTATAATGGTATGTCATAAAGGCTTAGTAAGGCACTTTTAATACCACAAAAAGATAGTGCACTTAAGAAAAATAATAAACTTTTAGAATCTCTTGCCTAAAATTTCTGAATCCATTTCCCACTTTATGGAAAAGCATCACAAACATAGTTGTGGAATAATTTAAACATGTTTTAACAAATGTATTAGACATAGTCTAAATAACTATGGTGTCAGTTCCATTCATCTTTCAGGGTTCAACTAGTGTCAATTAGTGTCCCTTCCTGGTTTGCACAATAATATCCAAAACCCACAAAACAGACAGTTTTTTATTTGAACTACCAAATACACAAAATATATGATGCAAGCTTTTGACGCTCCACTGGCTTTTTCAGCAGGCAAAGGTGTTAAAAACCATACAGGAGGACACACACACACACACACACACACACACACACACACAATGATTATGTTAGTTATAAGCCTTCATTTTGTCATTTTGTTTAAATCATTCCATAACCAAATGCAGACCTGTGACTAACATCATCATTTTAAATATGTTGTCCCCTGTATGATTTTTAACACCTTTGCCTAATGAAAAAGCCAGTGGAGTTTCAAAAGCTTGCATCATGTATTTTGTGCATTTTGGTTGGCTCAATAAAGATATCACTGTTTGGTGGATTTTGAATGTTATTGTACTTTACTCTATGACCAACACACCTATCCCTGAATATGTTTCCGAGCTTTGGGTTTCTCCTCCTCCTCCTCCTCATTTTAATTTATATCCTGCCTTTGTGAAACCTAACACAGCTCACAGTATGAGATAAAACAAAATACTATTGAAATAATGGATAATACAAAAGTTTTTAAAAATAGATGATGTTCATATTAAAACAATAATTTAAAACAATCTTTAAAGATTGTTAAAATGATAAAAATAATACAACACACCTCAATTGAAAGATCTACATCAGACAGTTAACATTCAAAGGCCTGAATAAACAGGAAGGCTCTTGCCTACTTGCTGAATGACTGTAGAAAGGTGGCCAACCTAGCTGCCCATAGGAGAGTATTCAACAGTATGGGTGCAGCTACCAAAAAGGCTCTGCCTTGTATCCGCATCAAATATACCTGTGGTAGTGGTTCTTGTGAGGATCTTAAAATTCAGGCAAGCTCATAAAGAGAGAAATGATCTTTCAGACAGTCATGACCCAAGCAGTATAGTAGTACAATTTGTTTTCTAATATGTGGTGTCTGAGGAAGTGGGTGGTAATCTACAAACGCTTATGTTGAAATGAACTGGCTAGTTTTAAAAGTGCCATAAGACTTCTTTTATCTCCTCTTTTTCCACCCTACTATTAATATTCTTTTAATGTTCTTTTAATGTGTGAATCCCCATTCATGTGAGCTGATTAAAACAAAAACAGTATGCACTGATGTACAGCTGATGATTCATGATATGAAATGTGTTCTTTTTTCCAAATGTTCCCAAGAGTGGACTTCCCCTGACTGACCTTGTTATATTTTTACTCATTAGAACAATTTAAGGGATGTAGAGAATGAACTGCTTTCTTGCTTTTCTAATCAGTTCATTCAGGCAAGACCTCCTGACAGTAATGGAAAGATAAATAAAAATAAATGCCCCTCATACATTTTCTGCTAAGGAGCCATGATGCCCTCTCTTGTTACATCCTGCCTTGAACAGTTATCTGATCAATTATTACAAGTGGTGTGTGAACTGTAAAGCTGTGTGGCACAGAGAAATATGAGTCTCTTCCAGGGCTGGGCAAAACATTCTGCTTCCAGTCTGCACTGCTTTTTCATATACCATCCTATATCCATATTCATCTATCATTATAAAAAAGACAACCTGCATGAAAATTCACACTTAAATAAATATTTAAATATGTATTATTAAACAAATTTGGTCTCAGGATCCACATGTCTAAATGCATATTTCTCTCAAAGTATACATTTGTAAACAATGGCTAGAATACAGTTGGTATCAAAACAACCATGGGCACAGCAGCTGTAAAACAGGCAGGGCATTGGAGAAATAGGCTGTTTAGAACTAGCACATTTTGTTTGCCTTCCTTTGCCACCACTGCACAACCTAGGGGGGAAAAAGCAATTACTAGCCCAGTATACCAACAGGGTTCCAGCTTTATAGCACATCCAGATTGATTAAAAAACAGAAAGTCACAGTTTTTGTTCCTGTTCTTTCTGATTTTATTTTGGAGATCTATACACATTTTGTTTATTCTAGAATATTTTGTGTCAGTTTCCTATACAATCCAAGACTTTCCTATACAATCCTAAACCAGCCCCTTAGGTTGGTTTACTTTAACTCAGTATATAAAATAAAAAAAAGAACAAGAACAAAATCTGAAATATTTCTGGATGCACCCATAATTTGATACATTGGTTGTACTGTAACATTCAGGAAACACATCTATACCCACCCACCAACCCCGAACTATGGAAATGTGATTGTTGTCTGTGAGTCCAAGATTCAGGATCAAATCAATTCATAATCAGAATTCACAAAGATCAGATTCTTCACATTTCCAGGTACACACAACTTTACTGACTGAAGTTGTTAACTTTTGGAGGACATTACATGCATCTCTAGTTTCTGGATGGGAGCTTTCCTCCAAGACTGATTGCTCTTTTTTAAATTCACACATCAGCTTGGATTCAATTGTCACAGAAATCTGAATTGTGTCTTAGCCCATTGAAGTGCCAGTTAAGAAGGCAGTAGTATAGATGTCCCATCCCTCTCTACAAGGTGCTACTAGGCCTTTTGATCAGCTATCATTGACTATCCTGCTTTGATTAGTTCCCAGCCTTCTTTGTACTCTAGCATGCATCTTTTATTAAGCAGAAGCTGTTCCTGGCATGAAAGGGAACTCCTGCTGTTATTTGACTCACAAGGCTTTAAAAATGTTTGGCTGCATATGATGAAACACTGGGAGTGGGGGACAGAATTCAGCCTTAATGCTTCTGAAATGAAGCTTCTGTTCTCCCAAAAGAGCTACATTTGGGCTGAATCAAAAATGGTACCTATCAAAACTCAAGGTTTGTTTTTTTTTAAAATATATATATAAACTGTTTAAAGACTGGTGTGGTATTGGACAAGGATTCTGGAAATTCAGGTAGACTCAGCTCTGCTTAGTACTTGGATGGATACCATGTGCTGTAGGCTATGTTTCAGAGAAAGAAACTGCCAAAAATACCTCTGGGTATTCCTTGGCTAAGAAAACCCTATGAAATTTATGAGGTCATCATGACAGGCAACTTGAAGGCACATACACACAATCTTTGCTGAACCTTGAAATGCACTATATTACTTGGAGAGTAGGGTTGCCATAATTCTCTACCACAAAACCAGGAAAATGTAGGACAAAGTGTAGGGCATTCAAGAAAAATGGAGGACACGACCAATGAAAAACCCAAAACATTAATAAAACAAAAATACATTAATAAAAAAAAAAACCTATGTGCCTTATCTCCAGCCCCAGGGAGACCTTGCTGTACCGCCTGTGCCTCAGGCCCAGGGAAGCTTCCCTGACCTTGCTGTGCTGCCGGATCAGAGAGGCAGCAGTGGCAATGGGTGAGGAGGCCCAATCCCCCCCCCCAGACCAAAGCGAGGCCTGGTGGCCTTCCAAGGCCTAGGCTTCATTACTCTCTGCCACTGCCACTGCTGCACCAAAAGCATGGAAGAGAGGCACCGGTGGCTGAGGAGGCCCAACCCTCCCACCCAGCCCCAGGCCTCACTGGCTGCCACCACCACCACACCAAAGTGTGGAAGAGACGTGGTGGTGCCAGTTCAGGAGGCCCACCCCCCCACACACCAGGCCCCAAGTGACTGCGAGGCCTGGCAGCCTAGCCAGGCCACTGCCACCATGCCAAAGCATGGCAGGCAGTGGAGGGAGAGGAGGAGGCCCTGAAACCCAACCCCACCCCAGTGAAGCCTAACAAGGCCAAAAATGTGGAAGTGGCAGTGGAGGTGGCAGCGGCGGCAGTGGAGGAGCCCCCAAACCCCACCCGCCAGCCCAGCGAGGAAGCTAGGCCTTATAGCAGACCACTGCCTATACGAAAGTGAGGCATGAGGTGGTAGCGGCAGAGGAGGCCCCAAAAAGTGAGACCTGTCCTGGTGGGTTGCCGGGACTGGTTCCAAACCCAGTCAGCAATGGTCAAAAACTGTGAATGTCCTGGCAAAACCCAGGATATGGCAACCCTATTTGAGAGAGTCTGTCTGATCACTTTGTTGTGGCTGTGGTTGGAGTTGTGTGCCTTTCAGACAACAACTCCTGTCTGCCCAAGCCATCAGGACAATGAATAGGAGATAACAGGACTTAGAATCCAATACATCTGGAGGATACCAGGCTAGAGAAGCCTGATTCAGATGTCAGATAGATGTGTTTCCCCAGAGAGGACTGGTGAATTGGAATTTCCAGCTTCAAAGGCAAGCTCTAGGTCCTTGTCCCTGCATACTGGAGTGGAATGAAAGACTCCTGTCCCTGTTGCATGGGCAGGTGGGACAAGGGAAGTTATATTTTATCCAAGTGGCCAAATGTTGATTGCCTGGTTTTTCAGCTATGCCATGCTCAGAACCTGTAGTTGGAGCCAACTAACAGTACTGGCTGGCTCTTCAAGATGAGGCTATGGGTGGATCTGGAGAGTCCTTTCTCCTTTTCCAATCTGCTTCATAAACAATGTCCATGGCTTTGGCATTTTTATTGCCAGTTTCCCCACTTCCCCCTCCTAATTTTAGTATTTGCTACCTTATTACAGACATGCTTTAGACATAGGTTGGATCTACCTATACATATTTATGATTGGTCTGAGCAATGTGTGGGATGTTTGTATTTTCTTCCTAGCAATGGCACCAGTTCCTTGTTAACAGCATTGGTTCATATTCCTGAAGGCATTGTAATGGAACCAAACAGGATGAAGAGAAATTGGGTCCCCTATCATGGATCCTGGGATGTTGATTCACAGTACTAGACCAAAGTGATGGGGCATTAGCATGCCTGCCATATAGCCAGACTGTAGGACAGACACCTGTTATTTGTTTCAACTGTAGTGGGTCCAAGGTATGAGCCATTCCAACTGAGTTGCCAGGTGTCCCTTATTTTAAGGAATGTTCCTTATTTGAGAGCTGGAAAGCCTTCCCTTATAGGACTGGCAGATGCCTCTTAATGTAAAATAGACCCACCATTTGAGGATTGGACAACATTTATTTTAATTTAGACTGAACAGTATGCCAAAATATCCCCCATGTTTTAGTAAGGGCCCTTCATACAAACAGAAAAGTGTGCAAACATGTAGACATGTTTGTTTTACAGGGAAGTACAAGGCTAAGTTAATTGAAATCAATAGTTTCATTTGATATTTGGTAGAACACAGAATAGTTACTTCCTAATTGTTAACACTGCATGTCATTAATTTTGACTGTCCCTTACTGCTATTTTG
This sequence comes from Phrynosoma platyrhinos, assembly GCA_020142125.1. Classification (NCBI taxonomy): domain Eukaryota; kingdom Metazoa; phylum Chordata; class Lepidosauria; order Squamata; family Phrynosomatidae; genus Phrynosoma; species Phrynosoma platyrhinos. The sequence goes on from CM034703.1 coordinate 76,082,351, forward strand.
AAAACCTGGCAAGTCTACAGTCTAATCAACACTGTTCCAACATATCAGAGGTGTGGTGATATTGGACAGCAGTTGAGCTGCCCAGTAATTTTTGCCCTGTGTCAGGAGTGGAAAACACACAGGCCAAAGATAATTTGCAGTTTGCCTCACCTTTTTTTTTGTAGCCCTTACTGATCCTGGAGACCACACAAAGCATCAGCTTCCCAAAATTTAAAAATAAAGGTAAAGGAAAACTTTATTCAAGGAGACATGATGAACCTATATAAAAAAGGTGTGCAGTCTTATTTTTGTCTGAAAGGTGTTTGAAGAAAATCCAAAGTGATACCTGTTTGCTTCATATTTGGTGTCAGTTGTGTGTGTGTAATGTCTGTTGTGCATGTGTGAGAAAGGGAAGAAGATGCTGCAATAGCTCTTAGGAAGGCCTGGCCCTCAGACCCACTAAAATCCCCCCCTCTTGTCCTATGCCATAGCAAGACATTGTGAGCTGCAATCAATAATGAGTTGTCAATGCTTGTATTTCACTTCAACCTATACATAATATTTTTAGCTCCCATAATATTCGCTCTGTTAGGGCAAAGCAGGCAGTTTGCTCCTGCTAATTTTCTCTCAAAGAAACAAAATCCATCTAAAATCTTGGCAGGACCATAGGAAAATAAAGCTTCTCTGAGCACAGTCAGTTGGCCTTTCCCCCCAAGAAATTGCCAGTGGTTTTGGTTGCACAGAGGAGAGCCCTTCAAATCAGTCTAGTTTTGGAACAGACAGCTTATTGTTGAGCTCCATCCCAAACTCACAGTCAAGGGCTGGATTAAGCTGAGTCATACATATAACTAGTCCTTCAACCCAACCAACTCCCTGATAACCACTCTAAGAAGGATCTTTTTGTGGTTTGCTCTGGCTACACTGAAAGCAGTAGAGTTGAACTCTCAAAACAGATGAGCCATGCTATACCCACCAGTGCTACTAGGTCATCTGCTTACTTACTGGAAGCTTCAGGTCTCCATGGGTGAGTTCATTCTATTGACTGGTAGAGGAATCTGTCAGAAAAATATAGATGTACTAAAGGAGAGGGAAGAGAGTCCTTCCCTACATTAGAGGCACTGAGGCTGAGGAGACGTCAAAGGAAAAGATGAGGAGTTACTTTAACTCTCTTCCCTTGTAAATGTACCCATTTGTGCCAGTGTTTAAGAGAGTGTATTGATCACACAACAGTGTCATGCCTCCCACTGTCCTAATTTAGCAGAAATGGTCCCAATTAAACCTCTGTCATCTGATTCCCCCCTTTTTTTAAACATCCCTGTTTCTGTCTGCTCCACTAACTTTCTCTTTTATCCTCTGCTTACTTCAATTGTTGCAGCCTGAGTTCAAAGAGCAAAAGTAGTTTGTACTGTTAAGACAGCCAGGGAAAGAGGAGGGGACAGAATCCTGCCCTTCCCAGTAGGCTCAGATAAATGCATACTGCTGCAGTTTCTCCTAGCTTGTATCTTCTTCCTTCTTAATAATGTTTGCCATCTTGATCACACTCTCATGTTGTTTACCTGCACATGTCCCAGTTCTCACCCATGAAACATTGGAAGATATGCAGTGTGCACATAGTGTAGGCATGAGTTTCTGTTTGACTATCACAGGGGTAGGCAACCTTTCCCCTTTAAGGGCCAAGGGACTTCAGCTCCCAGAAGCCTCAGCCATGTTGGCCAATAGTCCCATGTTGGCCAATAGCTCCTGGGATTCTGGGAGCTGAAGTCCCTCGGCCCTTAAAGGGGAAAGGTTGCCTAACCCTGGACTATCATCTACACATTTGCAATTGTAAATAAAAATATGTTCATTAATGTGATGAGAAGCAGGATGTGAAGAGGAGAAAGATTAGACTTTTTAAAAAAGGAGAACATCTTTGATTCTGCACTCCTTTGTACCCTTTGTTTCATATTAGTCTGAATTTGTATCTCTCTCACACACACGCACGGTCACGTGATCAGTTTATTCATGATACTTTATATTGGTTCAATCTTGAACTCTTGGTGGCCTGATGTGTTTATCCATGATATTTTATATTGATTCAGCCTTGAACTCTTGACGCTTTCCATTGAATAATTCACTCCACTCTACTGTGTTTCTTTGATATAATAAAGCACTATCAGTTCCCAGTATACAAGGAAATGAAATAAATAAAAGTGTTTACCAATTGTGAAACATTAGATAAGTTGAATGTGGCCATGTTGTGTTTTCTTTTATTTACCAATGAACATATAGTGCCATCTAGGCCTCACTGCTGAGAAAAATGTACACTGTTTGAACTATCAAAAATTGTATTTTTTCCTGTATTAAATTCTATTTAAAGGTTTAAGAACATTCCAGCTAGTTCATGTCACACATGGGCACTGTGGCACTAAACCAGAAATGCACAGAGCACTAAAACACATCACAAAGTTGTGTAAAATACAAAGCAGTATTCTCCACCTTCTGCCCAATCCTACTGAACCTACATAGACAAATGTTTTCATGTCCCTCATTTGAAATGTGTGTTTGGATACAAATCTCATACATCATTCCAAGCACTGCTTGCTGAGAGCCTCATAAGTTTCATCTTCAGCTATGCACAACAGCATTTCTTGTCACACACAGTGGATCTTGGTCTCACACAGTGGAAACATTCAGCTTTCAAAATAAGCTTTTAATTGCATTAGAGGTAGTGACAGCTTTCACGTGGATTATAGAATGTAGATTCTTATTGACAGACACTTGTGGGTGCTCCTTGACTTTGGAAAAGATATGAATTGAGTCCAGGAAGCTCTCTGTTGTGCCAAGCATTCTTAGCCCTAGGCTTTATATTTGTAAGCCACCTTGATTGCTCCAGCAAAAGGTGGGATATCAGAATAAAGTTATTATTATTGTTATTATTAATACATGCTCATATAATGGTATTTGTAATGATGGAATTGGCACATGATGCCTTAGTGCATTTTATGTATAGCCCCTCCCTTTGTGCTGGTGTCAGGTCTCTATGTGGTCCCTTTTCATACTCTCCAAGTGTCCCAATTAATTCTCTTTCATTCCATGTTTTCAGCTACTATTAACATTGCCCATTTTTTCTCTTCTTCTTCCACTTTCTCCCTTTGTACTGAGTTGACATTCATTGCTCCAAACTAAATTCAAAGTGCAAAAACAGTATTCAATGAACTCAGCAGGGACCGAGAATGGAGAGGAGGTGGTAGAATCTTGCCCTTCTCAGTAGGCTTAGGCAAAAACAAATTGCTGCAGCCCCACCTAAATTGTGTGCTTTTCCTCATTCATAACTTTTGCCACCTTGACCACACTCTGATGTTGCTTGGCCACATATGTCCTGCTTTTTTGCTGTTAAATGTTGGAGGGTGTATTGATTCTCCCCTCCTGTGGAAGTGTCAGCTCTCCACATGGGCCTTGGTAGTAGGGTCATGCTTAACAAAGGCACTCCAGGCTATATTTCATTTAGACCTTACAGGTTATTTTCAGGTATCCTGGTGACAAAACAATCTGATGGACACACATTATTTGATACTTGCACATATTGGATTTTTTGATATAGGAGTTTCCCCCATTGACAGCTACTGTTATCTGGAATTCAGCAGAAAGCAATTCAGCTCAGCAAATTAAAAATAAGGAAGCATGTTACATGAAAACTGGGAATAATGGTCATGGCAAAATAATAACTTCCACAGACTCAGAGATGTAGAATGTTAGCAGTGAACCCCTCTACTCATATACTATAAGAAATAGAAACAGGTTAGGCCAAGGTAGTGCCAAGCTGAATTTTCCACTGTTAAGGAATAAATATGCTAGTCAATAAACTAAAGTAACACTTAATTTTCTTTTCTTTTTCTTTTTTTAAACTTTATTAATGTTAAACAAACCACAAAACAACCATACAAAAACATACAGCATACAAACATACAAACATGCAAGACATATATTTACATATAAATCTTCTCTTTCAACATAAATCCTAGTTCATCCATTCCTCACTAAGTTGTAACTTCCTGAACTTTTACCAGGTCCTTTTACGACATCTTATTTCTAACACTTTCTCTATTTTATTTCAAATCAGGAAGATATCCTATAAGGGGAAAAAAGTAAATTAAGTCCTCTTTTCCTGTTATCTAAGTCAATAAACCATAATCTCGATTCTTTATTTACTTTTACTCTTCCTAATTTCTAATTAATAATTACTCTATTCATGGCCTTGAGATTGTCCTTTTACCTAAATAATCAAATAGAGGCTCCCAAATTTTTTTGTTTAATTCCCAGTCTTGTCCTCTTATCCAGCTTGTAAGTTTATCCAGCTCAATAAAATCTATCAATTTATATAACCATTCTTCCACTGTTGGAAGTACTTCCTGCTTCCATTTGGCCACAAAAACTATTCTAGTGCAAGTTGTAATATAAAATAAGAATTTTTCATATTTATGCTCCATTATATCATTTTCATAGATATTTAACAAATATAGCTTCTGATCCATATTAAGTCGAAGTTGCAACATCTCTTCTACCAGTTTATGTATTTTGTACCAGTATTTTTTTGTCTTTTTACAGTGCCACCATACATGAATATATGTGCCCTCCTCTTTCTTGCACTTCCAACACTTATTAGAATTACTTTTATATATTCTTGCCAATTTATCAGGGGTCAAATGTCACCTGTATAGCATTTTGTAATAATTTTCCTTTAAATTATAACAGGTG